>JAPDOI010000001.1:0-710000 GCA_029168955.1 Aplectana chamaeleonis | reverse complement strand
AGTATTAATAATAATTGTAAATAATTCTTTGTTAAATTTCAACAATATTTTTTTATAATTTAATTTTTTGGTAAATGTTCAGTTCACCCGTCGCATTTACTTGACTGTGAAAGGATTTTTATATGCTAAACGTGATTACTCGAACAGCTTCGGTGACAAAAGGATGTACGTTCGATGTGCGAAAGATCGGGGGCGGACATTGCTGACCAGTGCGTGCTGCGTTGCGGTCGATGAGCATCGCGCGCGTGGCGGGATGAGCGATGACGCGGCATCCCCGCACTTGGGTGAATGCGAGTAAATTGACATCTCATGGAACAGAATTTACTTTCCAGCGCTCCTTTCAGGTCATTGACGATAACCGCAACCACGAATAAGGTGCTGCAGGCCCTCTCCTCCGCGTTCGCCTCACGCGCGTGACTCACCGGATCGTGATGCGTACGCTCGCGAGCGACCAATGTTATAGAGCTCCAAAGATCAATGAAGACTCGAAACCTACCAAAATCAATGTTTGGTCCGCACCTGAAACGAAGCCGAAAGAGCTCTAAGCGAGTTTAAAACGTTTATATCGTGTCCAAATGAGACTGTCCTCCCATGAGGTCGGTGTGCGAGTCGAGAGGCGGGCGCGAGGAATTTTTTCTGGGCCAATAAATCAATTGGATTGAATATTAGAGAAATAGTGAATTATATCCCAGTCAGCTGTTTGCACTCCTGGAAAGGCTGCCTTTGAGACGACCGCTCGACACGCACGCCGACCGCGTGGGCGGACAGTTCCATTTTGACAGACTAATAAGTAGAATAGGCAAACGACTCGAAAGTAGGATTATATTTGTTGAAAAAAAAGCTCAATACGGAATCTGATTGACGTAAAGGCGTCAAGCTCCAAACATGAAACACGTAAAATCCTGTTTTATTTTGTTGAGACATGTTTGTAGAATTTAATGCGGCTAATCTAGATCAATCCGTATCTTATGTACTGCTCGGTTTTTCCTTTGTCACCATGTGTGCGAGTTCATACTTTTGGCGGCTGGGCACAACACTCATATTGATTTTCGATCGATTTGGATGATAAACCTTGGATCGTGGCGCAACACGCGTTAAAGGCATCGTACACGATGAAAACCATATTTGGGTTTTTGATGTTTTCGTGTTGTACTATCCCTATAGTGACTAACGGTAGCAAAACGCCCCCTCAAAAACGTCAACTTTTTGAGAAAAACCCATTTTAGAAAGTTCATAGCAAATTTGAATTTCGCGCCGGCATCAACTTGGGATAGTTGCGCAGAGAATGCGAGGAACAGTTTACGCTTCGTTCCTTGGCGCAGCGTTGGAAGCAATTCACCGAGGATGCCGCTCAACTCCGACTTCAGCTGAATTAAAGTGGGCTCCCCACCTGCTGCGTCCAGTGCTGCCGGCTGCTTTCGATCGATGCCGAATTCGAAATTGACTGGCGTGTGTATTGCGCCCTACGACGCGTCAAGGCACGCCCGCCGTCAGCAACCAGGAGCTTTGTTCCTTGTAACAACGGATCGACCCCAAGGCCGGCCCCCAAACCCAGGAAGCCAATTTGAGGTAAGCGAATCTTCAATCAGAGACGGTTTTGTAACTCCAAACTTTCTGAGTGACATTGTCATGGCCCACTAGTCCGAATGAACGCATAAACCCAAATTCGGTTTTCATCGTGGACGATGCCTTTAAGTATGATCCCCGCCTAAACAATGTTTTATTTCATGCAAACGCCCGCTAAAATATGGAAATTTGGAAAATATATACTTGGCTACAACCGGCCACGCTGAGCGTTTTTTTACTGAGCCACGCCTGTCATGATTATCAAATTAGTAGGCCACTTCCAGTCGGCTACAGCCGGCTACATCGGGCGGTTTTTCATCCTTCATCGTCCACATTTCTGACAGCTATCGGCTTGGGCGACCGACCACACAAGGTGTCTTGAGACATTGATACACTTCAGCAATAGCTGGCGGCGGAAGTATAAACGACCACTAGGAAGCCACAAAGACCCGTCGCAGCGACTGACGCAGGCAAACTGTTCTCGCGACTTCCTATGCCATTGCTTAGATGATGGTCTCGACAAGAAGAATGATATTTTGATGGCAGAGCTTGTCGCTGCAGCAACAACGAAGTACAGGCCATAAAACGGCCAAAGTCTCACCGTCGACTGCGGACCACCCGCGTGCGGCCGCGCAGCGCGTGGTACGCATTCGACGGTGAGACTTTGGCCGTTTTATGGCCTGTATGTATAACAGCGTAGGTTTACATTAAAATTGTGAACTCTCCTACTCTGAGAGTTGAGCCGAGAAATAGCCGCGAAATAGCCGACCAGGGGTCTGGTGGGCTATTTCGCGGCTGTTTCTCGGCCAGAACTCTCGGAGTAAGGTTTGAGAAGAATGGCAGAAAAACGGCGTGGATCAACCATGGGCTATGATCTTGAACCTGCTTCACAATTCCGTCGCGGTGCGACGCAACGTTATGGCTTGCACGGATCAATCCACGACGCGATAAGGGATCTAAATAGTTGAATTTGAGGCGTTGTTCACAGCCGCTCGTATCAGTATATCAAATGAGGAACTGCCAAAGTAATGTGTAAGGGGGGCACTGTTGAAGGAATCTGGCTTACCAGTTCAGACTTTTTGTCGCGCTTCAAACGATTGTCATCGTTTCTGATGACTAGAGGTGCTATAAAGAGGGCTAGCTATTAAAGGTTGCTTAGCAGTGATTCGTTTTTGTAACGCGTGGTTGAATTCTCACTAATGAAAACAACGTCATGGGTTGTATGGGGCGGCTCTTACAGCTGCTGATTCTCTTCGTAGCACGAGAAGCAGGCCGCTGCTGCTGCTGCTATTCATTATTTGATGTGCCAAAAGTGGTCCGCTCTAGAACCTAAAAACACTTGCTCCATTTATTCTGAAGCAGCAGCAGCTCTTCAAAGAAGTTTTCTTTTTGAGATTCTTCCAATCTCATCCTCCTCCCGCCTCATACGTGGGCATACTCAGCACGCAACAGTTGTGGTGATTCTCTCTAAAATTCTCGATTTTTCACTTGAATACCCGCTACACACATGATTTTCTCGTTTTCTTATTCGTACATTTTCTTGAAAAAAATTCTAGGCGCGGAGAACATTGCTCTCTGGCAGAAAAAAATTGCTAAAAAAAAGCGATTGTCCTAAAATGACTCATAGCGGCTTTTGGAAAAGCCTCATGCTTTTATAGGCAATGTTTACAGTAAAGGCAGTCTTTGAAATTCCACGAGAAATCGGAACTACCGGAATCCATTTCAATAATAATTGCAAAAAAATGCTGAAAATGAGCCAAAGATAGCTCTATAATGCCCTCAAACTAGCATGTGCGGTGCCCTACCCGCCCCTTTTCTTGTCGGTCGTTGAGGGACTGGGCGGGGCAGGCATTAATGATAAAAACCAAATCCGATTTGAACTCAATTTCAGATCACCGAAAAAACGCCAGGTCTGAGTCAACCTGAAATCCCATCAATCGAAAAAACCTGAAATCCGATTCGAACCAAAATTTGAATCACCAGAAAAAAAACGAAATCCGAGTCAACCTAAAGTCCGATTCACAGGTAAAAAACATCATAAACGAGTCGAATCCAAATTCGGATCATCGGAAAAACGCCGGATCCGATTCGAACCGAAATCCGAGTCACCGAGAAACTCCGACACGAACCGACATTTGATCCATCGAAAAAAAAGATTTATTTCTGGGAAAGGCTCGAAAATCGAATTTTGAAAAAAAAATTCCCCTCGTATCCAAAGTGTTGTAAATAGGTCATAGGTAGGTCAAGCTCATTTTGATTTGATTAAAAAATCACATGTTTGTAATCATCTCGACGAGATGGAGCGAATGATCTTTCTAGCTTATTGACATTCTTTTCTTCGCCTAAAGGCGGAGTCACAATGAAAAACAGTGTTCTAGTTTTTAATGATTTTTAGTTGGTAAAAACATGAGGAAGAAGACAATAGGGGAAAGTCCCCATAAATCTTTTAAATATAGCAAAGAAAAAGCTTTCGAACAATCTCTTAAGAATTTATTTACGCCGGTTGGTGTGTTTCGCGCACTGCGGACAAAACGTCGAACCAAACGTCGCAAATGGTATTGAGCATCGAATATCTTAGATAAATGACATTGTTTTCTGTTTCGTGTACCAAAAACTTTAAGAAAAAAAAGATTGATAATTGCCCATTTTTAAACAATAAAATTTTCCGCGATAAAGAGCACATAATTTCGTCAACTGTTACTCTGGTGAAACGAAAGCAGGTCAAATGTTACATGGCGTGGGCGTGGTTTTCTAGCGATTCGGCTGGTCCAGGAGATTTTCATCAATTTCCTGGTCATTTTTCGTCGTACTTTCGTCCTCACTGTTCTTAGAGGGACCCAACGCTCAAGTTCCTGCGAAAAAAAAGGGCAACTTTTACATAGTGATTACTGCCTTTAAAAATTTTACAGTTTGGGAAATGTATTTCAACAAAAGTCGGTGCTTCGTCTATTTGTTACCTCATGTTATCGAGATATTCATGAGCAATGTGCATGCAAACTGCCTCGACCAGATGTTTCCTTCTTCATTAACCATGAAGTTTGGCATGGCACACGCATTGTCTGATTGGATTTCAGACTTTATTGGACTTTGCTTCGAGTTCTGCAAGCCGTGCAAGCTTCATCCATATCGTCTCTCTTCAAGTCATTATGCGTTGTTCCTACCCTAGACAATCTCCTGAAAGCAGCGGTAAATCCAATGCAGCCTGCGGCGGCACTTCTGAATTCCTTTTCTCGGGAATGTTCTTCCAAAATGTGCTCCCAAGGACAGCTTAAATATCGTTGTCATGAATCATTGTTTTTTGTGTCTCAGCGCGGCTTATTGGATGTCTATTCGTCCAAGTGTCCACCGGGATTCGTGTGTAGCATTAATCATTATTAATAGCCCAACATGCCCACAGGCGAAGGTTGAGAGCTTATTTGGTGGTTATAGGTTGTCCAGGAGAATGGCGCTGGCCTCTACAATGAACGGGTGCCTTATATCAAAGTTATGCAGAATTGAAGGACTGTTCCTATCAAAACGAAATTCGGGTCTGCAGTTGCGGACAACTGCGGTTGCAGGGCAAACTTGAAAATATTTTCGGTGGGAACACGAGGTCGCATCACGACTACCTTCATGTTGCTTCTCAGGAATTTCTGATAAAGTTACATGCGATTTAACGACTCTAAACATGTTACCTGCGACTCATTTTCATAACTTTAAGTTACATGTGACGTTCAAAAAGGTAAGCATATTACACCGTGCGAGTTGACTTACACGTGACATAAAATACTGACGGGTAACTTAAATGTTTTATTTTATCTAACTTAACTTATCTCGGGGCGGGCTGTTTTTTAGAGAGGTATACGACGCACTCGCGAGGCAGGACTAAGATACCGATAGCGTCCTCGGTTCAATTACCCGAGTTTGAAGTACTTCGGCCCGCACGCCGGCTGGAGACGCCGCAGGCGCCCCCCGGGATGTTCGGCGAGCATGCCGCGTGTTGTTGTGCTGACCGCGCCGCGTGTCGGTGTCAGGTAGCATGTAACAACTGGGCAAGCTACTCGCATTGTTATGTATTATGAGAGCAAGTTACATGAAACTTTATTCAAAAATTTGGTCAAGTTACACGTAACATGGCTTCAAGTTACTTGTGAATTTAGAGTAAGTTGCGTGAAGCCATCCTGCAACTTGCGTTAAACTCTCAGGTAACTTGTTCAGAAACTCCTAAGTTGCTGCAACAGCGGCTTCCGCAACTACGGACCGAAATTTCATTCCGACAAGGACAGATCCTTGAAAATGAGGAGTGTTATTAACCTTTTTTTTCAGAAAGAATTTCAATCCAGAGATACTTCCTAAGGTCCTTTGCGTTCTCGCCTCAATCGTTTTGCAATTTTTCCCCGTTCTAGAGATTGCACTCTGAACATAATGTCTTTCAACGGGGGACTGTCCGCTCACGCGGTCTGCGTGCGCTTTGAGCGGCTGCCGCGAAGACATTTTTTGATTGTAGAATGATTAGAAGGAGTGTAAGACTAATAGTGAATGATAATCCAGTCAGCTGTTTGCAGCCGTCGGAAGGATCTTCCGAGAGAATGTGTTCGCTACGGATGTGAGATACGCACGCCGACCGCGTGGGCGGACAGTTTCATTCTGGAAAACTTTATACCCCTTGAGCTTACTAAGATTCCGAAGGGAAGGGACGTACTTTATTTCGATTGCCATTTTTAAAATTTTCTAAAGGATGATTTTCTTACGAATCACCTTTTTTCAGAAATTCCGGATGACTGATTTTGTTTGAAATATCGTATTCAATTTTTCATAATTAGTAAGATTTTTAAGAAGTTTATGGATAATATTCGGGAATGATACAGCATTTTTTTAGGTAAATGATATGAGGTTAATGTACTTTTTAGGTAACTTTATAGGTAAATGACCTTGTTTTCTGTTTTTTTTTTGTACCAAGAGCTCTTTAAAAAATTTTGATTTCAATGCTTTTGCTTGAATGTTAAATTCTTTCAAAGGCAGTGTTCACGATAGAAAACGGTACTCTTGTTTTCGAGTAGGTAAATCCACGAAGTAGAGAACTTTAAGGAAAAGTCCTCTAAGAACCTCCAAATACTGGAGAAAATCTGTACAGAGAAAGCCCTGAAAGATTTACGCCTGTTTGGTGTGTTGCGAAAGATTGCAGACAAAGCGTCGAACCTAACGTCGGAAATGGTTTTGTTCTTGAAAAATTTTAGGCATTTAAGTGCCTTTGTTTGCTGTTTCTTGTACCGAAAACTTTGTAGAAATAAGATTGGTCAATGCACATGCTTGGATAATAGAATCCAACGCGATAAAAAAATATTCAGAATTCGGAAACTGTTCCTATGGTAAAACGAACGTAGGGCAACTGTTACATTACGTGGGCGGGGTGATCCAATGGGTCGGTCGGCTGGCTTACATGATTTTCACCCACTTCCTGGCCGTTTTTGGTCCTACTTCCTTGCTTACTCTTCTTAGAGAGACCCAAAGCCTACTTTGTTGTCAAAAAAGGGCAACTTTTTCGCCATGAACACCGCCTTTAATCAATATTGATTTTGTCCACCCGCACTTACTCTAACCATTCAACCCATCAAGCGAACTCTCTTGCGATGTTCACTCCACAGCTTTTCCATTTTAGCTCATGTATTAAATAAACTTGGGTTCTTGTGAAGTCCAAGGCACTCTCTAGAGGGACCAGCGGGGGACACCTAGACATTTTGCTCAAATCCTACGTAGGGCCACCTACGATAGCCTCGTCTTCAAGGAAGAATAAGAAAACTGCGACTTTTATTCTCTACAAAAAGCTCTCGCAGAACAAAACTGCTTCTCGTGAACATTTTAGATGATAAATATGAGTGCTTTTAGGGATAGCAAAAAAGACCGAGTTCGTCATGCGTTCGAACCTGTGACACTATTTCTCACTGCTGCGCGCACTGTCACTTCGCCAGCTGACCACGCTGTTTGTGGCGTTGACTTTGCATATGGGGGCGCACCATTTTGGTAGCGTGATAGCAGCATGTCCCAGCCTAAAAGCACGCTATAAAATTATTCCTGGCGTAGAAATCACATGGATGGATCTCTGAAGGCGCCGAAAATCCATGGATTACAAATCATGTTGCGCACATGAGAGAAGCGCTAGAAACGCTCACAACTTCGCTCAAGGAAGTGTTCAGCAGCTGTAAAGAGAAAACTCGAATTCCACGCTGAAAGCTGGTCCTGAAAACGTATAATTCATTTAAAACGGTCACTTTGTGTAGGTATCCCTCCCTTGCAAGATCTTCTCCTTTCATCCACCCAAATTCCTTCACCGGCTGCCCAAATTGGCGCATAGGATGGGACCTTTTCATTGAACTGCCTGCGCTTATTCATTCCACGATGTGACTAGCACTGCTACTTAGGGAGGGCGAATTGGATTCGAAAAAAGTGCATCGAATCCTTTCAAGTTGTTAGCAGGAAGCAGCTGAATCTGAATGTTTCCTCCCGGCATAGCACTGAACTCCATTTCCAAATCCCGACCAGAATTATTTACCACTGGAGTGTGCGTGTTTTTTTCGACTGCAACTCACTCCACTTCTCAGTGTGTTTTCGTGCTCGTACGTCCAACTTGGCGGTGCCGGCATTAGTTGTTTTGTTCTTGAAGGGTGGGGGAATGGACTTGTCAGGGCTGGGAGGGGAGTGGCTGGTCTTCTATGCACACTTCGTCTTCCTTCGTACTCCATTCGTATTTGCTGCCGGTGAGCTAATGGGGCGATTTGCGTGCATTAGGGCGAACAGATCCTCCACACTTCACCGCCAGCGACTGGCTATCCACCAGTGCCATTTTTCCAGGTGGCCTCGTGTCCACTTGGCTTTCTAAGAACTCTATCGCTCCAGCCGCGAAGCGGCTGGAGAGGTTTGGTTTTGCCTTGCACTTGTGATCACTTAAATTTTGGTAAAGTAGTTAATAAAACCTGTAAAACAAATTTTCTAGAGATTTCCTTCTGGATATATGTGAGAGAGCCTAGAAGACACCCGCTGACAAAATTTGAGCCAAATCGATTGAAAATTAACAAAGTTAGATCGGCGGAAGCTTAGCTAAAATTCGCGTTTTTTCTTGTAACGCGTCCCTCGTGTCCTGTTCCTCGTTCCTCGTTCCTCGTTCCTGCCACTAGCCACTGCCAGTGGTCGCAGGCGATCAGTTGGGCAGGTAGGTAACATCGGCGTGAATCGTGAAGAGACTTCGCGTTCACTGTGGAAGGTTGGCGCAAACCCGGTGCACCTATGTTATAGCATATGGCACCGAGTTTGCGCCAACCTTCAACAGTGAATGCGAAGTCTCTTCACGGTCCACGCCGGCTTCAGTTGGTATGTGGACAGATATGATTACCTACTCACTTACTTTAACCTTAACTACATCACCTTTTACTACTTATCATATCAAGTGTTTTATCAGTTGGTAGACCAAATCGCTTAAACACGTCGTAGGCTGTACTTTTCGATGGGAAGGGACAGGGAAAGTGACTAACAAGTTTGTTACTTACTGTTTCACATTCACTACTTTACTTCTTACTGCTTATCATATCATGTGATATTATCAGTTGGTAGATCAACTCGCTAAAACACGTCGTAGGCTGTACTTTTCGATGGAAAGGGACAGGGAAAGTGACTAACAAGTTTGTTACTTACTGTTTCACATTCACTACTTTACTTCTTACTGCTTATCATATCATGTGATATTATCAGTTGGTAGATCAACTCGCTAAAACACGTCGTAGGCTGGACTTTTCGATGGAAAGGGACAGGAAAGTGACTAAGAAGTTTGTTTCTTACTGTTTCACATTCACTACTTTACTTCTTACTGCTTATCATATCATGTGATATTATCAGTTGGTAGATCAACTCGCTAAAACACGTCGTAGGCTGTACTTTTCGATGGAAAGGGACAGGGAAAGTGACTAACAAGTTTGTTACTTACTGTTTCACATTCACTACTTTACTTCTTACTGCTTATCATATCATGTGATATTATCAGTTGGTAGATCAACTCGCTAAAACACGTCGTAGGCTGTATTTTTCGATACATAGGGCATCTGATGACGTCATCAGGGTGTCATCTAAAGTACATAGGGCATCCGATGACGTCATCAGGGTGTCATGCAAAGTACATAGGGCATCTGCTGACGTCATCAGGATGTCATGTTAAGTACATAGGGCATCTGACGACGTCATCAGGATATCATGTAAAGTACATAGAGCATCTGATGACGCCATCAGGACGTCGTGCCAAGGTTGTGCCAAGTGCATAGGGCATCTTCTGACGTCATCAGGACGTCGTGGAAAGTGCGTAGCGCTTCATTTGTAGCGTGCGCAACAAGTTTGTTGCTCACTGATTATTATAGCAATCCATGCTAGTCGAAAAATATTGAAGATTTTTCAGGGATATTACTTCGTAATATCAATAAAAAGTGAACAATTCTATCAAAAAGGGGTCTTCCAAGCAAAAGAGGTTTGGTTGACATCAGAAACGTTCCAACAAAAAGAGCACAATAGGTAAGTAGAATGAGGAGAGTCTACAAAAAGTGAACAATACTTTCTGAGACTGATTTTCCTGGCCGATACTTCTTACCAGCAAAAACAAACCGCTGTGGTATTTCACGAGGAAGAATTCAATGGTTTCCAAGAATGGGCTTCAATTTTGACGAGATTATAAGAAAATACTCTCATTAGATGCTGCACTTTGGTTTTTGGTTTCGCTTCTCGTAGCAACTGGAGCTAACCGTCCGGCTTTGTTTTTGGCATCATCTTCTATTCTGATGGTAAGTATTAGGTTTACATGCACATGCATTTGAACGGTTCTCGCGTAATCTAGACGATTTTTAGAACCACAGAGTGCTTCCGTGTAGAACACCGCAACGGTTTGTTTTCGCTGTTAAGAAGTATCGGCCAGGAAAATCAGTCTCAGAAAATATTGTTCATTTTTTGTAGACTCTCCTCAATCTACTTACCTATTGTTCCCTTTTTGTTGGAACGCTTCTGACGCCAACCAAACCTCTTTCGCTTGGAAGACCCCTTTTTGATAGAATACTTCATTGGGTTTACCATGAACCCAAAACAGAGACTGGTTCCTATACCTGTCGTTAGGGGAACCTACTCCCTCAAATTGAAGCCTTCTCTCCCACAAAAATGCGCTTTACCGTAAAAAAGTATCGAAAATGCTTTGTCTTTGCTACAATTTTGATTGTTTGGTCATGTTTGACGTTTTTAATATAGTTTTCCTCATTGTCTCATTGAGAGGTACCGAATCGAACTTGCCGCGGTTTTTGCCTGTAGCATGACGTTTCACGTAAAACTGCAGAAAAATTCATTTTCCTTGCGGTGTATTTTTGCGGACGAGTTGTCTGGTGCTCATGTCTTCCCTTGTTCGCGCTCACATTTGGCCCTCTGGAAAGACCGGCGACGTGAGCGCACTGGGTTGCCGCCGTGCGCGTCGCTTCTAAGACGCTTCTTTCGTCGTCCGCAACATCCTTTTTTTCGTGTACTGAAATTACAAGCCTGGAAGACAAGTCGGCCAATACTAAGGGGTATGACATGGTCCATAAGTCCGACTATCGGGGTGTGTCGATGGCACCATCTGACCCTACAGAATATAGGCAGCTGGCAAAGTTTGTCCGCCGACGCGGTCGGCGTGCGGATGACGCGCCCGTCGCGGAGGCATTTAGTCGGACGAGCCTTTTTATGACTGTAGAAAACTGGCTGAGAATAAGAGTCGAAGTCGCGGCGTTGTTCGCGGCGACTAGCAACGTAGAGGGATGCGATATGGATTGAGAGAACTCTGAGAGTTTTGGCCGCGAAATAGCCGACCAGGCTCCGCAGCAGCTCTTGGTGGGCTATTTCCCGTCTACTTTGCGGCTATTTCTCGGCTTCTTACGGAACGGACAAGAAGTAGCCGAGAAATGGCCGAGATATAACCCAGAATTAATTAGAAGTAAACAAAATTGACCAAGACGCAATCGTCGCCGGCTCGCCGAGCCACCATCTGAGGCCGCCGGGCGGGGCCTCTAGGGGCTGAACGATGTCCAAGTACCTCAAACTAGGGTAATTGAACCGAACGAGGTGCTGGCATCTGAATCATGCGCCGTATATCATCTACGTGGAGAGCATTATTTCTCGGCTATTTCGCGGCTGATTCGCGGCTGTTTTGCGGACAGGATTATAATTTGCCACCGGCACAAAATTCTCACGGAAGTGAAGTAGCTTTTCTTGCAAGAGTTCTCCATGAGTAGGCCCCAATATCGTGTTATCTTTATCACCGGTGAGGCTGTCCCCCTAATCCCTAGTGTGTTCAGCTATTGCCGTTCACCTCCGGAGAGTGACGGTGTGTGAATGAAAACACACCGCTCTCAATTTCTTTTATACCCTACCCTTTATCAATTAGGTATCATCAATTTTGTTCATCGTGAGAATTTTGTGCCGGTGGCAATTTATAATCGTCTATTTTGCGGCGAGCATTATTTAGCGGCTATTTCTCGGCTATTTCGCGGCTATTAGGCGGTAAACAAGCTTTTCGCGGCTATTCTTCGGTCAGAACCCTCAGAGAAGGCGGTGGCCGATGCGGCGTGAAAGGCGACTATTTGAGTTCGCAGAGTGCTGTGACCCCTCAGCAGTCCTGCGCCACTGCTAGCGGCAACCCACGCCGCGGCGTTAAAGTTCGAAAATGTTGTTGACGCTTGGCGACCACTCAGCGATCGCTGCAACTCTGCGGATAACTTTTGTAGCTGCACTTTTGTCGTAACGGGCAGAGCGCCACGCATCCAACCAAAAAACATCGCCAGAAGCTTTTTTGACCATGATGCGCAGCAGCTGCCGATGGCGGAGACGGGAGGTATAAACGTGGCCTACCTCTTCGACCTGGAAATGTTCCGAATTTCTACTGCGGAGAATTTTCTTAAATCAAAAAAAATCTGTGCACATTTCTTTCCCTCCGGCAAAAAAAAATAGAGAAACCGGAAGTCGTCTTTTATTGGAACAAAGGCAGCGTTCATGATAAAGCTGCAATTGAGTTTTCACTGGAAATAAAAAATCCTGGATCACTGTTTTACGAAAACATCGAAAAACAGCTTAAAACGAGCCATAAGCAACCCTATTCGGCTTCAAACTCGAATGCTGTATGCCTGCCCCGCCCACTTGCTTTCTGCAGTGGCCAACGAAAAGTGGGCGGGGCGGGCATAGCACAATCGAGTTTTGAGCCCTATTAGGCTATTCATGGCTTCTTTTGAGCCGGTTTTTCACATTATTGTAGCAATGAGCCACGGAGAGTGTCGATTTCCGGCCTTTGACTGTGCCTTCAGGCTATGTATGTTGCAATGAAGAAACCTCATCTCGGAGATAATTACATAGCTAGACTAGACAAAAAAAAGCACCCGGCATGGACGGGGAACAAGCAATTTCGAAAAGCCATTTTAAGTTCTCTTCCAAGGATGGGACACAAAGAGGAAGTTCAATTGACTCATTGAAATTGGCTCAATTTGCATTCTGAGTGTCAGTGTTTTCAAAACTCTAATAGGACTCTGAGATGAACTTCTGTTAGCTTTCGGAGTCCGGCTTTTTACCCACATTTTACAGGTTTTCCAATAAGTTTCGGTCAGTTCTCGCTCTTTTATATCCAAGAATGCTATCGATACAACTGTATATGTAGCTCTTACCGGGACCTGAATTTAGAGATTATGATATCACTGTTGGACAAATCCGCTCTGTACATGTGACTAATACTGGCCAATCGCGATATCCCAGTGCCCGAGATGAGCGGCGAAATCTCTGGTCACTCCTGCGAAAGGAAGCCAAGAACCACGCCCATTTGGACCGAGATCTAAAGCTCAATAGTAGCGCAACGCGAGATCGGCTTCAATCAATTTTTCTGGAATTTTCTTTTTTTTTTTCTGGCAAGTCGTCTACAGACCACGCTCCGAATTGGAGCTCCGAACTATGTTCTGAACATTTTACTAGATTTAAATTGAATAATTCATGAGTACTTGTGTCAATATGTTTTTAAACGAAAAAAAACGTGCGACTGAAAAGTCTTTAAGCAGCACAAACGTTTGCCTTTCACATTTGAAATTGTGTTTGTAGGTACGGATTGGGTATGCGGTCTTCGTCGTTGGCAAGAACTTTTCGGAGGTTTTGGAGACCTGTTATTCTCCTCCGGAGGCATTGTTCAGCTCTACAAAATAGTGTACTTAGATTCCGGTAAAACCTCTTTTTAAATGATTTTTGACCCGATCAAAAAGAAGTCTTTTTTTCTAAATTTTCATGTTATCGATCCGAAAATCGATAATATTGTATTTTTTCGGAAAAAAATCATTTACGCTTTTTCGTGGGACAAATTGTTTACTTTTGGATGGTATTCAACACTTTGTGAGAATTGGCGGAAATCGACGCTTAGTCCCAAATCGATGAAAAAAAAAACTTACGGTTGTTTTCCCCGACCTAATAGATGTAATTATTTTTCAATTTTGGTTTTTTTTTGTTTTTTTCAAATATTTACTCTTTTTTATATTTTTGAAAATTTGTAAAAAACAATTTGAACCACAAAAGTTGCTGCACTCACTGCATTTGTTGTATCTTGACCTACTTCTTCGCCTTTTCCATAATAATCACCCAATTGTAAACTGTCCGCCGACGCGATCGGCGCGCGTGTCGAGCTGTGATCGTTAAGGTATTTTTCCGACGAGCTTTTCCACGGCTGCAAACCTGCTAGTTTGGACATTATGCACAATGTGCCCTTTATTCCGGCTAATCGATTTATAGATTCCAAAAATGCCTCGGTGACAGCTGCTTGACACGCACGCCGACCGCGCGCGAGGACAATCCCATTCACACAGACTTTATACAAAAATTAGCAGGTTTTACAAGGGCAAAGCGTCGTTACACGATAGTCATTGAAAAAAAAATCGCTCTTCGCCAACCTGGTAATAATTCATAACAATTTTTCACGTTCTTCTCCAGATAAGAGACCAGAAAATAATGGGAAATGAAGTCTTGAAGTCATGTAAATTCATGGATTCTGGACCATTTTTGGCCTTTTCCCACTTTTTCAGAAAAAAAAGTATAGAATTTTGCCAAAAGCTTTTTTTTATATTTTATCTTCCTTGATTACCATCTGTGCTAGTTAGAAATCTGTGTGGTGGCGTCGGACGAGTGGGGGAGGTTTTAGACGTGAGGTCCCGACCGAAAGCCCCTGGGAGTCGGTCTAAGTGAGGGTGAAGAAGGGGGCCATGGTGAGGGTTGAGGGGTGGGAAGGAGGAGGATGCGCTGTTCTCACCGAGGATATCAGTCATCCGGGCTCGGCTTCGCAGATGGACGGGACATCACTTCTGAGTCCAGAATAGCCGGCCCTTCGGCCCCCACGCGTTCCCACTGAACACTTGTTCCTTAACAGTATGGAATATTTTCGGATCCGCTATAGCCCTGCAAATCCTCTCCGCAAACATCACTCTTAGCTGATCCCCCACGCAATTTCCTGTCATCACATTTCCTATTTCCGCCTGACAACCTCCGGATTAACCTCCCCCCCCATTTGGACGATATTTTCCATTTCCTGATGATGCCTTCCGGGTTTTTCTGCATGATTTTTTGGTTTGTCGGCTTGTTTTAGTTCTTCTATTGATACGGCGAGGCGTTATCCGTTCACGCATCTTAATGGGAGCAGTCAGCTGAGTGTTGACGGAATTTTTTTCGACACTCTGATCTCTTTTTACTCTCCCTGAATGGTTTAATTTTCACTTTTTCCCGTTTTTTTTTGGCACATGAGGGTGAGTGTGAACGACAGTGAATAATACTGTGGTTTAAATTGGTTATGGGTTTGAGAAAAACTCAAGAATGATTAAAATGTTTTCTGGATATTACGACAGAAACAGTCGATTTTAATGTTTTTTCATGCGTATGTTTGGATCGTGGGGTCTCTTAAGATGAAGTATTTGCCAGTCGGACAAGTATTCCCTATGTAAGACAACTCCTCCATATTGTGGGCGGGCCGATCCGGTTTGTCCGCTGATACACGCGGTTTTCAACAACTCTCTGTCCACTTTTTTAGCGTTTTCTTTCCTTTATGCTATTTAAAAAGACAAAATAAAGTTATTTTAACGGTTGTGTCTCTAAAAGTTTGATTGAATTCGAATCCGATTTTTCGATCAAATATTGGAGGCACGAATCGATAAAACTCGTGTTCCGGATACTACCCGTAATTCGAAAATTGGGTTTCCTATCTGCTTTATACGAAGATTCCATTTTGACCAACCCAGCGCAATTGTGGCGTTTTCAATTAGGCGTCGTTTATACTTCCCCCGCCGAGGGCTCGCCAAAGTGCGTTTTACTTATATGAATGGCACTGTGCGGCACAATCAATACTACAGGGTTACACTTCGTCGTGCCGCTCGGCGGCAGGAGTATAAAGGACACATTAGGAATATGGTATAGTTTTGCGACACGAGGTCGCGTCGCTCTGCACAGGGACAGCGCCACTGCTTCGATGCGAGTCACGACGCGATATGTGCTAGATCGCATGCCTGTCGCTCATGACAGCGACAAAGTGTACCATACTCCTAGAGCCTGTCGCTGTCGCAGTGCGTTGCACAGCGTCAGCGACAGTAGCGGCGACGCGTTTTGGCACATCTGCAGTATGTCAGCCCTCCGCGACACGTCGCTGCGACCCACGCGCAATAGGCCGGGATCATACTTCCAGCGACGAGCGACGTGAGACAATGTTTACCATCAATATCGACCAAAAATCAGTATGCCTGCCATGCACTATCGCCGTCGCGGGTCGCGTGAAGTATGATCCCGGCCATAACGGTCCCGACGACGATCGATGCGGTTGCTTTGATGCGGGTCCCGACGCGATATGTGCTAGATTCCATTCCTGTCGCTCATGACAGCGACAAACTCCTGAGTACCTTTTTAGTCCCGCTGCTACATTGCGCGATGAGAATTTGACTCATTGTGCGAAATCGATAGACATGTTATCGCTGTTTCGGAATCGCGGAATCTATTCAGGCCAAAGATAACATTCGATGGGTTCGCACCGCGGTGGTACTCTGAAATGGACTTTACATGGGAGGGTCGGACTTCAAATGCATTTATTGTCGGACTCCTAGCTGTAATTCGACTTATATAAATCTTAAATTGGATCATCCGCTGTTCAGGTGACTAGGATCATCATGTGTTACTACTTTGGATATGAGCGAATGAGGGATGAATCGTAGGTCCAGAATTTTTGTTCTTGAGAGGTTCGAAATTCGAAAAATTCCAGATAAATGTCTTTAACCTTCTGGGAACCTAGCAAGCTGCTGCATTTGATAACCTGAGCGTAGGCGATCTCGACGTCTTCATGAGCGCCCCAGAGCCCCTCATGTGAAGTGGTCCGAGTTGAGCGACCGAGAAGAGGTTGCGAGTGGGTATCACAACTGGAGTACCCTCCGGCTAGCCTCCTCAAGTCAGCCGGCCCGTCTGATGGCACGGCTTTCTCAGCAGCATGCATGTGCGTATGTCTGTATGTATGCGCGGGGGTTGAAAGAAGAGGAGGCCAGTATTTCGTCTCAATTAGGTGCGACGCTGCTCGGCGCCGTCCAAATGTGATTGTGGGGGGGGGGTGGCTCGCTCGATGCGAGCAGCACTCCGGGCTTCAACTCGGAAATCCCCCACACCACACACTCACCCGCATGTGCTGTGTGTCCATTCGGCTCCCGAAGAGTAGAGTAGTTTGCATAAATCCCTCCTCCACTGACCACCCCCGGCTGACTGACGACTGACCAGCCGCGCTAGCCGGCTGGCCACCCACGGCGGTGAGCCGCAGGTTGTGCCGCGGACTATGGTGGCCTTAATTGCCCTATTGGTCATTACACCGTACTTATCCATTGTTATGCGTCAATTTGCTCGCCTCGTTATCCATGCATGCTCTTTTTTCTGTTCACGTTTAGTATTTTGTGCATTTCCCTGATTGAAACTGTGCCAGATTGTTACTGTGTCCAATCGGTGCACTAGATTACGTAGAGATTTTCGCACTCTGACGAAAATTAACGCTTTCCTCATCCGGCCTAGCGCCTTCAGCCAAAGGTGCTCTATCGTCCGTAGGCCTAAATTTTCTTCTACTTAGCGCCTCTTTCATTCCCAAATACAACTTAATGGCTTATAGATTTTTACTGAAATTCTTGGATAATCCTGACTTCCATTCATTTTCCAGCAAGATTCCGAAGTTTTAAGGGTTTAAAGATAATTTGAAGCTTCCGAAACAGATTTGCGGACATTTTGAATGAATCAGGATTTGTGTGTGTTTTTTGCGGGCCTGATAGGCAGCGTGCGCGCGAAAAACCCGTATCTCATATTAAAATCCTCTGCGAAAAAAAGGCCGAATATAGCAAAAAAACTCCCTGAATTCCCAGAAACTCTACAATTCTCCCAAAAGCACCTAAATTTTTGGCAACTGCTGTTTTGTGCTCTCGTTGTAATGGAATTTGAAACGTCAAAATTTGGTTGAGTCCTGCAAACTTCATCGGGAATTCAATTCCTTTCGGTTTTCTTTGACAATTTCTTTCGGTTTTCTTTGACAAAAACTGATCCAAATTTTTCCGCTTTTGGTCTAGTTTCACGTTTTCGTTTTCCGTCCCCAGGGAAAATTTCCTATTCGTTTCCGGTAAGAAGTCTCTTCTTCATCCATTGCCGTTTCAAACTCACAGAACCAACTTAAGGCTGCTCTGCCTTAATGTGAGCGCGAAAAAGGAGCCCTAGCCTTTGCGAACGACCTCAGACAGGAACAAGGGTTTGATAAACGCAAAAGATGGAATATGGGTTTCAGCGCGTAAGATGCCTTCAGTGTGAGCGTTTTCATAAAAAAGGATGGCCTTTAACAGATCATCTAGAGTCCACTTGTAGAATTTAGCCTTGCAAATGAATGGGGCTGCGGCGGCAGATCGTCGCGTGCGATCGAACCCCCGCTGGCTGGTAGAGTCGTGAGCGCCGCACGGCTCGTCGCAATGATCGTGCCTTGATCATTCACTGGCCTCACCCAATAAGGAGTTTATGTGACAGTTTGTTGCCTACGAAACTGAACGCACTGGATTGTTTACGGTCCGCCACAAGTCTACAGAAAACTGTTTTGACGCGAACTCAAATCTTCTTCAAAATCGATTTTTGTCCATAAATTGCGGTTTTCGACTAGAGCATTTTGACATTTCTCTAGTGCTATTGGGGTTCATCCAACGAAAAGTTTAGAAATTTACAATATTGATTTTCTGCATTTTTAAACAATTTTTACGAGCTTTCGAAAACGCTCAACGGTTTTCAGCCTTCATAGCTGATTGTTCTGAGCGAGTCCTCACCGATTATTTCAGCGTTTGTCGATCGTTATTTACGTCACTTTTTTCGTGATTCTAACCGGTTTTAACTATATTTTTTCATTTTGTTAGAGAAACCTAACCCACCCTTTGTTTTTTTTCATTTACATTATTCCAATTTTTTTACATAGTTCTGCTCTGAAATGTGTGGTTATGATACTTGTCATTTCTCTGATGTCGCGACGCAACTATGTAAGGCCGGGATCATACTGTGCTTCTCTGGGTCAAATTCCGGTCCGCAAATTCGTCTCGACACTCTTTGCGGCCGCACGCGCTCGAGTCAGTCGGGTTTCAAGCGCCAAAGCCGACTCGAGATGGCCTTTTTATACAGTTTTTTTTTTCAATTTTGTTTAGTTTCCAGTCTCTTAAACCCACCTACGGTCAACAGATCGGTGGCTACAGCGCTCGAAACTCTTCCGAGTCGAGAGCACGCGACCGCAAAGCGTGTCGAGTCGCAATGGCGGACCGGAATTTGGCCCAGAGAAGCATAGTACTCCCCGCGACCAGCGACAGCGACAGTGCACATTACGCTTATCGATTTTTGGTTGATATGGATGGTACTGTGCTTATCTGGGCCAAATTCCGGTCCGCAATTGCGTCGCGACACGCTTTGCGGCCGCACGCGCTCGAGTCAGTCGGGTTTCAAGCGCGAAAGCCGACCCGATGTGGCTTTTTCATGCAATTTTCTCCAACTTTTCTTAGTTTCCAGTTTCCGAAACTCACCTGGAGTCAGCAGATCGACGGCTGCGGCGCTGTAAGCTCATTTGACTCGGGAGCGTGCGGCCGCAAAGCGTGTCGAGACGCAATTGCGGACCGGAATTAGGCCCAGATAAGCACAGTAAACATTGCGTCACGTCGCTTGTCACTGGTAGTATGATCCCGGGCTAATGAGGAACGTAGCTGCTTACCGGCTCTCTACAAAAATGACGCGGATGATACAGTCTCTTTCGTAGTCTGATTCTTAAAGTGTACTGCGGAATTAAGAAGGGCAGACAAAGGCAACTTCACTTTAAGGCAGTGTTCACGATGATTTTCGTTCCCGGGTTTTCCACTCAAAACAAAGCGTTGGCCGTCGAGTGTTGTAGAAATTACGAAGAAACGGCGAGAAACGCACTAAAACGTCATATTTCAGTGACATTAATCTCTGGCCTGGACTAGTTGTCCAGTTGTATGAACATGTTCACGGTGGTTGTCACCGGTGAAAAATGGGATCAGGCGGAAATGGAAGAATATTGCAGGCAAAATAGTATAAGGTAGGGACCGAAGAAGACAACGGAGCAACAGAAAGCAAATAATTGTAAAGGATGGGCCCACAAATGATTTCATTGTCACAACGAACAGTTCCTGTGAGAGTAAAGAGGTGGGGTGAGAGTAAAGAATTTCGTGACCTTCTGGTGCGTTTTTCTCGATTCCTTCGTCATTTATGTTCTACCCGGGGGCCAAACAATCGATTTAGCTATTAATCTCAAAATCGAAGATTATCGTGAACACTGCCTTTAAACCACTTATTTGGTCAAACATTTCGGCGACCTTCTCAGACCCCCGAGAAACATAAATTGGTCTATTTCTTGTAAAATTCAAAAGAGAGGAACAACTTATATAAAAAAAAACAAGACAGTTACAGTGAATTGAATTAAGGGAGAGTAGAGTATTCTTGACGGGAAACTTTGAGAACCCACTCAGAATGGTCCCCTTCGTCTTCCGGCGGAGCTTAGGCCTATTTCAGAGTTCCATCGCAGCGCGGCGCGATGAAATGCGCGCCGCTCGTCGATTCGCATATAAATCTCGAAATTGCGCGGTGGAACTCTAAAAAATCCCTAAGACTCCCCTTGTGGAGCTCCACACCCGGCACCGAACCCTGTCTAGGGACGTGCCCCACAAAACAGATTTTATCGTTGTCGTCATAGACTTATTGTGGAAACCTTTCGAAGGATGTCCCTTTTTGACACAACTTCTGCATGGAACGTGATTATCGACGCTCAGTAGAATGATGCCGTAATTTCCTATCATAAAATACTCTGAATACAATAGTAGTTTGAAACGTTGCCATAGAGACTAAATCTTTCATTGATATCTAATAAATAGAATTTTATCTGCAATTAAAACATAAATGGACCAGAACTTTCAGTTTTCGTCCCTATAGGCTGAGATCGGCCAAAATTTTGTACTGGATCACTCTGCGCGGCTCCCCGAAAAAATATCATAAAATTGTTTTAGAATTTTCAATCTCTAAAAACGTTCAATAGAGACTAATTGATATTTGATAATTTGAATAGGTGTTTTCGACTGGTGGGGAATTTTCTTAGTTTTCCATTTAAAAGTGAAATTTGGATGAATAAAAACGTTGATAAGGCGATGAAATTTCGAAAATATTATAATCCAACAAATTGTTTATCAGAAGAGTTTTTTTTCAGAAGACATCATCAAAATCCACTCGTTCAAAGTGTTTGAAGGAAATAGCATTCCAATCAGTCATTCATTTGAAATCTGGCGTCGTTTGGCCTTGTATGGTCCCTGCTGAAAAAATTTGATTGACAGCATATCTCTTGTTGGGTACGAGAATGAAATTATTTTCAATATACGCCATTTCTAGGAGCCCACCCAAGTCCTTCAAATTTTGGCTCTTCACACTTTCTGTGTTTCAGTTATTTCGGCAAATAAAGTGTTCCTCCACAATACCAACACGCGAATCCGAGGAAAATCAGTCATTTAGCCTCACCCATTTCAAATTAATGAATTCCATATACAAGCCTAAGATTCATTTGTTTGCCCTTGCTGATGCCCTTTTATTCGTCGTCCTTCCAGAACGTTTCTGGAGATTTTTTCCCCTAAGCTGAGTTCTGTGTGCCTCAATAAACCTCCGATGTCGCATTCCGCCACCACGGTCACTAATGACCCTTCCTTCGTTAGGCATCTGCCGTCGGCTGCAAAGTCATCAAATGCTGTTTCTTTGCTTTGCTTCCTTTCCTCATTCCTAGCAAGGCTCATATTGGCTTGTATGTACTGTAATTTCAACGTTTCCGGATTATTTAAAAGTCGTAATCTTTTGCGTCATTAAGAAATTGAAAAGCTTACTTTAAATTGCTACTTGGTTCATCAGACATGCGAGTGCCAACTTATGAATGATTGAAAGTATAAACCATAAGAAGCTCTTGAGAATTTCAAATGTATTCCACTGATTTGGTATCAGCTTAATTTCTCGAACATTTATGAGGCCATATGGGAGAAAGTTGACGCTCCCCTGCACCACGTGACGACACTATGGAGTTGCAGTCTCACCCATAGTGCCGGGAAGGCAGAATCTCAGAAAACCGCCGCATCCAATGCCTTCTCGATTATGCATTCAACTCGAGTGACCACACCCAGTAAAAGGATTTTTCGCAGGCGCACGTGTTCCAGACAGCAGCACGTGCTGCGAAACTTCACCGCAGGAGCACGTGCTGCAAAATTTCATAGCAGGGGCACGTGCCGCAGGATAGCCCTGTGCTATCGTAGCAGCACACCGTCACGCGACGCGGCCGGAACACCCACATGCAACTCGGCCAACTCAGGCAATCGCCGCATTCAATGCGTGTCGAATATGCATTCAACTTGAAGACAAGGTGGTTTCGAGCAGAGTTAGGGAACGTGCTGCTAGGGAAACACGATCTCCTATTGTGTTCCATCTCCTATTGTGTTCCAAATTACAGCACGTGCCCCAACAAATAAGCCGTCCAATGCGTGCATGATACCCGTTCAACTCGATGGCAAAACGATTGTCCAAAAAAGGAAAGTATACGAGGATACTCCAGAGACGGAACTGAGAGGTCGGCAGCTTCGCCGGTTCAATTACCCAACTTTGCGGTACTTTACCCGCGCGGCCGCTGGAAGCCTCGTCCAATCGCTGACGGCCGCAGATGGTGCTCGGCGAGCTATCCGCGTCGCACGTCGGTGTGCCAGCCGCGTCGCGTCTGTGCGCTGCTACGATAGCGTTGGGCTACCTTGCAGCACGTACTCCTGCGATTGAATTTCGCGGCACATGCTCCTGCTCTGAAATCTTGCAGCAGGTGCTGCTGTTTGCAGCACGTGCCCCCGTGATGAAGCCTTTCGATGGGTGTGGTCACTCGAGTTGAATGCATATTCGACGTGCACTGAATGAGGCGACTGTGTGAGATGGTGTTGCGGTCTTATTCGCAGTGCCGGGAAAACACCATCGCGTTAAAGCCGTAGCTTCTTCACGGCCCTATACAAATTTGAATGTAAATTCAAAACAAAGATATTTATTTATTTATTTATTTATTTATTTATGCACGCAGAGGTGCGCATAATTAAGCATCTTGAAATAGAAACAGTACAACCGGGCCATAGAAAAATTTTAAAAAAACGACAAATAAAGTGTTAAACAGAATGGAAACGTAAAAATAAACAACAAAAAAATAACTTGAAAACAAATCAAACACGCCTCGAAAAGAGGCCCCGGACGGAAACACTACTCGCTTCGCACAGAAAAATATGTCAACAAGCCTCATGATACATCACTGAAGTTTTGAATAGACTATTAAAAGAAGCACACGAGACGAATTACGTTGATCTCACGGTTGTCGCGCTTTGCAGAAAGTGCAGAAGCTTCAGATCAGAAGGAGATCCTCGCATTAGTTATTGGGAATTAGACGCGATCTGATTGTAGCACGCTCAGACAGTAGCTGCGGACTGACCGCTGGCAATCGAGGCCTCTCCGGGCAATACGCCGGCAAGTTGCGGGCGGATCGCTGCTCATCGTGGCTTCGGCGGGCAGATCGCTCCCTCTCGTCGTCTCAGCGGGTGGATCGCTGCGTTTTGGAGGGCGGATAGCAGCACATGGGAAAGTTGATCACGCTAGCGGGCGGATCGCCGGCAAGCTCTGAAGCGGCGATCCGCCCGCAACCTGCCAGCGATCCGCCCGCCACTGCTTTGATAGCCAGCGATCCGCCCGCTCAAGTTTTACACGGTGAGACTTGTCAATCATTGACGAGTTCTTTTCTGTTATCAGTATCATGCTCAGAGTAAACAAACCCAAGGGTATAGTAGGCGCTACATCTCACTAAATTCTCAGTCGGCGTTTTGAGGTCGATCCTGGAAGGTGACTTCAAGTCGCATTTGAAGGATCACTCAGAAGCCAAAGAATAATTTTTGGCAGCTGAGGGGATGGTCCCCACGGCTAGAAGGGGTGGTCCCTCACACGGAGACCGTGGTGGGAACCCACGAAACCAAATTGTGGCATCGAGGGTGGATCGCTGGCTAATGGCGGGCGGCTCGCTGGCTAATGGCGGACGGGTTGCTGGCTACTGGAGGGCGGATCGCTGGCTACTGCCGGGCGGACCGCTGGCTACTAGCGGGCGGATCGCTGGCTACTGGGGGGAGGATGGCGGGGGGATGTCGATCCGCCCGCCAAAAGCCAGCGATCCGCCCGCATCTACTGTCTGAGTGGTTTCAACCGATAAGTTAGAAGTGACACCTCAGGACAAGCAAGCTTCATTGCTAGTAGGGATTTTGGTGAGAATAAAAACAACTATATCTGTTACGAACGTCATAACTTTTTTGATATCTCAGGTTCTTGCTCTGGATAGTCCTCATGGGGTTTCTCGTTTGTTGAGCAACCCCTGCCATAGTATTTTCTCATACATACATGTAACATGTGTACTATTTGAAAACAGTTTCTCTCTCTAGAGAGTGTCATCCTCGTTCGTGTGTACGTATATATTGGTTAGAGGCATAGTTGGCGCTGAAAACCACTTTTCATTTCTGGGGCTCAGTTTCATGAACGAGCCTAGTGGACCACAGCAGTGATATTTCGCACGTCAAGAACGTATGGTTTTGAAGTTGGAGTGAATGAACATGAGGATACTAAACTAGTTTTCACCAGTCATCTAGCACGAGGAACAGAAGCGTCATGTCAGGCGCCAACAATCCGGTATTGAAAACACCTTTCTTGGAAATTCCTAGCATCCAAACTAGCCCAGTTGAGGCTTCTGATGTTTGAGAATTTCTCTGTAGGAGAAAGACGAAAGAAATGCGTTTACCCATTGAGTTTAAAGCGCAAAACCACCTCCGAGGTTCAGAAAAGAACGTCTGAAGTATTGCAGCAAACACACCAAAATCGACGGAGGGACAGGAAAGGAATGATTTTCAAATAATTTTTTTTTTCGAAAGCTGAGGTTTCTGTGGAGCTTCTTCGCTATCATCCTGCACTTTGAAGGCTTGCCTGCTCAAAAACATGAAAAAATAAAACACATTTTATGCGCTTGCGATGCCTTTAAAGTCTTTTGAATTTCAGTTTATTTTTATGGGAAATCCCCTTTTCGGACTAGTCCCTAAGTCTCATGTCGCACAGAACTCTTCTTAAGCTTCTGGATTAGGACAAAAGTCGGGAGTGGGTGTGTCTCCGTTCAACAATGAGTCTTGAAACCTTTTTTCCCGTGAACGCTACCCTGCGTTGTTGTGTTTAGAATGCACTGAAGCGTATTTGCATGCATGACTGGCTAATAGGAGGAACTCTAAAGAACACGCTATTATGAATAGGGAAAAAGCAGTCCAGTAGCGTGCCTTTGAAGGACGGATTTCATGGTAGAGCAACCAAAATATGCACAAGTATGTACAATATGCATGAAATTTGATAGTCGAAATGCTTACTTTTTTGACACCGCAGCATTTTGGTGTGTCGAAGTATTTGGTTTTTCTAATAGTCGGCCACTAGATAAATAGTAAATTGTTCAATTCCATTAGTTGATGCATTATTTCGAAACTGATGGGAAATTCGGGTAAGTAAACGAATAAAAGGGTCAAAACTTCAAATATTAATTCGGACCGAGCAAATGACTGTTATGAAAGTGAGGCATACGTGCATATAACAAATTGCTCACTGAGTTTTATTGGATTTTTTCCATTTCTTCGGAATTCCATTTTTCTCGTTCGATCATCTTTTTCAGGATGAACGGATTTCCTCAGATAACCTTTTTCCCGTATTCCTTTTTACCTATTGTAACTAAACTTTGAGTGATTCGATGATTTGGGGAGGAAAGGCTTAATATAGTATCAATAGGCAAAAAACCAATATCTTTATTTCCTGAATAAGTCTGCTATTGCGTAATATTAGCTATATACTGTGCTTATCTGGGCCAAATTCTGGTCCGCAATTGCGTCTCGACACGCTTTGCGGCCGCACGCTCCCGAGTCTGGAAAGCTTTCAGTGCCGCAGCCGCCGATCTACTGACTCGAGAAGGGTTTTGGAAACTGGAAACTAAGAAAAATTGGAGAAAATTGTATAAAAAAGCCAGATCGAGTCGGCTTTGGCGCTGGAAACCCGACTGACTCGAGCGCGTGCGGCTGCACAGCGTGTCGAGACGCAAATGCGGACCGGAATTTGGCCCAGATAGGCACAGTATGTATACCTTGAATTGAATAAAAGAAGAAATGCCGCGCCGCTACCGCACGCCTAACCTCCACTGCCGCCTGTCTCGCTGAGCTTCTCGATGTATTGTCTGTCCAACATCTTAAAATCCTTGACGTCTTCACCCTTGTCACTCGGCTTCACGAATTTGAAAGAATCTCTCCCAATGGTCCATCAGGATTACATGCCGCTGTGAAATGATTTGCCTATACTAGAATATCGAGGGTTGAAATAGATTTATCTTAGATGTTTCCAGGGCAATTTGTCGTGCTAAGGACACGCTAATTTGCGGGAAAGTGCATTTAGCAAAAACCTGGTGTTAAAAAGTAGACACGCTAAATCCATTTCTAATGAGGTCTCAGTGGAGTTAATTACTCGAGTAAGATATCTATCACATTGAGTAGAACCATTTAATTGAATCGGTACAAAATCGCTCCTTTCCCGGCACTTTAGGTGAGTCTGCAATATACATGGAATCCGAATCAAAAAAAATTCGGATACTCGGATTTCGGATAACTCAAAAATCGAAGGTCGCGATTATCCGACTCGAGCGGATAGATTCAGAATAGCAACATCGGATGATCCGAGTCATTCGGATAGGGAGGCTCAACGGATAGTCGGATCTCGGATCAATCCGGAAATCACGTTTTTTCGGTGATTCGGTATTTGGATCACTCGGATTTCGACCTTTTTTCGTTATGTTGAGTCGGATATCCGGTCGGATACAAGATGTTATAATTCAAAAAGTCTATCGAAAATCGATATTCTGGCGAAAATCCTCGAGAAATAAGATTCTTCTACCTTACTATGATTGAAGATTTCATTGATAACCATCTATATTTCGGAATATTTTCAAGCCAAAAAGACAGCGACAGCTTGTCGCGGAGCTCCCACCCTTTAGGCCTAGTGCATAATTCCCGTGATGAGCGACTCGGCAAAATGCTTGTCATATAAATCGGCCAAAAATCGATATTGCTAAAATGCACTGTCGCGGACGCGCGCTGCGGAAAGTATGCACTAGGTCCTGAACCTGTCGCTGTCGCAGTGTGCTGCAAGCTTCGGCCCGCGACAGCGACAGTGGCAGCGACAGCCTTCAGCCCATTCGCAGTATGTCAGCCCTCCGCGTTGCGTTACTGTGACAGACGCGCGATAACTGTGCCTACGAGGACCGATGCCGTTATTGCAATGCAGGTCCAGCAGCGATTTGCGCTAGATTGCATGCTTGTCGGTCATGACAGCGGCAAAGTATACCATACCCCTAGGAGCCTTTCGGAGTGGCGTCGCAACAAAACTCGCTGTCGCGGTGACGGCGTGAGTGGTGGGGGGGGGGGGGAGAGGTGCTACGCAGCGCAAACTGTGCTGTGCGACGGGGGAGACCGCCGCGCTTTCAGAGTGCGCGAGCTAGCAGCGACGGCAACAATGTCGCGCGTTGAAATTATTTTGACCATTTTTGTCGCTGTCGCTGCCATCCCGCCGTAGTTTCTTTCTATTTGTTGATGTTCCTTAGTTAGTACCTGTCCATTAACTCTCTATAAAAATATTTATTTCCCCTATTTCACTGTTTTTCAATAGAACAAACGGCGGCGAAGAGGTAAGAGACGCAGAGACAGAAATATGATTTGGCGACAATTCGTGGCCACGCCCACTTTCTCTCGCTCTGGAGAGCGACGCCACGGAATTCGCAGCGACGCCACTTCGAAGGCCCTAAACTCGCACAGGCAACTCAGTCGAAGAGGATCAATGCCAGTTGTGCGCAAAATCTGCGCTGACAATGCGCAACAAAAAGCGGCGTAAATTTCACGGTGCGCTCCATTTGGATGTCTGCAGTGTAACTACGCACCTGTATGGCTACTGAAGAATGGAATATCGCGTCGTGACATCAGATACGCTTCTTTGAGTAACAGGACATGCCGAATCTATACACTGTTTATCTTAAATTGCACGAAACACGGTCCGCCAATAGTCCTCTGATTGGCCCGCTAGTACCGTAGTGTACGTCCACGACGCGTTCTCGGCAGACCCGGGTGGCAGGGTGGGTGGCTGAGTGACGACATTGATGAATCGACTGCTCTGCACACCGGGTGCACACCCGGGTCTGCCGGGAACGCGTCGTGGGCGTACACTACGGTACTAGCGGGCCAATTAGAGGACTATTGGCGGACCGTGTTTTGTGCAATTCAAGATAAACGAGTATACCAATATCCGAATCGTCATCCGATGTGAATCATGACATTTTTCGGATATCCGGTTATCGGATCATTAACCGACTCATGGCACATTTCGGTGATTCAAATTTCGGACCAACGGTTTTTTTTGCGTTTTTTCGGTGAATCGGATTTTGGCTTTTTTGGTGAATCGGATTTTTAATCATGAAATTTCCGGTTCATTCGGATGGATATCCGAAAATGAGGAGTCGGATCCAATGTATAGTCTGCAACACCCAAGGTGTCGTCCCGGCACTGAACATGAAGTTGCAACACAGCCATGGTGTCTTAGCGGTTTTTTAGGTAAGCGAGCAACACTATTGGGGGTAAGTCTGCAAAACCAGTTAAATACTCAAGACGATTACCTATCACATTCAATAGGATAAGGCAATTGAATCAGTCAAATAATTGCTCTTTTAGGCGCCAAGGAGTCCCTTGCGGAGAGATTTCCAGAATTTCTCACTATATTGAATCTACTGAACGCTGCCATCCGTCAGCGTTTAGTGCAAATGCAAATCAGTTTCGGCATATCAAAGTGGGCTGGGAGTTTCCGCGCGTGTTCGCAACGGCGCCTGCGTCACTGCTTGAGGGCATGTTTTTTTGCGGCCGTGAAATCCGCTGTTATTTCTGCCGTGATTGCAGAGAGATTCGTGAGAATTCGGGAAGACTTTAGTAGGATGGTTGTTTTGCCGTTGTCAGGTTTTGATCTTTCGATCGGTTTCGCTTTCGCCTTTCCCACCCCTCCCCCCTTGCACCTCACATCAATTCCATAAAAATTTTCGGTTCGTCTTTGTGTGGTCTTATTATGATATTAATTTAGGGTTTCGTGGATAATACTCTTCACGATTTACTCTCGAAACATCTGGAATCACCTTCGTTTTCCTCATTTCGCCTAATGCCGCTGGATGTCGCTCATGCTGTGGAAGTATATAATTACATATGAATGCCGTTAACTGTCAGTATTCATTATTATTACACCAAGTTCATAATAATCATTCCTCAAATTGTACATCTTAAACCAACATTTTTTTAACACTTTTTGTTGTTCCATTATGCTACGCGACCATTTTGTCGCCTGTTGTCGTTCATTGTCGCCTTATGCAGTTCCCTGTTCCCCAACGTATTTCCCTAATTCAGTGCATCACATTATCACAATCACTACGTATTTCTTCATCCATGAGCCTCACTTTGAAGTTGTTCATTTCTTCATTGCCGCATACTGTCGCTTAGGGTCGCCCAGTGTCGCTCACTGCCGCCCGCTCCAATGCTCTGCACTACACCACATCCAGTAATTTTAGATCAACTTTATCGCAATTGATCCGCAACTATCCCTCTGTAAACAACTGGAGTCTAGCTCACTTCGCTCCTGTCGCCTAGTGTCGCCATCAGGGATGTGCGGCAATTGCCGTTTGCCGGTTGCCGATTGCCGTTTGCCGGCCGTTTTTGGACGATTTTTGTCGATTGTCGTTTGCCGTTTTTCCCCTCACTTTTCGACAAAATTCGGCAAAAAAGTGCGCAAAAGATAACAAACGCCGCGATTAGGACGCGCATGGTAAATCCCATAAGCCTTGCAGCGACCGGCTCGAAAGTAGGGAGACAGGCTATACGTACTTCAAAACTTCAAGCCAGTTGGTGTTATCTACCGTGCGGTCATGTCAAAGCAATTGCTAGTATTGTAGTGTCATGCTCGTGTGGGTCCTCTTGTCTCGAAGAGTACCGAATTCACCACACTCTCCTTGCTGAGGCTTGATCAATAAATAAGGGGTTCATCGGGACAAGAAATAACACCCTAAACGTTTTCAGGAGAGGGCACAAAGGGTTCAGAGCTCAATTTCTTTCAGGCATTTTTCAAAGCGTCGTGTGGAGGACGTTGGACTTCACTGGCAGTTTGTGGGGGTATGCACTTTGCCATCTCCTATTATGCTCACAATTAGCTGAGAAACATGCTACCAAGTTGAAAGTTGGAGTTCTGAGTTAAAAGGGTGGGGGAAGATGTACACGTCGTGGGGAACGTTTCGTTTCGGTTAAATTCGCTGCCTGACTATAAACTGGGTTGACGGAGTCGACGGTGATCCGTTCGGATTAAGGGGTGGCGTACAGTTTGGGAAGGAGGTGGTTTGAGCAAACCGCGGTTTTTTAGGAGTCGTATTGAAAGAAAGCTTTAAAAACTACCCCATTCAATGTATTTGAGTTATTAGCGCGCAGTTCAGAAGAAATTTTAAAGGTCGCAGGGGGAGAGGTGCCGAATATTTAGCCGTTTCTCAGCAACGTTTCCAAGGCTGTTCGGGAACGTGCGTTTTAGTTGCATTTTTCACGTGATTATCTTTGATCTAAATTCCGGTTAAACAGTAAACACACCGTGAGGCACGAAACGAGTACGCCGCGAACTCTGAGAAAGTTTCCTAATTAGATAAAGGACCTAACAACCGTAGGTGCACGTTTCTGTTCGTAGGCCCTGCCCAGTTGTAGGACGGCTCACGATTAGTTTTATATGAATTACTCACAGTTGGTCCTATTTTTGTAAAGGCGCAGCCACCCATCGCGGTGCCGCAGCGACACTTTCGCGGAGCCGCTCTGGTACCTTTCGCGGAGCCGGTATGGCTTTATCGCGGAGACGCAGCTGGGATTTCTGCAAGAGAAGGGCTGCTACGCTCGTAAAAAATAATCAAGTCAAGTAGGGGCACACTGACCTCTTTCTTTTTTTAAACTACTTTCGAATGCTCATCCCCTTTGATTGGATTGCGCGATACTCTGAATTTCGTGCGATAAATTTGAAACACGAAGCAATTGCATGACTACTACATATTCCGAAGAGGGTTGATATTAGAGAACCTCGAAAAATTATTATCCTTTCACCACAACATTCCCATTACCAGTGTTCAATAGAATGCCGATTTCGGTGCTGCTTTTTATCTCAGGTATTGTACCAAAGTAATAGGTTAAATTTCTTGTGGTATTATTGAAAAACCTCGTGGTGTTATTGAACTAGAACAAAATGCCGAGGTTCAAGGACAGTCGGCCACACACTATTCAGGAAATATTTCTTATCTGGCTATCGAAATACGATTTGTGCATGAGAAAGAAGTATTTTTAATGCTACTTTTAGAACATTTGCAACGTTTTTGTACGAGATTTTTTTTTATTTTGCCGTTTGTCGATTGCCGATTGCCGTTTGCCGGCCATTTTTGAGCAAAATTTGTCGATTTCCGTTTGCCGATTTTTCGAAATCGTTTGCCGCACATCCCTGGTCGCCATGTGTGGCCGCCATAAATTGCCAATTCCTGACACCTTCCCCACGACTGGTTCTCTGATCCTTGATCCACAGATTGCTTCTAAACTGTTTATTTCCATATTCTTGCCCGCTGACGCTTAGTGTCGCTCATTGTCGCTAGCCCGATTTCACCATAAGCATAAATACAGCTACCTCAAAATACAATATCAAGACTAATCTACGATTGTCTTCCTAAAGATTTCAACCTAAAAAAAATTATATATTGTCGCTCTCTGTCTCCTCTTATCGCTCAGTCTCCCTCACTGAAATTCGCTTCACTCTTCACCATAATTCTTCTTTAATTATTCGTTCATCGATCTTTTTTTTCGAGTTTTTGGTTTTTTTTGAAACTTCTTTTTCAAAAACCAAGTTCAAAGATAATAGAAAAATAGACTTCTGAATTCACCTTCTTCCAAACTGAAAAAGAAATTTCTGAAATTTCCGACTTTTTCAACGAATGGAGTTTTTGAAGGTGTCCTGATGCGCAATCGCCTTTTAGGGTGTGCTCAGATGTGAGTGTGTTGGTTGTTTACAAGAAAACAATCATGGAATACGAGATAGTAGGGAAAACATCCGTTGTTGACGGAAGACACATATACACACAGGGGATTAGTAGAACCTACGAAAATGGGGCGAATGGATAAATAAAGTGGCCAGCTACGGACTTTGGGACTGGATCGAGCGATTATCCGAAATAGACTTGGAAAATTTCGCATATTCTAGCACTTCCAGGTTTGTGTCTTTCTGGATTCCCGGTTTATTTGCTCGGATAGTTGAAAACTGTTTTTTGTTCTAATCGGGAATTTTTCGTTTTTTTTACGTTGCTTTCATACGCCGAATCGTTTGAAATCTCAGTTTTTTTTTCTGACATTCAGCGTTTCCCAGGAATAAAAAAACAGTACTCGGAAAATTTCTAAATTTGGAAATATAATACAATTTATCACAAGGTAGCTGGGTTGAACGCAAAACTCAGATGTCTGGCAGGACTCGAACCCGCATTGCACGCTTTCCGGGCGAGAGTGTTACCATTTTGCCACCGACACCCCGCTCTGCATAACTCAGCTATTCACGGTGGTGTAATTGTAACACTCTCGCCCGGAGAGTGTGCAATGCAGGCAGATTCGAGTCCTGCCTGACATCTGAGTTTTTCGTTCAACTCAGTTACCTTGTGATAACTTGTGATCATATACCATGTCATTAAAGGCATCAAAACACTTCAAAACCATCAAAATATAATACAATTGTTGAATTGAAAAAAACGCTCTTCGAAGTTTTTATGACGGTCAAATTCAAAAGTTTAGTCACCTGTTGGCCACCTGAGAGCGACGTTTCAACTTGAGCCGTTTTTAGTTCTTCTCTGGCTCAATCTTAAAGGCGTTTCACCCATGAAGTTTACCCAAAGACTCCCCCGTCTTCGTTCACCTGACGCTCTTCGCCTCCACCCATGAAATTTACCCATCGCCAGTACGTTACCGTTGTTAGTGTCTCTGATGCCGTCCTTAATGTTTACTTCTCCGCCGTGCCTCCGCAATCGAAGTTGGCCTTCTCAGGGCCACCCATGAACTCTAGTTGTTTTAACTCATACATATAATCACTAAGGGCCACCATTGGTGTTTACCTCATCATTTCCTTGCCGTTAGCCTCCTGAGGGTGACCCATGTAGTAAGCTTACACTGTACATATATACCCATTTCCGTGGTTGATAGAATGGGATCTACCCATAGAATTTATCTTCCCCTGACCTATTGCAGTTGTTAATCTCTCAATACGCCTTCCCATCCCTGTGAAGTTTTGTCTTCGGCTACCCTTTCTGAAGTTGGTTTCCCTGTGGTCACCCATGATTTTTATTCCGTCAGTCACCCATTGTTGACTTCCAAAGAATCACTCGTGCGGTTCACTGCTTTCCAATCCGTTCTCGTGAATCACCTAAAAATGACCACCCATCAGGTTTACCCAAACACTTATAATAGAAAGTTTTCCTGAAATTTACTGTCTTTTGATCTATTTCCGTAGCCGATTTCCTGGGTTTCGCTGAGAAATTCGGTACTTTTCATTAACTACATACCGTTGCTTACCGTAGTTGATAGTCTACCCATGAAATTCACCATTCTCTAACCGACCCTATGGTTTATATAGTGGCGAGCATCCTTGAAGTTTATACTTCTCGAACGCACTTTCATTGTTCAGAAAACCCATGAGCTTCACTCTTTCTGGGCCCTCCCCTACCAGTAGTTGAATTACCAAACTTCACCCCAAGAAATGCCGAGATAATTACCCTAACTATAAGAGTTGAATCTTCCCCGACCCCTTCCTAGGGTCGCTATTTCGAGGACCACATATGAAGCTTAGTTACCCTCAAATCTTTCTCATAAACGGTTTCTTGAGCAACATCCATATGTCTTATTGTAAGCATTTTTTAATCTTTGCTGTAGGTGATAGAAGAGGGACTACCCCTGAGATTTATCCTCCCCCAGACTATTTCAGAAAAAAATATGTTTTACGGGACCCAAGTCTTCTTCTCATTTGGTTCTTCAAAGACCGTCATCGAAGTTTATCCCTTCCAAATGTGTTTCCATAGTTGGCCTTCTAGAAGCCACCCATGATCAACTAATTCCTGTATGTTATTAATATGTATTATAGGGCCACCCATGAAGTTTATCCAAGTGTAAAATGTATCGACAAAGCGTTCAATATATATTTTTTGATTTTTTCGAATTTACATGTTTTTTTTTCCAAATATTTCATCATTTTTAGCTAAAAGTGACTCATGAAGTTCGCAACTCTGCCCGTATCCAGTTCATTTAATGGCGATTAATAATTAATGAGATAGCGCAAAAACTACTCTCCAGCCTCCTGACCGGAGAATTTTCAATGCAGTTTCATACTCGCCGCTTCTTGATTTTGTATACATTTTCTATAAGTAATAGTGCAAAAGCTTATTCAAAAGACCATAAAATGGTAATTGTCCTATCAGCAATAATATATGTATGTATAGTAAGTTTTTCTCCAGTTGTGCAGTTGTTATTTGCATAGAACGGGTAGGCGAGGAATGTTCCACCTGCAGGTGACAGATGTCCAGAAATAAGTTCCGTCGGAGAGAAAATTGTCTGAAAAACTACACGGAAAATGATTTGAGGAAGGGGGGGGTATATAGCAGAAGCGATTAGTGGTTGAGCATCCTTGTGGGCACATACGACTCTTGAGGCTGCATTCAGCAGTCCGTCCAGATAATCTTAATCGCATTTTCGCCTTCCTGTACATCTTAAAGTTCTATTTTTCTTTATGATTTTGTACACATTGAAGTGCTATGATTTTCCATTGATCTTTGAAATGTGTCTGCAAATGCAATGATTTGAGTTGATTTAAAAAAAGCGCTTTTTTCATAATTGTTTTGTCGTATGTTGTGTTCAGACATTTGTAGCTCTCTGTCGCCCACTGTAGTTTTCTGCTTTGTTTTCCCTTTTTCTTGTTGTAACTATTAGGTCTAGAAGTTAATTTCCGCGTTTTTTTACGCTTTTTACACTATTGAAAACTGGACATACTTAAACAAAATTTTTATTCAAAATAATTTCCGTCATTAATAACAACCATTTCCCAGAGTTTGGGTAACTTATGGATTCCATCATAATAAAATTTTTCTGGTTTGGCCTCCACCCATTCATCGAGCCATTTTTGACATCTTGACGATCTTGAAAGCGCTGCTCCGCTAGACCATGCGCCATTGACCGGAAAAGGTGATAATCCGACAGGGCGATGTCTGGAGAGTACGGCGGGTGCGGTAAGACTTCCCATTTGAACTCTTTTAGCGTATCCTTTACCGTTCGAGCAACATGAGGTCGAGCGTTATCATGAAGCAATATGGCTTTTTCGTGTCGACTCGCCCATTCTGGTCTCTTTGCTTCGATTTCATGCCGCAATTGCGCTAGTTGATGTTGATAGCGATTCGCAGTAACTGTTTCGCCAGGTTGAAGAAGTTCATAGTACAGTATACCGCGTTGATCCCACCATATGCACAGTAAGACCTTCTTCCCGTGGATGTTTGGTTTTGCGGTCGAAGTTGTTGTTTCACCAGGACTAACCCACGATTTTCTTCGCTTCGGATTGTCGTAGTACACCCACTTTTCATCGCCAGTTATGATGCGGTGTAAAGACTTTCTTTGGAATCGGTCCAACAAGATTTGTGAAGTTGTTTTTCTCTGCTCTTTGTTGCGTTCTGAGAGCTCATAGGGATCCATTTTCCTTCCTTTTGAATCTTCCCCATTGCCTTCAATCGAATAGAAATTGCTTTTGGGTGACGCCGAGAGATGCCGCGAGCTGTTCTTGCGTTTGAGCCGAATCTTGATCCAACAAAGCCTGAAGTTCTTCGTCTTCGAACTTTTGGCTGTCCTGGTCGATCTTTGTCCTTAACGTCAAAATCACCCGATTTGAAACGCTGAAACCATTCTTGGCAGGTTCTTATGGATGGAGCAGCATCCCCGTAAGCTTGGGCAAGCATTTGGTGCGCGTCAGTGGCTTTCTTCTTGAGATGAAAAAGGAAAAGGAGAGCTTCCCGCAAATGGCGTTTTTCCGGCACAAAAGTTGACATATTCTGAAACTAAAATAATACTTTTTTTATAAGGTACGTGAAGCAAGTTATATATCAATAGAAAGCTGATAATACAGTGAGCATTATAACATAAAATTCGTTATATAAAAATAATTTTATTTTTTACAAAATATCAATAACAAGAAAAACGCGGAAATTAACTTCTAGACCTAATACATAGCGACACCATTCGAATGGTATTTGATATTGGTCCAATTTGTACCATTGAATAGAGTTGACTACCATCGCTACTTGCCGCTTAGCGTCGCCCTCTGTCGCTCAAAACCGTGATCGTCACATGCCGCTGCCACCGATGGCTACACTTTTTCAACGAGTTGCACATAAGAGTTCATATGACCGATTTTATCACCTCTTGTCGCTCCATTTCGCATGTTGCGAAACTCACACAATCTAATTTTTGTACAGCTTGTCGCTCGGTGTCGCTCGTTGTCGCTCTGAGCTGCGACTCGTTAGCGTCTGCTGCCGCCTACATGTTTTCACCTTGCTCATCGAGTTTGGTAGCAAAATGTAAATGGTCGAATTTTAGTCGCTCTTTGTCACCTAAATTCGCCTGTTGCCGCTTGCTTAGGCAAGTTGCGTTGCACAATTAGTATAAACTCAATTTGTCGCTCCGTTGATCAGTGTCGCGCGCTTTTGCTTACAACTGCTGTTCACCACCACCTCTGTCTGCCGCTCATAGTCACATTTGGTTAACGAATTTCAGATTTCACCATAAACAACCAGATTTTGTCGCTCATTATCGCGCAATGTCGCCCGTTTCTACTCAGAATTGTGGCCCGCTACCATCTGTTGTCGCCAGTTTTCACATCTCTTGAACAACTTGCGTCGTGGAACTTTTGCATAATTACGGACTATTTTTCGCTTCTTATCGCTCAGTGTCGCCCGCTTAAAAGTGTAATTGTGTAATTAGCCTTAACTTATAGTCACATCTTCAACCAATTGCCGCACTTTGTCGCTCACTGTCGCCTATAGTCGCTCAGAACTATGGCCACCCTCTTTTGTCTTCTCACTGGAATCGGTATTATTCCTCTTTCAATTTAATCAGGTTCGGCTCTGTGCAGACTTCCGTCGCTCGGTGACGCTCAGTGTCGCGTAATCTCGCCAAGTTGAGTATACCTTGTTATTTACCCTGGTAGTCAATACTTTCTCGCTCAATCTGCATCACATCAACTCATCTAGCTGGGGTTTCGGTTTCTCTATGTTGTGCATATGTTAACGCATACTGTCGCCCACTGTCGCTGATATCGCCCGCAGTCGCTCACTGTCGCCTTCTGTCGCTCGCGTTTACAGTTTACTTCCATTATTCCACTTTTCGCTCCCAATTAATGTAGTGTTATCCTTTTTCCATCATGTTGTGTGTTCGCTGTGTGCCATACACTTGCCGCTCAGCAACGCTGTTTGCCGCGTAATGTCGCCCTCTACCTAACGTGAGACTCTATTCACTTCTATTAGCTTAACTCCTAGTCTCACTGTTGCTTGTGTCTTCCTCATCGTCCACTACGGTCTACATTCTTATTGTTGCGCTTCCCCATGACTGAGTGCCGCCCAATGCCGCTCGCACCGCCGACTGTCGCTTCCTGTCGCATAGTTTGTCATCAACATAAATCCACTTTGCAATCCCAATATTACTCAATATATATTATTCCTTAATCATGTCAGGTTGACTCCGATTTTAACTTTAATCGCTCAGTGTCGCTTACTGCCGCCGGAGAGTTATATGCAGTGTTTAGTCGCTATGTTTCGTCATTGAAATTATTTTGCTACTTTGTTTGAGTAGTCCTTTTTCAGGTGATCTACATCGTGTCGTTCTGTGTCGCTAACTGTCGCTTGTTGTCGCATAGTGTCGCCTAATATTACTAAGGTCGCCCTGTTACTCTACCGCAGACTGTGTTGTTCTCTTAGGTTTGTGTTTTTGAGCCTAATGGAACGGCATTTAGACCATTAAGAGTTCTTTCGTTCACATAGAGGAGCCGTTAAGTTAATTATACGATTTATTTTTGATGATCTCGGGTTTACCCCTCTATTAGGTGTCTTTGAAAAGTCTGCACCTAATGTAAGTGTAGAGATTTCTTCATAACATGCTATATTTTTCCTCTTCTTATATGCATATTTTTAGAAAATGGTGAATTTTTTCAAATTTCGTCTTTTTCTTCGCAGGAGAAGTTCAGGAATGTGCATCCTATAGCGCATCACATTCAGCATGGATTGGCAAATAATCTCCCTCAGTGAATAATTAACGTTCGAACCAGCTCCAGCAGATACAGAATGCACCCTGTCACTTCTTGAACCCGACTGGTCGGAAATTTTCTGTCTAAACTACAGGTATGTCCAACAAAAGAACTCTTTTACTTAGCAGAGTTATAAGCATCTTCCCCTATTTGGAAATTTTTTCTTGGGCTCAACGGAATTTTTGTGAATTTTGCATAGATCTAGTGGACCAGACCAGTGAAGTTCTTCGCGCCAGAAACATATGGTTCTGAAGTTGGAGTGGGTAAAAACGAGGATCTGCCAGCGGTTCTCACCAGTCATCTAGCACGAGGAAGAGAAGCGCCATGTCGGCCGCCAACGCTCTAGTATTGAAGACGCCTTCTAGAAAAATCTTATCACCCAAACTTGCACAGTTGGAGCTTTCAATTCTTAAGTATTCTTCGGTAGGTCAAGACAAAATTAATCCGGTCTTCTTATCAGTTTCAGGCGCAAAACCAGTTCAAACACAGTGAACAAACCGAATTTGACGGAGGGGGCAGGAAAGAAATATTTTGGGAGGTTTTCAAACAAACTTTTGTGTCAAAAGTTGCCGGTTCTGTGGGGCTTCTTTGCTATGTATTATCTTGTGCCTCAAGATCTAGCCTGCTCAAAAGCATTGGAGAACAAGACACGGCTTTTTTGCGCGTATGAAGCGCGTGCACTTTTATGGAAGTTTACGCGGACTAGATGGTATCATACTTACCGTGATCTACGAAGCACTCTGGAAAGTCGTTAAAAAGATCAGAGATTTGTATTCACCACCCTTCCGCCACAGAAAATTCGGAGTCCAATTAGATAGTCTTCGAAACATCCTAAAAAACTCTAGATACGTGACCGTAGAGCTTAGTTTTCCGCTATGATTTGAAAACGTCTGTAACCTTGTTCTGATGGATTGTAGGCAGTTCTAGATTTATAAATGAATCTGGAAGTGTACCATTTTTTGAGTTCATCAATGTCTTTTCTTTTTTCTATTTTTTCTCTCTTTGGAGTCAGCTTTTTAAATTGTCTCACTTCCCGTCTGCCAAGTACTCTATTCAATGGTGCAAGGCGCCTCAGTACAAAATAACTCGTTTATGGCTGAAGCCATACATACAAATAAACGTTAATGTAATAGATAGACTTTGTGGCGGTGACATTCCGAATTGCAGCAGACTCTCGTGGAGTTTTTCCGGGAATGCACTTCCTAATTTGGGGTCTGAGCTTTATACTGTAGAGTTTAGACTCCTCCCCAGAGAGAGAGGGCGAGGTTCTGTCAGTCACGTTCCGGACATTCATGTACTCATTGGGGACACATCTTTTCTACTTGCGGGTTGGCGGTTTGAGCAGTTTCTGTAGATCTCACCCAAAATACTTTGTGAACAATGTCTTGATGTCAATGGGTTTTTTCTGTAAGAAATTTCAGGCGTTTATACTTATTGGGAGCAGAACTTGTGTCAGATATAGCCGACTTTTTTATCTGACGTTGTGAGCATACAATTTTTCAAATAGTACAAACTTCGTTTTGCCTTTGAATATTTTTAATGGGACAATTTTTTTCTTATCAGGCACGGGCGATGTCGGTCGGTGTCGCTCAATGTCGCCAAACGGCGATTGTTGTCGCTTAGTGTCGCTTACCGTCGCGTAACACTCCCCTTTGCTGAAAACTGTGATTGGTGTTAATTCCAATTGCTGGTAGTGACAATTTTCATTCAGACTGCTTTGTGTCATACTTATGTCGCTCTGTGTCGCCCGGTGTCGCGCGTTGTTGCCTGCGCGCTTGCCACCTTCCCGTAATCATGATTATCTACTCTGACACCGCGTTTCTTGCCTAGTGGAAGTGTCGCTCAGTGCCGCTTGTTGTGGCGCATTTTTGAATTGTCACCTGCTATGCCTACCAGAACCGCGTGTTGTCGCTTGGTGTCGCCGGCAAACGGCCATTGTTACTGGTAGTAGCGCATCACCTACTATATTTTGTCATGTAGAGTCGCTCACCACTTCATCTAAGCTGGATTTATACTTTATAGCATGTTTTGAATAGCATGCCGTTGCATGGCTTCGCAAAGGAAGTATGAACTACAACTTCAGCAGCGATTAGCTACTACGACTTCGTTTTGTTGGACTTATATGAAGTGATTTTGTTGAGTCTGTCGCACTCAGTGCCACTCAATGTCGCGTGGTGTCGCCGGCTGTCGCTTAGCATTTCATATGTCGCGAGCTCCCCGTTCTGGATCTGCTTCCGCTGATGGTCACACATTTCATACTGACTGAATTGAGGCCGTTTTGCTGCAAGAGTGCATCGTGTCGCTAGGTGTCGCCCATTCTCGCCCTTTGTCGCCTGAGTGTTCTTCTAGTTTATTTGGCAGTTATTTTCGTTGAACGTGAAATGATCCTGTTATAGGCCTGTGCGAATGGTAGTTCACACTTACGGCAGAAATCCCCATAGGCTGTATCCAACAAGAACGCGTTGTGTTGCTTGATGTCGCCTAATGTCGCCTGTCGTTGCCCTACTTTCGCATTGGGTGTTCCTCTTGCTTATCTGTTGTAATTCCCCACTTCCTCAATTTCGTGATTGTTTTTGACGCCTTCGCCTACCTAGGCTCATACAGCATAGCTGTTCCAGCTCCGCGTTACTAAGTGAAACCGCTAGATGTCGCCGGGTGCCGCGCGCTGTCGCTGTGCATTTCAGACTTTCGCGAGTTACACCCTTCGGAACTAAGTCCGCTGATCTTAACTTTTGCGCCCAAATTTCGTTGAAGTTGTTTAGCGCTAAGAATGCACAGCGTCGCTAGCTGTCGTCCATTGTTGCTTAGTGTCGCCTATTGTCGCCTCGCTTGTTGCTTTCTGTCGTTTGTTGTCGCTTGCCACTTTTTCAAATAATTGCTATCAGCGGCCTTATCTCGTACTCAGACTCATGCTAAAGGACTTCTGTAGTTCTCAGTTCCTCTTTGTCGCTGATTGTCGCGCAATGTCGCACCCTGTCGCTCAGCACATTTTTCATCTTCAACTGGGTAGTCATACTTCTCAAACGAATTTTTCGTGCTGTTTCCTACCAAGAACGCGTTGTGTCGCTCGATGTCGCTAACTGTCGCCTGCTGTCCCAGTGTGCCTTCTTTTCGGCCCTCTGTTGTGGCTCACCACTTTCTCAGATTCGAACTTGTTTTTAACGCATTCGCCTACCTAGACTCATATGAAATAGCTGTTCCAACTGCGCGTTACTAAGTGAAACCGCTAGATGTCGCCGGGTGCCGCGCGCTGTCAGTTTGCATTTCTGGCTGTCGCGACTCCCACTCTTCGTATGTGCTTTCGCACTCAAATGTTCTTGAGGCTGTTTAGAGCCAAGAATGCAAAGTGTCGCAAGGTGTCGTCCACGGTCGCCTATTGTCGCCTACTTTCAACATCAGTCCTTGGTTGTCGTTTGCCACTCCTTTTTAATATTATTTCTCACGGCGTCTGCTCATTTTCAGACTGATATGGAATATCTTCTGCAGACCTCTTGTTTGCTTGGTGTCGCTTGTTGTTGCTCAGCGTCTTAACCCACTGCGACTCGTTGTCGCCCACTGTCGCTTACTGTCGCTTACTGTCGCCTCGCGTGTTCCATAGCGTATATTAGGAGCCCTGCTAATGGCCACACTCCTTACACAAATTCTATCTATGTATTAACTGCCAAGAGATTGTGGTGTCGCTTGGAGTATAAGGGCACATGCGGGTCGGCCATGTGCATTGATTGGCCTGTGATCGTCATCTTACACGGCTGACAACTGTAGGTGAGTTTGGAGAAAATCTTCGCCACTGTTCAGATTCTCACTACTTTTTCATATTGCCCGAGGGCTCCGTTGGAGAATATTCCCACGAGAATCTCAAAGGCTTTTTCGAGCGCTGCTTGCCTACGAATTCGAAGCTGCCCCGGCCTCAATAAGTTTTCCCCAGGGAGGACTTCTTCTTTAACTATTTCTGCAAATGTAATGTTATTTGAGCCACTTCTAGGACATAAATCATTTTTCCCTCTACTTGGAGGACTTAAGACCGAAGGCTGGATAACATAGGATTTCTCCTGGAGCTTTTTAGAGCCCTGCTAGAAGTTAGAGGCATTTTCGCAGCTTTCAGCTTTAGTATGAACTCATTTATGTTTTCCTATTGTCTGAAAATCTCATGTGGGTTGGCTATATTCGGTTTATTTTTGCGTCATAGCTGTATTGTGACGGGCAGATTGATGATAACAAGCTTTCAGCTTCAGCGTGCCAATTACTGAGCGCTATGAGAAAAGCATTGTTGTTAAAACTAGTGCTTATGTGGCTGTAGTAGATATATAATACATATTAATTTAGTATACGCATCAAGGAAAACATGTTATTTGTGCTAATCTCAGAGCGAAATGTAGACGGCCGCTGCATTAGTTGAGAGAACCTACCGTGACCAAATGAGCTTTACACCCTTCAAGTGCCCATATTAAGCTAGGATTATGCCATCTGCGACTAGCGACAGCGAGAGAGCATACCGTGCATATCGATTTTCAAGCTATAAAGCCGGTGAATACTGCGTTGCGTCGCTCGTCGCCGAAAGCATGGTCCTGGCCTTAGATCATAGTGGAGGTTTTTGCGTAACTCCTTCTCTCAAAAGTCTGCCACTGTCGTTGCGTAAAGCCCACATACTAGCCGATTTCCGGAGCTAGATGTCGCCTGTTGTCGCCTACCCGGAACATGCTTCCCCGCTGTAGTGAACCTAGCCTTTTATAAGTCTTGTTCTGACAAGCTACAAGAGCTACGTGAGCTACAAGATTGGACTATTAACAAAAGTCATCGTCAGAATCAGTTTTGTCGCTCACTGTCGCGTAGTGTCGTCAGCTATGGCTATTGCTGTTCCAATCATGTTCTCTGCGAGATAGCTCTCAATGTTTCTAATAAATACATACATTGTGTTGCTTGTTGTCGCTCATTGTCGCTGGCGAAGTTTTCTCTGTGACTACTCTAGCGGATTTTCCGCTTAGCTTCTCTTTTCGAATTTTTGCTGATGCCGTAATGCGAAGCCCGTATATACTAGCGATTTTAAGACCTGATGTCGCTTGTTGTCGCCTACCTGGTATATGCCTGTTTTGCTTTCTTTACTCCAGCCCTATTTTGCTCCTGTTGCGAGGTCCAAGATTAGATTGTGCTGGCGGAGGTCATTAGCAGTATTTATTTTGTCGCTCATTGTCGCTCGAAGTCGCGCGGTGTTGCTGGTGCTCTAGCGATTGCTGCTCCTTACTGTACTGTGTTCCCTGCACCAAAAATTCTTATAAATTTCATTCAATATCGTATTGTGTCGCTTGTTGTAGCTCATTGTCGCTGTCGTTTGGGATCCACTGTTCTTTGTAAATCATCAAGAGTATAATCATTTTTTTTCCACCAGCTGCTGGGTCGCTTACTTTGTCATTGTTTTTGTCACTCACTGACACTCTATGTCGCTTAGCACCACGCTGAGCGCCACCAAGCACTCGTTGCATAGTGCCATACTACTTTATTAAGAAAGGATCAAGTTGCGAAGTCCTCCAATCAGAACAAGAAATGTACCGCCTTTTATCGCTCAGTGTAGTTTAGTGTCGCCTACTGTGATACAACTCTTATTAGCTTCCTCAAACGCTGTTCTTTCTTACATACTTGTATCATATTTCATGTAGTCCGAAGTTTATGCTCAATATCGCTCAGTCTCGCCTCCACAACATGCTCCTCTTATCCTGTGATCTTCTCTTGCTGTCAATCGCTAGTTTTGTGTATGCTCAATGCTGCATTTGTCGCGCAGTGTCGCTCGCTGTCGCTGAGCCTTGACTAATTGTTGTCTGTTCTTATCTACAAAAGGTGAACCGTTCTACTTTATTTACCGTACATAGTATAACGTCTTCTAATATGCAAGCAGAAAACTGCCGATTGTTGTCGCTCAATGTCGCTCGCTGCCCTTATGCTTTGAAATCTTTTTATTTCCTGTGTTTATTATGGTTTCTACTCACCAGGCTCAAAGTAGTTGGCTAGCATTGTCTATCTTCACTACTTTTGTAGCCCAGTGTCGCTCATTGTCGCTCATTGTCGTCACTGTCATCATTGTTTCAGAAAAAAAAAACTAAAAAAAAACAAGAAAAAACTTAGAAAAAAGTTAATCCTCTCTAACTTCGTATGGGTGTAGGTGTTATTCTCCATGCTCATAGCCGCTGGATGTCGCTCCCCGTCGCCGTTCGCTCACTATGATCTGATCTTATCTCCAGTGTCTTATTTTACACTCTAATAGTTTTTTTAGGCGTCTTAACTCACCTACTACCGAATAGTCGCTCAATGTCGCTCGTTGTCGCTGGCTCATAGATCTCATCTTTCACTCATCTAATTCATACTCCTCTCTACTCAGTAGTTGTTACTCCGCATTCCGCATGATGAGGCATCGCTTTTTGTCGCTTAGTGTCGCTTGCTGTCGCTGGCCCTCAACACTCGATACTTCTTTTGTTTCCCAAGGTATGCCACGACTTCGTTTACCAACCGAGTGGTTGATTTGCATCACTTAACCATTGCATTTAGTAATGCCGCTCACTGTCGCTCATTATCGCCATGAATCACTCAGATTTTCTCTGCCATGTCAGTGTGTGTTGTTGCTATGCTTGAGTTCCCCCATGTCGCCCATTGACGTCCGCCCTCAAACCCATTCTCCACTCCTTATCAAGACGATTTTTCAAGAAAAAAATGTTTCGCCTTTTTCCATAACTTAACTTGTCGCCTAGTGTCGCACATTATCGCTTGGTTTCGTCCGTTATCGCGCTGTGTCGCTCATTGTTCGTAACCAATATTATATGTGACTTCCTATATTCGCATATCTGCATAGTCACATCTGGCTATATTGACTTCGATGTCGCTCACTGCCGCGTGACCCATATTTTTTCGTGAAAGTATAAACGAAGTTTTCAAAAACAAAATTGTCGGTTTATATCTTGATGCTCTCTCATGTGATCGTCATTTTGCTATATCGTCATTAAATCGCCCCGTCGCGCGTTTTTTTGCTGTGCCGATAGTCGAGTTACAATGTAAATATCAGTCTATTAGCCGCCGTTCGTTTTTCAGCTCACGTACACGCTGGCTACTTTGGCTCGGTCTCTGGCCACTTCTGGTGCTTCATTGGAGCTTGATGATCCCGGCAGACAGGATTTCTGATTTTGAGTTTTCTACGGATCAAACGCCCTGCTGGAAGGATTAGTGCAGAAAGAACTATGAGAAGTATTTTGCCATTTGAGTCTGGTTTTCTTAGAGTATGTTCAGAATCGCAAAACCTTACTAAGAATGTAGTAACAAACTCTGTTCAACGTAAGCTCACACGACTTTTCGGACTCTTCTGAGATGAACGTTCTCTGAAAGCTTTTTTTACAACATCTTTACGTTCTCGTGTGTGGTAAGGTTTTGTGGACGCAGATAAAGCGTTAGTGTGGAGGCACAAATGTGCCATAGCCTATGGATGAAGATGCATCTTATGAAGGGATCATGAAGAGCGCAGGTCACAGTGACGTACATATAAGGAAGCTGATAGATTTATGGCAAAAGTAGCACTAGTGACCTAAGACAGCCCTGAGCCGGGTTTATATTTCCATCGCGAATCCGTGCGACGGCATGCTTTGAATATGAATCGACGCTGTATCAATCGATTCTCACCAATGTCGTGCCATCGCGTCGCGCCGCGTTGTAAGTGTGAACCTGGCTTTGAAGTAGTGGTGCTTGTAGGGATTGGGAGGGTCTTATAAGTGTGAGCAAGGGCAGGGTTTTCCGGAGTTGGGGTGTCGCACGGGGATGTGTAGCAGGCATGTGCGTTATAACGTTAACGCGTTAACTACATATTTAACGGGTTAACGCGTTTTTTTTTTCTCGAAAAATTAGGGAATAACGTTTAACGAAAAGGTCTTGAATTCACGTTAAATTAGTTCACTAATTGCAGTGGAGTTACGGCACTGGTTGGTATGGGGCCTTTGATGATTTATCGGTTTTCTCTGTGGTCGAGTAGTGTATTTTTTCTATTTTTATTTTTTCTATTTTTACGAAATGTTGTTTCTAACGAAATGCTTGAACGAATTAACGTGTCAACGCACTAACGGGTACGCGTTTTTTTCGAAAGTAAACGACTAACGCTTAACGAAAAAATAGTTTCCTTTTACGCGCACCCATGATGTGTAGTATCAAGTCTAAGGATAGTTCAGAAATATATAGAGGATCTCTTAATGTGGAAGTTGCTATGGGGTGAGTCGCAAACTACGTATGTATCTTATTCAGGGTCGAGCGGGGTTGGATAGCTTTTCAAAGGGGGTCGTAGAGAATTAGAGAAGATTTTTTTCGAAAATTGAGGGGTCTCAAAATTTTGTGGCGAAAACAATTTCATGAATCGTCAGCAAAATATTTTGGAAATTCCCATAACCTGAAAGTATTGATTCATCCGAATCGAAAAAAAAATAAAAAAAAATAATGCATAAAGTTATATTACAAGGTGGGTGGGTTGGTGGGTTGTACACTTCTGGTAGCTTTACGGGTTGGGTGGGGAGCAAATGAGTTCATATCGGACTAAGCTTTGTGTAGGGGTCGTAGAGGGGCGACTCCTATGGAGGGGCAGTGAGGGTGTGAAGTATGTTGAAGGTAAGGGTCGCATTGTTTATTGTTAATTTATACGACAAAGTTGACGTTCTACAAAACACCTGAGCATAGAGAACCTGGGCTCACACGTGAGAAATCAAAACTACTCATAACACAAAGAGAAAAAGAGGAAGTGGAGGAAGTGCATCAAAACAAATCCGAACTAGACAATCTCCGGGCTGGAAGAAACCAAACACATTTGTGAATTAGGGAGTTTAATTGTGCTATAGTTCTGAGCATAGAAAAGATACTGTTTTTGGGAGATACGCCGATTTAAAGGAAAGCTTAGGTGCGAACACAGAAAACACTGATTCTGATGATGCGAAATATCTATTACAAGAGATACAGCATTCGAATGCGAAAGTGCATCAGGGTAGGCCCAACAGGCACACGGTATGATAGTTCTTGGTTAGGTAGGTATCATGGGTGGACATGGAGTAGTTGATACCAGTGGTGGCTCTAACCGCCAGCAAGGACCGCGATACATTCAAAAAGACCCTTTAACCGCTCGCACCTCGACATACCACAGTCACATAAAGTAAGCAGCTACTCTCATCAGGAGCAACCGAGTAGCAGCGAGGCGGCGACACGAAAAGCGGATGGCCCAAACAGAGAATTCATCGCCACATAGCATCACCATGCACCTCATTTTTACTAATGTACTATACTAATGCCAAATGTGCCTCGTGCTATATACCACTGAATACGTTAAAATACGATTCTGTGAGATACTATATCCTCCGCATAACTTTTCATTTGCGCCGGCTTTAGGAAGGTCTGGTGCCCTATATAGCAAGGCATGCTTGAAAAGGACACGAAACACGCGATTTTGAGCAGAAATAGGCCCTCTCTTGTTTACGTTAATTTTGAGCGTGGAGGAATTGACCGCTAGACAGATTATGCCTATCAGTGCGATGAAGCAAACAGCTCACTTATCAGCACTTCCTTCACTTGATCATGCCTATAATCTGAGTCTTCATTTGTTCCTTTCGAGGGGCACGGGGCGTGTCTGGGGCACCAAAGCGCTTGTTTGCAGCCATCATTTTGCAGCTCCTGGCTCGTTTTCTACCGTTCTTTCGACACTGGGAGCCTAGTATCCTTCTCGCCTAGCATTTCACTGTGGAAAGTCAACGATGATGATAATCTTAAACGCTGCCTTTAAGTTGAAAAAGATTTAACGGGGTTGGGCGCATTCGATGGAGCGGTGTGGAGAAAGTATCACAACAATCCACGGGGGGTCGTACACTGCCCAAAGATGCAATGTAAAGAGAGGGTCGTACTCCAAGAGGGGTCGTAACTGGGCGACCTTAGACAAGAATCCTATCAATGGTTTTTCTGTCTACCGAGATTCCTCTGCCCATATAAAGGCGTGTCTACTGACTGCTTCAGGCCATTGCTGCTTCTGTTTTTCTCCCTCCAGGGAGCAGATGTCTCGGCTGCGGTGGCTGGCTGGGCTGGCATGCTAGGCGCGGCTCCTCAAAACCTCCTCCATCTCGTTGAGGCAATCCATCTCCAACAACTGCCGCGCTGTCAAAACAATAATTCAATGCAAATACTTGCCAATTTGCTGGGAATATATTAGAGAATCATTTCTTTCCGATCCACAAAGAGAAATTGTGTAGGTATGCTTCTTGGTGTTCCTTTTCCTTCCCTACTATTCTCACTATATTTCCGTGCATCCCCTTCGCCTTATCTTTGAAACTTCTTACTCTTTCCTGCTTTTTCGTCTTTTGTTTTTCTTTTTCTTTCCCTTTCCCTTCTTCTACTCATTATTCTTCGTCGTCGTCATTTTCTTAATTCTGATGTTCCTTTTCTTGTTCTTCTTCTTTTCTCTATCTATATCTCTCCCTTTCTCTCTCGCTATCACTTGCTCTAGCTTTATGCCTCTTTCTCACTGTCTGCTCTCTGCTCTATCTTCTCTCTTCTCTTCCTCTTATCTCTTTCTCTTTCCTCTCTCTCAATTTTCTTCTATTTCTCTTCTCTTCTTTATTTTATTTCTTTTGTCTCGCTCACTCCTCTCTTTGTTCTCTTGCTGATCTCTTTCTGTGCAATCCTTTCTCATAGACTTCTAAACCTCTTACTCTTTCTTTTCCTCCTGCTTCTTCTTCTTCTTCTTCTCTTCTTCTTCTTCTTCTTCTTCTTCTTCTTCATCTTCTTCATCTTCATCTTCATCTTCATCTTCATCTGCATCTTCATCTTCATCTTCATCTTCATCTTCACCTTCATCTTCATCTTCATCTTCATCTTCATCTTCACCTTCATCTTCATCTTCATCTTCATCTTCATCTTCATCTTCATCTTCATCTTCATCTTCATCTTCTTCTTCTTCTTCTTCTTCTTCTTCTTCTTCTTCTTCTTCTTCTTCTTCTTCTTCTTCTTCTTCTTCTTCTTCTCTCTCTCTCATTTTTTCTTTCTGCTCTCACTTTTCTGTCTCTTTCTCTTCTCCCTGTTCACGGTCTTCTCTCTCTCTCTCTCTCTCTCTCTCCCCGCGCTTCTCTCCACTCCCTTCTCTCTTTTCCACCTTTTCTTTCTCTTTATATGGCTCTCTCTCGCACTCTCCTCTTTCTGCTCCCTCTCTGATTTCTCCTACATACTCTGTTTCCTTCCCTACTTCCTTTATTCCTACCCTTTCTTCCTTCCTCGCCACCTCCTTTTCTTCATGTTCTTCCCTTCTCTTTCTTCTCCTTCCTATCTTCCTCTCCTTGTTCTCTTTCCAAAACTTCCCCTCTTTCCCTCTCCTTCCTCTCCTCCTCCTTCTTTTTATGTCTTTCCTCTCCTATCTCTCCTCTTCTTCCTCTCTTTCTTCCCCATCTTTTCATTCCTCTCCTTTCTTTTTCTCTCTTTCGTTCCGCTTTTTTCTCATTCTTCTCCTTCTCCTTGTTCTCCTTGCTTTCTTTCATCTGATTCCTGTCTTTCCTCTCCCTCCTCTACTTCTTTTCCCTCCCCCTTACTCTCCTTCTTTTACCCATCTTTCTCATCATATTTTTGCTCGTCCACACCTATTCTTCCTACCTCACTCACTTCCTTACCAACGTTCTTTCCTTTCATACCTCCTCTAACATCGATGCTTCCTCTCCTTCTTGAGTCTCACTTTTTTGAAGCTCTTCTTTTCCTTCTTCTCTGCAAACTCTCCCTTTATTTTCGGCACTTTTTTCTTGCTTCGCTTACCTCCCCGCCTTTCTATAATGCCTTCCATTTTTGTAACTTTCTTTCTTCCTCGCTCTTTTATTTTTCTGTCTCTCTCCCTTTTTTTCTGAATCCTTATCTGAAAACCTACCCACCTCTTCTTCTTTCTCCCTTTCTCTCCTTCTATCGTTTTTTCATTAATTTTGGACGTCATCTCTCTTTTCTCCCGTTTGATCTCCCTTCTCCTTTTGTCCTCGTCGCTTCCTAACCTCCTTCCATTCTCCGTGACCTTCCTCTTTTTCTTCTTTTTTTCTTCTTCTTTCCTCCCTTTCCTATCTTCCATTCCCACCGATGTTTCTCACCAACCATTCTTCCTTTGAATTTATTCTTCATTCTTGATTTACCTTTTTTTCTACTTCCGCTCCCAAGCTGTCCCCTTTCTTTCCGTCTTCTGTTTCTATTTTTTGTATCTCCTTTTTTATTTCATCTCTCTCATTTCCACGCATTCCTTACCGATTATTTTTCCCACCAGTTTCTTTAGCATTTATTTTCTCCCATCTTTCTTTCACTTCTTTCCTCTCTCGTCTCCTTTTCCTTCATTTTTTTTTCTTTCCTTAACTTAGTGTCTACACCACTTTTTCCTTACACCTATTTTTCTTTTTCCCATCTTTCTCTCCTTCTTACAACCTACCTAGCTTTTCTAAGAAGTACATACCTCCACCCCTTTGTTCAAATATATTATCTCTCTCTCTCTCCCTCATTTCATACCCAACTGTGTTTAATCATTCACCTAAAAACCCTTCTTTTGCTTCGACCTTTCTTTTCTTTCAAAATGTACTATCCTTTCCCCCACCCTATTTCTTTCTCCTCTGTTCCTCTTTCTTTCTTCTTCAATTTCTTCCTTCTCTACCCTTCTTACCTCTAGTTCTCCCTCTCGCTCTTTGTTCCCTCCCTTTCTTCTTTTATTTTCGTCTTCCATCCTTTAGTTCCTCCCTATTTCTCTTTTTCTCTTCACTTTCTCTATCGCTCAACCTTTTCTATCTAAATTCATGCCTCATCATCTCTTTCCATTATTTACCTTCCACTTCGAAGTAAAATTTACTCGGTTTATCGCATGCGTACGCGTGCGTATGCTGTTTATCTTTCGTCCCCCACACTGAATCACTCTCTCCCCTCGCTTCACTCACGCACGCGTGGAAACAAAGAAAATTTTGTTCTGAAATACTCTGCCAACGCGTAGCTAGATGCCTCCGAGGGCGCGGCCTGAAACGCCGCCCCGTTCCATGTAGCGAGAATTCACGGGTTCTAGCTACGATAGCTAAAACCCGCATATTCTTGTGTCGACGGTACAAGGGTGCAAATTCTACGCGTATTCTACGTAATGCCGTTCGAACAGTGTTGGCCTAGTCAATCCACGGACAACTTGACACTCTGTGGGTGGTCGTGGAGGGTGACCCCGTGTCGCTCTCTGGAAGACCTTGCTAGGGATAATTTTGGCCGCTGGTATGCTGCAGGCCGTGGGGAAGAAATGCGCTCGATCGCAGCGGGGATCGTCTTTCTAGTACGGATCAAGACTGGGTGGGTCGATCGACCGAATGCTGCAACGAGAATAAGCGTAGAATATTCGGGTGCTGTAGCTATAATTTCACTAACTAAGGCTAAACTTTCCGTAATGTACGTAAATTCTCTTGTCAAAATTAGACTAGATGCCTACGAAACCCTGGGCATCTCTGGTTTCCGTGTGAGGCATCTTGCTACGCGTTGGCGGAGTAGAAGGTATGCTTGATGAGTTAGAGGCAAAGAACCTTGAATCGAATATTCGTGAAATTCGGCTAGAGCTTCCCTCAACGCACGGATTTATAGTTGGCGAATGCGGGCTCTAAACGTTTTTTATAAAGTAACCACAAAGGATCACTGAAGAAAACCGCTCCGCTGGTGACGAAAGCAAGCGTGCATGACGGACAAAAAAAGATAGGAATAGCTCGCACAGTTTTTCAAACCGAACCCCGTCAGCTGAGTCGGACTCGGTCTGTGAAAGTCGGTCTGATCCATTTGACATATCGCCGGCCGACTGACTGCAAAACCTCTGGTTGGCCTGAGAGCTCAGCTGACATGGCCCATCCGTCATCATTTGTTTTCCGTTGGGGTCCGAGAAACTGACTGATGGAATTCCACAGCCAAACAGCGGTCGAGGGCGAAAATTTCTGAAAGGGAATTCGTACTCTGACAATTTTGCCCGAAATGCTGATTCACTCTGAACATAATTTCAGTGGAAACTTTTGATCATTTTGGAACCTTCTTTTCGAGGAATTTTGAACGAACGTTCGTTGGCGTGTCATTGGATTTAATTTCGGGACACTGTAAGTTTCGGACTATGCAATGAGTCACACCAATTTCTGCATGTTTTTATATTTTGCAAAAATGGACTTGAAAAAAAAACTACTTGTGAGATTTTTTCCTCCAGAAGTCGCTGGAAATTGAGGGAAATCAGTGTTTTATCAAATTTGACTTCGTATTTGATCTACATAGTACGAAGAAGAAATTTTGAAAGTTCATTTTCCATTCGAAAAAAAAATCATTCTTAGTTTTGAGTAAAGAAAATTCTGGTCATTTTAAACGAGGTTTCAATTGTTTACCCCCAATAATCCTGTGCAAAAACAGTTTCCTTGTTTCTAGCGCCGAAAATGCCAGAGCACATGGAGTCCAAACAAAAAAAGACAGCATGTTCACATGACAGCTGTCATGAAAAGGATTTATACGTGGATACGCGAATGTGCCGTCGCTACGAGGCAGTGGATCTGTTTCTAGCATCTATTTATTACAAATTTTTTAGTGGGTCTCTGCGCAGAAAAAAAGAATAGCGAAGAATGGGAACAAAGTCTTCATTTAGAGCAGTGCTCAGGAAAAAATTCGAAAAAAAAAACGATTATGCGATTTCACGCAGAAACATGTCCCATTTTTTGTTGCAGATTGCCTGACCTCGTTGAACATGGCCGATATTAGTCTGAACGTGGACAAAATTTCAATGTCTTGGTACAAAAAGTGTCCTATTATTGTAGAAAAATACCTGATTTCCGCGAAGAATCTTAAATTTTAGAAAAAAAATTTCCAGTCTTTAAGTGACCGCTTTTGGCGTCATAAAAAAAACTTCTTGTGAAAGAAGACTGGTTCTTTGACGAAAGTGGCCGTTTCTGTCTAAAGTGTTTGGGATCTAGAATGAAAACCGATCTGAAGTTGCTTGGTTCGGCCCAAAAAAATCAGATTCTGGTTTTATGATAAGAGCATTATTCGGCGCTATTCATACTACTCAACGCCAGCGCGGCACGCGCGTGCCGCGCTGGCGTGGCGTTTGTGTATGAATACTTTCTACGCGCGTGAAGCGCTTGCGGAGACTATGAATACTCCAGCGGCGACGCCATGGCGGAGCGGTGAAGCTTGAATTAATGAGACGATCGATAAATAATATCAGTGAATGAAAACGCCAAGGCGTTTCGGGTAGCAGTATGAACACTGTAGCGGCGACGCCATGGCGGAGTGGGCGGAGCGTGACGTGCGTGCCGCGCGGGCGGGGCGTGAAGCCATTCATACGCAAACGCCACGCGAGCGCGGCACGCGCGTGCCGCGCTGGCGTTGAGTAGTATTAATAGCGCCTTAGGCTCAAAAATGTTCAACACCAGCCTGCAGAATTAGAATCTCTGAGATTTGCTCTAGCAGTGTATGATTTTTAAGTTTTTCTGAGGCGAAAATGTCGCGTTTCAATTCAAATTGTCCTATTTTAGTTCTTTGTCGGACTCTTGTCTACTATCACCCGGAATGGATCCAAAGCGACAGAGTCGCCAGGGAGAAGGATTAATTCTGGTTCACAAATTGCACATTTTTCCGCGAATATGTAATATTTCCCCATCGGATATCCAAAAAATTACGGATTTCCGCTCTTAAATGTCGAAATTTGATGAAAATTCGTCAGAATTCGCTAGAATAATGCCGGAATAGGCCACAGGATGGGAAATTCTGGGTTGGGAATAATGGGTTTCAGTTCAAAATCTCAGGTTTTTAGAAAAGTTTCTGTTGATTCTAAAAAATGCTCTGGATATCTTAAGCAAGGAAATGTTTGAGATTGGTTTCCAGAATTTGCGTTGCCATTCAATTTTGGTCTTTCAATGCCTGAATTCTCGCATATAGTCTGGAAATGTTGGATTCTATTTGGAAATTGCATGGAATTTCATACTTCCGAATCCGGTATGGTGCCTAGTTTGATCTACAGGGTTCCCAATTTCAGTCCAAGAACATACTCAGACGATTCCCAGGGGCCCGAACTGCACCCAACAAAAATCGGAGCCCCCTGACAGTTCGACTTGTTCTACCAAGCACCGAGCCACTGCAGTTACTGTTCGGCCGAAGTGGACGACACCGGAAAGATGTAGCAGTGGCTCGGACAGCAACAGAAGCCGACCAGCAGATTGAGAAAACGAGCCAGACATGTTTTCCCTTTTTGGACTTAGTGCCCATTTTTTTCGATTATGAAAGATTGGATTCTAGTCAAAAACGCCTGGTAGCGGTCACAAGTTGTCAGATTTAGAATAAAATTATACTAATTCGGTTAAAAATCTGTCGTAGTGCGGTATCAAAAAGTTTGACGTTTCTGCTAATCGTTAAATGTTAGAGTTGACCCTAAAAATTGGCCCACTTTGAAGATCCGAATCTGTTGAACATTGTCCTATTAAAGGCTGAAAGTACAGAATTCCGGTCGAAAATCGACTTGCTTGACTGTAAAAAAAAAAGATTTTTGTCCGAAAACGCTCTTGTTGCCACATTTTGTCGGATTTGGGATAAAAATTTACTACATGTAAAGTATAAAGGCTTATTTGATGGAATCTCAGAGTCGGCCTGAAATTATATCCGAATGTGGGCTGTATTTATCAAATTTTTCATCGAAAAAAAAAGCTCAATTTATGTTTAAAATTCTGAAATTTTGGTATAAATTCGCCTCGACCTGCACTGAAAATGTCTGATTGTGGTTAAGAATGGCTATTTTCAGCTTGACTTCCGCGGGTGACTCAAGTAGGATTTTCTGTTTTGTTCTAAGCACGTCCAGTTGCGGAAAGAATCATGATTTTGATTTGAAAATGCCGGAAATTGGTTGATAACTGATCCAGTTCGGCCGTAAGATGACAGTTTTCGGTATTCCACTGTATGAAAAATCAGGCTTTCATAGGAATTAGTCGAATCTTGGTTAAAATTTGCGTGATTTTGGTCTTGAAATATCCAATTTGGCTAAAAGGACTCTAATGTGAGCTTTGTGTAGATGCCAAACTTCATTGAAAATTGCCCAAATTCGGTTCAGAATTCAAGAAGTTCAGATAAAAACGCCGCAGTCAGCTGTGGAAACTTCCAGTTCTGGTCTGAAATTATCGAATGTCCATGGTATGCTGTCCGATTCGGTCTAAAACTATTCCAACGAAAGCTATGAGTGTCGAATTTTCTAGCAAAATGCCCTGAGCTGTTTTAGAATCGTAGAGATTTGTCGAAAAATGTCCGACTTCAATTCGAAAATGTCGGATTTAGATAGGAATATGCCTTCGCTTAGGTCTTTAATATTTCCGATTTCAGTCTGAAGATGTGATGTCTCCTTACTAAGGTGTCAGAAATGTCCGGAAATATCGGTTGACCCTATTGCTGTCGATTGTCGAGTTTTACTTTAGAAAAAAATTAACTATAATTTAGTCTCAAAACGTAAAAACTCGCTAAACAAGTTTTTTTCTTTCAAAAAGCTAGTTTTGAGCATAAGAGGAGTCTCTGTTGAGAAAATGTATTCGCTTTGCTTCGAAGACCTCCGATTCCGGCCTAACATATCAGACTTCGCCTAATAATTGCAAGGTACACACATCAAAGTTACCAGCGGATTCACCCGGATTCGTTCGTCATGAAGTAGAATTTTAACAGAAAATTGTTCCAATCCGGAATTTTCTGCTTTCCTGTTCCGATATGATTTTAAGAGGTGTCCCAGCTGGGATTCCCTGTTTTCAAAAAACAGAGAAAAAAACAGCAAAACTTGATCTGAAAATTTATGATTTTGGCTAGAAAGTTGTTCGAGTTAGGTGTAAGAAGTAGCATTTTGGTTGGAAGTATGTCAGATTATAAGATTCTGGGTTGCTGATTTGGTTGAAAATTTTCTGATTTTGAAGCATAAATGTCAGATTTTCGGATATCGATGAAGTTACGTCCACCTTCCCTCGGTGATAGGAAATTCTTCGGAATATGGACTAAATTCACTTCTCACTCAGGCGATTCACGGTCCCGAGCCGCACCGAACAGGGATCGAAGCCGCCTGACAGTTCGGCTCGTTCTCCCAATCTCCGGGCCACTGCTGTTGCTGTTCGTGCCAACCGGAATAGCTCGGACAGCAACAGCAGTGGCCCGGAAAGCAACAGCAGTGGCCCGGACAGCAACAGGAGCCGACTTGCAGATTGGGAACACTGGCCGAACTGTCAGGCGGCTAGGGGCCGATAATCGCTTGAGCACAGACGAAATTTTTTTGACGGTTTCGCAACCTATAATTTTCATGAAAAATCTGTAATTTTCAACTCTACTTGAAGTCTCGGGACGTGTTTTTCATTTTTGGCCCAATACTTCCACGTACCAGCCCCCCCCCCCGCCATCCCCCCCGAAATTCCAATTTTTTATTGAAGCTTCACACGCCCCTATTGGGACAATATACCCTTGACCCTGCTCACAAGGGAAGTATACAAAGCGTATGTCGGATCTGCCAAAACGACTAGTGTCGTTAGTATCTCTTGTGGCTCAGTAGTAATACTGCGCAGTATCCAGCCCCGAGCTGCAGGCCTTCCAAAAAGCGCGTTGGTCATCGGGAAAATTGGAAACGGACCTCATGAATGTGTTCAGCGCCCAAAACTACCCCCCTGAGCAAAGTTTGGGCGTAGGCACATTTTCAATGCTTTGTGCACACTGACAGCGTTCTGGACTTTTCGGATTTTCGGTTGGGCGTTTATTTCTACCAATTATGGGTTCCGGAAGCGTTTTAGAAAAATTGTCCAGATTTGACTTAAAATTCTCCCAGGGAGTTTTTTCGGGGCGCTGATCACGATTCTCTGGTTTATTAGTCGATTTTCCAAAGTTTTCGGCTAATTTCGTTTGAAGCTTCCCAACCGGGGAAAAATTCGAGGAAAAAACTCCACTCACGAGATTTCAGGTTTTCAACGATAGATATGTCTCAAAATCATTTGCTGAGGGTTACTTGGAGTCCTTAACACGAATCTGGAGTCCGTTTATCGATTTTCTGCAAATTACGGTAGATTACGGTGGGTATACGGTAGTTTAGTCAAAATCTCAGATTTTACTCAAAATTTGTATACGGGGGTGATTCGGGGTGGAGAATACGAATTTAACGTCCGTTTGTCGATTTTCAAAATACTAAGGTTGGTTTTGACCCCTAAATGACATGTTGCCTTTTTGCGAGGTTTAGAAAATGCTCATAATTTTCTTGAGCCTGCAGTTCGGGGCGGGATACTGCGCATTTTTACTATTGAGCCGGAAGAGATACTAACCATACCAGTCGTTTTGCCAGATCCGACTTACGCTTTGTATACTTCCCTTGTCAGAGTTTCCGCCTGAAATCGCCCCGCTTGATTCCAGAAATTTTCCATTTTCTGGTCTCTTAATGCAGGCTTTTTCGATTGAGAAATTCGACATAGCCAGTAGAATGGTCTATTTTAGCCTAGAAATGTCTGGATATCTATAAAACCCAAATTTTTCTCCAAATGTAGGATTTAACTTCAAAAGATTCCTAGCTAAGCTCTGACAACATTTAAACTCGGTCTGCTGCTCTCTGATTTTGGCTTTAAAATTTCTGATCTTACCCAAGTTTAGTCTGTAAATGTGGGATCTTTCCATCACAGAGTCTGATTTTAATCTAAAAGTGTCCCGTTCGGTTCGGATCTTCAGCTAGACAACATTTTTCTGAAGGATACAAGAATCTGTGTCTGAGGACTGAGAGGCAAATTTGCTTGCTAGTGGCTGCATAGCTATAATTTTCGGTCATTCTCAATGATTATGGTTCTGAAAATGATTATCCATGACTTTCGCTTCAGTTTTCTCGGTAAACTGAAAAAAGTTTGAAAAAAATCTATCTATTCTTCCAAGTTTTCTTGAGATCAAGCTTTCAGGCCAAATAAAGAATATCATTGAAATATACTAAATTCATGGGATCCCCCTCACTTTTCATGTCCATGAGTGTGAAAGCCGTGAGGGTCGAAATTAATCCTGTGCCTGATACGATGATGGCTGGAGGCTAATGATGTTTGGAGAGGGGAGAAAGAGTCTATTGGTTTAATTCTGTCACACTACTGAATCATTCAGCAGCATAATCTATGTATGTAGTCAGTCACCGTGCGTGTAATTTGAACGTTTTTTGGAAACTCAGGAGAAAAACGTGGGCGAAATAGAAATTACTCAGGTAAAACTAGTTGTTCAGAATCGGACGAATAATTGGCGAGAATCGGTCGACAATCGAGAAGTTGTCCTGAAAGTTGATAGAAGTTGTCGAGAATTCCGGGATTCGCAGTATTCGTCGAGAATTGCTGCCGATCTGTTCAAAATTCCAGAAAAAGTTGCCGAGAATTTGGGGGAACGAGTGTTTACAGAGAATCCGGACAGATTTCTCGACAACTCCTTCAGAGATCGAGAATATGTTTCGGATATGTCGAAAATTTCCCAAGAATTCAGACCATCACTTCAGAACCCTCTTTACACCACATTATCCGAATGTTGCGACTGCTGATTTTGTTCTTTTCTTTTCATGTGGGTCCTCTGTGGTTTTTTTCTTTTTTTTTCATTCTTCTGGCTGGTTATCAATTATAAGGTATTCAACCGATTTCTTGAATATCAAACTAGTTTTTTTGGAATTTTTATCATCCTAAAATAGCGAACATACCAAAACATGGGATTTTAAAGTTAGTGAATTTTGAAAGATTTCGAGCTTTCAAGTACTGTTTTTTTTTCGACGATCGGTAGTTGCAGCACTCGGATTCAAAAAATATTATGCAAGAAGTTACCCAAGAGCTATCAGAACAACTTTTGAAATTAGTATTGCTAATTCAAATAAATCTCGAATGATTCAGTTCTGACCGAAGTTTTCTACTCTAAACTTTGCAATGGCTGTTTAGTACTATATTGACGTACAGTATGTGGTCTTCCGGTGGGTCCACACCTGCAGCCAGCGGTTTGGCCGCTGGCTGCAGGTGTGGCCCGCAAGAAGTCCACATTTTACAAAGTATGGATCACGAGAGTAGGATATTTGAGTCCAGCGTGGTCAATTCACCCTCTACTCAAACTTTCACCGCCTAAGATGGAGGCTGAACACCGCTACGGTATAATGGCTCACACCTTTCTCAGATGTGGTCCCGCCGGAATTTGGTAATTTTAAAAACTAGGAGCCACGAGAGTAGGATATTTGAGTCCAGCGTGGTCGATTTACTCTCTACTCAAACTTGCACCGTCTTAGAGTATTTCCGACGACCACTACAGTGATAGCGCACTGGTGCTGGGCAAGGTCAATAGCGGCCCATGTTGAACGATTTTGTAGACCCACAGCATATATGATGCACAGTTTGCCTCTGCCGAACGTCGAAGAAGCGAGCCAAATTGGGAATTCGGCAAATAGAGTAGGGTGAAACAATCTATGTGGGCTCTTTAATTTTTGATAGGTACGTATAGTTGTACATGTGTAGAACTGTGTGTTAACTGTCGAGAATCGGGCAAGTTGTCGGGAATGGGACGAGAAGTTGTCGGGAATCGGACGAGAAGTTGTCGGGCATTGCCGAGAATTGGGCGAAAAGTTGTCCTGCATTCGTACGCTTGCAGGACAACATTTCGTCTGATTCTCGACAACTAGTTTTACCTGAGTACTGTGGTAAGGAGGGTGTCCAACTTTTTTTGGGATAGTCCTACTAACTTCAATAGGGCTGGGACAGATTACTATGTAGACTGACCCCATGCTGGACGGACTCTCTCCTCGCCCTTATCACATCAACCAAAATAATTTTCTTTTTTTTTAATAGTACAAAACACTCTAACTGTAAATCAAATTTATTCATCAATATTCTTCATAATACCTACAAAACGTGCGATTCATAAAAGATTCAAACACTTCGCAATGAGCTCGACATTTGAAATTTCTCAGTCCATCATTTCTACAAAGGGGTATGCAAGGACGTATTTATATCAGACCGGCTTGAAAATCTTCTGAGGTTTGAAGAGCTCAAATTTAAATCTCAAAGTTCATCATTTCTCAAGTAAAGCGCAGCAGATTCTGAGCTGCGCTAAGATTTCACCTTCACTTTTTTTCGATTTCTAGAATCTGTATTTTTTTGGTCCTACTGCCTAAATTCGGGATAATTTGCAGTTATTTCATAAATTTTGGAGGTCATGATTCCTAAATCAAGCGTTGCAGCTCCTGAGCTGTTCTTAGACTTGTGGACCTAGTAAACGATAAAAGAGCGGCGAACGAGTTGACCGCCTAATCTAAATCAAATTCTCCAATATTCAATACTACCTGGATGTTCGACTGCTTATCAGAGGCTGTGCCCGAGCTGCTGGCCCTATTTTGCCATTCCGGATGAAGTGAAATTGATAAATATAATACTAAATGAAATTGAAAAAAAGTGATTTTTGATCAGGAAAAAAGATCAGGAAAACTTGAAAATATTCATCAATAATGCTTATATTCTAGCAGATCATAAGACGCTCCCCGAAATTTCACTTCTTTCTTTACAATATTTGAAATAAATATTTCAAAAGCATCAATCAACTCCAAAAAATAGATGGAAATGGAGGAATGAAAGTGAAAAACAATCATATTTTGAAACATCGATTCTGCCACAGCGATGAGTAAATGACCGAAATTCCGGTTTGACAACTAAGAAAAGAGCTGGAAAACACATAAATTAGCATCAAAAGTGCGACTCTTGGGTCCCCTGGAAAACTCAGACCAATTGGGGTTTTGCTGAAGAATCAATAAGTAAGTTTAATTTTTTTTTCAAAAACTAGTAAGTCGATCTTGTTATAAAATCAATCAGGGTATCTATAAGTTGAGAGCAACGAGTTTACATTGGTTCCGTACCTGCCCTTAGACCAGTGTAAACGACCTACATATAAGTAATGTTAGTAAGGTAAAAGAAATGTTAAGATATTCCAAAAAGTAAAAGGAACTACCCCGGAACTCTTCAGTAAGGAGGGTAGCTCCACTTAATAGTGAGTCTGACTACTTATAAGTGTGTCAGAATATAGAAAAAGGAAACGTTGATTAGTAAGTGGTTAAATAAATATGATATACCACAAGAGACTTAACAAAATCAGAGAATTAAGAAAGGTTAAAAAATTGTAGCCAGGAAGAACAAATGAATCACGAGATATTAGGAAGTGTTAAGAGTGAAATTTGAGAAGAAGTTATACGTTAGAATTAGCAAAATGGTGAATCCAAGATGTTAAAGAATAAGGATTAATCAAGTAGGAGTAAGGAAAAAGGAGAGGAGTTGAAGAAAAATAAGAACATGAAAGATGTAAATAAAATCAGAAATTTATATGTTTGATACAGCAACAATTGGCTGCGTATCTTATTAAAGGTTACTTCAAATAGAGCAGATTAGCATGCAAAAATTAGTAAGGGAAACAGCAAGAACATCAAAATAATGGTTATCAGCGATGGACCCACGTGCAACCAATGCTACATAAACCACAAACATGCATAACTGAAGCAGTAAATGAATAAGTAGAAATTACATAAGTCGAACTATCATAGTAAACTTCTTTTTAATACCTTTGAAAGATGATTTTTCACAAAAAAGGTCATATTTATATACAATGAAGTTACTATACACAAGTCGAAATTAACGAGGACGTGCAATTATCGGCCTGTGATTTGACGTTTCTTCTGTGGTTGCGACTACACAAAGGGTTTGTAAATTGACGGCTGCGGGGTATCCGTTTCTCTCCCGAAGTAAATGTCAAAGAATCACTCTTGGAGTTTATTTTGAGGGATGGAGTGGAGACAAACTCTGGGTATGGTTACCCCGAATTTCGTTGATGAATCCGGCCCCTGTCCTGTTCTTGTTGCTTCTGTTCCTTCGGCGCAACCAATTTTTTCTTTGTTCGCAGCAGTGAATAGAGGTTCCTCACCTTGGAATTACAAAAAATTCACGCAAGAATTAGTGAGATGAAGAAAAAGCAGATGAAGAGTAAGGAGAATAGGCAGACGTCTTCCCAAGCAGCCAAACACGACAACGGCTTGCGGGAAACTGAAATGCGGACGAGGAATTGGCGGGAATTCTGGCGAGCCCCGAGGTTTTTGAAAAGTGTACCACCAGCTGCTACCGGTACAGCAGTGCACCTCCAGCAAATCTTTCACGATCTTGTACCGGTCAATTCTGTGACTCGGAATCCTTCAGAAAACAGCACGGCTCGGCACATAGGGTTCGCGTAGTATTTTTAGTCCGACGAATGGATGGGGCTGCCTGAAAATTCATAAACTATTACTTTTCGGAAGTTCCGAGCTGGAACAGCTTGCGAAGACATTCAAAAAAATGATTCTAAAAAGTTTGCTGGAAACTCTCTGTCCTTTTCGTTTTCTTTTGTAAGGTTCAATCTCAATGTCAGGTTTGTTCGAAAATTTCGGCCTTATCGCTTGAGATTGGATGAATGGTGGGGGTGAGGGTGGGATATTATTGGATTCGCCGCCCACACTGATCATAGCAGCACCAGTTTGGTCTGATATATAATCCTTTTTTGGACTTCCATGGACATGTGATGGTTCGGGCCTCCGCCCCCACACATTCATATTACTTTTTAAGATCAGATATTCTTCTGCAGACGGCAGGATAGTATTCCCTTTAGATGCAGCTATCCTCTAGATTATACCTTTTTTATTTTAGTGGTCTCATGTTCGAGAAAATTATTAACTCTAGTCGTTAGATCATAGCCACTGCATGTGTTTTCACCTTTACACCTCGTTTTGAAGCAGAAATCTCTTGTCCGAACTTGTCAAAACATACAATCTGCCGTCAACTTGTTATTACAAACACCTTAATTTTACTGTGATGGCAATTTTCTATCCACTAGAACCTATCTATAACCTTGTTCAGATTTGTAGCTGAGATTGTAGGATTTGTTTGCTGTCTGCAACAATATGTGACGTTTTTGACGCCATAGAATTGAAATAGCAGGCGCCTTAAGAAGTATGGCTAATCCGTTGACACCCACAGTGATTTCCGGATGAAAAATCATAGATCGTCTCCACAGAGCTACATACGTAGTTTTTCTGAATTCACAAATCCATGAAAAAAGTTATCCGAAACCGTGTTCTTACTCTATTTGATACCTAATGGGAAGAAGGTCAAAACCACGAGATTTCTTTCTTTCTTCCGGGTTTCAAGTTTTAGCTCGACTTTTAACTCAGAATTTTGCAGAAAGAAGAAACGCGAAATTTCTTTGATTTAGAGCGGGCACGTTCCGCCGCCGCCCGAATTTGAAAACGTAAGAGTTAATACTCCGTCATCGACACCACATTCGGCTAAAAATTGATCAATCGCTTCAATTTGATATTTTCCAACGGCAAAGCAATTTTTAGAAGTATACCAATTGTCTAGAAGTCGAGAAAATATTGCAGTCGCCCTGCGCGGGAAGGTGGCCGTGCGGTAGTGCAGTATGGTTGGTTTAATCGGGTTTAGTGGGGGGGGGGTCGTAGTCTGACCCACATTAATCCATGCTGCAGAAGCTAACAAGAAGTTGATAACAAATCATAACGAACAACTATTTACGCATCAACCTTCGATTTGGGTGCAGTGCAGGAAGTAGACACACATGACTGGAGCAATACGACAGCACACTGACTAGGATTCAAACCCAGGTCGATTTAAGCAATATCACAAAACAGTTAATACACGGCAAACCGTCACGAGCGAAACCCACGATCACCAGATATTACCTCAGACATGGGTACTTAAACCGATTCACCAATATAAGCACGACGACATCAAACCCTCCAACGGGACATAGGCCGGGCAACCACGCCATAAGAAAATATGGAAAGTTCTCAAGGGAAAGATGCGGGGCCGTCGGACATCCCAAAAGGAGAGAGAATGAGCCCGAAGTGGTCTTTTTGACGTTGCATGTTAAACTCTTGAATCTTCGGGATACTGTAGTCAGTGTGATTGGGGCGCGCGCACCTGCAACTGCTCTCTTTAACTTTCTCTTGGCCTCATTTTTCCCTTGCTGTTTTGTCTTGGGACACGCGCTAACTTCGCCAAGATTTGAGGTATTTTGAGGGTGGGGGAGTTATTGGACACGTTTTTGGAGTATTGCAGTGTAAAACCACGTTGTTAAACTGCTAAGCCCCTCCATAATTAGAGACGCTTCGTAAGCTCAAAAGGGCTTCCCCTCCGGGAGCTAAGATGTCCTGTGGAAAACGTTCTTCTAAAAGTTCTGGAGAATGGATGGAGTAACAATAAACTATGTTGGAGTTTCTCAATGAACCTTCCGGAAGACCGAAAAAATTGAAAACCCTTGAAAAAGACAAAACCATGGCTTTGTTTTTATTTCTGCTCAAACACAGGCGAGGGATGAGACTTTAACGAGCGCAAGTCTAAGGTACGTTCATAGGCTTACCTGAAATTACGGTGAGTTACGGTTGTCGCGGAAATTGGTGTACCCTTTATAAAACATCGTAATTCACATCATTCGAGGCGCGAGCGACGCGTGCGTTGCGTCAGCCTCTGACTGCCCTCCGCTCTCTCACTGTCTCTAACCTCCGGTCCGCACCAGCACGCGTAGGAGCCATTTGCATTTCGCCGTTTTATAGCCTGTACGTAGACATCGATGTCTAACTTTGGCTGAAAGTGCACCACTTGGGGTAGATAGCGAAAATTTGACATCACCATTAGAAGGTTGGGAGAATTTTATTAGGTTCTGGTTTTCCTGGGAGATTACTGTGTGAATGCAGTAGGTGGATCAACACCTCATATTCAGGCAAACGTTTCCCTGAGGGCGAATCATGGTGCTAATTACGGACCCGACTCTTGCTCTCGGATCGTTTTTGGATTACGTTAAGTTAGCGCAGGCAAAATATTGAAGTGGGTCGTATGTTGAACTAGGTAAACTTCTTAGGATTCGGAGAATGCTGCTCCGACCGTGAACGCCTCGTAACCTCTCAGATTACCGGAAGCAACTCAAGTTTTTCCAGAATCGGAAAGCCTTCTTCTGCCTCGCGATGGAGGTCCTAGGTGAAGTACGAGCAAGTATCCGACTTTGACCTACTACGGTACGCATACGGTACACTTATCGTATTCTCCTGGCACATCGTACCCTTTCGCAGTCTTACCCGGTTCTTTTTACTGAGCTACGATATTACTGCAGCATACCACCAAGATCTGGTCCGGACGAAGTCGAAAATCTATTTCCAAGCAGGGAAGTTCTTTGAGATCCACGTTTTTCAGTAAATTTCAGGTGTATTCCAAAACTTCTAGACCAATTTCTTGCTTTTTGGGCCTCAGATTTTTTGCCCAAACTGTGCTGAGGTTTTTTGTGCATTGAACATAAACTCTAGCATCGTTTCATGATTTTCTGAAGGCTATGGTAGGTTACGGTAAGCAAACCGTAATTTCAGTACCACTTTTTTTTTCTCCATTCGATTTTCCCATTGTGTTCGTCTCACGCGGACTTGATTTGCCGCCTTTTGTTTGTACTCTCTGAAGGCTAGAAACTCATTTAGAAGCGGAACCGACCCTGATTGCATTTCCACGGCCTCGATTTCCGTCGCACTATGAGACTTTTCCATTTTTTCCCTAGAAAAAAATTTGCGTCCATGGTGATGGATTCACTTTCTTAATAATTGTATATCGAGAACATATCTTTGGGTTCCATGGATGTGAAGACGAAATTTTGCATAACCAACTCGGAAAACTAAAGGCAAGCTACTTGTAACATAAAAGGTCGAAAACAAGTTACTTGCAACATGTCTAAGCCTATGTGATTTGCTGGCCTCTTATATCAGGCCATTAACTTGTTTTGAACAAATTTAAAATCAGCGAGGATTTTCGGAAGGCTCGCCAGTGTCGAGGTCACCCCGCAACCCACTCATTCCGCCGCGATATTCCCGCAAAAGTACCGCGGTAGCGCCTCCTTTTTCTTCCATGTGCCTAGATTGTTGTTTCTGGGAAGTCAGTATAGGGGTGGTCGTAGGCATTGACTGACACAGAATTGTTAAAGTGTCCCTCCAGCCGAAAATTAGCTAAAAGTGTTCTTGTGGTAGGTTTAGGGTAGGCAGAGTTCTCCCGGAGTACGCTTGCCCCATAAGAGGGGTTGGTGCCGAATTTTTCGCTCTTCAGCATGCAGTGTGCTTCTGCAATGAATCCAATTTCCTCCTGATGCCTCTTCCCATCTTGGAATCTATTCGTGATTTTCCTTTTTTTTTCGCCCGCACTCATCATCGCCTTTACCCTGAGAACGGAAACGAGGCTATCAGTCAGAGGGAGAGTCTGATGATGCTCCGAGTGGCAGCCCATTAGGAGTTTGAGCTTTTTTGGAGTTTGAGCTATTTTACAGCAAAAAAATGGGAGAAGAAATAGAAAGAAAACACTCATAAATAATCGAAATTTCGAAGCTGAACTTCAGGGTTCTCAGACAAGCCCATGAGCTCAGAATTTGCCAAGGTCTCCACAGAGTTCTCCGAAAGTTTTGCGTGAGGGTCTCTTTCTCAGAGGTACGGTGGGCCTACGGTAATTGGATCCAAGTGTCAGACAGGGTTGAATAGACCGTGGTCCTTTACCTCAGGGGAACTGCGTCCCTCCCCACTCCTTGGTTACCAGAATTTTCGAAAAAATACTGAAAATTTTTAGCTGTTTCTAAAAAAGATTTTTTTGATAACTCTACGACTCGAATTTTGTAATGAAAAACAGATTTTTCTTGTAAAAATTCAATTATGCATGCTTGATTTTTCGTATTTTATTGTGAATATTGCTGCTCTCTTCACCCCAATGACGATCCTCGCCGAGTGTCAGTTGAAAATCCGTATCCCAAATGTACAAACTTTCAGGAAAAAATGTATGCCCCCCTTGTTGACCAGGGCATCAGTAACCGCCTGACCCTGGTCTCATTGGGGACTGCTTAGCCTACACCGTGGCGATTGGGGAACCATGGGTTCCGTTTGTGTAGGTCTGTGGGAGGACATAAATGACCTTTGCTTGAAATTCCCTAAATGGCTGCGGGGACTCCAAAGTGACGTTTTCGTTGCCTCACGATAAGGTAAAGGTACCCATTGAGAATTTTTGGGGTGCTCAGGAAAAATTTTTCGGGTTCGGCTCAAAACTTTCGACTGGGGTTATTTAGGTCGCTGAACCCGAATCTGGGGTATATTTGCCGCCAGACTTAGGGATACTATAGGCTACGGTAGGCATAATGCCTTTAAACTCGGGTCACTCACCTTAGTAATCCGAAAATCGAGAAATGGACTTCAAATTCGTGTTCGGCGTACCATATGACAGCCGCAGATAGATTTCGAGTCAAATCTGAGACTTCGACCTAGCTACCGTACACCCTCTGTTACACACCGTAATCCAAGGAAAATCGATAAACTGACAACAGATTTGCTTTGGGCAGCCGAAATAACCTCTATGTAGAAGTTTTAAGACGGTTTAATCATAGCATTGTCGAAATTGTCAAAAATCGTGTTTGGCCAGCAGCACTTACCCATTTCGTAGCTTCGGACCAAATCGGAAGTATTTTTTGAAATATTGACAAGTGGTCCTCAGTTTTGTAATCAGCACCCCAAACAGCCCCTTCAAAGAAGTTTTAAGCTCAACCCGACACAATTTTTTTAAACGCACTGCAAAATGCCATTCATGTATCCCTTTCCTTGTTGCAAAGCTATGAAAATGTTCACTTTTGGAAGTCACCTGTGAATCTCTGAGGCAGTAGTGGGTTTGGAAAACGGACTATCAATGCTGTGTCCCATACCTATACAACTATCAAATCATGGTTTTATAAACGCCCTCGGAAATTATAAGGTAAGCCCTAGTCAGATCTAACCAAACACTTCACTGAAGAAGTGATTTGGGAGGTGGTGGGGGGTGCTAAACCGAAATTTCAAGGTCTATTTATTGATTTTGGGAATAACGAGGTAAGTCGGACCAGCTAAGTGGCCTACCGAATCCTAGGGTCAACTTCATAACATCAAAAAACGGACCCCAGATTCGTACTCAGGACGCAGAATTGATTCCAAAAAAGTTTTTGGCCAAATGGAAAAAAATATCTGAATATTCGAAACATTGCCTGCTGGTGTACCTGTACTTTTTCGCGCAATTGAGAGAACCTGTCCGCAACCCATTCCGCAGATCTCCGTAGCTGCTACGAACTTGGATTTTAGTAATACTCTCATAAGTTCGCTGGGATTTTCCAAAGGCGCAGAAGAATAGGCTGCAAGTGGTATTTAACTAAGAAATTGTCAGACCGGGTTACCCGAAAAAAGCCTTGCAGCCATGTTTTTCTGATAGACTACCTTCTGGGTAGTCATGAAAGACCCATCCTAGCCGAAAGAGTATTAGGAGGAAAAGTTATGAGTCAAAAAGTGGAGAGCCCTGTAGTCATATTAACATTGAGCTGCCGTAGCCTGTCATCAACCGGGTAAAGACAACAAACAGACCTCAGATTCGTGTTTTACGCCCCAAACTACCTCCTGGACAAAGTTTGGGCTGGAAAATTTACCTTGATCCCTGCAACACCAAAAAATGGGGTTGTGCTGAGACTTGTGGTCAAAATTGTTTAGCCCAAATTTCGCCCAGGGGCTTTTTTTTGGGGGGGGGGGGCACTGAACACGAATATGAGGTGTGTTCAGCGTTTTACAGACGACTACGAGACGACTACGTTAGGTTACGGTAAACATAATGCCATTTATTAGGTTGTAACATGTCTTGGAAGATTTTTTTATTTTTTCTTGAATTTTTTTGTCTTTATTGCTTCACACATTCAATCCACAATATAATCACCATAATTATCTACAACCTTATTCCATCTGAAAGGCAAGTCGCTGATTCCCTTTCCCCAGAACCCAGGAGTCTCGAGGAAGCCAGAAGGTTCCGTGTGCGTCCGCGTCGTATAGTATCTAACTCTCATCTCCAGTCACCACATCCTCCAGAAAGTCCTTGCTGTTGGAGCGGAGGAGAAGAGACTGACATATAGACAGTCGGTTCATCCTTTGACCGTCGGTGAGAGCATGAGGTATCCATTGTGCGAGTACTTTCCGATATCCAAGATTTGAAAGACGACGATCGATGGTCATATGGCTACACCCGATCCTCGTCGCCAGTTCCCGCACACTCGCTTCTGGATTCTCTTCGATGACCTGAAGAATGGTCGGGTCTTCTACAGCAGTCGGCCTTCCGGATCGCGGTTTGTCTTCGAAGTCGGGATCTCCTTCCTCAAAGCGAGTAAACGGCGATGAACGGTGGAGTAGTTGACAGACTCCTTGCCAAAGACAGCATTGATATTGGCGACTGTAGTCGCAAGGAGTCAACGTTGGGGTGAAGAAAGAGAAAGCATAATCCGACGGTGAAGTGAGAGCGCGCGTTTATAAATGTTTCGCTGAGAAGCTTCCAGATACTTCTCTCACTATCATGAGTTAGTTGATCTACATCAACTAGGAATGGAAAATTCTGGAATTGTAAACAAAAATCTTCCAAGACTTATGTACAACCAATAGCTACCGTAGATGTGAATGGTTCAATGGTAGCCTCTCCGAACTTATGAGAATGAATGCGCAGAGCCTTTGCTTTAAATACAGTTTGCAAAGTAGAGACCCAAGGTGAGCGGAGAAACTGAGAAATACCGATTTTCATCATTCTTGCGGCTATAGCGTGCTGATTTTTCCGCATGGAGGACTGAAGAATCAATAAGGTCTCACACAGTGTGATTTTTAGTCAGAAACTTCGTTTCCGTGTTTAGCTCTTCCGTATGTTTGTTCTTCTTCACAATAACGACAGGTGTTCATAAACTGTCATCAAAATGCCGCGTTAAAAATTGTTGGACTCAAGAAACATCACGGCAAAAGTTTGACCAGCAGACGAAATCGAGCCCGCGAGTCTACGGTCGGTAGGTCGCCGCCTTGGACCACTCGGCCAACCTGACTCGCTGGTGTTGTTGAAGGGATAGGTGATACAGCGCTCACCATTTTCTTTGTTTCAACCTAATTTCAAAAAATCTTTCATAACTTTTTTTCCACTATTACTCGGGCAAATAGTAAGGTGTTCTTACGACTACCCGGTAGAGTTGTGCCCTGGATGAAAAGACCGAATATCGAATTGATTCGAATGACCCCCTTTTTTAACGTCCGATTATCAAATACATTCGAATGACCCCTTCTTTGAGGTCCAACTTTCGAATGTATTCAAATGGCCCATTTTTTTCCGAGTTCCGAATCTACAAACTGAAAACAACCAAGTTGAGCAGTCAATGTATCATCTAATTCGGAGCGAATCTTACTACTACTGATCGTGAGTGTGTGTGCGCGTATGCTACGTCTCATTTGCCTCACACTTTCCCGTCGTGCGGGTCCCAAAACTTGAATGTGGTGTGCCCACTCCACCCACTTTCCTGTGGCTACCGAGGAAGTGGGTGGGGCGAGCACACAATATTCAAAGTTTCGGGGCCGCATATTACTATTTACAATTTCCGGTGATTACTTAAAGATGGTTTCAATGTTGCCTTGGAAGAAGTTTCATTTTTTCATCTTCACACAATATCTTAACAAATGCAGCTCTGCCAGGTAGTCCACCCTTCGTTTCAGCTAACGATATCGACATAGAAAATCTTATTGAATACTGCCTTCAATGACTCAAAAAAAAACTGGACCCAGTATTAGCAGAATTGGTCAACTTCCTGTCCCAATTATTACCACCAGCTCACCATCCAAGTAGTAACGGATCAATTTACACAAAATCTGAACTGGTTCATATGACTAAAAAAGGCTGTGTTTACGTTACAATTTTGTATCATTTGGTTTTTTAATCCTGGAACTTGCAGGAATCGGTACGCCTCTGAATGGACTTTTTTTGTGCAGTTTTAGCATTTCTGAGGGGTTAAGAATTTTTTGATAAAAAACTATTGGGGGTTCTCGAACAACTTTGAAATTGAGCGCGCTCCTCTGATTCCCTAATCAAAATATTATTAGTTACAGATTCATTGGGTACACTTACACATTAAATGAGGTGGAACTAGTCGAAACAATCATTTGTTGCAACGCTGACCACGCTGACCAACACAGAAACTGTGGTGAGGTCGCACACCAAACCATGTCGTTTTACCACATTTTGCACGCGGCGAGGTGCCAAGTGTTTTTGAAACCCTCTCACGTGGTCAGCCTGCCGTCACTATCCTAAACGAGGGGGGCTCCCTAAACCTTAAATAGCGACGACGGGGCAGATTTATTCGAAACTACTCGAAATTATAACTATTCGAATGTTTATTCGATTAGTAGCTTTCGAATATTGAATGGATTTGAATGAACCTATTTTTCTGAGGTCCGATTTTTGAATAGTATTCAAATGGTGCAATTTTAGAAATTCCGATAATGAATACGTATTCGAATGGCAATCATATATTTGGATTGGATATATCGATTCGAGTCTGTTCGAATGGCACAACTATACTACCCGGAAGGTAGTCCATCAGAAAACATGGACGTATGGGCAGTTCTGATAATCCGCTCTGGTCATTACCTTGTAAGGGGATAAGGAGGGTTCACACTCCGAGTCGCGGACCGCATTATTGTGACTTTTGCAAATTTTTGGACAGACCTTTCTCGGCATTATCCCATAGTAGTATGTAGTTTAGCAGTCGTGGTGAACTTTATGGCGAGGAAGTGGCGGTCCAAAGGGAGACATATCCAGCCGCCGATGAGGCAGTTGCAAAGAAGAGCTCTCGCTCCCGTCGTCGGCTCTGAGCTGTGTGTCCAGTCCCCTAGGGAGCATTTCTTAGGTCCATCCTCTCATCTCTTTATTTGGATATTTTAATTTCGCGCCGCCAGCGATCGATGTAGTGTGGTGGGAGGGCGACTGGAGCTTCGCTTCGGGGACGAGTTTCTGCCCCGCCTCCACAGCCTAGACGAGGAGGTCTCCGTTGTTCTCCGGAGCGCCGAAGTGAAGCTTCACACTCCAACTAGTAGAAGAAGTCGACGGAGAAGAAGAAGGAGAAGAAGCTGCCCCGCCCCCTCCCCCTTCCCCTATGTGTCACCCGCGTTGCTATTCTGATGATTTTACTGGACTGACTTGACCTGACCTCTGTAACCACCTCGACCTCCTGCCCTACTCGATCTGTCTGAATATTCTGCTAGCTTTATTCGGTTTTACTCGCTTCACTGTACCTTAACAGCGGTTGCAGTTATGCATGTCCGTTACTTACAGCATCAACATTCGGGCACCGTTCAGTTGCTGCTAATGCCGCTGAGCACAGCTGCCAGCTCGATGAAAAGCACCAAATGGTGAGTTTTTTACCTGCTAATACTTTCACATTTTATCTATGAACTTATAGAAATGTTATGTGTGTGTGTTTGTTTTTCTGAATATTCTCTTTCATGCAGCTTTTCCAAGTGACAGAGATCGAGGTTGATAAACGAGCGCACCCGCCCAGTTAGGTGACGTGAATTCATTGCAACACATTTGTCTCTAGGAATCATATATCCTGCTGCTGCTGTTGAAAAACTGAATCCTCCGACGGCGAATTTTGTTCCTGCAGGAGTTCTAGGATTCACAGGCCTTGCTCTGAGTTTTTTCTGGGGAGTGTGGAGGTTTTTCTGGAGTCCGGCTGGGTTTCTATGGAGAGGTCCAGGGTTGTTTCCTGTTTTTTTGTCCTCTACAGATGTCCCAGAAAATGTATGAAGACGATCCAGCAAATTCCCCCCATAGCTTCTGCCCGAGTAGGTGTCTGAACTGCCCCTAACGCTCTCTTTAGGCTATGTGAATGCAATTCATCTTGATGACCCTTGAGATAAACCCAGAATTGTCCTTACAAGGGAAACCATTTGAGCGTAGTCCCAACAGAGCAAATCTTAGTATCTTGGGAGAATGCCCATGCAACCAGTAACAGGAACCGCGAGTGAACTGAAAAGTTGCAAGCTCATAAGGGTAGGTAGACCCTAAGGTTTTTCTGTGCAGGGAGTTATTTGGGGAGCTGAGCATGAATATGAGATTCGTTCTCAGTTTTCTAGACGACATTGCTAGGTTACGGTGAGGTTAAGGCTATTTTTCTACCATAACCTAACGTATTCGTATGGTAAGTCGAAAACGAACCTCATATTCAGGTTCAGCACCCCAAATAACCCCCGGAACCAAATTTGGGCAGACAGGAAAAATTGTGATTTTTGTTGTCCACCTACCGTTTTGATCTTGTAACTTTTTTGAGTATAGGTTTAGGCTCGCGTCACTGATAGTGCGGTATCCTTCCAAAGCACTTCATTTTAACTAATTCGGACAGCGCTAAAATGGTTTCCCTTGTAAAGTGTGTCGAAAAATCTTTAAAACTGTCCCAGTTTGCCACGTGTATTGCTTCATGATTTGCGTGTTTCCTGTTTTTTAATCTTCTACAGATGTCCCAATGCGGTCCAGAAAGCGATCCAGTGATATTCTCTCATTGCCTCTCAGAATTTTTGAGTTTTTCTCTGGGAATGCCCTGGAAATTTTTGGCGGTTAACCTACTGGCCAATGAATATGGCCTGATCGGTCCTAAATATGTACTAGAATTTCCCAAGCCATATCGAGGAAGGGTTTTTTTATATTTTTTTCATGGTTTCCGTGAGATTATTCGAGAGTTTTCCTTGTTTCTCATCTCTCGTAGATGTCTAAAAGTTTATTCTAGGCGATAGAGAGGTCTCCCTCCCTACATGAGTTTCTGTCCGTGTTTGTCTTCGGGCTTAACCATATGCTCCTTGTGCCTCTGTGATGGACTCAAAAATATCTGGAATCATCCCAATGGCCCATAGAATTTGCCCATGTTCACTCCTAAGCAAACCAATGTTCCGTAGACTAGTCCCAAGGTGTGTACAGGCTTCTCCGGGATAGCCGCGTGGACTCTGTGAAGAAATTTGAGACTACTTCCTGGTTTTTTTGTGTGAACGCTCCAAGAATGGTTCCAAAGCGGTCCGGATGTTCTTTGTTGGAGTTTTTGCCAGATTTGTCTCTGAGCTACTTCCATGCTTTCTTTGCCTCGAATAATGTCCCCCAAAATACCTGTACGTCATTCTGATAGCCAGGGATTTGAGTGTCTGGAACTTTTGTGGAAAATCCAGATCTTCGTGAATTTTTGAGTTTGTGAAAATAGTAAGCCCCTACAAATTTTCTAGGAATACCCTCAAAAGCCGTCCGGAGATGTCCAAATGAAGCTCATCCGAGTTTTTTCTCAAGCTGTCCCGAAAAATCTGCAGAGATGTGCCAAGCTTCGTAGAGACAGTTTCAAAGTCGTCGCTCGGTTTCTGTCTATGAAGAAGTACGAGTTTTCCCAAGGTTTTCTCCACATGAAAATGCTCCGAGGCTTCAAAGTTTTCTCCAAGAAGCTTCCCAGGGTTTTCCCCTGGTTGTCCCACCATGAGTAGATCTTTTCATATTACTATCACATATCTGCTATAAAAAAAGGAAAGGCTTTCCACGGTTTTCTCCTCTTATATTTCCCAGAAATGTTCCAAGCTTATCGACGGATCACCTCCCAGAGTCTATCCGATGCGCGAGTTTGGTGGCCTGTAGTGCAGTAAGGGTGGTTTAGTGGGCTTAGTGAAAGGGAATCATAGTCTGACCCACAATAATCCGTGCTGCAGAAACTATCACAAAGTTAATGATAACTTATAACGAACAACTGTCAGATGGTGTTACCGGCTTGGCCCCCATGTCAGATGGTTTTGGGGCTTGGGTAGGCCTTCCACCTAGGTTCATCAACGCATCCATGCCACTTGGGGTTGAATGATTACCACGGCTGAGCTTGACCTCTTCCAAGTCACCCCTGCTATTTAATTTTCCAGTACGAACACAACAACTATTGACTGTGCAGACACCACAGTCAATAGTTGTTGTGTTTTAAGCTATACTCTTTATTACAAGAAGTTACAACAAACACAAGATAACAACTATGGAAGCATGCCCAGTGCTACTTCTGACTAATCTGCTAGCCCTATGCCTAGGTGCGTGACTTTCCGTCCTTGTCGACGGATCCCGTCTGCTAGGTTTGTGCGTGGACTTTCCGTCTCTCACGACGAAGCCCGTCTGCTAGGTGTGTATGCGGACTTTCCGTCCCTTACGACAGAACACGTCTGCCGACTCCTTCCCGAATCTGGGGAGTTTAACCCTTACACTGGCGTAAATAGTAATATGGAATCGCGGGTGGATCCTCAGTTCTTCTGCATCACTGCCACTATCGACGCATCAGACCAGCGATCGACCAGACACCAGAATGCCATACACCAGCCACGAGACACCAGACCGCCAGACACCAAACCGTCAGACGCCGGTTCGCCAGACACCAGACCGTTAGACACCAGACCACCAGACACCAGACCGCCAGACCCCAAACCGCCAGACACCAGCCACCAGACCGCCAGACATCAGAGCCGCCAACCACCAGATCAACCAGACATCAGCACAAGCTGCCGGCACACACCAGAAGACCAATTCGCTCCGAAATGGCGCGTTATGTACGCTGTGGCGGGGTCTCGCGGGGCCTGCCCCGCCCACTGGCGCGTGAGGGCTTCCCCGCCCACTAGCCAGCGGGGGCAGCCCCGTCTCATTGAATCGCCTCTGGTCGGTGGCTTTTCCGACACTTCGGCGAAGGACAACAACAAACAAGCCAAAAACAACAATATAGGCTAAATCACAATACTTTACAATGTCATACAATTACTACTAAGCTATAAACAATACAATTACAACAATGGAGATCACTGACACAACTAATTAACTACCGACCAACGATCTGGATACAACTTTGTAAATAGGCGCACATGACAGAAGCATTACGACAACACACTCGCCAGAAGTCAAAAACGTTGCCGGTTGTATTCTCGATGTTTCAGTTTACTGTAGTGAGTAGGAAGTGAGTGGGATTGGAGTGCACTTGCAACTGCATCCTTTAACTTTCTCTTGACCTCACTTTTATTCGTGTGTTTTTTCCCAGCCAATGTTAGTCCGAAACGTTCCATTAGTACACTCCCTCTACTTCTTTGAACATTTGGATTGATAATGTGCTACAATTTGCAAGACATGCTAGACTACATTTTCGTTGTTCACCCTCGAGAACAATTTGGGAGGGCGTTGGTCTCCGCGGGTCTGTGTATCAGATTCCCCACGCAAACCCCCACATTGCGTGACCAGTTATTTACTACTAGTATTTGTCCGCGGGGCGAGGAAATTTGTTGCACGCGGCTGAGCGATGATCCCGTTGCCCAGAAATATTTTATTCCACAAATTTGTCTTGAGGGTGGGCCACTTTGAGATTTCTGAGGATGTGGCTCAATTCGCCTCAGCGTTGATCGAATATTGTAGATTTCGTGGCTCTTGTTTTTTTCGAAATTTCTCAGTTTCTAGCTTATTCTTCTAGTTGGCCGGATTCCCGCGTGCATACCTCGAGGGCAATACGTTGAAGGAACTCAGATGGCGTTGAGGGGGGGTTTTTTTCTTCCGACGGCTAGCCTTCGTCCTCACACTCGTCTGATTTCTCTCTAAAACTCGACGAGTCGAACACAGCAGCTTATTAGCACTTTTGCTGGGCTAGGCTAGCCAGCCGATGTCGGCAGACAGCATCAGCTCGTCTTTTTCTTCATCCGAACGAAGATGCAGCAGCCAAAAGCGACATTTTGTCCCTGTCACCCCATTCCGTGAAGGCTTCTCGTGGAGTATTCTGTGATAAAAGAGAGAAGGTCAAGTCTCAGGAGTTCTTTGAAAACTTCAGACAAAGCTCAAAGGGTGACCCAGAATGTTCAGACTAAACGCGTCGCGGCTTTGTCGCTAGGGCGCATAGGTCCTTTGCAGAAATCTCCCTTTCTATTGTGGCCTTTCAGAGTTTCTGGATGTTCTTGATGATGAAAGGAGCTTGTGTGCGACAAGAGGAACTCCGCAATGCGACCGATCGCAAGTGTGGTCCGGAAACCTTGTACCTCACCGAACAAGAAATTCAAAGACAGTGTTCGCGATAAAAGAGCCGTATCCTAGTTTGCAATGTTTTTAAGTGGTCAAGCCCACGAAGTAAGGGTAGAAAGGTTAACTCCCCACAAAAGTCTCAATTACCGAAGAAAAATCTGTGTAAAGAAACCTATAAAATATTTAATTACGCTTGTTTGGTGCGTTTCGGGGGACTGCAGATTTTGTGTGAGATTGACGGATGAAGGACGTGTTGCCTGTGGTTGATTTTGACTGGCATGAGTAGACGTATCCACACGAAGTGTGGACATCCCGAGACTCTCAGAACCAGGAACGAGTCAGCATAGGTTTGCTGATTAGGGTGCTACCTCTAGATCCTCTCAGTTGTGCTCTAACTCTTTGTGTGAAAAAACTTCTGAGATTTTGAAGGGATTATGTACCACGAGAAACCTGGGATTTATATAAAAATATGTTTGGTAGCTGTGCAGTGGTGAGAGATGAATTTCCTAGTCTAGCAGAAAAGCCGCGCGTTGTTGTTTTTACTCCGAGCAGCAGCCAGTCTCTTTGTTCAGGGCGCCCAATTTGGCTGAGCTGCATGAGAGGTATAGGGTTTCTTTTCTGATCTTCCTAACTCTTTACTCCATTTTAGGGTGGATGATAGCGACGAGCCAGAGTGCGAAGCGGTGCCCTTGCCAATTCAAACGTTTCTGTGGCGTCAGACCAAGTACGATGTTTTATCGATATTTTTTCTGTCTTTTGTTTTGTGTATATATCCTTTCGATGGACTTTTGTCTCCGATGTAGCCGTCAGAATTCATCAGTTTGCACTTTTCAACTTCATCTAATTTGCTAGTACTTACGTAATTACTCCTGCCATGGTAGGAAACTAGTTCAATTTGGGTTTTCATGTAAAATTTTCCCCGTCGAGCTCGCTAGCGGATAGAAATGGTGGGGATTGAGAGTGCAATTAGGATGCCGAAAAACAAGGATGGATAGCCATAGCCGCCGGAGGTGGATAGATATAGGAGAGCGGAACTGATGCGCCAAAAGGCAGTAGCAAAAGCTAGGAACTGTTCCATCAGATAGCGGACCATAAGATAACATAACATAACATAACATAACATAACATAAAATACCAGAACAGAACATAAGATAACATAACACTGCATAGCATGAAGATAACACAACATTACATAGCACAGCATAACATATAATAAGATAACATAATACAACATAAAATAACATAGCATAACGCAACATAACATTGCATAATACAACATAGCATCACATTACATGGCATAACAGGGTGGTGGCCATCGTGTATCAACATTCCCGAGGAGGCGGGAGAAACGTGGGAGGATCGAGGTTCCTGATTGGACGCAGTCCCGTGTGACCCCGTGTTGCGTCCAGTCAGGAACCTCGCTCCTCCCCGTTTATCCCGCCTCCTTAGGGGTGTTTATACATGATGACCACCACCCAGCACAACATAATATAACATAAAATGACATAATTCAATACATATAACATAACATAACATGATATAGCATTACATACTCAGATAAAACTAGCTGTTCTGAATACGGCGAGTATTTTTCCCGAACTCGTACAAATCCAGAACAATTTCTGGTCTGATTCCGGAGAATTCTCGTTGATTTCTCAACAACTTCTCACCGTTTTCTCCAGAATTTTCAGCCAATTCAGGAGATCTCTTGCTGAATTCTCGACAACTTTATCCGGATTTTTGGTATCAGTAATGGGGCTCAGTCCGTACCCGGAACCGCTATACTCAGAGAAACTCACGGCCCGTCCGCGGCTCTTTTCCAGGATCGACCGCGACCGACGACCGAACGATCCTTCACCAAAGCCGGTAAAGCGCCGGCGAAGCGCCGCGGACCATCATGCAGGCTCTGCGGATCGTCCTGCAGGCGCCACGGATCGTCCTGAGATCCGCCGCGGACCGTCCTGAGAGCCGCCGCTGACCGTCCTCTCCGACACAGTCATGACCGGTCCGAATCTTCTCGAGAGATGCGTGAATGTCGCGGTCCGTGGCAGAGAAAGCCCTGCCTCGGTCCGGACAAGGGCGTAGCCTTTGCCGAGGTCTGCAGTGAAGAGCCACCCTCTCTGTGGACTGCGGCGAAAACCGCCTCCCCCCCCCCAGCTGTGAGGATATCCCTATCCCCTCAGCGACCAAAAATATGCTGGCCTCCGGAGAGAGAATCGAAGTCACCTTCCAGGGCCGACATCAGAGTGCCGAATGAGGACTCGAGTGAGGTGAGACACCTTGTATACCGGCTGTGCATAAGATAAGCGCATGAGGACGTGATCATTTGCTTTACCATGTTTTTTCATGGTTGCCACTGCAGCCGTGCCTGCGGTCAAGTGAGATGTGAGTGAGTGAGATGAGGAGGTGGAAGTCGTTCAACTGCCGGTGCGCCCCGGAACCACCCCCATCGAGAACAACAGCGCCGCGGATGAGCCGTTTGACCAACCTGCTATCAGTTGTGCCGCGGATCAGCCGTCAAGCGCCGCGGACCGTCCGGAGAGCTCATCTTCCGCCGCGGACGGGCCGTGGATTTCTCTGAGTAGGGAGCATACTAGCTGCCGTCGGAATCTGGGACATGTGGCTCTCCACGGTCTCCGCGTGCGAGACCCCCCCGAGCCGGGGAGCCCATCCCCTCAGCGACCATAATTTATTCTTCGGCTTCTCAGTGATCTTTTGAAGTGACTTGAAGTCACCTCTCAGGATCGGCCTCGAAATGCCGAGTGAGCATTCAGTAAGAGGAAGCGCCTTTTATACTCTTCGGTTTGTTTACTCTGCGCATGATAATGATACCAGAAAAGAACTGAATTCTCGTCAAAACTCCAACATGTTCTCCTCAACCAGTTCTGCCTAAGCTCGTCTGTAAAATGGAAGACTGCAACTTCTGTGTTTCGGTCACACGCGGTAGGTGCGCTGGTGGTTGCTTGCTCTGTACGATGTCCTGCTCACTCCTGCTCAGGTCCTGTACAACCTCCTACCGAATTCATACTCTTTATTTGACGAATTCCGCAGGGCTACTGGAGCCTTGCTCACAATGTACTGAGTCCTCTAAGGGAACATGCTGCGATAGTGCCGCTACCCTCGACTGCGCCGCGATAGTACCGCGGCGGATCCGCGATCATCACTACGCCATGGCGATTTTGTAGCAGGGCCTTGGGCCTAAAGAACGGCGCGAGATTGCCGCGATAGTTCCGCAGCAGTTCCGCATTAGATCCGCGCCGGCCCGCGAGGATGCGTCAGCGAACCCGAGTCCACAGCGATATCCGGTCATGTGTGGTAAAACTGGATTTTCGTCGATTAAATCATCCAAATATGAGGTTCGACACAGCCTTGCTTGAGCTCTGCACATATTTTCTCTTTGAAGCGCAGCTGCTTGTTGACGACATGTGAAACTGGTCGAGAAATTGTCAAAGATTGAAAACTTGTCGAGAAATAGACGAGAATCCCGCTGAATTTAGGAAGTTCGAATTTTCTAAAGCAGCCGTCCAGAATTTTCCAAAAAATTTCGACGAAATCGGAACTAATTTTCTAGCTGGCCAGAAAATATCCTGAATTCTGCAGCATTTCTCGACAAAAACACGATTTTTCCGAACAACTTCTTTCTGAATTCAGAACAACTTTTGGATTCTCCACCTATTCAGGACAAGTTTTCGACAAATTCAGGACAACTAGTCTTACCTGAGTAGCATAGCATAATATGATACGAATACTTGACCTTATGAACTCGCTTCTCCCTTACGCGCTCAGCTCACATCTTATAGTTAGCAGACAGAGGTGTGCCGTTCTAGTAGTCAGCCGTGTCCATTTGTCACGGTCCTCCGTTACAATTTGAACACAATCCATCCATTGGTCGGTATATAATTTCCTGCAAAAATTAACATCGCGCCTAAATTGCCGTTTAATGCAGAGTGATTTCAAGTCCTCCTTCAACACATTCGTCCTAAACTTTCGCCTAGGTCCAGGCGGCGGTTTCCAAGCATGACTCGAAAGCATCTTAAGAGAGTGCCGAGAAAGACGTTCCGGTGGCCTTCTTAAAGGCAGCAGACACGCTCAAAAATGATATCAATTTTATGGATTAAACTGAAGGTCTGAAGCTGTTAGTATTCAGAAATAACGAAAAAGACGAAAACAAATCGACGGAAATTAAGATATAACGGTACGTTCTATATTGGCCCAGAAATGGACGAGTTTTACGGCACTGGCTGAAATAGCGGAGCTAGCAACAAATTTGTTGGGATAACGACACTAATGTACTCGTACGGCCCTTTCTGGAACGCTTACGCCGTTAGAAGCTTCAAAAGTAATCTAAAGTGGCCGCAATCGAGCATTGAATACCTGTATGGAGGGGCGGAGCCCGTATCGATGGGCGGAGCAAGGATGATTTCGTGACTGACTACGGCTCAAATACGGTCATTTGGACTCGTTTTTAACGCTTGCAACTTCGTGAGGGCTCTTCTAGAGCCTGCACGACCCCATTGATGTAGTTATCTCAACAACTTTTTCGAGCGTGTCTGCTGCCTTTAAAGAATGGGAAAATAGCCGAATTCGACTTCTCGTTGCTTCTGAGATTGCGTTGAGAGGTACAGACACCTCCACCGTGACAATCGTTGATGTAGTGCGTCGATTTCGTTATAGACATCTTCTACATAACATAATATAACAAAACATTTCAAGACATGACCTGTCATTACATGACGCACCTTGATACGAGGCATCGATTACCTTTTCCGCCGCTTGCCACGCGTTCGAAAATCTCCATATCGGGCGCGTGGAACCATCGATGTGCTAGGATAGACTTTGCAGCAGCGTTAGGCTTCGAAGTAGAAACGACACCAAACATGTCATACGGTTACATAATCGAGTTAACATGACACGACTTTTGAAATTACTTGCCTTGAATGAACACGACGTAACACAAAATACAACAGTACGTCATGTTGTGTTATGATTAGTGCTATGAGTTTGCCATAACATAACATGGCAAGACATCTTATGGCATGACGTTACACAATCTATCATTGCTTAACATTGCCCCATGACATAAAATCTCATAACATAGCAAAACAGAGTTAAAAATCATCCCGAACAAGACATAACAGTACATAACATGACATGACCTTGCATGGCATACCATGACGTAAGATTTTCGTCTTCAGAAAAACCCTGATTTTTTTTTGAAACTCAGCCAAGCATGTAACAAGTGATCAAATGAGCTCTTTTTCAGCCCCTTCCTTGGCGCGAAAATCGGCAAACTCCACGAGGCGTCATGTGTGGTGAGTATTTTAGAAATCTCTTTTTTTGTCTGTTTTCTTTTTTTGCTTTGTTTTTTTTGAACCTTTTTATGGAACTTTTTTTTGTATTGGCGCAAGTCGCTTAATTGGTTTCTGGTCATTGTTTTTATGTGTGCGACAATCTGTGGTTGGCCGCGGGTGTGGTTTTTGAAACTGGGCTAATGATGCGCTCCGAGCCTCAGCAGCAGCAGCGATCCGTCTATTAAGCGCTCTTAGGCGCTCTTTTCCGGATTCACACCCTCACGAACTTCGTCGGCTCTCAGTGAGGGGGTAGGGAGCGACTTAGGCTGCTATCGAGAAGCGCGTGCTAAATGCTTTAATTATTCATGACAGTGTTATCCACGACGAGGCATGCCAGCGTTGTTTGTGGCCGTCGGATGCAGAGGCGGCTTTTGCTTGAGAAACTACTCCCACTCGCAAAGTGTTGCATAATTATGGGCACATCAATTAAGTGCAAACGGCGCCGCTGGCAGTGGAGAAATCCTATTGCCGCTTGCCTTTTCACTAGTGCCGCCGGCCGGAAATCGCCATACGCACGCGAGTTTAGGAAAGCTGAATGGGGTCTCTTATTCGCTTGTGCTCTAAACGTTTCTGGAGAAAAAAAAATTGCTAGAAACCACGGCATAATAGGGAAAACGGTCAAAACTTATCATCTGAATAGGCAACGGCAGGTAATAAAACATAGCATAACATAAAAGAACATAACATAACATAGCACGATATAACATAACATAATATATCATTGTGCCTTATGAACAAAGACTCCATGATCTCCCTAGGTACAGAGCCTAAAGTTGGGGTGAAGCGGCTACTGTCACGTGTGACGAAGGGGGCGAAATGAACTTTCAAATCGTTGGTTTGGTGGAAGGGGGGGGGGGGGGGGTAGTGCTCAACGAAAAACTCAAAGACGCTTTCTGAGGCGTGCCGGTAGGGTAAGAAGTGTAGCGTCTACTGTATAAAAAATTTCAACTTTGTTCTCCATTTTCGTTTGTTTTGCGAAAGTTCGGGTCTAAAAATCACCCAATTTTTTTTCAGGAAACGTCAAAATTTTTGATGTTTGCGAAAAACTCGGTCACCAAGGAAAGGGGTCAAAGCTCCGTTGATGTCCGGAACAACTTTCCGCTTGACCCTGCCTGAGTGGTTTCGGACAGGTGGCCTCAGTGTGCCGAGCGACAGCCCCTTTATCCAATAAATGAGCAAGCGTTTAGCTACATGGCTGCGCACGTTGTATGGCTCAAACGTTCTCTGTGTATACTCCTGCTGGGTCTAGTAGAAGTGGGGGGACCAACGAGCATGCACCAACAAACTTGTATGCGCGCCACCATAACATAAAGTAACATGGCATCAAATATTGTGATAGTAAATAAGTACCAAGTGAATGGAATGCAAAAATCTGAGATTAAAAAATCATTATTCGACGCGTCAAATCTGCAGTCAGTTCACAACTCCATATAAATTACAAACCTTACGTCAGTAATGAAATCTGTAGATGGGTTTAGGCCTTGAGGTGGGGGAACCATAAAAAAGGACTGGGGGAAGGGATGAGTAGCGAAGATTTGTGATTGGAGGACAGCCTGGCTGGAGACGTCCTACTCTCTGCGTCTGTGACGCTTCTTTCTTCTCTAACGCGCGACCAGACCCTATCGCGCTGACACATATTTGCGCGAAAATCGCACTCCAAACTGCACTATCCGGGGCGCGATCGATACCTGGTAGGGTTTGGCCGTGTCCGAGAAGGAAAGTGTTAGAGTCAAATGGGCTGTCATTAGCCGTAGCGTCTTCCAATCACGGCCCTTCGCGCGCACTACGGAAAGCCGCGCGTTCACATCGTTGTTAGAGCGCCGCATTAAGCAAGTTGAACTAGTCCAACTCCCTCGGCCAACGAGCCTTCTTTTTGTGGTTCACCAGCCGCCTTGATACCATTACCCGTAAGGCCGGCTCATACTTCCCGCGATCAGCGACAACGACAGTGCACGTAAGGCATATCGATTTCCGGTCGATATTGATGGTGATCATTGAGTAGCGTCGCTCGTCGCTGGAAGTATGATCCCGGCCTAACAGTGTGCGAATTGATCCTGGTTCCAGCTGGCGGTCCCAATCAGTTACGTATGCACGCGAAACGGCAGGCGCTAACTAAATGTGAAAACTCAGACTCGGCCTCTGATTGCGGTACTTTCTGTCACTCTGGTACCCCTTCGACTTCTCTTGATCACATGATTTTCTGAAGACTTTTTGAGGAGAGTTTAACTGGGGCGAATCCTCCGAAACGTTAGCCAAGTAAAGGCATCATACCATCTCATGCGTGCTATGACAAACGTTCAACCCATTTTTCTGATGCCGAGGTTTATCGAGAGTTAAACCTGGAGATCAAATGTGGACAGCTGGTGGTAGACTGGGCCACAGACAAGTGCTTACCTATCCCAGCAAGGCACTGGATGCCTGCCTGTTCATCAGGGGTGGCTCCTTGTGAGCCACAAAAATAGCTTACTCACAAAAACAGGTCGTTGGTGATAATCACACATTCCTGCTGTCTAAGTATACTGCATGGAAGCGCAGAAAGGGCATCTACTTCTACGGGTGGAAAGGATATTGCGTTTTTTATGAGGTGATGGGTTACGTTCAGTGTCACCGGCAGAAACCCCATGTCGTTATTGCAGTGTAGGCTGCTCGGCTATGGCCTATTCCGCCTTGAACTGGAGCAATTCCGAGGGGTAATAGAGTAGGATATGTGTGTACTTGTGACCTTCGGCAGCATGCCGCGGGGTTCTCCTTTTGCAATTAACCACTTGGCCTTATAAAAGTGCATAGTGTGACTCTATGGCTGACACATTCTCCTCTCATTGGTTGTGTGTATCTGCCCTTCTTCTTCGCCAACGCAAGTTATCACGCTGGATGCTCCAGTGCTTTTCCATCCTCACCCCATCCCGTTTTGTGTGTGTAGAGAGGGAGAGGAGGAGAAGAACAAACTGAACTGCAAGCGACGTAACTGACACCTCTTCGAGCCAAGTGTATGTGAGTGTGTGTGCATGGATGGGATCCACCCCCTAGCCCTTGCAGAATCTCATCATCGTCCGTCATCATATTCGGGGGTAGTATTACGTCCTCCTCATTGTTTAGAGGCTAATAGCGAGGGAGGGAGCAAAAAGAGCACGTCACAATTAGAATACTAGCAACCAAACCTTTCCAAGAAAACGGTGGAAGCGCCGAAATTTCAGAGCGATAAATTTCGAAATTTGAAAGCTTCGTTCGATTTGTCTCGAGGTGAGGATTTCAAAAATGGCGCGAGGTACAGTACCCTCGCTAAGTTTTGTTAAAAACGGGGAGCATCTGGCAAACTTGGCAAAGAAGCGTCCGATGAATGTAACTCTTTTGAATGAAGACTTTTTTGGATTCTGAAAACGCTATCATGTTCACATACCAAATTGCTACCTAACTATGTGCCTTGGGAGCCAAAATTTCTTCAAATCGCTTTGTTTTTGAATGACATTGTTTTTACGGTCGTTCAGCAAAAACGTCGCGCGCGGCGAAGTGCGACGAAACTTAGCAGTATTTATAAGAGTAATGGAAGAACAATCTGTGTGCTTTCTTCATAAATTAGGTACATGTGAGAGAATCTCAAGGCTTGTGTAGGTCAAATTTCCGAAATCCTTCATTAAACACGCTGGAGAACTACCTGAAAAGTCGGAGTTTTATTGCGAAACCCCTGGACCCTTAAATGAAGGATCTCGAAAATTCATGACATTGACATTCTCTTCACTGCACCCAATTTATGAAGAAAATATACAGGTTGTTATTCCATTACTTGTAGAGATACTGCTCAAAGCTTTGCCGCACGTCGCCGCGCGCGACGTTTTTGAAAAAAGATTGCAAAAACTATTCCCTTCGAAAACAAAACGATTTTAGGGAACTTCTGCATATAAGCCACATAATTAGGTAGCAATTTGAGCTGTGAATATGATAGCGTTTTCAGAATTCAAAAAAGTTACATCCATCGGACGCTTTTTTGCCAAGTTTTCCAGATGCTACCCGTTTTTACAAAACTTAGCGCGGGTATTGTATTATTATGGTCTATTGGCAAACTAACATTTCGGCGGTCTCGCCCTCTTCGGACTCTTCTCAAAGTCTGTGGAGCATCAGGTCATCATTAGAACACGACGGGGTACCGAGATGTCAGAAAGCAGCACCCATACCAGAAGGCTAATCTGATCTAGGTAACTATATCTTTACGACCTTTTTTTCAGAAAGAAATCGAATTTTGTTTAAAAAGAGTAACAGCGAGAACCTCAAAAAAAAGAAAACAATCTATTTGCCGCAATGTAGATAACCGTATTCACAAAAAAAGTCTAGAACAATGTGAGGAAAAGCCAAAGACAACAAAGTGAGAATGAGAAAAAGCTCTTCAAAAAAACCTCTGCCGCCCTCTGAAGAATTTGCCAATTGCGATGGGGCGCTAAGATTCAAAAACGGTTTTGGCGCGATCTTCAAATCCTCATCCCAAGTGAATCGCAACGGATTTAGCGTTGGTAATTGAGCTTTTCGTGGGGATTTTCCACCATGTTCATTTCTTATAAAGCTCTTCTACACACTTCTACCTGTTCGGGCATGATGTTTGAGTGTCCGAGCGGTCTTCATAGGATTGAAGAAGCCCTTGTATGGCAATAGCTCGCCGGCAATAATTATTGGAAGAGGAGTAGGAATCTCAGAAAAACACCAAAAAACAACTGCAGATCAGAACACTATTCTTTCGGCCCATATTTTGATACATCGTTGATACATCAACATCAAAATGATGTATGATGTCAGTCCCGGGGGTTCTACACATAGCATGGCCGAGCTGTTTGAACTACCCTCAATAATCTGTTTACTGCAATAACCACATAATTACGTTAATACCACATAACTAGTATTGACAACCAGAGGTTTCAACTGTCTTTTCGGTACTAGTCAATACACGTCCAGACTGTAGTATGGGTATTACGAAACACACGGAAACCTCTTGCATACACGACAGAGCACCAGTAATAGATCCTCTGTTGAAATTTATTCGTCGCGTGGCGTAAAATCTTCAGCGTAGAATCGTTATTGAAATTCATGATGGGCAGAAGCCTGAGGGGTCAACAATTTGTAGGAAACGAGTCGCCACGTAGTCAACTTCTGCGGCCCTACTGTCCGCATTTGAGCCTGAAGAACTGCTCCAATATGACTATTTTGAAGACGGTGTCTGCTTGAAAACGCATCACAGCTGGATTTTTCAGACTCTCCACTAAAGGAAAACGAGAGCAAGTAGCTGAATAACATAAATGGGCTCTGTCGATTCTAAAATATCCACATTACTCTAATTGATTCTCAAGGAAATAGATAGCCGCTCAATTTTCAAGAAAAGTTGGTAATAAGTGTAGAGATCGATAGAAAATCTTCAGAACCTATTCCTCGAGTTTGACGCCTAGGCTTCGCCAGGGGAACGAAAAAAGTTTCATGAATACAGCTATTTTGAACAATGACGTTGCCCAGATTTGAATTTTAGCAATTTGCTCTCGCGCTCCTTTAACAGACGGTCCAAGGACTTCAGAAATGTCACGTTAACAAGCCTACACCCTCTCCATCAGAATGACCCTATTGGAGCAGCTATCCGCGGTCTGAGGCGGGAAGGAGCAATAATTATTAAAGAATTGGTGAGAAGTCTTATTGTGAAAAATCGGGAACTCTTTCGGCTCTTGTTCACCATTTGTTTCGAAGAGAAGTTAGGTGCTAAGGGTAGATCATACAAGGTGATTAGCGGCGCGCATATGTAGACGCGGTAAGATCAGAAGTTTTCGTCACTCGAAAAGCACTCCGTAGATGTACTGCATCACACCAGGGGTGTGCGAAAAATTTTGGTCAAAGTTTTGTAGAATGCTTCCCAACACTATGCTACGTTGCAAAAATACACATTTTCCAAATTTTCGCTTTTTTACGAAAAATCAATACCGAAAAAAACCCGAAAAGCTTTCGAAAAATGGTCGATCCTCAAATGACCCATTCGCCCAGAAAAAAATGGTCTCAGAACGAGAATGTTCATTTTTCGACTTCTAGTTTCAGAAAGTTTTTCGCACATCCCTGCATCACACCCACAGTTGCCCTCCACAGTCTTCCCTAATTTACGTCCATGCTACAGTAGTCCTCCGTGAATAACATAGCGGACACCAGGGTCATTTTCAGCACCCCGAATAACACCTTAAGCAAGTTTTAAGTTAGATCTGAACTATAGACAGACTACAGTTAACATGACGTGACCTGCCATAATCTACCGTAGATATTCAGCGTTACCACCCCACATCTCACTACCATGCGCGAGCTGGTGGCCTGTGCGGTAGAGCAATATGGGTGGTTCAGGAGTCTTGTGGGGAAGGGGGTTGTGGTCTGACCCACAATAATCCGTGCTGCAGAAGTTAGCACAAGGCTTATGATGAATTATAACAAACAACTGCCTAGCCGACCTTCGATCTGGGTAGAGTGCAGGAAATGGGCACACATAACCGGAGCAATACGACAACAACTAGTCAGGATTTAGACCCAGGATGGAGTTAGCGGTAGCACAACACAGTGAATAGACGGCGAACCGACACGAGCGAAACTCGGGACTACCAGATATCACCTTAAACTCGGGTAGTTGAACCGATTCAATAAATATAAACACGACGACATCAAACCTCAATTTCAAACCGACCAAAGACGCCAGGGGCGGCATGCATGAACGCTTATGAGGAAGTCAGGGTAGGCGCTCCGCGTAATACGTGCGGAGCGTCAATTCACAGGTGACCCACAATACATGCCGTCCCCGTAACGTTGGGACGCAACCTCACTACGTACAGCGAACTCCTCGCCTAACAGCTGTTTTTCGAACATATCCTTATCTCATACGGCTTTATTTGTGCGAAATATAAACGGGAAAATTGATCGATAACTAATCAATTATAGAGGATAAATCAAAAACATAGAGGTTTTGCACGAAGAAATTTTAAAAAACGTTTAGGCAGGTAGTTCACCGTGCGTCGTGAGGTTGCGTTCTTACACATTCGGGACGACATGTTCTTCAGGTCACACGTAAAACGCGGTGAGGCTCTCTGACCTCCTCATAAGCGTTCATGCATGCCGCTCCGGAAGAGAAAACATGAAAAGTTCCCAAAACACAGGTTTTGGACCGCTGGACGTCTCGAAAACAGAGGGAATGGGCCCAATGTGGTTTTTATGATGCTGCCGGTTGATTTCTCGAACCTTCGGTATACTGTAGAATGTGGGATTTGGTGGCGCTTGCCGTCGCGTCCTTCAACTCTCTCTTGACCTCACTTTCCCTATACAGTGCGTTCGGAAATGATAGGGACACCCCTGAAAACCACAGTCTTTATGTTTAAATTGAATGCGGCGTTGAGTAATGCTCATAATGAATTCAGCAAGGTAAATAACCTCTGTTCACTTCTTTCTATAACAATAGCATAATATTGTAATATTTTATTTTAAATTGTCACATTATTCGCCGTTCGGAAATGATAGGGACACTATTAAAAACAAAAGTTATCAAACAAGGAATGAACAAAACATACACATACATGAAATCTACAATGATATCGCACCTCCATAGTTGAAAATTAATTCAAAAAGTCTACTCGGCATAGAAGTGATCAAATTGGACATCACATATTTATCCAAATTTCTCCAGGCTTCGAGTACAGCGGCCTTTAGCTCGTCTATGGTCCCATACTGCTTGTTATTCGCGTAAATCTGGCGCACAATTATGCCCCAGATATTCTCTATCGGGTTGCAGTCAGGACTACACTCGGGCCATTCCATCACGCGAACTCGGTTTTGTTGAAGCCACGCCTTCGTGGATCTGAAGGCATGGACCGCAGCGTTATCTTGCTGGAAAATGTAGCGTTGACGCCTGTTTCCAGTGAAGAACGGCAGAAGACGCTCTTGCAATGTTCCTTGATACTCCTCCGAATCCATCCGACACGAAGTGAAGGAGATTTTCGAGATACCTTCGCTGCAGAATGCTCACCAACACGTCAGCGAACCGCCTCCGAAATTTCTTCGACTAAATACCATCGGATCCTTGCGAAGATCTCTCCAGTAGCGTCGAGCACCGTCAGGTCCATCAAGGTTAAACTTCCTTTTGTCGGAGAAAATTACCTGGAACATGTCGCCTTTATCTTTTTAAATTTTATCGGGTTTTTAGAGGATCCCTTACCTTTTGACCAGTCTGTTTCCATGTTCTTCCTTGCAAACTGGAGTCGAGCTACTTTGTGGGCTTCTGAGAAAGATGGAGCCTTCTTCATCACTTGGCGGACGACGTTTTTGGTTGAGAGACAGACTACTGTTTGAGCAGAGTCGGCTTATCCTCCGTGCATCCCTGCCGCTGACCTTTCTTGGGCGTCCAAGACTCTTCGCCAAGCCGTAGGAGTCTGGATCTCGTAGGAACTGGTAGGTGCAGTTGGGGGAACGTCCGAGCTGGGAGGCAATTCGACGTTGGCTCAGCCCAGCAGCGTTTAGGGCACGTATTTGAGCTTGTTCGGAAACAGTAAGCGATGTACCACGGCCCATGATTGGAATAAAGATGCTGGGTGTCCTCGTGTTGCGCTCATGTAGTGAACTTGTAACGGGAAATTTTGTTCGGATTGAAAAATTTCATTTTTTCGCAGGGTGTTCCTATCATTTCCGAAAGGTGAAATTTTCTAAATGTAAAGGCAAAATCTTATGAAATTAGGCACAGTTTCAAGGAAGTTGCGAACAGAGGTTTTTTATCACGCTGAATTCATTGATGAAAGTATTCATCACTATTCCCAGAAATTTTCCGAAAATCTCATTTTTAGAGGTGTCCCTATCATTTCCGAACGCACTGTAGATGCTTAATTCCATTCGTAGGGGCAGGTAAGGTCTTGGCAGAAGCTATAACAGATCCAACGTAAGCTACCTTTATCTTTGATCGATTGCAAAACTGATCAGCAACTTTGTCTTCAGCACCACAGGAACTCTTTCTTGTGTCCAGCACCGCGGAAAATTTCCCTAAGCGATATTTAGGTGAAATCTGTGAAGAAGAAATTGCTCTGTGACAAGAGTAAATTCTGCATATGCCCAAAAAATTACACTGGACGAAATTCATTTTCTCCTTTCGTTGACTACAGCGGCTACTGTGCTTACTATTAGATTGGCCTTCGTGAGAGGTGGATGGAGTAATCATGAATGTTTTCCATTAGTTTCCTGTTTTTCTGCGAGGAACCTCGTGAATTTCGATGGGCGTCTACGGTCTAGAGGACTTGGAGATTCTGCTCTGCCACCTTACTTATTTGTCGAAACACTTGTGAAATCCTTTTTTCAAAAGGCTATTTTTTGTGTGGGGATTTCGGCGTGCGTGCAGACGGATCCATGGCTCTAAATTATCTGTTTTTGCCACGACTGCGTCATCGAAATTAATTTTCTTCCCCGCTCCTCCCTCTTTGGCGCTATTGCTATGTGGATGGGGAGAGTGAGTACTTATGCTCCAGATGGAGTTCAGGAGAGGATAAAGAGGATGGGGAGGCTGAAGACACCTTCCATCCGTAGTCAGAAGTGTTTAGGCCACCTAGCCGCGGCCATCAATTTGATTCGAACACATTTGCATCTGCTTTTTTCTTGTGGCCGTTGCTCTCGCGCCTTCTGAATGTGGCCGAAAGGCAAGCAAGCTTTTGCATAGAATTCAGAAGAGTTGATCATCCAGATAGGGGGTGTCTGAAAAGTTCAAAATCCAACTGTTTTCCAGAAGTTGGTTGGTCGGGTCGGATGTACCGCAATCATGCAAAATTGATCCATGGAACCCCGTTCGGTGTGTTCAACCCTCCTGATAACTTCTTGACGGACTAGAAGGGATTAAGCTTTAAACTCGAGCAGAGTTCTTTTACGAATTCTGAGGTCGTGTTTGCGACTTTTAGCGCATTGCTTATCCGATGAGGCGTTTGGAAGTCGTCTTAACGCGAAAACTTCAACTGAGCCACTACATCTCATTGATTCAGAGCTGGATAAGTCTCTTTTTTTTCTGGCGCCCACACACGAAGGCACGCCCCCACTGCAGCGCTTAACCAAATGTGTGCAACATGTCGCTCGTCGGTCGGGTCGTCGGACGAGAGCGTGCCAGTTATTGGCTTCGTACGGACAGATCCTCGACCAACAAGAGGATTTCGTCGGCGCTAAAGAGTCATGAAATAGACGGGCCACTCATATCACCCGGGGTTCGAACAGAGGAAAAATGTTAGCTAATCATAGAGAATTTGCTCGCCATTGAGTTATTAGCAAATTGCCACCAATATAGTTATAACGCAGCATAACATAACAGTACATAACATAACATAGCATAACATAACATAACATAACATAACATAACATAGCATAGCATAGCATAACATAACATAACATAACATAACATAACATAACATAGCATAACATAACATAACATAACATAACATAACATAACATAACGTGACATGAGATGACATGACATAACTAACATAGCATAACATCGCACCACATTCCATTACATAACATAACATAACATAACATAACATAACATAACATAACATAACATAACATAACATAACATAACATAACATAACATAACATAACATAACATAACATAACATAACATAACATAACATAGCATAACATAACATAACATAACATAACATAACATAACATAACATAACATAACATAAAATAAAATAGCATAATATAACATAACATGACATGGCATGACATGACATGACATAACATAACATAACATACTATAACATAGCATAACATAACATAACATAACATAACATAACATAACATAACATAACATAACATAACATAACATAACGTGACATGAGATGACATGACCTAACTAACATAACATAACACAGAAATAAGATAACATAGCATAGTATAGCTGAACATGACAAAGCATCACTTTACATTATATAACATAACATTGACATGATATAACACAGACATACATAACATAACATAAAATGATACGACATAACGTCAAATTACATAACGTAAGGTAACATAATTTGACAAACAGTATTCTGGATGCTATTCAATCTCAATATGATAACATTCTATTGATTTTTCTAGTATAACTTTTCCCTAGCTGCCCTCTTCACTGAAGAGCCCGGGGTAGCTAGAGATATGAATGGTCTGAAGACAGGGGCGAAGCACCGCATATACCAAATCAAGGAATTGAAAATTGAACAAAAAACAAGAAAATAAGTCGAATAAATGAAAAATAAATGAATAAAATAAAGCTAAATAAAAAAAGATCGACATTAATACACAAATTCGAACAAAATTAAAAAGAAATAGTAAACAAAAGTTTTATTCTTTCGACTTAAAAAACGTATAAATACTGATTCAAAATAGCACAGCATAACACGGTACAACACTACACCACACAAAATAATATAACACAATACAACATCACATTAGATACATAATATAACAGCGTAGCATAACGTATAACAAAGCACTGACATAACATAACATCAAAAACTACAAAATCGTAACGTCGGCATGGATCCTGAAGAGACCTCGCGTTCTCTGTTGAAGGTTGGCGCAACGTCGGTGCCATATGCTGTAACATAGGTGCACCGAGTTTGCGTCAACCTTCAATGGGAACTCAAAGTCTCTTCAGGTTCCACGCCGACGTTACGCAATATTTCGCACATTATGACTTACAAGGAAACCACAATAAGTCATAGTGACCATTCCAAATGAAATGTACTTTTCTAGAACCATTTTCGGACGAAAAGTCCGAATATGGCCATCGCAGTTGCCTAGATGCACTCTGAAAAAAGTTATGAGCGTTTCTTAAAGCTTCGCGGCAAGGATAGGGTACCCCCATGGAATTTTAGGGTGTTTCTAAATTTTTCTCCTGATTTTGCTAAAAACATGCATATGGAGGTAATCTGGAGTGCTGAACACGAATCTGGGGTTCGCTTGCCCAAATTTCAAGGTTTACTGTAGGCTACGGTAGGTAACATGCCATTTAGGAGGCGAAACCTACCTCAATATTCCGATAATCAACAAATGGACATCAAATTCGTATTCAGCACTCCGAATAACCCCCACACAGCAACTTTGAGACAAATCTGAGACTTTGACCAAACTACCGTATACCCACCATAATCTACCGTAAGCTGTCAAAAATCGATAAACTGCTACAGATTCGTGTTCACCACTCCAAATAACCCCCAGAGAAATAACTTGAGCATATTCTATAGAAGCACTCCGGAAATCGTCGAAAGTCGCGATTTGCCATCAAATTCTCCCCCGATGGGAATCTGTGAACGATAACAGTCGAGAACTTCGGAAAATCGATAAATGAACCTCAGATTCGTGATCAGCACCCCAAATAACTTTCCGGAGCGATTTTCAAGTCAAATCTGGAATATTTTTCTAAAACGCTTCGAGAGGCATTTGATAGGTATAAACGCCCAACCGAAACTCCGTACAAGTCCGAAACGCTGTTAGTCTGCGCAAAGTTTGGAAAATGTTCCTTCACCCAAAATTTGCTTAGTGAGATAGTTTTGAGCGTTGAACACGATTATGAGGTCCGTTTCCGGAATATCGTAAAAATAAAGCGCTTTTTGGAGGGTACAAAAAGTACAAAATCAGAGAAAAAATGCCTATAACTTTTTTCAGAGTGGGTCAAGGCAGCTTCGATGGGCATATTCGGACTTTTCGCCCAAAAATGGTTCTAGAAAAGCACATTTCATTTTGAATGGTCACTATGACTTATTGTAGTTTCCTTGTTAGGAACTTATCCTTTCAATGACAGTTTTGCTGACTTTTCAAAGTAATTTTTATAGGTTGCCACTGGTTTTCAAGTATTTGGGGGCTTTTTCTGCGCAGATTTATGGAATTCACTAGACCATTGTACGAAGGCCTGCTTTGGAAAAGTGCTTCGTTCAGGTTCTCAATGACAAGATAATTATTTAGAAACAGCTTTTGGGTGAATGTCACATGTGAATGCATTTTCAAGTCGACAGCAGACTTGAGAAACATGAACTTTCAAATCAGAGCTGTTTTGTTGTTATGCATGTAGGCGGAAAAGGACATGTGAATCTCCCCGGCGGAGCCAGAATTCATCAAATCAAACTAAGAAAGAGGCTGAAAACACGCCTGGTGTGAATCTGCATACTTCTTCTAACCAAGAGAGGTTTCCAAGTATAGGGGTAGACCCCTCATTTTTGTCGGGGGGTTTTCGGGAGTATACCCTGGGGAGTCATTGATGGCTAATCCATGAATAAACTGCCGCCATTATACTACTGGGCGAGTGGGGAGTGTTTGAAGATGTGAATGCGATTAATGTGTTTCTCCTTGCGGGAAGGGGGGACGAGGGTAGTTGTAAGGCTCATTTACCTACTGTAGCTTGCATACCGTAATTTTTTTTGATTTGATGTGCTGCAGCCGTTGGAAGGGGAAGTCGTCCCGCATCCATCAGGCCAAAGTCCACTTTGGAGCAGATTTTCGATCAAGTGGGGCCTTCTCCTCGGGCCGCAGCTGAAGGAGGGCCATTTTTATGCTTGGCAATGTTGAAAATGGAGCGCCACCAACGACGGCGGCAGCGAAAATTGAGTTAATCCCATCCCTTTTTTCCGATAGTGCTAATGTTTATAAGAGCTTCTGCAAGAGTCTATGAGGGCACACTGAGGAATAAACGGAAAGGGCAGGGATTTTGGACGATGCATATTTGAAACCTCAGAATTTTGATGAAAAATATAGGAGAAAATACGATGACAGCTTTTTTATTTATTTTCCATTTTCAGACCTTAGAGCGGGTGGTGGTGCAGAATATACTACACGGACTGTCGCCGTCGCTCTCTGATGCTATCGCCAGCGTTAGTCGATGGAAACTGATTCGGGCGGCTCTTCCACATGTGGTGCAGGTGAATAATTTTGATTGCCATTTTTTTATAGATTGTCCACTTTGTACATATCAAAGTCTGTCTGGATCAGACTGTCCGGCCACGCGGCCGGCGTGCGTATTGCGCGGCCGTCGTGAAGGCACTTTTCTCCGACGGGCCTTCACACGGCTGTAAACAGCTGACTACTCAGAAAAATAAAAACAAGTTATTTGTAACATAAAAGGCCGAAAACAAGTTACTTGTAACATATATGAGCTGATGTAAGTTACTTGCTACTTATCTCAGGTCATTTAAGTTAATACATGTAGCATATCGGCGGGATAGTGCGTGCGGTGCGCCTCCGATATGTTACATGTATCTTAAATGATCTGAGATAAGTCGCAAGTAACTTACATGGGCTCAGATATGTTACAAGTAACTTGTTTTTGATTTCTGAGAGGAAACTGTGCGCAGTGCGTCTCCGATATGTTACATGTATCTTGAATGATCTGAGATAAGTCGCAAGTAACTTACATGGGCTCAGATATGTTACAAGTAACTTGTTTTTGATTTCTGAGAGTACACTGTCTGCAGTGCGCCTCCGATATGCTACATGTATCTTAAATGATCTGAGATAAGTCGCAAGTAACTTACATGGGCTCAGATATGTTACAAGTAACTTGTTTTTGATTTCTGAGAGTACCTTGTGTGCAGTGCGCCTCCGATATGCTACATGTATCTTAAATGATCTGAGATAAGTCGCAAGTAACTTAGATGGGCTCAGATATGTCACAAGTAACTTGTTTTTGATTTCTGAGAGTACACTGTGTGCAGTGCGCCTCCGATATGCTACATGTATCTTAAATGATCTGAGATAAGTCGCAAGTAACTTACATGGGCTCAGATATGTTACAAGTAACTTGTTTTTGATTTCTGAGAGGAAACTGTGCGCAGTGCGTCTCCGATATGTTACATGTAACCTAAATGGCGCAACATAAGTCGCAAGTAACTTAAATCGGTCAAGAAGATATTTCCAAAGGGAATGTACGACGCACACGGGGGGTCAGGCTTACGACTGGCTCTGCTGTTGGTTCAGTTACCCAAGTTTGAGGTACTTGACCCCACACCAGCAGGGAATGCCCCGCACAACATTTTTTGCTTAGTGTGTGGTCTGGGACACGCCCTCTGCCTCGCGTTTCGTCTGCGTCACGTGATGGCCGCCCATAGTAAAAATATAAATGTAAGTTACATGCAACATAAGTGTAACTTACATGCAATATAAATGTAAGTTACATGTAATATAAATGTATTTTGCATGTAATATAAATGTAAGTTATCTGAGACATTCAAGTAAGTTACATTTATATTACAAAAAACTTGTTTTGATTTTTTCTTGAGTAGAATAGTTTTCAATAATCGTCTAATATTCCTGCTAATCGATTTCCAAGTCCTAAAAATGCCTTCACGACGGCCGCTTGACACGCACGCCGACCGCGTGTGCGGACACTTTCTTTCGGACAGACTTCATATGCATCTACCAGAGTTTACACTCTCCTAGAACTTTTTCTCATTTTCTTCAGAAGATGTCTGATTTTTTTTTATTAGGAAAATTGTTTTATAGCAGAAAATCGCACAATTTTGTTCGAAATGTCGATATTCCGTTCTTAAAGTATCCGGAATCTGATGAGAAATTATCTGCCTTCTTTAAAAAATTTTTTGATTCCGCGATTTTTTTTAGGAAGTCTGTCCGACTTTACAGAAACGTAGGTTTTTGAAAAAAATATGCTTGCGAATTTAGCGGTAGTATTAAAAGAAAAATGGCAGCATCATCAGAAATTCCGTATTTTGCTTCTAAAATATGTATTAGGTGCAAGATGCTTTGCAAGTCTTTCATTTTATTGGGAGAATTTATGAGTTGTTTTTCTGAATTTTTCCCAGCTCTATTTTTTCATTTCTTCACTTTTTTTCAAAATTTTTTTCTCCCAAGATCAGACTTACTCTAGTTTTTTTCTAACAGGTTTTAGCCTTCATTGTATAAAACAATAAGGTTTTCCATTTGGCGAGAATAATTTCGAATTTCACTCTAAAAACTTCTGCGTTTGCTCGAAAGGTGTGTGTTGTTGAAAAAATGCCTGGTTCTGTTTTGCTTTGGAACTTTTTGAAGGATCTGCTATGTCCAAAAGTGTTTACGAGTCTTTATAACCATTTATGATTTTTTTCAACTAAAATTTCCCTTTGTGATTTGAGAAACCGCGTGCGTGACTTTTTTGGAGATTGTCCTCTTCCTGGTCAGATTTTTCAAGAAAATTGCCACTTTCTGTCAAAAATTGCCTGATTTTGTTTAAAAAAAGCCGTTTTTTTGCTCTGACGTTGTCAGCTGTCAATCTTCCAAAAAGTTACTGAATACATTGCAAAAAAAATGAGAGAAAATCACCGCGACTGTGCCGGGCCGGTGCCAATAGGTGCAGAAGAGGCGCCATCGCGGAGCAATCGCGGCACTAACGCGGAGCTTCAGCTTGCTTCGACAAGGCAAGCTGGGTGGAAAGGTTTATAAAGACAGGCCTCCACCAGGGATCAGCGGAATTTCGATTTCCGATGATTTTTGACCTTTCGCTTTTCAAGAAAAAAAAGCCTGTAAATGTGGAAGAGATCGCAAATATCCACGGAATTAGATTTTTTACAATTCTCACCAAATCTCTAGGGGGTTACCCGGGGCGCAAAATTCGAATATGAGGTTAGTCTTCACTTTTCGTAAAGCCAGAGTTAAGACCAAATTTTTCTTGGTAGGCACAGTTACAAATGAAGAATTCAGGTTTCCCCGAATTTTAATGGACTTTGGCGTTCCGATTTCCGAAAATCTGAGAAAAATTTCCGCTCATCCCTGGTCTCACCACGTATCTTCGGTAGTTCCGCGGCGACTCCGCGATAGTTCCTCTTCGGCGCCTATAGGCCGCGATCAGCATTATCGCGGCACTGTTTCAGCATTTCCCACCTAAGCGTTCAAGCTTTCTAGATTTGTTTGCAAACTGATCAAGAACTTTCATTCGTTTTTTTGTCAATACTGTTTTTTTTCGATTTTCCCTGTCATTTTCACTATCATTTTTCATTTCCATATGTATGTAAGCTGTGCCAATAAAAATTACATTTGTTTGACTAAGATTGTCCGCCCACGCGGTCGGCGTGCGTGTCAAATGGCTGCCGTGATACCTTTTTTTTCGGGTCTCTAAATCGACTGGCAGGATAATTAGGCTAGTGGTGAATATTATCCCGGTCAGCAGTGTGCAGCTGTGGGAAGCTTCGTCCGAAAATGTCTTCGCAATGGTCGCTGGACACGCACGCCGACCGCGTGAGCGGACACTTTCTTTCGGACAGACTTCATATGTATATAACTTACTCTCCCAGAACTTTTTCTTCTCTTTTTCGAAAGATGTCTAATTTTTTTTGTTAAGAGAATTGTTTTATAGCGAAAAGTCGCACAAGTTTGTTCGAAATATCGATATTCTGAACTAAAAATATCCGGAATCTTATGAGGAATTATGTGCCTTCTTAAAAAAAATTTCATTCCGCGATTTTCTTTAGGACGCCTGGAAAAAAATTGCAGCACTTTCAGAAAATTCAATATTTTGGTAAGAAAATATGCATTGAATGCAAAATGCTTCGCAAGTCTTTCATTTGAATGAAAAAATAATGAGTTGTTTTTCTAAATTTTTTCTCTAGATTGTCTTTTTCATTTCTTCACTTTTTTCAAAAATTCTCACCGGCTTAGTATTGCTCTGGTTTTTTCGAACAGACTTTAGCTTTATTCTTAAGAACAATTAGATGTCCCATGTGGCGAGAATAATTTCGAATTTCACTCTAAAAACTTCTGCGTTCGCTCGAAAGGTGTGTGTTGTTGAAAGAATGCCTGGTTCCGTTTTGCCTTGGAGCTTTTCGAAGGATTTGCTATGTCCTTTCAGTTAAAATTCCCCTTTGTGATTTGAGAAATCGCGTGCGTGACTTTTTTGGAGATTGTCCTCTTCCTGGTCAGATTTTTTAAGAACATTGCCTCTTTCTGTCAAAAATTGCCTGCTTTTGTTTGAAAGGCGCTTTTTGCTCTGACGTTGTCAGCTGTCAATCTGCCAAAAAGTTACTGAATACATGGCAAAAAAAAATGAGAGAAAATCACCGCGACTGTGTCGAGCCGGTGCCAATAGGTGCACAAGAGGCGCCATCGCGGGGCAATCGCGGCAATGTCGCGTAGCTTCAGCTTGCTTCGACAAAGCAAGCCGGGTGGAAAGGTTTGTCAAGACAGGCCTCCACCAGGGATGAGCGGAACTTCGATTTCCGATGATTTTTGGCATTCCGCTTTTCGAAAAGAGAAGACTGAAAATGTGGAAGAAATCGCATATATCCACGGAATTAGATTTTTTTCAATTCTCACTTTTTCGCGAAGCCAGAGTTGCTTGTATTTACATGAAAGTTGTTCAATGAAAGGATTAAGATCAAGTTTTTTTTGGTAGGCCCAGTTACAAAGGAAGGATTCAGGTTTCCGAATTCCGATGGATTTTGGCGTTCCGATTTACGAAATTCTGAAAAAAAATTCCGCTCATACCTGGTCTCATCACGTATCTTCAATAGTTCCGCGGCGTCTCCGCGATAGTTCCTCTTCGGCGCCTATAGGCCGCGATCGGCATTATCGCGGCACTGTTTTAGCATTTCCCACGTAAGCGTTCAAGCTTTCTGGATTTGTTTGCGAACTGATCAAGAACTTTCATTCGTTTTTTTGTCAATATTAGTTTTTTTTCGATTTTCCCTGTCATTTTTACTATCATTTTTCATTTCCGTATGTATGTAAGCTGTGCCAATGAAAATAACATTCGTTTGAATAGGATTGTCCGCCCACGCGGTCGGCGTGCGTGTCTAGTGACCGCCGTGATACCTTTTTCCTGGGTCTCTAAATCGATTGGCAGGATAATTAGGCGAGTGGTGAATATTATACCAATCAGCAGTGTGCAGCTGTGGGAAGCTTCGTCCGAAAACGTCTTTGCATTGGCCGCTGGACACGCACGCCGACCGCGTGAGCGAACAGTCTCTTTCGGACAGACTTTATGTAAATGGTCATGATAGCCGTGTCTAATACTTTTTACTGATTTTCTTTTTCAGTGTTGCGGGTCATTACTGGAAGCGGCTGATGGCCGAGGGTTGTCGTCGTCGCTGCAGAAAATTCTGTACATACTCCACTGGATGTTGCTGGATTCAGCCGCTGAATGCGCTGAGAACTCACCGAAAGTAAGATTTCAATTTCCATTAGGTGATTTTAGTGTCTTTAGACCTTACGTTCATTTTTTTTTCAGGAGGAGCCTTATTGTCAGAGTAGGGGCCAGGGTCTATTTTCAATTTCTTCTATTCAATTATTTGTTTATCTAATTACTCCACTAGCGGATATGGTAACCGAAGAGGATATAGCTAGCAATATACGATTAGAGAGCGGCCTGAAAATATGGCAGGCTCTCTGGCAGGTCAGCAGTATTCTTCACACATAACTCTTTGGGGTTTCAAGGTATGCGACACTCCCACTTCCTCCACGGCTGTTGAATGAGTGGGCGGGGCGGGCATGCCACGCACAAGTTTTAGGACCCCTTGTGACTATGTGTTGCTCTTTTCTTGGTTTTTGTTTTTGTCGTGCACACTGGCTCTAACTTATCAGTTTTTCCTCGAACTTTAAATGTATTCGTGAACTCGAAATATTAGTATTTTTGTGAAAAAAAAACATTAGAGTAACTCAAATATTCCCCAAATATCCTATTACAGACTCCAACTTTTCACCGGAGAACGAAAAGGCCACAGCTCATTGTAACAACGATATCGAAAAAATGGCTTAAACCAAGCCATTTGTAATCCTATGCGACCCCGAAACTTGGGCATGGCATTCCCGCCACGCCCACATCCTCGGCGGCCGTTAAGGAAATGGGCGGGCCGGGCATGCCAATTTCAAATATTAGAGCCCTACAGGATCATTCATTGCTCATTTTCAGCCATTTTCGACACTTTTGATGCAGTGGCTGCAGATATTTTGTTTTTCGTTGTTATCGTGACCTTAGCAGTTTTTTTCTAGAGTTTTTCCTTTATTCGTGATTTCGAAATAATACTTTCATTTGATTTCTGGACGTTTTTTTAAAAATATCTCCATTTATTCAATTTTTCAAATTTTCGGTCTATTCGTGAAGACATGATCTACATTTTCCCTTACTCTCTAAGTTTTTCCAGAGGGCAATATGTAGTGGATTATTCAGCCACTGAAACTATTCAAGTTGTACCCATTATTTAAATCGGATAATTTTTGAAGAGTCTCATGAATCCATGAGAAAAAAATTAAAATTTTCAGTATCGTCAACCGGATGTGTGGTGTTTTACTGCGCCGGTGAAGCAACGACGGGACGAACTGCCTCAGGTCACGTTTACGCGTCGACCGACGACCACTTCGATTCCTCAAAGTCAGGGAATTTACATAGGTAATTTTCGTTTTTTTTTTCGGATGAAAAGAAGAAAAATTATTTAATTTGGTGACCCACAATGTGTTGCTGAAAATCATCCATTCTTGGCGGAAATATGGAACGTGGTCACAAAATAGCTTATGATGTAAGGTTTGTGTTGTAGGCGAAGAAGAGAAACCTCGGCGGCCTTCCATAGTACCCCCGCCCAAGCCGCCGCGGACAGATCGAGCGGTTCTGGACGAGAAACGCCGGAGAGAACTCGAGAGGCAGCAGCAACAGCAGCACCAACAACAACAGCAGCAACAACAACTGGCTGATGTTGCCGTGGAATGTACAGCCTTGCTACCGCCACCACCAGAGTATGTGTGATCATCTTTTGACCGCGATTTCCGCTACTAAAGTTGTCCAGTTTCAGGAAGCCAGCCACGCTGCTAGTGGAGCTCGAGAATCAGACCCCATCTTCAAATAGTGTTCCTTGTATAGTTCGAAGTGTGAGCGAGTACAAGACCGGTGAATCTATGCAGACTAGGGATCGAATCACGAAGAGCAACACCACGAATGCTTTCGACATAAGTCCTTGTAAGTCCTACTTCTTGAATACGATACTGTACACACAAAAGCTTCAAGTTTTGTAGACGAGTCACCCTCTCTCACCATGTTAACGGTGTTAGTAATAAAAAAACAACCAGTTCTAAAAGTTCTGATTGTCACCTGACTCCACTCAGAAAAATGAAAACTAGTTACTTGTAAGACAAAAGGCCGAAAACAAGTTACTTGTAACATATCTGAGCCGAAGTAAGTTACTTGCGACTTATCTCAGGTCATTTAACTTACATGTAACACATCGGCGGGATACTGCGTGGGATGCGCCTCCGATAAGTTACATGTAACTTGAATGACTTGAGATAGGTCGCAAGTAACTTACATCGGCTAAGATATGTTACAAGTAACTTGTTTTTGATTTCTGAGAAGACACTGCATGAAGTGCGCCTTCGATATGTTGCATGTAACTTGAATGGCACAATATAAGTCGCAAGTAACTTTAATCGGCCTAGAAGATATTCTTAAGGGGGATGTACGACGCACTCGCGGGGTCAGGCTTAAGACTGGCGTTCGTGTTGGTTCAATCACCCAAGTTTGAGGTACTTTAGCCCCCACCATCAGGGAAGGCCCCGCACAGCATTTTGTTGCGTAGTTTGTGGTCTGGGATGCGCCCTCTGTGTCGCGTGTCGTCCGCGTCACGTGATGGCCATTCATAGTGAAAATTCGAATGTAAGTTACACGTAACATAAGTGTAACTTACATGTAATATAAATTCAAGTTACATGTAATATAAATGTATGTTACAGGTTGAGACATTCAAGTAAGTTACATTTATATTACAAGTGACTTGTTTTGATTTTTCTGAGCAGGTGATATGCCAGAGACCTCGAGGTGACATGAACTCCACGTCGCCGCGCGACAGCAAGCATCATTAGGCGTTAGCATACGACACTAGGCGGCAGCTGACTGCATCAATCCACGTAAGACGATGTCTTGCGGCAAAATAGGCGACGGCGGTTACCGCTATGTGGTTCAATGCACGAAAGCTGTAATAGGGATACATTCAAATTTGTGGACGCTTACAAGCGACACAGCGCGACATTTAGCGACGTCACGCGAGAGCGAGGAGACATCAGGAATTCGGATGTCAAAACAGAAGGCCTCTGTCGAGTCTTTACTGAAATTGGAAATATTAGCTCTACAGTTGTATTCTACACAATTTTACAAATTGGCCGAATTCTGAAAGCGACATACTATTTATGTGTACTTTGCAGCCTCGGAAAACTCGATGCGGATGCTCGATGAGGTCGACACCGCGTTGAGGTTTGTAGAGGTGAGTCATTATGCTTTTTTTTCGATTTCAATTACCAATTTTTCGTTTTTTAGACATTTTTGTTTTTATCGGAACGATTTTTTTCTTTCAGGATAATAACTCTCTGTCCGGGGTTTTTTGTCCACATGATGCTCCATTAGTGAATATTAGTGATATTTGTAGTGGATTTTCGCTAGAAATGGGTGAAAATGGAGGAGATTCGTCGAATGTAGAGGTGAAGTCACTTCACATTAAAACTGACTAAGTTGAACCTTCTTGGAAAAAAATATTTTAGTTGATCTGCGACACCTGCCATAAAGCGGTTTCGCGAGATCGATCGCTGGTGAATGGATGTAATTGTGAAGAGACGTCAAAACTGCGGGTGATTCAACGGGATACGCCGCCGGTGGTTCTCACTAGAGGTATGGTTATACGGTAGCGCTACCGTAGTCCGGTACAGTACCGTCCATGTCAATTACAGCGTCAACCGCGGACGACACGGGCTCGTCTTGCAGCCAACATACGGTGATACCAGCTCGACCACCACCCAAACCATCGGAACCTATTTCGTTTCACAATCTGGAGACCGCCCGAGCACATCCAAGTAAATTTTGACTTTTGTCCTTGATATACTTAAGAAAGAGTTTTTCATCATGGCCACCACCATTATATGTAGCAGATCCCATAGTCCCAATAGAACTGGGATTCTTTTTCGGGAGAAAATGTTCAGAATTCTCCAGGAGATCTGTAGCGAATTGGTGGTTATTTTCCTTAGCCCGGCATAATAATGCCGTCGGTCCCAGGGCATCTAATCGACATGGATCCTGTCGGCTAGATGACTCGGGACTGACGTCATTGTGATGTGACCGGACTGTATCAATTATCCAGGTAAGCTGTATACTGTGATAAAAACATGATTACGATAATACCACATAGGTACCATTGGCAACCCCGGGCGGCATGCACGTACGCGGCGGGTCAGGTTGGGGTTAGGCAGGGTTTGGAGCGTCGGCGCGCTTGATGATATCGGCGCGAGGGCTGAAAGGTGGTTAGGATAGCACTGAAAAATCTTTTCCTTGCAAACCGTACCGAGCAGGGTGGGGCAGCCGAAACCCCATTGAGACACCAACTACTGATTATCTCTGGCACTCGCACAGCAATCATGAAACGCGCCGACGCCCCAAACCTTGCCTAACCCCAACCTAACCCGCCGCGTACGTGCATGTCGCCTCCGGTCTCGCCGACTCGGGCTTCTCTGGACTGATCGATACGCATCCCGACTGTAATATGGGTATTACGAAATACAAGAGGAAACCCTTTGCACACACAACTGAAAGAAAAGGAAGAAGAGAGATGAACAATGTAGAGAAGGGAAACACCACTGATTTAGATATCACGGTCGATAATCGGGGAATATGGCGCCTGACCTCTTTATCGAGAGTGTTCAGCGCAAGCCAACACTATCACACATTATATAGAAATGCTTTAAAGGTCAGAGGCCACAAAACAAGGTACGACACGTCACGAGGAAAAGAGTGACATTGAGCCACGAAGTAGACGACCACGCTTGGTCGTGGCAAGAGCAGAGACTGATGACTCAGATGACGCCCTCCAAACCAGTCCGAAGCTAGCGCTTCACCATGCTTTCGGCTTTGGCTGTGGGACCCACAGCGTCTAGGCGTTTTGGAGTAGCGATAGCATCGCGCTCGACCGATTTTGCATAAAATCGTGGGATGGGAAAACGGTTGCAAGATAGGGAGCATTACTCCCTCGATTATTTATCGTGAGAGCGGAAGTTAGAGACTTGAGACTAGTTAGTAGCGCATCTTTCTCAAAGACTCGCCAGACACAAATCTGACGTTTTTCTCTTAGTTCTTTCCCCACCAACATAACAGCGACTCAGTTGCCGATTGAAATGGAGTAGGAGTCTGTTGGTTGGTGCAGCATTACGAAACACCATTCTATAGCCACCAAAGCACTAGCAGCCTTTCATTGCTTACTTACGGAGCACCCTGAGTGAAATCGAGTTAATTTCAGGAATCTTACCATGAAGCTGATTCTTTTCAGCTACCATGCCTCCGAAACCGGCCCCAGTACGTGCAGCTGACACTACGAGCACTGACGATGACCTAGAAGACTGTGGACAACCGGATCCCATGGTAGGTGTTCCTGTTCAAGAGAACTTTCAACGGAGATTAGAAAAAGGTGTTAAATATTCCAGATAGCGACAATGTTGGATGTGGCTGTAATTCGAGCTTTGCTTATCACTCACTGGCAGGAGCAGGGAATCTACTGGGCAATGCGGTATCTACTGAGCCGACTTGAACAAATACAGGTTTCTGTTGTAATGTCTCTCCATGAAAGTTACAGCTCATAGTAAGTTAACACCGTGGTAGACGAAATACGTTCCATCACGTTACTTCTATAGTGCATGTTTTCACATCTCATTGACAGGTATTGACCGCTCATAAATGCTTTGAATTGTGGTGTCAAGGTGTAGGGACATGCACACTGGTGTGATCATGTTGATACGTCGGTTGTTTGCTGTGGTGTAACTCTGCTATACATCTGGATCCGGAATCAAGTTAACTCACAGGGTTGTGGCATAAATGAGAGTCCCTCTTTCAGAATCATGTTGCTGTTCGTGGGATTAGGCATCGAAGTAATTCACTACCGTCTGGAGAACGCAAACCGAGCGTTGCGGTCAGTTCGCAGGTTGAAGAGTTGCTATGCTATTGGCTTTGTTTCGTTTATGCATGTTGCTCTAGCTTGGAGTAAGCAGGTAAAACAATTGCATTCACTCCTACTTTAGATTGGATTGATGTCCTATAGCAACACGACGTGGGAGAACTTTCAGCTGAAACGGGAAGAGGACGACAGGACAAAGCTGCATGTGGCATTTAATGACAGTCGGTAGGTGTGCTTGGACCACGCTTTAATCATAGTGACAGAAGACGTCGTCTATATGGCTGTTAGGCGGCTGTTGCGAAATAACGAAAAACACGGACAGATTAATGATCAGTATTGTGGGGCAGAGGCCAAGGAGGTACAGGCGGGATGGATAGACAATGCCGCAAAAGTACAGTTCAGGTGGCGAGCGTGATGACCTACTCTCGCAATGGAAGGAGATATATTGAGTTCCGCAAACGGTCGTGGCCACGCCTTCTGATACTTCTATCCACAAGCATGTCATCTATCCACTAGATGGTCTACACAAAAGTATGGAGACTCTCGCTGGGCGCGGTAGCCTTGTATGAATAGTGAAGTGACAGGCTAATGCTCCGTCCGTAGCAGACGACCATCGGCAAAGCGTCAAGGCGTCAGAGCGTCATGCGCCAGCGCTGAAACCCTGACGCATGACGCTCGTCGGCTGGCGCATTTAATGTGTCCGATGACGGCACGTGTTTAACAATGGTACCGATAAAATTAGTGACAGCCGTTACGGTCACTATGTCTCCACCGTCAGCGACTGGCCGGCTGCAGTGGTCGCTGGGGAGTCAGATCAATAACAAATGCTGAAGATGCAAACCCCCAGCGTCACTTTACGGTAACTTGACGCTAGGACGTCTGCTATAGACGGAGCTTAAAAGGATGGCTCAGGCTGGGAAGGAAGCGAAGGATCCTAGTGCCACCAGTGTATGATCCTGTTCATACTTTCTCGAGCTTTCAAGACGAGCGCGACTATCATAAGTATGACATGAGTGTCAGCGACAGTGTTGCGCGTAGAAGCTGATATCAGAGAGGGATACTGACCACGAGAAGTATGCCCATAGCCTGTGTTGGTCTGTGTCGCTGTGTTCATGTCCTGGCGGGATCAGCAATGGCTTCGGCAGTTACCCTCCTAATTGCTTTGGTGTCGCTAGGAGTGACGACTCCTTTACCAGCACCTCAGAAAAACTCCGTCCCGTCAGAGAAAGACAAGGAACATTCGCTGCGTGAAATACCAATACAAGACCATGCTCAAGAAATAACGGATTAAAGACTGGTCCGAACTTGAAATACTTTGCTTCCATTGAGTGGGCAACCCTAGAGCGCAGTTAGTCCATACACCGATCAGGGTAGAGACGGAAAGGACATTACAACAGAAGAAATGCGGGACAATACATATGGCATGCAAATCAATGGATAATAATTATGAATGGCCAATCCTATATGTACAGAAAGGAGCCACAACTAGCGAAGACCCCTAACCCTTTTTAGATAACAATCCTTCACCCAGAGACATAATGCTCAACCCAGGAGAAAAAAACTCACTAGTTCGGCGGACGTCGATCCTCGTAGTCGTAGAAGTGAAACAAATGAATGATGAATCTAGAGCTAAGCCGAACTGCATTTTATATGCGTGCCCGCGTCGCGTGTTTCTCACGCGGCGCGGCCCGTTAGGTCAAACTGCCTCAGCAGGCGCGCCGCATCCACGATCGCTGAAATTTCATTCGATATTTCCGCAAGAAATTCCATCCTTGATGCTTATTCTTACACTTTTCAGGCGAAAGTCAAGTGATCAGCCATGTATTCCGTTCCGTGGACATCAGTCGAGGCGGGCCAGTTTGAATACGTTGACCCGACGGGAAAGGAACAGGTTTATATTAGCATTTTTGTTGTCAGGTAGTCACTAGTTCAATATTCACCTTTCAGATCCGACCCGTCGCTTAACAACTCGTGCGAGATCCTCTCAATCCGGGAAGACAGCGCTTCTGTGAGCAACGCCTCATCGAAGGGTTCTGAAAAGGCGAATGAGAAGATTGCTGCCAAGTTCTATCCGGAAGCCTTAGGGAGTTCAAGTTACATTGAGAAGAACGGCAGGATCAGTCTGACTGTCATCGTGCAGACCATCAATCAGGTGATGGAGCGGAATGGTATGGTGAGGTTATGCGAGCTGGCGCTGAACATTGCGGACACCTTACTGCGGATACCGATAGACCAGTCGGAGACATTTTTCTCCCAACTGACGATGATGATCTTTAGGTGAGTATGCGCAATTCTAAATTTTATTGAGGAAACAAATGATCATTTTCAGAATCTACCTCTCCCTTGGCTGCCCACATGGCTGCAATGACGGCGTCAAAAGTCAACAAGGCGATTTTCTAAGAGTGAAAGCGAAGACGTTGCTGGCCCAGTTGGAGAAGTTACAACAGGTAGTCACAGTTTCCTCCCGATATTTTCCTTGCCCTCGCCCATCCACATACCACAATGTTTATTCACTTACAGGATCGTTTTCGAACAATCTTCACAGACTACGTGCAGGAGAATGGACCACAGCAGATTCTGGACCTCATCCACTCAATAACTGCATTCTGTCGCTCGGAATTTCCTCGTGAGTTCAGTTTGTTGCCCTACCAATTAGTGTCCGGGAAGTCTCGAGAAATCCAGGTAAAATTCTTTCTTCATTTCTGAGGCAAATTTTGTGAAACTTCATCAAACTGTTATAGTGGAAAGAAAAAAGCGAGAAGGAAAAGACAAAAGGAAAGCAATACAACCTAAACACTGAAGAGTAGTCGAGAGTTTAGTGTCTTATACCTGCTCTAATATTGAACTCATAAGCAAAACCACATTCACAAAACCGACTGTTAACCTAAGCATCACGGCTCCTAGGCAGATTCTGGTGAGGGAATAAACAAATTTCAGACCATAAACTGTCTCTGAGAGGGAGAACCTATGAGGCGCATACATATCAGAAACAGGAATTCGGAAGATACACCAGTTACAAGACAACTGAGAATGCACAGATACTCTATAGTTTGGTCCGTGGCTTGTTTGGTCGAGAAAAAACATTTAAATCCCACTCGCGACTGACGCGGCGGCTGCGTGCGCCGGCCCGCTAATCGATTCAGCCCGAGAGAAGAGCGCAGCTGATCAGCTCACCATACCGCCAGCCGCAGGTGAGATTTAAACCGCTCGCGACAGCCGCGGGTGAGATTTAAATGTTTGTTCTCGAGGAAACAAGAAGCGGACCTAACTGTTCTTATATCAACGCGGACTCAAATTTCATGATATCAATGTATTACAAAATACCTCGGTCTTTTGGAACGGCTACAGAACGAGCTCATTGTGAAGCAGCTGAATTCTGCTGCGCATCAATTGTGTCTTAGTTGCCCTGAAATTTGAAGAAGTATGGTGAACAGAAAGGAGTGCACGATAAGATAACAAGAAAAACGGCCGCAACCGATCGTGGCAGGGTGATGACTAACGGCGCTTATCGATCCATTCCGATCACGGGCGGCCATAGATATAGTGCAGTGTGTTCGTTTCGGGACCAACCTATCCCAGTGTTACTTTGTCTCATCTCAACAGCCCAACAATGAGAGAAAATTTCTAGTTGTTTCATCGGCACTTCTCTAATGGACTTCAGTAATTCCGAGCAAGCAGAGTTTAATACAAATGTACCTAGTTGGCGGTAGGGCAAATGATTAAGTTCAATGCTTCATTATATGGTCTCACATCTACATGTCTGGACCCAAATTCAATGAGCCACGAAAACAAGATGTTTACTATTGCACTAATCATTAGCATAATACATGAATATAGCATGATACATCAATATCGTATTCATATCAATACCCGATTCTAGCCCATCGTCCTACGTCGCTCCGCTCTCCCCTCATTAGCTGATTGGCATGAAACTATCACGACCTGGAATTCTTTGTAGGACCGGAGCAGAATCTAGGCACGCCTTTTTTTTATCAGCGAGCTCTCTCACATACAAATTATATAGTCTCACATCTACATGAAAAAATGTTTCATGGTATTGAAGAATTCTGCTCCGAATTCGCCACGACGCAAACTCTCCGACAAGAGAGAACGAAGAGTCTTAGCGCGATTCGTGGTCTTTGTATTGTCTAGAATATGTAAAACATTACACAACCCTTTGATTCGGCCACGCTGTAATCACACGAGTCTGCATGTAGATAAAGTGAAATAACAAGGGGGAATGAAATTATTAGTTCAAATTTTGAAGATGCCTGAAGATTTCTGGCGGATACCCTGGCGCGTTCTTCTCTGGAACCTCACTACGACTTACTGCAACAAAGGCGTCAATAAGGGCAATTGTAGAAGTGAAATAAGGAAATCCTATTGAAATGGCCCTGCGCCTGCAGCCGTCCGGCCGCTTGTCGGCTGTCTGCGGCCTTCTCATTGTCATCCTTCCATATAATAAAAGAATCGGAGCACAAAGTACGACCACCTGGGCCTCCATCACTATAGCACTGTTTCGTCACATCTCTAACCACTCCAAAACAGTATTGAGCTGTAGGTGCATTTCAGTCCACCAAAACCTTCAAAGTATAGTTAGGCTCATACGATTGTGCACTCATTTAGGGGTAGGTTGGGGGATTACGTTTTTCTGTTCTCAACATTCTGTCATCGAAATAGCCAAAAAATCAGCGAGAACTTCGAGTTCTTTTCCTTTCTTCAGCCAAACGACTTCACCCTCATTTGCGTGGGGAGATTCAATTCTCGGCATCACCTGGGGTCACGACCTTCGTGCGTTGGTGACACGACAGGATCATTGACGTGACTTAAAACCACCTCCCGGACTTTATACCCCGCTCCAAACCCCGATGAATAGTTATCAAAATCTTTTCAAGCAGCTTTAAAGATCCATTCGAGGATTTCTATGTAGCTTAAAACCTTCTTCAACGACGACAACTTCACGGATTGATTCTACAAAAAGTAATCAAGGACTATTCTTTAACCACCAGTCGGATAACGCTTCAAATTCTGACACTACACAACCTCCCCAACCCAAACTCACTCCATAACTCATTAACGAGACTTTTAAATGCAAAATTGATAGCAAATTCGTGATCAGCGCGTCAAATACCCATTAGACACCAATTTCGCGTCGTTTACTGCATCAGGAAAGGAGAAAAATTTTTTGGCCTGAAAAATCATCAGGCTTATCCTTCCATATAATAAAGAATCGGAGCACAAAGTACGACCACCTGGGCCTCCATCACTATAGCACTGTTTCGTCACATCTCTAACCACTCCAAAACAGTATTGAGCTGTAGGTGCATTTCAGTCCACAAAACCTTCAAAGTATAGTTAGGCTCATACGATTGTGCACTCATTTAGGGGTAGGTTGGGGATTACGTTTTCTGTTCTCAACATTCTGTCATCGAAATAGCCAAAAAATCAGCGAGAACTTCGAGTTCTTTCCTTTCTTCAGCCAAACGACTTCACCCTCATTGCGTGGGGAGATTTAATTCTCGGCATCACCTGGGGTCACGACCTTCGTGCGTTGGTGACACGACAGGATCATTGACGTGACTTAAAACCACCTCCCGGACTTTATACCCCGCCCCAAACCCCGATGAATAGTTATCAAAATCTTTTCAAGCAGCTTTAAGATCCATTCCAGGATTTCTATGTAGCTTAAAACCTTCTTCAACGACGCCAAGTTCCGGGATTGATTCTACAAAAGTAATCAAGGACTATTCTTTAACCACCAGTCGGATAACGCTTCAAATTCTGATACTACACAACCTCCCCAACCCAAACTCACTCCATAACTCATTAACGAGACTTTTAAATGCAAAATTGATAGCAAATTCGTGATCAGCGCGTCAAATACCCATTAAACACCAATTTCGCGTCGTTTTACTGCATCAGGAAAGGAGAAAAATTTTTGGCCTGAAAAATCATCAGGCTTATCCTTCCATATAATAAAGAATCGGAGCACAAAGTACGACCACCTGGGCCTCCATCACTATAGCACTGTTTCGTCACATCTCCTAACCACTCCAAAACAGTATTGAGCTGTAGGTGCATTTCAGTCCACAAAACCTTCAAAGTATAGTTAGGCTCATACGATTGTGCACTCATTTAGGGGTAGGTTGGGGATTACGTTTTCTGTTCTCAACATTCTGTCATCGAAATAGCCAAAAAATCAGCGAGAACTTCGAGTTCTTTTCCTTTCTTCAGCCAAACGACTTCACCCTCATTGCGTGGGGAGATTCAATTCTCGGCATCACCTGGGGTCACGACCTTCGTGCTGTTGGTGACACGACAGGATCATTGACGTGACTTAAAACCACCTCCCGGACTTTATACCCCGCCCCAAACCCCGATGAATAGTTATCAAAATCTTTTCAAGCAGCTTTAAGATCCATTCGAGGATTTCTATGTAGCTTAAAAACCTTCTTCAACGACGACAACTTCACGGATTGATTCTACAAAAGTAATCAAGGACTATTCTTTAACCACCAGTCGGATAACGCTTCAAATTCTGACACTACACAACCTCCCCAACCCAAACTCACTCCATAACTCATTAACGAGACTTTTAAATGCAAAATTGATAGCAAATTCGTGATCAGCGCGTCAAATACCCATTAGACACCAATTTCGCGTCGTTTACTGCATCAGGAAAGGAGAAAAATTTTTTTGGCCTGAAAAATCATCAGGCTTATCCTTCCATATAATAAAAGAATCGGAGCACAAAGTACGACCACCTGGGCCTCCATCACTATAGCACTGTTTCGTCACATCTCTAACCACTCCAAAACAGTATTGAGCTGTAGGTGCATTTCAGTCCACCAAAACCTTCAAAGTATAGTTAGGCTCATACGATTGTGCACTCATTTAGGGGTAGGTTGGGGGATTACGTTTTCTGTTCTCAACATTCTGTCATCAGAAATAGCCAAAAAATCAGCGAGAACTGAGTTCTTTTCCTTTCTTCAGCCAAACGACTTCACCCTCATTGCGTGGGGGAGATTCAATTCTCGGCATCACCTGGGGTCACGACCTTCGTGCGTTGGTGACACGACAGGATCATTAACGTGACTTAAAACCACCTCCCGGACTTTATACCCCGCCCCAAACCCCGATGAATAGTTATCAAAATCTTTTCAAGCAGCTTTAAGATCCATTCGAGGATTTCTATGTAGCTTAAAACCTTCTTCAACGACGACAACTTCACGGATTGATTCTACAAAAGTAATCAAGGACTATTCTTTAACCACCAGTCGGATAACGCTTCAAATTCTGATACTACACAACCTCCCCAACCCAAACTCACTCCATAACTCATTAACGAGACTTTTAAATGCAAAATTGATAGCAAATTCGTGATCAGCGCGTCAAATACCCATTTGACACCAATTTCGCGTCGTTTACTGCATCAGGAAAGGAGAAAAATTTTTTTGGCCTGAAAAATCATCAGGCTTATCCTTCCATATAATAAAAGAATCGGAGCACAAAGTACGACCACCTGGGCCTCCATCACTATAGCACTGTTTCGTCACATCTCTAACCACTCCAAAACAGTATTGAGCTGTAGGTGCATTTCAGTCCAGCAAGACCTTCAAAGTATAGTTAGGCTCATACGATTGTGCACTCATTTAGGGGTAGGTTGGGGGATTACGTTTTTCTGTTCTCAACATTCTGTCATCGAAATAGCCAAAAAATCAGCGAGAACTTCGAGTTCTTTTCCTTTCTTCAGCCAAACGACTTCACCCTCATTGCGTGGGGGAGATTCAATTCTCGGCATCACCTGGGGTCACGACCTTCGTGCGTTGGTGACACGACAGGATCATTGACGTGACTTAAAACCACCTCCCGGACTTTATACCCCGCCCCAAACCCCGATGAATAGTTATCAAAATCTTTTCAAGCAGCTTTAAGATCCATTCGAGGATTTCTATGTAGCTTAAAAACCTTCTTCAACGACGACAACTTCACGGATTGATTCTACAAAAGTAATCAAGGACTATTCTTTAACCACCAGTCGGATAACGCTTCAAATTCTGATACTACACAACCTCCCCAACCCAAACTCACTCCATAACTCATTAACGAGACTTTTAAATGCAAAATTGATAGCAAATTCGTGATCAGCGCGTCAAATACCCATTAGACACCAATTTCGCGTCGTTTACTGCATCAGGAAAGGAGAAAAATTTTTTGGCCTGAAAAATCATCGGGCTTATCCTTCCATATAATAAAAGAATCGGAGCACAAAGTACGACCACCTGGGCCTCCATCACTATAGCACTGTTTCGTCACATCTCTAACCACTCCAAAACAGTATTGAGCTGTAGGTGCATTTCAGTCCACCAAAACCTTCAAAGTATAGTTAGGCTCATACGATTGTGCACTCATTTAGGGGTAGGTTGGGGGATTACGTTTTCTGTTCTCAACATTCTGTCATCGAAATAGCCAAAAATCAGCGAGAACTTCGAGTTCTTTTCCTTTCTTCAGCCAAACGACTTCACCCTCATTGCGTGGGGAGATTCAATTCTCGGCATCACCTGGGGTCACGACCTTCGTGCGTTGGTGACACGACAGGATCATTGACGTGACTTAAAACCACCTCCCGGACTTTATACCCCGCCCCAAACCCCGATGAATAGTTATCAAAATCTTTTCAAGCAGCTTTAAGATCCATTCGAGGATTTCTATGTAGCTTAAAAACCTTCTTCAACGACGACAACTTCACGGATTGATTCTACAAAAGTAATCAAGGACTATTCTTTAACCACCAGTCGGATAACGCTTCAAATTCTGACACTACACAACCTCCCCAACCCAAACTCACTCCATAACTCATTAACGAGACTTTTAAATGCAAAATTGATAGCAAATTCGTGATCAGCGCGTCAAATACCCATTAGACACCAATTTCGCGTCGTTTACTGCATCAGGAAAGGAGAAAAATTTTTTGGCCTGAAAAATCATCAGGCTTATCCTTCCATATAATAAAAGAATCGGAGCACAAAGTACGACCACCTGGGCCTCCATCACTATAGCACTGTTTCGTCACATCTCTAACCACTCCAAAACAGTATTGAGCTGTAGGTGCATTTCAGTCCACCAAAACCTTCAAAGTATAGTTAGGCTCATACGACTGTGCACTCATTTAGGGAGTAGGTTGGGGGATTACGTTTTTCTGTTCTCAACATTCTGTCATCAGAAATAGCCAAAAAATCAGCGAGAACTTCGAGTTCTTTTCCTTTCTTCAGCCAAACGACTTCACCCTCATTGCGTGGGGAGATTCAATTCTCGGCATCACCTGGGGTCACGACCTTCGTGCGTTGGTGACACGACAGGATCATTGACGTGACTTAAAACCACCTCCCGGACTTTATACCCCGCCCCAAACCCCGATGAATAGTTATCAAAATCTTTTCAAGCAGCTTTAAGATCCATTCGAGGATTTCTATGTAGCTTAAAAACCTTCTTCAACGACGACAACTTCACGGATTGATTCTACAAAGTAATCAAGGACTATTCTTTAACCACCAGTCGGATAACGCTTCAAATTCTGACACTACACAACCTCCCCAACCCAAACTCACTCCATAACTCATTAACGAGACTTTTAAATGCAAAATTGATAGCAAATTCGTGATCAGCGCGTCAAATACCCATTAGACACCAATTTCGCGTCGTTTACTGCATCAGGAAAGGAGAAAAATTTTTTGGCCTGAAAAATCATCAGGCTTATCCTTCCATATAATAAAAGAATCGGAGCACAAAGTACGACCACCTGGGCCTCCATCACTATAGCACTGTTTCGTCACATCTCTAACCACTCCAAAACAGTATTGAGCTGTAGGTGCATTTCAGTCCACCAAAACCTTCAAAGTATAGTTAGGCTCATACGATTGTGCACTCATTTAGGGGTAGGTTGGGGATTACGTTTTTCTGTTCTCAACATTCTGTCATCGAAATAGCCAAAAATCAGCGAGAACTTCGAGTTCTTTTCCTTTCTTCAGCCAAACGACTTCACCCTCATTGCGTGGGGAGATTCAATTCTCGGCATCACCTGGGGTCACGACCTTCGTGCGTTGGTGACACGACAGGATCATTGACGTGACTTAAAACCACCTCCCGGACTTTATACCCCGCCCCAAACCCCGATGAATAGTTATCAAAATCTTTTCAAGCAGCTTTAAGATCCATTCGAGGATTTCTATGTAGCTTAAAAACCTTCTTCAACGACGACAACTTCACGGATTGATTCTACAAAAGTAATCAAGGACTATTCTTTAACCACCAGTCGGATAACGCTTCAAATTCTGATACTACACAACCTCCCCAACCCAAACTCACTCCATAACTCATTAACGAGACTTTTAAATGCAAAATTGATAGCAAATTCGTGATCAGCGCGTCAAATACCCATTAGACACCAATTTCGCGTCGTTTACTGCATCAGGAAAGGAGAAAAATTTTTTGGCCTGAAAAATCATCAGGCTTATCCTTCCATATAATAAAAGAATCGGGCACAAAGTACGACCACCTGGGCCTCCATCACTATAGCACTGTTTCGTCACATCTCTAACCACTCCAAAACAGTATTGAGCTGTAGGTGCATTTCAGTCCACAAAACCTTCAAAGTATAGTTAGGCTCATACGATTGTGCACTCATTTAGGGGTAGGTTGGGGATTACGTTTTCTGTTCTCAACATTCTGTCATCGAAATAGCCAAAAAATCAGCGAGAACTTCGAGTTCTTTTCCTTTCTTCAGCCAAACGACTTCACCCTCATTGCGTGGGGAGATTCAATTCTCGGCATCACCTGGGGTCACGACCTTCGTGCGTTGGTGACACGACAGGATCATTGACGTGACTTAAAACCACCTCCCGGACTTTATACCCCGCCCCAAACCCCGATGAATAGTTATCAAAATCTTTTCAAGCAGCTTTAAGATCCATTCGAGGATTTCTATGTAGCTTAAAAACCTTCTTCAACGACGACAACTTCACGGATTGATTCTACAAAAGTAATCAAGGACTATTCTTTAACCACCAGTCGGATAACGCTTCAAATTCTGATACTACACAACCTCCCCAACCCAAACTCACTCCATAACTCATTAACGAGACTTTTAAATGCAAAATTGATAGCAAATTCGTGATCAGCGCGTCAAATACCCATTAGACACCAATTTCGCGTCGTTTACTGCATCAGGAAAGGAGAAAAATTTTTTGGCCTGAAAAATCATCAGGCTTATCCTTCCATATAATAAAAGAATCGGAGCACAAAGTACGACCACCTGGGCCTCCATCACTATAGCACTGTTTCGTCACATCTCTAACCACTCCAAAACAGTATTGAGCTGTAGGTGCATTTCAGTCCACAAAACCTTCAAAGTATAGTTAGGCTCATACGATTGTGCACTCATTTAGGGGTAGGTTGGGGATTACGTTTTCTGTTCTCAACATTCTGTCATCAGAAATAGCCAAAAATCAGCGAGAACTTCGAGTTCTTTTCCTTTCTTCAGCCAAACGACTTCACCCTCATTGCGTGGGGAGATTCAATTCTCGGCATCACCTGGGGTCACGACCTTCGTGCGTTGGTGACACGACAGGATCATTGACGTGACTTAAAACCACCTCCCGGACTTTATACCCCGCCCCAAACCCCGATGAATAGTTATCAAAATCTTTTCAAGCAGCTTTAAGATCCATTCGAGGATTTCTATGTAGCTTAAAAACCTTCTTCAACGACGACAACTTCACGGATTGATTCTACAAAAGTAATCAAGGACTATTCTTTAACCACCAGTCGGATAACGCTTCAAATTCTGACACTACACAACCTCCCCAACCCAAACTCACTCCATAACTCATTAACGAGACTTTTAAATGCAAAATTGATAGCAAATTCGTGATCAGCGCGTCAAATACCCATTAGACACCAATTTCGCGTCGTTTACTGCATCAGGAAAGGAGAAAAATTTTTTGGCCTGAAAAATCATCAGGCTTATCCTTCCATATAATAAAAGAATCGGAGCACAAAGTACGACCACCTGGGCCTCCATCACTATAGCACTGTTTCGTCACATCTCTAACCACTCCAAAACAGTATTGAGCTGTAGGTGCATTTCAGTCCACCAAAACCTTCAAAGGATAGTTAGGCTCATACCATTGCCCACTCACTTAGGGGTAGGTTGGGGATTACGTTTTCTGTTCTCAACATTCTGTCATCGAAATAGCCAAAAAATCAGCGAGAACTTCGAGTTCTTTTCCTTTCTTTAGCCAAACGACTTCACCCTCATTGCGTGGGGGAGATTCAATTCTCGGCATCACCTGGGGTCACGACCTTCGTGCGTTGGTGACACGACAGGATCATTGACGTGACTTAAAACCACCTCCCGGACTTTATACCCCGCCCCAAACCCCGATGAATAGTTATCAAAATCTTTTCAAGCAGCTTTAAGATCCATTCGAGGATTTCTATGTAGCTTAAAAACCTTCTTCAACGACGACAACTTCACGGATTGATTCTACAAAAGTAATCAAGGACTATTCTTTAACCACCAGTCGGATAACGCTTCAAATTCTGACACTACACAACCTCCCCAACCCAAACTCACTCCATAACTCATTAACGAGACTTTTAAATGCAAAATTGATAGCAAATTCGTGATCAGCGCGTCAAATACCCATTGAACACCAATTTCGCGTCGTTTACTGCATCAGGAAAGGAGAAAAATTTTTTTGGCCTGAAAAATCATCAGGCTTATCCTTCCATATAATAAAAGAATCGGAGCACAAAGTACGACCACCTGGGCCTCCATCACTATAGCACTGTTTCGTCACATCTCTAACCACTCCAAAACAGTATTGAGCTGTAGGTGCATTTCAGTCCACCAAAACCTTCAAAGTATAGTTAGGCTCATACGATTGTGCACTCATTTAGGGGTAGGTTGGGGGATTACGTTTTTCTGTTCTCAACATTCTGTCATCGAAATAGCCAAAAAATCAGCGAGAAGTTCGAGTTCTTTTCCTTTCTTCAGCCAAACGACTTCACCCTCATTGCGTGGAGGAGATTCAATTCTCGGCATCACCTGGGGTCACGACCTTCGTGCGTTGGTGACACGACAGGATCATTGACGTGACTTAAAACCACCTCCCGGACTTTATACCCCGCCCCAAACCCCGATGAATAGTTATCAAAATCTTTTCAAGCAGCTTTAAGATCCATTCGAGGATTTCTATGTAGCTTAAAAACCTTCTTCAACGACGACAACTTCACGGATTGATTCTACAAAAGTAATCAAGGACTATTCTTTAACCACCAGTCGGATAACGCTTCAAATTCTGACACTACACAACCTCCCCAACCCAAACTCACTCCATAACTCATTAACGAGACTTTTAAATGCAAAATTGATAGCAAATTCGTGATCAGCGCGTCAAATACCCATTAGACACCAATTTCGCGTCGTTTACTGCATCAGGAAAGGAGAAAAATTTTTTGGCCTGAAAAATCATCAGGCTTATCCTTCCATATAATAAAAGAATCGGAGCACAAAGTACGACCACCTGGGCCTCCATCACTATAGCACTGTTTCGTCACATCTCTAACCACTCCAAAACAGTATTGAGCTGTAGGTGCATTTCAGTCCACCAAAACCTTCAAAGTATAGTTAGGCTCATACGATCGTGCACTCATTTAGCGGTAGGTTGCGGATTACGTTTTTCTGTTCTCAACATTCTGTCATCAGAAATAGCCAAAATCAGCGAGAACTTCGAGTTCTTTTCCTTTCTTCAGCCAAACGACTTCACCCTCATTGCGTGGGGAGATTCAATTCTCGGCATCACCTGGGGTCACGACCTTCGTGCGTTGGTGACACGACAGGATCATTGACGTGACTTAAAACCACCTCCCGGACTTTATACCCCGCCCCAAACCCCGATGAATAGTTATCAAAATCTTTTCAAGCAGCTTTAAGATCCATTCGAGGATTTCTATGTAGCTTAAAAACCTTCTTCAACGACGACAACTTCACGGATTGATTCTACAAAAGTAATCAAGGACTATTCTTTAACCACCAGTCGGATAACGCTTCAAATTCTGACACTACACAACCTCCCCAACCCAAACTCACTCCATAACTCATTAACGAGACTTTTAAATGCAAAATTGATAGCAAATTCGTGATCAGCGCGTCAAATACCCATTAGACACCAATTTCGCGTCGTTTACTGCATCAGGAAAGGAGAAAAATTTTTTTGGCCTGAAAAATCATCAGGCTTATCCTTCCATATAATAAAAGAATCGGAGCACAAAGTACGACCACCTGGGCCTCCATCACTATAGCACTGTTTCGTCACATCTCTAACCACTCCAAAACAGTATTGAGCTGTAGGTGCATTTCAGTCCACCAAAACCTTCAAAGTATAGTTAGGCTCATACGATTGTGCACTCATTTAGGGGTAGGTTGGGGATTACGTTTTCTGTTCTCAACATTCTGTCATCGAAATAGCCAAAAAATCAGCGAGAACTTCGAGTTCTTTTCCTTTCTTCAGCCAAACGACTTCACCCTCATTGCGTGGAAGAGATTCAATTATCGGCATCACCTGGGGCCACGACCTTCGTGCGTTGGTGACACGACAGGATCATTGACGTGACTTAAAACCACCTCCCGGACTTTATACCCCGCCCCAAACCCCGATGAATAGTTATCAAAATCTTTTCAAGCAGCTTTAAGATCCATTCGAGGATTTCTATGTAGCTTAAAAACCTTCTTCAACGACGACAACTTCACGGATTGATTCTACAAAAGTAATCAAGGACTATTCTTTAACCACCAGTCGGATAACGCTTCAAATTCTGACACTACACAACCTCCCCAACCCAAACTCACTCCATAACTCATTAACGAGACTTTTAAATGCAAAATTGATAGCAAATTCGTGATCAGCGCGTCAAATACCCATTAGACACCAATTTCGCGTCGTTTACTGCATCAGGAAAGGAGAAAAATTTTTTGGCCTGAAAAATCATCAGGCTTATCCTTCCATATAATAAAGAATCGGAGCACAAAGTACGACCCCCTGGGCCTCCATCACTATAGCACTGTTTCGTCACATCTCTAACCACTCCAAAACAGTATTGAGCTGTAGGTGCATTTCAGTCCACCAAAACCTTCAAAGTATAGTTAGGCTCATACGATTGTGCACTCATTTAGGGGTAGGTTGGGGATTACGTTTTCTGTTCTCAACATTCTGTCATCGAAATAGCCAAAAAATCAGCGAGAACTTCGAGTTCTTTTCCTTTCTTCAGCCAAACGACTTCACCCTCATTTGCGTGGGGAGATTCAATTCTCGGCATCACCTGGGGTCACGACCTTCGTGCGTTGGTGACACGACAGGATCATTGACGTGACTTAAAACCACCTCCCGGACTTTATACCCCGCCCCAAACCCCGATGAATAGTTATCAAAATCTTTTCAAGCAGCTTTAAAGATCCATTCGAGGATTTCTATGTAGCTTAAAAACCTTCTTCAACGACGACAACTTCACGGATTGATTCTACAAAAGTAATCAAGGACTATTCTTTAACCACCAGTCGGATAACGCTTCAAATTCTGACACTACACAACCTCCCCAACCCAAACTCACTCCATAACTCATTAACGAGACTTTTAAATGCAAAATTGATAGCAAATTCGTGATCAGCGCGTCAAATACCCATTAGACACCAATTTCGCGTCGTTTACTGCATCAGGAAAGGAGAAAAATTTTTTGGCCTGAAAAATCATCAGGCTTATCCTTCCATATAATAAAGAATCGGAGCACAAAGTACGACCACCTGGGCCTCCATCACTATAGCACTGTTTCGTCACATCTCTAACCACTCCAAAACAGTATTGAGCTGTAGGTGCATTTCAGTCCACCAAAACCTTCAAAGTATAGTTAGGCTCATACGATTGTGCACTCATTTAGGGAGTAGGTTGGGGATTACGTTTTCTGTTCTCAACATTCTGTCATCGAAATAGCCAAAAAATCAGCGAGAACTTCGAGTTCTTTTCCTTTCTTCAGCCAAACGACTTCACCCTCATTGCGTGGGGAGATTCAATTCTCGGCATCACCTGGGGTCACGACCTTCGTGCGTTGGTGACACGACAGGATCATTGACGTGACTTAAAACCACCTCCCGGACTTTATACCCCGCCCCAAACCCCGATGAATAGTTATCAAAATCTTTTCAAGCAGCTTTAAAGATCCATTCGAGGATTTCTATGTAGCTTAAAAACCTTCTTCAACGACGACAACTTCACGGATTGATTCTACAAAAGTAATCAAGGACTATTCTTTAACCACCAGTCGGATAACGCTTCAAATTCTGACACTACACAACCTCCCCAACCCAAACTCACTCCATAACTCATTAACGAGACTTTTAAATGCAAAATTGATAGCAAATTCGTGATCAGCGCGTCAAATACCCATTAGACACCAATTTCGCGTCGTTTACTGCATCAGGAAAGGAGAAAAATTTTTTGGCCTGAAAAATCATCAGGCTTATCCTTCCATATAATAAAGAATCGGAGCACAAAGTACGACCACCTGGGCCTCCATCACTATAGCACTGTTTCGTCACATCTCTAACCACTCCAAAACAGTATTGAGCTGTAGGTGCATTTCAGTCCACCAAAACCTTCAAAGTATAGTTAGGCTCATTACGATTGTGCACTCATTTAGGGGTAGGTTGGGGGATTACGTTTTTCTGTTCTCAACATTCTGTCATCGAAATAGCCAAAATCAGCGAGAACTTCGAGTTCTTTTCCTTTCTTCAGCCAAACGACTTCACCCTCATTGCGTGGGAGATTCAATTCTCAGCATCACCTGGGGTCACGACCTTCGTGCGTTGGTGACACGACAGGATCATTGACGTGACTTAAAACCACCTCCCGGACTTTATACCCCGCCCCAAACCCCGATGAATAGTTATCAAAATCTTTTCAAGCAGCTTTAAGATCCATTCGAGGATTTCTATGTAGCTTAAAAACCTTCTTCAACGACGACAACTTCACGGATTGATTCTACAAAAGTAATCAAGGACTATTCTTTAACCACCAGTCGGATAACGCTTCAAATTCTGACACTACACAACCTCCCCAACCCAAACTCACTCCATAACTCATTAACGAGACTTTTAAATGCAAAATTGATAGCAAATTCGTGATCAGCGCGTCAAATACCCATTTGACACCAATTTCGCGTCGTTTACTGCATCAGGAAAGGAGAAAAATTTTTTGGCCTGAAAAATCATCAGGCTTATCCTTCCATATAATAAAAGAACCGGAGCACAAAGTCCGACCACCTGGGCCTCCATCACTATAGCTCTGTTTCGTCACATCTCTAACCACTCCAAAACAGTATTGAGCTGTAGGTGCATTTCAGTCCACCAAAACCTTCAAAGTATAGTTAGGCTCATACGATTGTGCACTCATTTAGGGGTAGGTTGGGGATTACGTTTTTCTGTTCTCAACATTCTGTCATCAGAAATAGCCAAAAAATCAGCGAGAACTTCGAGTTCTTTTCCTTTCTTCAGCCAAACGACTTCACCCTCATTGCGTGGGGGGATTCAATTCTCGGCATCACCTGGGGTCACGACCTTCGTGCGTTGGTGACACGACAGGATCATTGACGTGACTTAAAACCACCTCCCGGACTTTATACCCCGCCCCAAACCCCGATGAATAGTTATCAAAATCTTTTCAAGCAGCTTTAAGATCCATTCGAGGATTTCTATGTAGCTTAAAAACCTTCTTCAACGACGACAACTTCACGGATTGATTCTACAAAAGTAATCAAGGACTATTCTTTAACCACCAGTCGGATAACGCTTCAAATTCTGACACTACACAACCTCCCCAACCCAAACTCACTCCATAACTCATTAACGAGACTTTTAAATGCAAAATTGATAGCAAATTCGTGATCAGCGCGTCAAATACCCATTAGACACCAATTTCGCGTCGTTTACTGCATCAGGAAAGGAGAAAAATTTTTTTGGCCTGAAAAATCATCAGGCTTATCCTTCCATATAATAAAGAATCGGAGCACAAAGTACGACCACCTGGGCCTCCATCACTATAGCACTGTTTCGTCACATCTCTAACCACTCCAAAACAGTATTGAGCTGTAGGTGCATTTCAGTCCACCAAAACCTTCAAAGTATAGTTAGGCTCATACGATTGTGCACTCATTTAGGGGTAGGTTGGGGATTACGTTTTTCTGTTCTCAACATTCTGTCATCGAAATAGCCAAAAAATCAGCGAGAACTTCGAGTTCTTTTCCTTTCTTTAGCCAAACGACTTCACCCTCATTGCGTGGGGGAGATTCAATTCTCGGCATCACCTGGGGTCACGACCTTCGTGCGTTGGTGACACGACAGGATCATTGACGTGACTTAAAACCACCTCCCGGACTTTATACCCCGCCCCAAACCCCGATGAATAGTTATCAAAATCTTTTCAAGCAGCTTTAAGATCCATTCGAGGATTTCTATGTAGCTTAAAAACCTTCTTCAACGACGACAACTTCACGGATTGATTCTACAAAAGTAATCAAGGACTATTCTTTAACCACCAGTCGGATAACGCTTCAAATTCTGACACTACACAACCTCCCCAACCCAAACTCACTCCATAACTCATTAACGAGACTTTTAAATGCAAAATTGATAGCAAATTCGTGATCAGCGCGTCAAATACCCATTAGACACCAATTTCGCGTCGTTTACTGCATCAGGAAAGGAGAAAAATTTTTGGCCTGAAAAATCATCAGGCTTATCCTTCCATATAATAAAAGAATCGGAGCACAAAGTACGACCACCTGGGCCTCCATCACTATAGCACTGTTTCGTCACATCTCTAACCACTCCAAAACAGTATTGAGCTGTAGGTGCATTTCAGTCCACCAAAACCTTCAAAGTATAGTTAGGCTCATACGATTGTGCACTCATTTAGGGGTAGGTTGGGGATTACGTTTTTCTGTTCTCAACATTCTGTCATCGAAATAGCCAAAAAATCAGCGAGAACTTCGAGTTCTTTTCCTTTCTTCAGCCAAACGACTTCACCCTCATTGCGTGGGGAGATTCAATTCTCGGCATCACCTGGGGTCACGACCTTCGTGCGTTGGTGACACGACAGGATCATTGACGTGACTTAAAACCACCTCCCGGACTTTATACCCCGCCCCAAACCCCGATGAATAGTTATCAAAATCTTTTCAAGCAGCTTTAAGATCCATTCGAGGATTTCTATGTAGCTTAAAAACCTTCTTCAACGACGACAACTTCACGGATTGATTCTACAAAAGTAATCAAGGACTATTCTTTAACCACCAGTCGGATAACGCTTCAAATTCTGACACTACACAACCTCCCCAACCCAAACTCACTCCATAACTCATTAACGAGACTTTTAAATGCAAAATTGATAGCAAATTCGTGATCAGCGCGTCAAATACCCATTTGACACCAATTTCGCGTCGTTTACTGCATCAGGAAAGGAGAAAAATTTTTGGCCTGAAAAATCATCAGGCTTATCCTTCCATATAATAAAAGAATCGGAGCACAAAGTACGACCACCTGGGCCTCCATCACTATAGCACTGTTTCGTCACATCTCTAACCACTCCAAAACAGTATTGAGCTGTAGGTGCATTTCAGTCCACCAAAACCTTCAAAGTATAGTTAGGCTCATACGATTGTGCACTCATTTAGGGGTAGGTTGGGGGATTACGTTTTTCTGTTCTCAACATTCTGTCATCGAAATAGCCAAAAATCAGCGAGAACTTCGAGTTCTTTTCCTTTCTTCAGCCAAACGACTTCACCCTCATTGCGTGGGGAGATTCAATTCTCGGCATCACCTGGGGTCACGACCTTCGTGCGTTGGTGACACGACAGGATCATTGACGTGACTTAAAACCACCTCCCGGACTTTATACCCCGCCCCAAACCCCGATGAATAGTTATCAAAATCTTTTCAAGCAGCTTTAAGATCCATTCGAGGATTTCTATGTAGCTTAAAAACCTTCTTCAACGACGACAACTTCACGGATTGATTCTACAAAAGTAATCAAGGACTATTCTTTAACCACCAGTCGGATAACGCTTCAAATTCTGACACTACACAACCTCCCCAACCCAAACTCACTCCATAACTCATTAACGAGACTTTTAAATGCAAAATTGATAGCAAATTCGTGATCAGCGCGTCAAATACCCATTAGACACCAATTTCGCGTCGTTTACTGCATCAGGAAAGGAGAAAAATTTTTTGGCCTGAAAAATCATCAGGCTTATCCTTCCATATAATAAAAGAATCGGAGCACAAAGTACGACCACCTGGGCCTCCATCACTATAGCACTGTTTCGTCACATCTCTAACCACTCCAAAACAGTATTGAGCTGTAGGTGCATTTCAGTCCACCAAAACCTTCAAAGTATAGTTAGGCTCATACGATTGTGCACTCATTTAGGGGTAGGTTGGGGGATTACGTTTTCTGTTCTCAACATTCTGTCATCGAAATAGCCAAAAAATCAGCGAGAACTTCGAGTTCTTTTCCTTTCTTCAGCCAAACGACTTCACCCTCATTGCGTGGGGAGATTCAATTCTCGGCATCACCTGGGGTCACGACCTTCGTGCGTTGGTGACACGACAGGATCATTGACGTGACTTAAAACCACCTCCCGGACTTTATACCCCGCCCCAAACCCCGATGAATAGTTATCAAAATCTTTTCAAGCAGCTTTAAGATCCATTCGAGGATTTCTATGTAGCTTAAAAACCTTCTTCAACGACGACAACTTCACGGATTGATTCTACAAAAGTAATCAAGGACTATTCTTTAACCACCAGTCGGATAACGCTTCAAATTCTGACACTACACAACCTCCCCAACCCAAACTCACTCCATAACTCATTAACGAGACTTTTAAATGCAAAATTGATAGCAAATTCGTGATCAGCGCGTCAAATACCCTAAGACACCAATTTCGCGTCGTTTACTGCATCAGGAAAGGAGAAAAATTTTTTTGGCCTGAAAAATCATCAGGCTTATCCTTCCATATAATAAAAGAATCGGAGCACAAAGTACGACCACCTGGGCCTCCATCACTATAGCACTGTTTCGTCACATCTCTAACCACTCCAAAACAGTATTGAGCTGTAGGTGCATTTCAGTCCACCAAAACCTTCAAAGTATAGTTAGGCTCATACGATTGTGCACTCATTTAGGGGTAGGTTGGGGGATTACGTTTTTCTGTTCTCAACATTCTGTCATCGAAATAGCCAAAAAATCAGCGAGAACTTCGAGTTCTTTTCCTTTCTTCAGCCAAACGACTTCACCCTCATTGCGTGGGGGAGATTCAATTCTCGGCATCACCTGGGGTCACGACCTTCGTGCGTTGGTGACACGACAGGATCATTGACGTGACTTAAAACCACCTCCCGGACTTTATACCCCGCCCCAAACCCGGTATGGAAGGAATTCAATTATCATTGAAGGCTGAAACACAAAATTTTAAGAGAATTCAATTCATGTGTATGGGCTTTACCACTGTCGAAAACAAAGTGGTTTTCATGGGCGATTTTGATAAGTTGAAAGGTGAAAGGAGTGGCAGTCAGGCTAAGTCCCTGCAAAGACGGCTTTTGTTTTTATATGGGGCTCTGGAAGTTATGGGGAGGGTGCGGACGGACGACAAAACGACATTGAACAATAGTCTTTGTTCAGTTACTGTTCCACTCCAAATGCGCGGTAATTCATAAAAGCCTAGAGAGGCTACTGATCAGGGATGAGCGAAAATCTTTTTTGAAACTTTGGAATTCGGAAATCGGAACGACCATTTGAATTTTGGGAATCGTAATTCGGAAATCGGAAGGCAAAAAACCATCGGAAATCTTAAAATCGGGTAATCGGGAATAAGTTCACCTGGATGGATTCCAACCACCCATGGTGGCTGTGTGTACCTACCGTACTTCTAATATAATGAGCTTTCAAAACTGTTCTTAATCTCTAGCTGGGAGGAGATCTCCTCCCAATAAAAACACTTAATGATGCTTAATATTTTTTCTCATTTTTCACGAAATTCGCTTACACGACCAAAACCGAGAATCCAGACAAATCTGCTCAAATTTTGCTTCAATTAATTCTTTTCAGGTAGCACACTTTAGATACTTCGAGACAACACTCACTAATTCACTGTAGCCCAATAAGTTATCATTTTGTGTAATCCTCTATATATAAATAATCGCACGAGGCAATTCAAAAAAGTGGGATTTCAGCACAAAACGCGAGAATTTCGCGCAATTCCATTACAGTAGCCCGAAACCTGCGAATCGTGACGACGGAGCGCGCTTGCCTCCACTCTTCTTTTCGGATGGTCCTTTTATTGCTTTTCGTGGTTATCTTTTTTGCTTGCTTCGTCATTATTCTAATTTTCAAACGATTTTTATATTATACATTGAGGTTTTATAAGAACTTACTTTTTTCAGAATACTCAAGTTGGAACGCAGACTGGAAAAAAATCCCAAAAATTTTCAGGATTTTCATTATTATGAGAGTTCACGTTTGGAAATAAAATATTAGTCTTTACAAAAATTCAGGACGAGTTGCTCTCCAAAAATGGAAGAATTTATTCTTGAGAACAGAAGCAGTAACTTGAAGAAGAAATCCGTCAAAAATTTGAGAAATCCTGGCTTCTAGAGAAACTAAATGTTTGAGATTTGTTTAAATTGAATGAGTATTTTTTAGGAAAAAAAGGTTCTAATAGGCCTGCTAGCAAGGAATTCTTCTCGGGAACTTGTTCTAATTTTATCAGAAGTCTTTTCTGGGGGAAAGTACGATTTTTGACGATCCCATGATATAAAATGCTGTCAGTATAAAAATATAGGTTCCTGAGAATCCCATGTTTGACACTTTCTCAAAATGGAGGAAATTTCAATGCTTTGGTTCGGAATGCGGAAAATTGAAGCCTTTGCTGATTGAAAAATCACGGAGTGAGCAGACGTATACCTCTATAAAACGTCGTAATTAGGGCCTTTCAAAGTGGCGTCGCTGCGAAATTCGCGGCATCGCTCCTAAGAGCGAGTGAAAAAAGGCGTGGCCTATCGATTGCCGCCGCGTCATATTTCTTTCTCAGCGTCTCTTATTTCTTCGCTGCCCTTTAAGTTTGATCAGAGCGCATAACCAGATTGGCGTGCCATCCCTCGCGTGTTCTGCAATCTCATACATTCTGGAATCGATCAACAAAAACGAGTTATAGGTTTCGAATAATACACCAGGAGGCACTACCACCAGTAGAATCACCTTCAACTGAAAAGATTTGCATAACAATAATGGTGTCCACAACAAAAAATTATTAAACGCCACGACGAAATAAATCCTGGATGACCAATTAAATACCATGACGAAATAAATTCTGGATGACAAATCAAGACACATGAGGAGATAGCGACAAATAGCAACAGCGACAAAAATGGACGAGACCATTTGCCTCGCAAAACGTCGCAGAACGTCGCTACCAGCTCGCGCCGTCGCTCCCACTCTGAAAGCGCGACGTTCGCTCCCGTCGCGCGGCGCGGTTTGCGCTGCGTACCACCCCCATCTCTCACCACGCCGCCGCGACAGCGAACTTTCCGGGACGCCAATCTGAAAGGCCCTAATCACATCATTCGAGGCGTGAGCGGCGCGCGCGACGCCTCAGCCTCCATCTGCCCTCCGCTCTCTCACTGTCTCTAACCTCTGCTCCGCACCAGCACGCGTAGCAACTATGTGAATTTCGCCGTTTTATAGGCTGTACATCCCACCACGGAGCTGAGATATATCGCGGGAGTGTGCGAGCGTACAATTATTCTCCTTCTCTGCCACTCTGTTTTTCTGTATCCCACTTCGTTCTGCACATGCACGCGAAGGAATAAAGTAAATTTGGCTCTGAATGTAGAGGTATTCTCTGTTTCGGTGTGAAGTTTTCTAAATTCCTCAGCATGCGTAGAATGAGCGGAGATTGACTGCAAGAGGGGAAGAGGCGCAGCATTCACGCACGATAAACCCGTATAAACGTCGTTCTGAAAAAAACAGAGCACTAAGACATTTTTTTAAGAAACGAAATATTCGCGAAGCTTTCACTTAAAGGCAGGGTCCGGGCAGAATTTCGATTCTGAGATTTCCCGCTAAATCGGTGCTCTTGCTACAGGTAGTCCCAGGGAACATGCGAAAACTGCGTAAAAAAGGGCCTTTTTCAAGTTATTCCAGCCACTTCCGCTAGCCGATGATCTAGAAAAGTCGGAAAAGTGTACCCATCGTCCATATTTTAGCGATTGTCCACGCATTCTTCAGAAGCGCTGTGTAATTATTGGTCATTCCAACCATAATTATCATGCTGTGAATACCGTAATCCCTGACTTTGAGAGTTTTCTCCAAAACTAATGATTCAGAGTTCGTGAAACGTTCTGAAGATGTTCAGCTAGGCCAGCCCAATCTGTTTAACCCAAATTTCGGTAGTGTCAAAATTTGACCGAACCCTTTCCTATACGGGAAAGGAAAGGGCGGATGTGGTTTGTATTTTGCTTTGGTATTGAAATGACAAGCGTAAGTTGTTCATCACCCCGCTCGAAGATGATTAGAGATGAGTTTTTGAGTTACGAAAACTACACGGAGGGTAGACGAATACTACACGGAGGGTAGCCGGCGGAGCCCACCTATCGTTCGGCGAAGCCGAACGATTACTACGTAGAGGGAGGGGGTCGGCGAAGCCGTACGAATACTGCACGGAGGGTGGCCAGGGAAACCGGCCCTTTGTTCGGCGGAGCCGAACGAATACTACACGGAGTGTGGCCGGCGAAGCCGGTTCATTGTTCGGTGAAGCCGAACGAATACTACATGGAGGGTAGCCGGCGAAGCCGGCCCATCGTTCGGCGAAGACGAACGAATACTATGTAGAGGGAGGAGGGTCGGCGAAGCCGAACGAACACTACGGGTAGAGGGGTCGGCGAAGCCGGCCCATCGTTCGGCGAAGCTGAACGAATACTACATGGAGGGAGGGGAATCGGCGAAGCCGGCCCATCGTTTGGGGAAGCAGAACGAGTACTACATGGAGGATAGCCGGCGAAGCCGGCCCATCGCCCGACGGAGACGAACAAATACTATGTAGAGGGAGGGGGGTCGGCGAAGCCGAACGAATACCGAGGGTGGCCGGCGAAGCCGGCCCATCGTTCGGCGAAGTCGAAATCGGCCAAGCCGAACGAATACTACGTAGAGGGAGGAAGGTCGGCGAAGCCGGCCCGTCGTTCAGCGAAGCCGACCGAATAATACACGGAGGGTGGCCGGCAAAGGCGGCCCACTGAACGAATACTACATGGAGGAAGGGGTCGGTGGAGCCGAACGAATACTACATGGAGGGTAGCCGGCGAAGCCGGCCCATCGCTCGGCGAAGACGAACGAATACTATGTAGAGGGAGGAGGGTCGGCGAAGCCGAACGAACACTACGGGTAGAGGGGTTGGCGAAGCCTGCCCATCGTTCGGCGGAGCCGAACGAATCCTACACGGAGTGAGGGGGGTCGGCGATGGCGGCCCATCGTTTGGGGAAGCTGAACGAATACTTCATGGAGGGCGGCCGGCAAAGCCGGCCCTTCGTTCGGCGAAGACGAACGAATACTACATGGAGGGTAGCCGCCGAAGCCGGCCCATCGTTCGGCGAAGACGAACGAATACTATGTAGAGGGACGAGGGTCGGCGAAGCCGAACGACCACTACGGGTAGAGGGGTCTGCGAAGTCGGCCCATCGTTCGGCGAAGCTGAACGAATACTACATGGAGCCAGGGGGGTCGGCGATGGCGGCCCATCGTTTGGGGTAGCGAATAATACAAGGGGGGTAGTCGGAGAAGCCGGCCCATCGTTCGACGAAGACGAACGAATACTACAAGGAGGGAGGGGGGTTTGCGAAGCCGGCCCATCGTTTGGGGAAGCAGAACGAATACTACACGGAGGGTGGCCGGCAAAGGCGGCCCACTGAGCGAGTACTACATGGAGGTAGGGGGTCAGCGAAGCCGAACGAACACTACGGGTAGGGGGGTCGGCGAAGCCGGCCCATCGTTTGGCGAAGCCGAACGAATACCACGTAGAGGGAGTGGGTCCGCGAAGCCGGCCCATCGTCCGACGAAGACGAACGAATACTATGTAGAGGGAGGTGGGTCGGCGAAGCCGAACGAACACTACGGGTAGGGGGGTCGGCGAAGCCGGCCCATCGTTTGGCGAAGCCGAACGAATACCACGTAGAGGGGGGGGGTCCGCGAAGCCGGCCCATCGTTCGGCGAAGACGGACGAATACTATGTAGAGGGAGGAGAGTCGGAGAAGCCGAACAGACACTACGGGTAGAGGGTCGGCGAAGCAGGCCCATCGTTCGGCGAAGCTGAACGAATACTACATGGAGGGAGGGGAGTCGGCGAAGCCGGCCCATTGTTCGGGGAAGCAGAACGAATACTAAATGGAGGGTAGCCGGCGAAGCCGGCCCATCGTCCGACGAAGACGAACGAATACTATGTAGAGGGAGGTGGGTCGGCGAAGCCGAACGAATACCGAGGGTGGCCGGCGAAGCCGGCCCATCGTTCGGCGAAGTCGAAATCGGCCAAGCCGAACGAATACTACGTAGAGGGAGGAAGGTCGGCGAATCCGGCCCGTCGTTCGGCGAAGCCGAACGAATAATACACGGAGGGTGGCCGGCAAAGGCGGCTCACTGAACGAATACTACATGGAGGGAAGGGGGTCGGCGGAGCCGAACCAATACTCTATGGAGGGTAGCCGGCGAAGCCGCCCCATCGTTCGGCGAAGACGAACAAATACTACATGGAGGGTAGCCGCCGAAGCCGGCCCATCGTTCGGCAAAGACGAACGAATACTATGTAGAGGGAGGAGGTCGGCGAAGCCGAACGAACACTACGGGTAGGGGAGTCGGCGAAGCCGGCCCATCGTTCGGCCAAGCCGAACAAATACTACATGGAGGGAGGGGGGTCGGCGAAGCCGGCCCATCGTTTGGGGAAGCCGAACGAATACCACGTAGAGGGAGGGGGTCCGCGAAGCCGGCCCATCGTTCGACGAAGCTGAAAGAATACTGGGAGGGGGTCCGCGAAGCCGGCCGATCGTTCGACGAAGCTGAAAGAATACTGAGTAGAGGGAGGGGAGTCGGCGAAGCCGGCCCATCGTTCGGCGACGCCGAACGAATACCACACGGAGGGGGGCCGGCGAAGCCGGCCCATCGTTTGACGAAGCTGAAGGAATACTGAGTAGAGGGAGGGGAGTCGGCGAAGCCGGCCGATCGTTCGACGGAGCCTAACGAATACTACATGGAGGGTAGCCGGCGAAGCCGGCCCATCGTTCGACGAAGACGAACGAATACTATGTAGAGGGAAGGTGGTCGGCGAAGCCGGCCCATCGTTCGGCGAAGCCGAACGAATACCACGTAGAGGGAGGGGGTCCGCGGAGCCGGCCCATCGTTCGACGAAGCTGTAGGAATACTGAGTAGAGGGAGGGGAGTCGGCGAAGCCGGCCGATCGTTCGACGGAGCCTAACGAATACTACATGGAGGGTAGCCGGCGAAGCCGGCCCATCGTTCGACGAAGACGAACGAATACTATGTAGAGGGAAGGTGGTCGTCGAAGCCGGCCCATCGTTCGGCGAAGCCGAACGAATACCATGTAGAGGGAGGGGGTCCGCGAAGCCGGCCCATCGTTCGACGAAGCTGAAAGAATACTGAGTAGAGGGAGGGGAGTCGGCGAAGTCGGCCCCTCGTTAGGCGACGCCGAACGAATACCACACGTAGGGTGGCCGGCGAAGCCGGCCCATCGTTCGACGAAGACGAACGAATACTATGTAGAGGGAGGAGGGTCGGCGAAGCCGAACGAACACTACGGGTAGAGGGGTCGGCGAAGCAGGCCCATCGTTCGGCAAAGCTGAACGAATACTACATGGAGGGAGGGGGGTCGGCGAAGCCGGCCCATCGTTTGGGAAGCAGAACGAATACTACATGGAGGGTAGCCGGCGAAGCCGGCCCATCGTCCGACGAAGACGAACGAATACTATGTAGAGGGAGGTGGGACGGCGAAGCCGAACGAATACCGAGGGTGGCCGGCGTAGCCGGCCCATCGTTCGGCGAAGTCGAAATCGGCCAAGCCGAACGAATACTACGTAGAAGGAGGAAGGTCGGCGAAACCGGCCCGTCGTTCAGCGAAGCCGAACGAATAATACACGGAGGGTGGCCGGCAAAGGCGGCCCACTGAACGAATACTACATGGAGGGAAGGGGGTCGGTGGAGCCGAACCAATACTACATGGAGGGTAGCCGGCGACGCCGGCCTATCGCTCGGCGAAGACGAACCAATACTATGTAGAGGGAGGAGGGTCGAAGAAGCCGAACGAACACTACGGGTAGAGGGGTCGGCGAAGCCGGCCCATCGTTCGGCGGAGCCGAGCGAATGCTACATGGAGGGAGGGGGGTCGGCGATGGCGGCCCATCGTTTGGGGAAGCTGAACGAATACTACATGGAGGGCGGCCGGGGAAGCCGGCCCATCGTTCGGCGAAGACGAACGAATACTACATGAAGGGTAGCCGCCGAAGCCGGCCCATCGTTCGGCGAAGACGAACGAATATTATGTAGAGGGAGGAGAGTCGGCGAAGCCGAACGACAACTACGGGTAGAGGGGTCTGCGAAGTCGGCCCATCGTTCGGCGAAGCTGAACGAATACTACTTGGAGGGAGGGGGGTCGGCCATGGCGGCCCATCGTTTGGGGTAGCGAATAATACAAGGGGGGTAGTCGGAGAAGCCGGCCCATCGTTCGACGAAGACGAACGAATACTACAAGGAGGGAGGGGGGTTTGCGAAGCCGGCCCATCGTTTGGGGAAGCAGAACGAATACTACACGGAGGGTGGCCGGCAAAGGCGGCCCACTGAACGAATACTACATGGAGGGAAGGGGGTCGGCGAAGCCGAACGAACACTACGGGTAGGGGGGTCGGCGAAGCCGGCCCATCGTTTGGCGAAGCCGAACGAATACCACGTAGAGGGAGGGGGTCCGCGAAGCCGGCCCATCGTTCGGCGAAGACGAACGAATACTATGTAGAGGGAGGAGGGTCGGCGAAGCCGAACGAACACTACGGGTAGGGGGCTCGGCGAAGCCGGCCCATCGTTTGGCGAAGCCGAACGAATACCACGTAGAGGTAGGGGGTCCGCGAAGCCGGCCCATCGTTCGGCGAAGACGAACGAATACTATGTAGAGGGAGGAGAGTCGGCGAAGCCGAACGAACACTACGGGTAGAGGGGTCGGCGAAGCAGGCCCATCGTTCGGCGAAGCTGAACGAATACTACATGGAGGGAGGGGGGTCGGCGAAGCCGGCCCATTGTTCGGGGAAGCAGAACGAATACTAAATGGAGGGTAGCCGGCGAAGCCGGCCCTTCGTCCGACGAAGACGAACGAATACTATGTAGAGGGAGGTGGGTCGGCGAAGCCGAACGAATACCGAGGGTGGCCGGCGAAGCCGGCCCATCGTTCGGCGAAGTCGGAATCGGCCAAGCCGAAGGAATACTACGTAGAGGGAGGAAGGTCGGCGAAGCCGGCCCGTCGTTCGGCGAAGCCGAACGAATAATACACGGAGGGTGGCCGGCAAAGGCGGCTCACTGAACGAATACTACATGGAGGGAAGGGGGTCGGCGGAGCCGAACCAATACTCTATGGAGGGTAGCCGGCGGTTGCCGGCCCATCGTTCGGCGAAGACGAACGAATACTACATGGAGGGTAGCCGCCGAAGCCGGCCCATCGTTCGGCAAAGACGAACGAATACTATGTAGAGGGAGGAGGGTCGGCGAAGCCGAACGAACACTACGGGTAGGGGAGTCGGCGAAGCCGGCCCATCGTTCGGCCAAGCCGAACAAATACTACGTAGAGGAAGGGGGGGGGTCGGCGAAGCCGGCCCATCGTTCGACGAAGCTGAACGAATACCACGTAGAGGGAGGGGGTCCGCGAAGCCGGCCCATCGTTCGACGAAGCTGAAAGAATACTGGGAGGGGGTCCGCGAAGCCGGCCGATCGTTCGACGAAGCTGAAAGAATACTGAGTAGAGGGAGGGGAGTCGGCGAAGCCGGCCCATCGTTCGGCGACGCCGAACGAATACCACACGGAGGGTGGCCGGCGAAGCCGGCCCATCGTTCGACGAAGCTGAAGGAATACTGAGTAGAGGGAGGGGAGTCGGCGAAGCCGGCCGATCGTTCGACGGAGCCTAACGAATACTACATGGAGGGTAGCCGGCGAAGCCGGCCCATCGTTCGACGAAGACGAACGAATACTATGTAGAGGGAAGGTGGTCGGCGAAGCCGGCCCATCGTTCGGCGAAGCCGAACGAATACCACGTAGAGGGAGGGGGTCCGCGGAGCCGGCCCATCGTTCGACGAAGCTGTAGGAATACTGAGTAGAGGGAGGGGAGTCGGCGAAGCCGGCCGATCGTTCGACGGAGCCTAACGAATACTACATGGAGGGTAGCCGGCGAAGCCGGCCCATCGTTCGACGAAGACGAACGAATACTATGTAGAGGGAAGGTGGTCGTCGAAGCCGGCCCATCGTTCGGCAAAGCCGAACGAATACCACGTAGAGGGAGGGGGTCCGCGAAGCCGGCCCATCGTTCGACGAAGCTGAAAGAATACTGAGTAGAGGGAGGGGAGTCGGCGAAGTCGGCCCCTCGTTAGGCGACGCCGAACGAATACCACACGTAGGGTGGCGGGCGAAGCCGGCCCATCGTTCGACGAAGACGAACGAATACTATGTAGAGGGAGGAGGGTCGGCGAAGCCGAACGAACACTACGGGTAGAGGGGTCGGCGAAGCAGGCCCATCGTTCGGCGAAGCTGAACGAATACTACATGGAGGGAGGGGGGTCGGCGAAGCCGGCCCATCGTTTGGGGAAGCAGAACGAATACTACATGGAGGGTAGCCGGCGAAGCCGGCCCATCGTCCGACGAAGACGAACGAATACTATGTAGAGGGAGGTGGGTCGGCGAAGCCGAACGAATACCGAGGGTGGCCGGCCAAGCCGGCTCATCGTTCGGCGAAGTCGAAATCGGCCAAGCCGAGCGAATACTACGTAGAGGGAGGAAGGTCGGCGAATCCGGCCCGTCGTTCGGCGAAGCCGAACGAATAATACACGGAGGGTGGCCGGCAAAGGCGGCCCACTGAACGAATTCTACATGGAGGAGAGGGGGTCGGCGAAGCCGGCCCACTGTTTGGGGAAGCAGAACGAATACTACATGGAGGGTAGCCGGCGAAGCCGGCCCATCGTTCGGCGAAGACGAACGAATACTATGTAGAGGGAGGAGGGTCGGCGAAGCCGAACGAACACTACGGGTAGAGGGGTCGGCAAAGCCGGCCCATCGTTCGGCGAAGCTTAACGAATACTACATGGAGGGTAGCCGCCGAAGCCGGCCCATCGTTCGGCGAAGACGAACGAATACTATGTAGAGGGAGGAGGGTCGGCGAAGCCGAACGAACACTACGGGTAGGGGAGTCGGCGAAGCCGGCCCATCGTTCGGCCAAGCCGAACAAATACTACGTAGAGGAAGGGGGGGGTCGGCGAAGCCGGCTCATTGTTCGACGAAGCGAATACTACACGGAGGGTGGCCGGGGAAGCCGGTCCATCGTTCGGCAAAGCCGAACGATTACCACGTAGAGGGAGGGGGTCCGCGAAGCCGGCCCATCGTTCGACAAAGCTGAAGGAGTACTTAGTAGAGGGAGCGGAGTCGGCGAAGCCGGCCCATCGTTCGACGGAGCCTAACGAATACTACATGGAGGGTAGCCGGCGAAGCTGGCCCATCGTTCGACGAAGCTGAAGGAATACTGAGTAGAGGGAGGGGAGTCGGCGAAGCCGGCCGATCGTTCGACGGAGCCTAACGAATACTACATGGAGGGTAGCCGGCAAGGCCGGCCCATCGTTCGACGAAGACGAACGAATACTATGTAGAGGAAAGGTGGTCGGCGAAGCCGGCCCATCGTTCGGCGAAGCCGAACGAATACCACGTAGAGAGAGGGAGTCCGCGAAGCCGGCCCATCGTTCGACGAAGCTGAAAGACAACTGAGTAGAGGGAGGGAAGTCGGCGAAGCCGGCCCACCGTTCGGCGACGCCGAACTAATACCACATGGAGGGTGGCCGGCGAAGCCGGCCCATCGTTCGACGAAGCTGGAGGAATACTGAGTAGAGGGAGGGGAGTCGGCGAAGCCGGCCCATCGTTCGACGAAGCTGAACGAATACCACGTAGAGGGAGGGGGTCCGCGAAGCCGGCCCATCGTTCGACCAAGCTGAAAGAATACTGAGTAGAGGGAGGGGGTCCGCGAAGCCGGCCCATCGTTCGACAAAGCTGAAGGAATACTGAGTAGAGGGAGGGGAGTCGGCGAAGCCGGCCGATCGTTCGACGGAGCCTAACGAATACTACATGGAGGGTAGCCGGCGAAGCCGGCCCATCGTTCGACGAAGACGAACGAATACTATGTAGAGGGAAGGTGGTCGGCGAAGCCGGCCCATCGTTCGGCGAAGCCGAATTAATACCACGTAGAGGGAGGGGGTCCGCGAAGCCGGCCCATCGTTCGACGAAGCTGAAAGAATACTGAGTAGAGGGAGGGGAGTCGGCGAAGTCCGCCCATCGTTCGGCGACGCCGAACGAATACCACACGGAGGGTGGCCGGCGAAGCCGGCTCATCGTTCGACGAAGACGAACGAGAACTACGTTGAGGGTTGTCGGCAAAGCCGGCCCATCCTTCAGCAAAGTCGAACGAATACTACATAGAGGGAGGAAGGTCGGCAAAGCTGAACGAATACTAGAGTTCAAGTGCTTTCGACGACGTGTTTATGTCTGATCGTTTTTCAAAAGGCGCAGATATACTAATGCCAGGGGGCACGCGCCTTCAAGTCACGTAGCTGCCACGGGCTAGGGACCCGAAGGGTCACTAGTGTAACTTAAATAGTGAGTGTAACCATTCTATAACAAGAGCTATGTATATAGCTATGTATACCATTAGAATCACAACAAGTACATTTGAACAAAAATACTATAGTAGATAATGGCCACTTTCTAAACATTGTCTAGCGGATGGGCGAGGCGCGCTCATTGCGGAGAGCAGTGCGGAGTTTGCAACACCCCGACAAACAGAGTTTCGATCGCGCGTCTGCCCTTCGCAGTCCCGTCCATTTTTTACACCACACATTCTGAGAAGATATCATACGTTCACTCTGTTCCTACTGTCTCCACATAAACATAAACACCGCAGGACCGTATTAGATTCAATAAAAGCATGGACAAATCCGAATATCTCTGAAAAAGAGCCCAGTTTGAGAATGGTTCAACATGAATTTGAGGAAAAGAGCCCAATCACAGTGAGTTTTTGGTTCATTTCAAGAAAATATAGTTCCTATTGACATATGGAACCTTATTCCTTGCTCTTTTTTAACATCAAAACAAACCTCCGGTTCAGGTTAAGCCCTTAAAGCCACAGTCCAAGCTCAGGGGTAATTTTTGATATTATATTCCAGCCGCCGTGTATAGCAACCCTGCCAAGCGCGAGATCTCAATTCGATCAAATAAGTGAGAAAATTCAGGGAAAAAGTCGGCCCCGCCCACTTTACCCCAAAAGCCTAACCGCGCATACCGCCCCGGAAAGGGAACCAAGAGCTCTGCTATTGTACATTTTGCCTTTGAGCATTGCTACACAAACCAATTTTTCCGTTTGCAGAGAATTTGGTTCCCTATCCGAGGCGGAACGCTTGATTATGCTTTTAGGGTACTGGGGGCGGGGCCGACTTTTTCCCTGTAGTTTCACACTTATTTGATCGAATTGAGATCTCGCGCTTGGCAGGGTTGCTATACACGGTGGGTGGACTATAATATCAAATTTTATCCCTGAGGTTGGACTGTGCCTTTAAAGAACACCCTAAATGTCTTGCAGAAAACAATGCGTAACCTCCTGAAATTGTAATCTTCTACTCATTTCCGATTCTTTCCGCGTTTTGGGGCATTTTTTTCGGAAATCAGAAATCTGAAGGCCAAAAACCATCGGAAATCGGAAATCCGCTCATTCCTGCCACTGATCTATCGCGACAAGGCACAACGCCCTATTGCCTCAAACTCTGCCTGCGACTGCCTTAAACATAAGTGTGTAGTGAGCTCACACTATGTTTAAGGCAGTCGCTTAAAGGCACAGTCCAACCTCAGAGGTAATTTTTGATATTTTGGTCCGGTCGCCGTCTTTACCAACCCTGCCAAGCGCGAAATCTTAGTTCGCTCAAATAAGCGAGAAAAAGCTAGGAAAAAGTCGGCCACGCCACCTTGAAAGAAAAAATGGGCAACGCCCACTGGCAGGTTTCCGATCTCAATTGGGAAGAGACGCGCGAATGATTTTGTTCAAAATCTATGTTCTTCGTTTTGTTTTCGGTCTGGCTTTATATTGTGACCTTATTCAGAATGATGGCTGCAAATAACGAGAAAATACAGGCTCGAGACAACTCGTCCGCGAACTTCTAATAGTTCAAATTCAAAATTTTTGAGGAGCCGTAACTCAGTTTGTAGTGAGTTCTAAGCGATTCTGAAAACACCATTGTGATCAGCGTGAAATTTTCTACAAGATAGGCTAGGATACGAAAAATCAATTCTGAGCTTGGACTGTGGCTTTAAGGCTGGATTTTGATCAACGTCGTTCTTTCGTTGGCCAGTCCCCTCCTCACTGTTTTCCGAATCGCAGTTCCGAAAAAAAAACAAGAAATATGGCGAGTCACCGCTCTTAGCTGCTCTGAACCCTGCCATACATACCAGCGCGCTACTACAGCACTCTGCAGGTACGCAATCACGTTACTTACGCGGTATTCATTCTACGGTAATCATGAAAACTGGAGCAATATACAAAAAAATTAAGGGTTAGCGGAAACAACTATAAATTTGGTGTTCTGAATTACGGTGTGGCAGAAACTGTGTAAGAGGCGTGACTGGGTAACCGCAGGTGGGGAGATAACAATGCTTCTTGGGACTCTCCACCGGGACGGATTATAGGGTGCAGAAGCAGCAAAACTTAGCGTTCAGTAAGGGAAGTGTGATGCGGTACTGGAAGTTTATTCAGGACCGAACTGTTTCACTAATCCCTACACAGGAAAATTTAGATGCAAGTTCTCCTGCGGTGTCTTCCTTTTTTTCTCAGTTGTTTTTTTTTTAGATTTTTGTAATTAGGAGAATACAGTTTTGTTACTCTGAAATTTGAAAATCTTACTAACCGACTAGAGGTCTCTATTGAGCTAGGAACCCTAGCTATGGTGTCACATTTTCAGCTTCACCTACAACGGCCTTTTTCGGACTTGAACGGTAATCCACACGTCAAAGTGGATCTTAAATTTTGGTTATGAAGAAGTTTGAACGAATCGTTCGTAAAACACAAAGATGAAGGGGAAACTGTGGAGAGTTCCGAAAAATCGTATCAGTCTGTAAGTAGTGTCGTTATCGGAGTGAAATTACGGTCTGGAGCTGCGCACTGCCGCGTTTGAGACAGGCCCGCCACACAAAATCGTGCAAGGATCACGGCCAAATTTTTAATTCTTCTGTGAAAGCACTCCTGAGAGAAATGCAGTTTCAAAAAGTCATTAAGTGAAATATAAATCATTAATGGAAATCTGAGGATAGGAAAGTGTAGTGTTTTCACACACTACTGGACCTCTTTGTAAGTGGCAGAGTTGTGGCGGACCATTGACATAATTCGTGTAGAGATAGTGCACGCTTCAGTCAATAGGGATTTTCTCGAAAAGAAACGGTAACTGCAATTCTACAAATCGTTAGAAGCAGGACATCGTGATTATAGGGCTCCCGGGACTTTAATACCCACCGCCATCCCCCGTTTCAGGTGTTTTATAGTTACTTTGAAACAGAAAGTTGGCGCTTTGGCCGGGGTTTTCCTGACCGTGAGGGATTTAATTCGTTCAAAAAGCCACACAGTTTCCGGACAGAGCGCCGCGAACCCCCCGGCTTATGGTTCCCGGACAAAGCGCCGCGAAGCGGCGCTTTGGCCGGGGTTTTCCTGACCGTGAGGGATTTAATTCGTTCAAAAAGCCACACAGTTTCCGGACCGAGCGCCGCGAACCCCGGCTTATGGTTCCCGGACAAAGTGCCGCGAAGCGGCGCTTTAGCCGGGGTTTTCCTGACCGTGAGGGATTTATTTCGTTCAAAAACCCACACAGTTTCCGGACAGGGCGCCGCGAAGCGGCCTGAACCCCCCGGCTTATGGTTCCCGAACAAAGCGCCGCGAAGCGGCGCTTTGGCCGGGGTTTTCCTGACCGTGAGGGATTTAATTCGTTCAAAAAGCCACACAGTTTCCGGACAGAGCGCCGCGAAGCGGCGCGAACCCCCCGGCTTATGGTTCCCGGACAAAGCGCCGCGAAGCGGCGCTTTGGCCGGGGTTTTCCTGACCGTGAGGGATTTAATTCGTTCAAAAAGCCACACAGTTTCCGGACAGAGCGCCGCGAAGCGGCGCGAACCCCCCGGCTTATGGTTCCCGGACAAAGCGCCGCGAAGCGGAGCCGGGGTTTTCCTGACCGTGAGGGATTTAATTCGTTCAAAAAGCCACACAGTTTCCGGACAGAGCGCCGCGAAGCGGCGCGAACCCCAACTTATGGTCCCCGGACAAAGCGCCGCGAAGCGCCGCTTTGGCCGGGGTTTTCCTGACCGTGAGGGATTTAATTCGTTCAAAAAGCCACACAGTTTCCGGACAGAGCGCCGCGAAGCGGCGCGAACCCCCCGGCTTATGGTTCCCGGACAAAGCGCCGCGAAGCGGCGGGTTTTCCTGACCGTGAGGGATTTAATTCGTTCAAAAAGCCACACAGTTTCCGGACAGAGCGCCGCGAAGCGGCGCGAACCCCCCGGCATATGGTTCCCGGACAAAGCGCCGCGAAGCGGCGCTTTGGCCGGGGTTTTCCTGACCATGAGGGATTTAATTCGTTCAAAAAGCCACACAGTTTCCGGACAGAGCGCCGCGAAGCGGCGCGAACCCCCCGGCTTATGGTTCCCGGACAAAGCGCCGCGAAGCGGCGCTTTGGCCGGGGTTTTCCTGACCGTGAGGGATTTAATTCGTTCAAAAAGTCACCCAGTTTCCGGACAGAGCGCCGCGAAGCGGCGCGAACCCCCCGGCTTATGGTTCCCGGACAAAGCGCCGCGAAGCGGCGCTTTGGCCGGGGTTTTCCTGACCGTGAGGGATTTAATTCGTTCAAAAAGTCACCCAGTTTCCGGACAGAGCGCCGCGAAGCGCCGCTAACCCCCCGGCTTATGGTTCCCGGACAAAGCGCCGCGAAGCGGCGGGTTTTCCTGACCGTGAGGGATTTAATTCGTTCAAAAAGCCACACAGTTTCCGGACAGAGCGCCGCGAAGCGGCGCGAACCCCCCGGCATATGGTTCCCGGACAAAGCGCCGCGAAGCGGCGCTTTGGCCGGGGTTTTCCTGACCATGAGGGATTTAATTCGTTCAAAAAGCCACACAGTTTCCGGACAGAGCGCCGCGAAGCGGCGCGAACCCCCCGGCTTATGGTTCCCGGACAAAGCGCCGCGAAGCGGCGCTTTAGCCAGTTTTCCTGACCGTGAGGGATTTAATTCGTTCAAAAAGTCACCCAGTTTCCGGACAGAGCGCCGCGAAGCGGCGCGAACCCCCCGGCTTATGGTTCCCGGACAAAGCGCCGCGAAGCGGCGCTTTGGCCGGGGGTTTCCTGACCGTGAGGGATTTAATTCGTTCAAAAGTCACCCAGTTTCCGGACAGAGCGCCGCGAAGCGGCGCGAACCCCCCGGCTTATGGTTCCCGGACATATTTAAAGTGCAACTTGTGTACGCCGCTTTCATTTCAGAAGAAACCCGTCGCCAGTCGGAGAGCAAAACCCCCTCCTACCGTAATCGATTCAACGAACGCGAAAAGGGCATTGAGGGACGTATCATCAACGCCACGCTGAGGGACCTGTCCACGAAGCTGGCACGGATACAGGACCAACTTGTTCAGCCGGAGAATATGGTAGGTGATGATAGTTTTCAAGAGCTTTAACGCCCCATACTTATGGGTGTAGTCCTGACAGTGAGAATTTGATACAAACTTCTGCTGTCATCACGATTTTTTAACTGAATCCTGACAAGGATTACAAGAATAATCATAGAAACTCGAGAACGCAGAGTAAGAAATTACGCCGGCGCTGTGTGATACAGTCGTTGTAAGCAAAATGTGACGCGGTGCATGAACGTTACAGCGCACAACACATCCGTGACGCGTCACGGAGCGTGAATAGCGCTGCTGACTTGACAGTATGCGTAAGAAGGCCAACTCGTGCTTCCAGCTTCAGCATACAACGTTTATCTCGTTTAACTAGTGATAGGCCTACAGCTCATGCTGACAACTCATGATAGGATTATATACTTACGATATACTTACGACCATTACAGAGAAATATAGTTTCATCATCGTACGCGAAATCGCAGAATCCGCTCATACCCAGCGTCCGTAGTCAGCCCAGTTAACCGGATCAAATTATGCGGACTTCTGAGAAGGCAGCCGAATGTCAACGTGCGGACCCGCACGTTGAAGGATAGCGGGCTAGGGCACCGGCGCAATTACTCGTGGGGTCGATAATTCAGGCCAAAGTCAGATGGACTTCACGAATCATCCTGAAATCAGCCTGCAGCGATCTCTTCAAGAGCATTTCTAGCCCATGTCATGAGTCACAAATAGCAACTTACGACTTGAGATGAAATTTGTGAAGAGACGCAAAATTTTGACACACTGGATTCGAGCTGTGGTCAATTGTGTATCAGCCTGCACTCTTTATACTGCGCCATCCCATAAGTTGGAACCACTCCCTGACAATTACTGGCGAACAGGAAGCGTGTTAGGTCCTGTGCGAAAACTTCGCCTGTTACGGGACTCGAACTTTCTTGACGTTGCTCAGATACTAACCCGTTTACCACAACGCCACGGCGCTCTGTCATTCAGCTCCGCCTATTTCCACTCAACCAAATTGTTCTGCCTCCACACAGCGGTCTGGTCATTATATGTTCGACGTCGACGTTTTATCGGCTGATAGAGCAGACCAGTCGCTATAATTACGATATTCCTAAGGTACATGTGCTATGCAAAATATTTGTGTACATCGAAACAGCCTCGATTTTGATTCTTTGCCCTTCGACCTTGAACAGGCATTAGACGCAGTTGAACCCTTTTTTCCCAAGAATAGGGAGCGACACCAAACCACTTAGCTATGATGCAGTGTTCGGTATCAACAACAACCCCTGTTCTTTAGGAGGCATACAAGCGGATGTGTGCCAAGCACCTGCAGAGGAAGAGACGGAGGACGCGAGAGTATCTATTTCCTGATCCCTCAGGGTCAACGTCGGTTGCGAGATGTTGATGGTTAGCGCGGCTTGGAAATTATCTAACCTCCCAGCAGACATTCCACGTTCGACTTTCCATAAATCTCGGCATGGTAGTATCTCGTAGTTGTATTCTTGAGCAGTAGACCGAGAATTTTCAGCTTTATTCGGCTAACGTTTCGGCAATCACGCCTTCTTCAGAGCCTGGAAGCCAAAGATACATAAGGAAACTAGCCGTCCAAGCACCATTTCAGATCAAAAGGACTAATTTTACAGAAAACTTGCAAAAGCGACACCATATGACAATTTGAAATAGCTAACCTTTAGTGTGCAGACTGGAGCCTGCCAGACACCCTCAGATGGTCTTAGATAGCGGGTGAATGAGTGGGACCATATCGGACCACCCACCTCATTAGCCTTCAGAAGGCTGATCAAGCTCATCAGCAGATCAAAACCCACAAAGGTCAACAAAGGGGGCTAGTTCTCGGGTGATCGCCACACATTTGCCCTTTCTGTTGATCTTCGGGTTTTTGGAATTTATCCAGAACGCCTCTAGGGTCCTGCGTGCGGCAATCTCTGATTCGCGCGCAAGTATCGTAAGCGCAATGTCGAAACAGCTGTTTCCATGGACTTGCACCCGATGTTCTCCCGAGGAGTAGACACCTTGGACTTTCTCATGCCATCCACGTGTTCCTTAACCCTAACGCAAAGAGCCCCGCCTGTTTCTCCTACATATTCCTCTCTGCACATCTGGCAAGAGATAAGGTAGAGCACCCCAGTGCCTGCGCAATCCCCTTCCCTTCCGTATGGGCAAATCACACATGACGGCGTTATGCAGGCTCGGTCATACAGACGGTTTCGAACCAATTGTCCCTTGAGGTTGTGAGGAGGGATCTCAATTAGCCTAACTACGTCCTGGAGGTCTGCCTTACAGGAGCGTATCGCGGCGCTTAGCTCTTCGGAAATGAAGGGCACAGAAAACCCTATTTTTGACCTGTCCTGGTCAGCGCTGGTCACTCTGGGTGGTCTTCGCCTTAAAGGCATCGTACACGATGAAAACCATATTTGGGTTTTTGATGTTTTCGTGTTGTACTATCCCTATAGTGACTAACGGTAGCAAAACGCCCCCTCAAAAACGTCAACTTTTTGAGAAAAACCCATTTTTAGAAAGTTCATAGCAAATTTGAATTTCGCGCCGGCATCAACTTGGGATAGTTGCGCAGAGAATGCAAGGAACAGTTTTACTCTTCGCTCCTTGGCGCAGCGTTGGAAGCAATTCACCGAGGATGCCGCTCAACTACGACTTCAGCGAAATTAAAATGGGCTACCCACCTGCTGCGTCCAGTGCTGCCGGCTGCTTTCGATCGATACCGAATTCGAAATCGACTGGCGTGTGTATTGCGCCCTACGACGCGTCAAGGCACACCCGCCGTCAGCAACCCAGGAGTTTTGTTCTTTGTAACAACGGATCGACCCCAAGGCCGGCCCCCCAAACCCAACAAGCCATTTTGAGGTAAGCGAATCTTCACTCAGAGACGGTTTTGTAACTCCAAACTTTCTGAGTGACATTGTCATGGCCCACTAGTCCGAATGAACGCATAAACCCAAATTCGGTTTTCATCGTGGACGATGCCTTTAAATTGGTGGATCCTTTGACAGGTTAACCGTTTTGCTGAGCTATGCGCTGAGCTAATTCTATTGAGGCCGTCCTCTGCGTACTGTCAGATGAAACTGCGATAGCTGTGCGAAACATGTTTTTACAGTGGCTTTTTTGATTGTAGTGGGATGCGCAGAACTGTAATGGACAATAATATTTATACTTGTAGGTTTGCGGAACCACCTGGTTTTGTATGACCCTCCGGAAAGTTTGACCTGGCATCCCTCCTCACAACCTCAAGGGACAATTGGTTCGAAACCGTCTGTATGACCGAGCCTGCATAACGCCGTCACGTGTGATTTGCCCATACGGAAGGGAAGGGGATTGCGCTAGCACTGGGGCGGTCTACCTTACCTCTTAACAGATGTGCAGAGAGGAATATGTAGGAGAAACAGGCAGGGCTCTTTGCATTAGGGTTAAAGGCATCGTACGCGCAGAAAACCGTATATTATTTTTTGATGTTTTTGTGTAGCTTGGCCTATCTAGTGAACGAAAATGTCGAAGGGGCCCATGAAAAACCTTCATTTGTAAAGAAAAGTCAATTGGAACACATTGTAAATACGAATTTGAATTTCGCGCCAAGATCCTTTTTGAAGTTTTTCTGCTTTTGGAGGCCCGCCACTGTCATTTTCGGAGTTTTCGGCATGTGGAGTTCGTGCCGTAATTATTTTTCATGTCGTCTTACGGTCGCACCAACATCCTAGGAAAAAGTGCTAGATGACTGGTGAGAATTGGTGGCGGATCTTCATCTTTGACGCCTTCCAACCTCATTGCCCAACGTTTTTGACGCGCCAAAGTTTACCAGTGTGGCCTACCGCGTTCAATCATGAAATTGAGCCTGAAAAATGAAAGTTGATTTCCAGCGCGAACGATGCCTTTAAGGAACACGTGGATGGCATGAGAAAGTTCAAGGTGTCTACTCTTTTGGGAGAACAACGGGTGCAAGTCCATGGAAACAGCTTTTTCGATATTGCGGTTACGATACTTGCGCGCGAATCAGAGATTGCCGCACGCAGGACCCTAGAGGCGTTTTGGATAAATTCCAAAAACCCAAAGATCAACAGAAAGGACGAATGTGTGGCGATCACCCAAGAACTAGCCCCCTTTGTTGACCTTTCTGGGTTTTGATCTGCTGATGAGCTTGATCAGCCTTCTGAAGGCTAATGAGGTGGGTGGTCCGATATGGTCCCACTCATTCACCCGCCATCTAAGACCATCTGAGGGTGTCTGGCAGGCACCAGTCTGCACACTAAAGGTTAGCTATTTCAAATTGTCATACAGTGTCGCTTTTGTGAGTTTTCTGTAAAATTAGTCCTTTTGTTCTGAAATGGTGCTTGGACGGCTAGTTTCCTTATGTATCTTTGGCTTTCAGGCTCTGAAGAAGGCGAGATTGCCGAAACGTTAGCCGAATAAAGCTGAAAATTCTCGGTCTACTGCTCAAGAATACAACTACGAGATACTTCCAGCAGACATGTTGGTTAGACCTACGCTCCACTTTCAGGCGTTGAAAATAGTAAGAGCAAATGCAGGCTAGTCCCCACAACATATGTAGTATAGCCATTGTCGAACGAGTTGTGGGGGGGGGGGGGGGTGAACACAGGGAGAGCGCGCCACCATTTGCCGGGTGAGCGGCACCTTATTGACCGGCTGAGGAGGCAGTATACACCGAAGATCGCCCGGGTACAATGTTCAGTCAGTCGGAATTGCTAGCCCCCGCACCCGATGTTGTTTTCCAAAGAGTCTAAGCTTCAAATGTGGTCGCAACCAACCACAACTCTAGTTCGAAACGATACATGCAAGCACCTGCAGAGGCCAGTTCAGAGAACACAGGATCACCTGTTTTCTGTTTCCTCGGAGTCGGCGCTCGGCACGAGCTGTTCAAGATTGGTGGAACACGATGTAGAACTAGCTCTCTTCTGCAGGCGGGTTGGCCAGGCCTTCGCTCAACCGTCGGGCGTTGATAGGAGTATGAGAAGCTGCAGACTGGTCTCTTCACTTAGAAAACCCTTTGCCAAAAGAGGGGCGTACAATACTAACAGGGCTGACCAAGACCGATAGGTGAGGATTGCCGAATTCATTCTAGGACATTTGGCTTGCGGTAAGCCGCGGCAGGACCAACTGACGCTGGGGAAAGGGGGCTATAAGATTACGAGTCGTGCAGAAGCCGCGACAAAGTCGTTCAACACACTCAACACTTTTCCGTAAAATACCCTAGGGTGATAGTTACTGTACTGTGATAGTTGCAAAAGAATTACTGTTGAAGAGCCTACTGGGTGACGTGCGTATGCTGGTGAACTTCATACAGGACCAGCATGGAAATCCATTTCGACGAGTAGGTCTAAGCGCCCTTCTGGATGCAGTCGATAAATCGCCAAAAATGGAGAGGTAGGTCTCTTCAGTCATTTCGGAAAATAATTCTTCTGTTTCTTTTATTTTTTCCACAGCTTTACTTCTGCACATATTTTTCTTGCATCACAACTGCTTTTAGCCACACTGACCCAGAACCGACCCCCCTCGTTCACACCTCAAAACCCTCACAGGCTCGTCGATCAATTCTGAGACTTCATCACGGTCATGTGCGACATGAGCGATCTGCTCCTCTATTGAAACGTCATCCGCATCTGCTGGCTTGTGTTTCGCTGTCGTTTGAGTGGGTACACTGTTGCATGTGAGCCTATGTTTCTGAGCTAGCATGGCCTCATTGCTCACCCGTACAGCAGGATTCTGAACCCTTCTCTTTAAATTAAAATGTGAAAGCTTCAGAGTCCTGTTGACCAGCCAGGTTCCGTTCAGTTTGATACTCTAGACTTCGTCGTCCGCAACCGCTCAGCAGAACGAGTCAATACCTATCTTTAACATTCACCTTTGCAGAACCTTCTGTCTTTCGCCTGATGTGTTAGTTTATACAGCCTGATGGTGAGACACTATGCAACGCTGCCTTTCCTTCTTCAGCGTTTGCCTGGCTCAAGTGCAGGATTCGCTTTTCTAGTGCGCTGGCGCCATTTCTCCGTCAGGAGCCTGGTCACGGTGTACACCGGTGATCTTCAGATCGCTAAGCAGCCTGTCAAACCAACGCTGTCTAGGCCGGCTTTGGGTCCTTTTCCACGCGTTTTTAGGCCGAGACAAGCGTAGCGAACGTTGCCTTTTCCAGCGCTAAAAACGTGCGCATATATTGCTGTCGAGATTCGCGGAGTTTATCGGCAGTCGGAGCAACACCAATATTGATGACGTGGCCCAAACGGGTGACACCGGCTGTAACTAGTGATATGGTAGACGTGGTCCAAGCGCGTGACACCGGTTGTCTAACTTAAGCCAAGTTTTGACTGCATCGCTGCTGTTTTTCATCGCAGCGATTTTGCACCCGCTGCTGCAGCGATGTAGCAGCGGCAGCGATTCTGTTCATAGTGCATAGGCCCACGGATGATCGCAGAAATTCAATCAACCAGTGAAATTAATAGCTGGTATTCATCAATAACGCGTTTCGACTCGAAAAGACTAATCTTTGCATGTGAAATGGTCAACGTTTACTAGACAAAACGTGTCATTCGCTGGCAATCGCTCCATCGCTGCCATAATGGCAGCGATGGAGTGATGATCAGCGAATATCGAGTATCGCTCCTCCAGCAGCGAAGCAGTAAAACATAGGATTTCGCCGCCGCGACCCAGCGATGTAGGGCGTTTACCACGAAGCGATCACAATTGCAGCGATTTTCCATTACGCGTGATGAAAAAGGAGAATTTGTCCCTCGCATGGCCGCAGCGACCACCTGCAGTCAAAACTAGGCTTTACCGTTTTCACTGGGTGGCTCAGTCCGCTCTTCCGTGTGGGTAGCACTGGAAACTCCTAGACCCTGTCGAGGTTAGCTAAACGCATTCTCGAGTTCTGGTGATAGATCTGGGTATATCGCCCGTGTGACGGGTCGGCTGGTAGAGATCCTTATCGCACCAGATACAGTGGAGCCACCGCTGCGACCATGTGTAAACCAGGCGAAAGCCGTAGCTGCAACTTTTTGAAAGCGGCTAACCATGAACAACTTGCACCGTTCAGACAGTGATACCGAGCCGGACGAAAGGCGCGTAGCTTCTCTAGTCTTATTGATGGTGCACACTTGTCAGACTGCGACCTATAGAAGTCTCATCAAGCATATGAGGGGCATTTAGATATTTCTGTTGAACCAAAGGTAACCATTACAGTTTCCGCATGGTCGTGGACAGTGACGGGCCGATCGCGAGCAAACCCAGGTTTCTGCTAAATCTCGTACATCATAGAAACCTCACTGCGAGCATCTTTTCAAGTTCGCGCTAACCGAGGCAGACATCACCTGTGATGAGCGGCATTCAGACCACATTTACAAGCGCGCACCAGGTCGAGCTGACCAAGCTACGACAGTGGCTTCCTTTAGCCAAAACAAGGGGCTTCCAGTCCAACAACAGAGCTTCCTTAGTGACCTAGGGTGAAAATTAATCTGACAAAACCTCCATCATGCTCGGTCTGAATTTTCCCGCGATCAGGTTCCCATTTCGTCCGAAAATGATAGGCATGATGGCCACCATAGACCTATGTGAACACCTCAGCGAAAAGCATTAGAGGCAAACAGCGTCTTGCATCATTCTAACAACTTCAACTCAATGGAAACTCCCGTAACTGTTCCCGAAGTTTTCGTGGAGTTCCTAGACAGCCACGAGGCCGTGAGCACGCTGAGAAAGCAACTCAACAGGAAATGCTGCGGCCAGTCTGAGCTCACAATCAGGACTCTCCGCGATTTAAAGGCAACTTAAATGGTCGCTCTCGTTTCGACCGAAGAGCTATTTTGATCCGCCCAGAAGGCTCTCCGACTCTCGCGGTCCATAACTGCTATCAACCCAGAGAGGTTTTGAGCTCTATCGATCCAACCGATGCTACAATCCCAGTACAAATCAAATAGACGCTCTCAGAGAGTAACCCCGGACGGATAGAGGGTCAATAGCTGGTCAATCAATGACCTCCCATCGATCTGACCATAGTCGGCGATGGAAACGATGCAGGCATGATCACAGACCATTGCGAATGGGCTGAAGTCCATTATTTTGAACTGGCCGCATGTGTTCAGCATGCAAGCTGTGGGACAGGAAATCTGTAGCCGACGGGGACCGCCCTACCCTTAGTGATTCGCCTTTTGGGAGCTTTTACCTGCAGGCGATACGAACCAAATATCACTGATAGCCGTGCCTCTGTTCGGGTGACAAGTTCATATCGTTTCGAGGTTGGCCCGTTTCTCGACCGCGATCCACCCAGCAGGATAGCCAACATCAGCCCAAAGAGGTAATGAGTGTCGGTGACAAACCCTGCTTCACTGTTTGAGTAGTCAGCGCTGCCTGAATTATTCAATAGATTCGCTAGCTTAGGTACCACGATAAGTGTGGGCTTGTGCATCGTCTCTGTTTCTTGAAATTCTATGTCATAACCCTTCAGGAGTGAGTCGTCTCATTGAGTCCGGTCTTATTAAGTTTGTGCACCGTGATGTGAAACTGTTTTGCAGTCTGACGCTTATTTATTTGTCAATCATTATCGATTGTTCGAGTGACTAAAGAATCGCAATTCTTGTCCGCCAGTTGAACACATTGGCAATCAGCCAATCCTCCGGTTTTTCTCTACTTTCGTACTCCTCGGAAACGTGTTTCCCCCATCAATGGGCTCGCCAAGGGTTATCTTGTCTGTTTCAAGTTGCTACTAAGTCAGACCCAGCCGACTCTATTCATCTAAGTTAAAACTTTAATGCAAGCGTTCCGCAGCGTGGCATGAAGTTTCACATCCTAAAAAAGAAATATTTCTATACCTCATTACGTTTTGCCAGAAGGGTGATTGTAGCTGTTGCTGACCTTGCGCACATTTATGATTGTTACCCTGGATTACTCGCTTACATACTACATTTTTTTCAATTTCTTGCTTCCTTAGATTGATACGATTCCTGCTGCATACATGAGATGGTATTTTTAGAGTTTTTTTTTTCGATGTTCCACGTTTTGGTCGTAGATGGTGCTCCTCGAGAACAGCATATAAATAAGTAAAATAAATAAATAAAAGATTGATAAACCGCACAGCGCGCAGAAGCACAGTGGCCAAGTGGGAACCCGACATGATTCGCGATTCGGAGCAAGTCAGTTGCTTGCCACCAGCTTGAATCAAGTTTTAGCTTACTTGTTCTACAGTAAAACGTGGCAGTACATAGTTCTTGTATATATTTGGATCCCCTAACCATCGCAGTGATACGGTGACCAATTGTGATCTCGTCCGATATCGTCCTTTTTTTAGTTCAGTATTGTAGCGTCCGAGTAACCGTCCACAATAGAAATGACGACCCAACAACTCACACCTTCTGTACACTCAACCCGAAGAACACTCCGTAATCAGTACAAGTAATCTGCTAATTACTGAATTGCAGCTGTGAAATGCCTCGAAAGGACGAGAGCGGTAAGAGCAGTCCGGGAGGACTGGCTCCACCTGCCAGAGGAGATCAGGCGTCGCTCAGGAGAGGATTATTTCGGAGGAGGGAGAAGGTGAATTTTTGAGTGTTTTTTTTTTCAACATTTAGGTTTTCCCAGCTGTCATCCAACTATGAAAATGTGTGAATCCTTCAAAAATTTCAAAAAAACAACGCACAGGTAATCGAGTATTAGATAAATAGGCATGAAATCTTTCGAAAATGATATGAATGGAAATAAAAATAAAAAGTATAATTATCCGCACAATGTTATTTACTTGATAATTTCAGTCATCGCACGATTCTGTGCTAAAAAGTGGCGCGGACGACGGATCAGATGCGGATTCCTCCCCATCGACGCCGAGAACGGCTTCATCCATCGATGATGGTCTATCGCCGCTAGTCTCAGCTGCAATGCTAAAGAAGAAAAGCGCTCCAAAATTACATTTTGGTGACTTTTTTCAATTCATTTTGTTACTTTCATTTTTATAATTTGATGATTAGATGTCGAAACTCAGAAAGAGATCTCTTTAGTTCTAAAGTACTTCGAGAGAGCTTCACTGAAATATTTTTATGTAAATAAAAAATTGAAATATATTAAGGATAATCCGAGATTCGCGCCACAAACGGACTGCCGCAAATGCGCAGCCAACAATAAAGAATTTAGTTTCTGGCTTGTTGATCGAATACGCAGAATGGGAGGCGACTAGGAGCAGTTCAACTGTCCAAATGTGGGCGAGCAGCGCTCAAGGTACAAAGTGAACAAAGTTCATCGCGCACGCCGCGTAAGCCAGTCAAACTGTCCCGAGGCGCCTGCCACCCTGTGTACTCGATCAACAAGTCCAGCGTCTCTGCAAGTGCATGAACGTTCAACCGTTCTATCCCGCCGCTGCAACCCCAAGCGCCTAAGAGTCGGCAGCGTTCAAGAGAAAGATTAGGGAGAGTCGAGATTCCATTTATTACCTTTCGAAATTCAAAATTTTATAAATGGATTTTAGCGTTCAATTTGCTCAAGTCAACAAAAGCGGACAACATGGACGAGGAGTGCTCAGATTCGGAAACAGCCGACGAATTGAGCGTGAGTTTAACTGTGCTTTTCTGATATTTCATTTTAGGGATCCAATAAGTTGTATTGATGAACCTCACATTATTCTAAGGTTTCAGGGAACATTCCATGTTTTAGAACCTTTCATAGCTCGTTTAGTTAATACTGGAGCCGTATGCATGCCTCTTCCCGAGCGTCGCCGCGGAGCACCTCTGTGATTAGCCGATTTCGCCTATTGACCACTCACGTGCTTCACAGGGATGGGGACGCTCGGGTGGCGATACGGTTGTGATTTCCCCGGGTCCGACTTCATAATGACGTCAGTCAAGAGAAATCTAGCCAGCAGACTCCCTACAGATAACATAATAGGACTGTACTAATCACCTCACTTAACCGTATACTGTAATAAAGATATAATAATTGTAAAACCATAATCGCGACTTGGCGAACCGGTGCCATCAATCTGGACTTCTCCGTACTAGTCAATAAGCATCCCGACGGTAATATGGATATTGCGAAATAACTGGAAACCTCTTGCGTTCGCGACAGGACACATATGATGTGAATTAGTGCATATGTACAACAAATACATATTACCATATATGGAGACAACTTGGAGAACTAGATAAGAGAAGAGGGGAATGAATGTCATAGAGAGAAGAATGAATTGAAAAACATACGAAATGAGTGACTCGGGTCAATAGGAAGATCGACCTGACTCGGTCGCGGCACGAGCGATGATTGCTAACTCAGATTGCGGTTCTAGTGCGCTTGCGGCTTTCGCTGTGGGACCGAACGCGCCCAGGCTTCCTTAAGGAGCGCTAGCATCGCGTTTTCGCGGCACTCGGGGAGAGGTATGCATACGGCTCCTGACTGCTTCGAAAGTCCGAAGGTGCGCGAGCGGTCTCGTCGCAGCTGTGATGGCGCTCCGCGACAGCTCATGCTCCATGAGCCATCCGCAAATCACCTCGTCACGATGAAGGAACCTATGTATGCAATACTGTCTGTCAAAAAATCAAGCTAAGACCCAAACTTTTTAGGAGATCGAGTTCTCGATGACCAAGAAGACGTCCGGAGAGACCGCGCGGGTCAAGGCAAACAAGAATCCGTTGGATGGTATAATTTTTCTGAGAACAGAATTTTCGAAGCTTATTTCAAAATGAAGGTTTTTGTTTAGCTCAAGGCAATATTCGACTGTATGGATTGGTGGTGCCGGCGCCGAAATTATTGGATACCAAGGTCAGCGATTCCAAAAATATTTGTGCTATGATTAACTAGGGCTTGCTTTACACCTAATCCGATGTTTGGAAAATCAAGTTCTGGATTGTAGCTATAGCCCTACGTATCAAATTGGTGTTCAAAAATTCCTATACGCCTCAGCGATCCATAGCAAAAGACATTTTGAAAGCTTTGCGAAGAGAAAAAGATTAACCGAAAGGCAGTTTTTGAGGTGGAAGTAAGTGTTTTGGATTTGATTTAAGACTTTTCTAGATTTTTTTAGGTGCTGAATACGAATTTAAGGTCTATTGTTCGATTTCTTGTATGATATCGGTTGACTTGGCTCAAAGCGTTCCGCTGTGAGTGATTTTGCTGGCCAAATGCGACTTTTGGAGATTCCCAGAATGATAAAACTGCCTCAACATTTTTCCATACGGGCTATTTTAGCAGCTTAACACAAATCTGTTGTCCGTTTATAAATTTTTATAGATTGAGTTTTGAGTAATTTGTTCCATCTCACTCTTACCAATCATGCTGAATGTAATATACACGTGGCTTGATTGCACACGTAAATAACGGAATAAATTTTTCTTAGATTACGGTATGTTACGATGTGTATGCAGCAGTTTTGCCGGTCTCAAATTCGACAGAAAATTTCTCTGTGGGGTTATGTTGGGCTCTAAACACGAATCTGAAGTCATTTCGTTGTTGTTTTTCTCTAAATAACCGCCAGCTGTAGATTTTCGGTCGATTCCGTAAAATATTCAATGGACATTCTATGAATTCCTTCACAAGTACCCTAACCTTTTCACGAATTGATGAAAACGCCTTTTCTGGAATTCCGGGCACTTAGAAAATTTCGTGCGCAGATTGTTCATGTGTTCTCACACACCTTCAGAAATGTAAGCGTAGGTTTCCATTTTATCGGGGCACGGGTAGAACAACCTTAAATGTACCATGTTTATAGGGAATATTCGAGGGCGTTCGTCGTTTCGCGTTTCTGTTGGAGACGACACGACCTGGGACGTTTCCAGATCCACCGCTGATAGCAGCTCTGCTGCACCTGGTAGGTGACCTTCGGAGACAGTAGGGCGAAGATCATGACACCGAGTTCTCATTGACAAGCGATAATGAAGTGGAAGTGAATACAGGAAAATCATGTCTGAAATCCTGTTTTCCCCCTATGGTTTGCCTATAGCCGATTCAGTTCGTATTTCAGCAGCCGATCTTCCTTTTTTCACACGGTGATCTTGGATAACTGCTCTTGTTCCAGAAGTCTCCCGTACTCGCGAGAGCAGCACTTCTTCTCGAGTGCTGCCATTTCGTATCACGATGTAATCGTGGTCAATGGCCAGAGTGGATTCGAAGTAGCCATCATCGCACGCTGAGCCTGGGTGGACCATTGGCTAATCGGGGTAGATACTGTCCCATCGAATCCCCTTATACTCAGATCAATATGTAATCCATTCAGGCACACCTTCTGGAACTCGTCGGATGCATTCACTTCAACGGACAGCCGGCCGGTATTTCTATCAGTGGGCATTACAGGTTAGTAATGTCCATCGAATGTAAAAGAACGATTACGCAAAGTTGTTCTCAGATTGGCGATCAACTGGCTCGATTCATCGAAACAGTGGAGACAAAGGATAAAATCGTGTTGAAGATGGAGGACACCATGGAGGACTTCTTTGATGATGGTATGGCCGAAAACTCATCTCATGTGCTAGGCTAAAAGGGTTTCGGTCTGGGAAGGGTTTAGGTGACTTAATGCTTCAACTATGTGGGTAGATTTTTGATAACGAAAGAGAAAGGGAAATTTTAGAACAAGATTATTGAAAGACTACCTCTTGCGTGTAATGCTCCTCTTACGGCTGCACCGAAAAAGTAGTCATACGGTCAGAAGTAATGTGTTTATTGACGACCTCACAAAGCAGTAAAAAGCACACCGACCAAAAAAGGGATTCCTTAGAGGATAAAGACGAGGGAGTAGACAAATGTCGTCAGCCTTGGAACAGAGAAAACGACCTCAACCGCTTTGTGTCCCAGGATAAAAGCAGGGATGGGAAATAGAGTAGGGGAGGAACCTTGAGTGAAAAAACTAGCATCCGATGTAGGTGTCTAGGCGCAGTGCCCAAAACCCCGCGCATCCGCTTCTCACCCCACTTTCTCATTAGGGCTCATTTCGACACTCAAAGAACCGTCTTCGACGGGACGCTTAACCCACTTATGATTCCCTTTACAGCTATTGTGAACGACTCGAGTAGCGAGAGGTGTCCACCTGCCCTACAACTGATCGCCATGCTCCTCCTCCATGAAATCACTTCCTTCCTGCGGGAAACTTTCAGAACCATCCCAAGGTCGAAGAACAACAAGGTGCGTAACGAACCACCGTCTCGGTTTTAGTGTAATGCGATCTGACTGAAATATTCCCGAATTCAGGCAGTGCCAGCGTCCGGCTGGGACAAACTGCTCTCGCATCGACGATGGTCAATTCTCTCCAACACCTTCAATGCCCAACAGACGGGATCTGTGAGCAGTGTGGTGGACGTGAACTCGTCCTTACATTGTAATACACATATTTTTAATTCATGTCAAAGTATAGGTTTGATAAACGCTTGCAAAAAAGTTGCAGTAAACGATCGCGAACGCAGAATCAGCCTGTCGACAGCGGAAGAGGACTCACCGAGAGGTTCCAAGGACACGATTGACGATGGCACGGTTGACAAGAAAGGTATATCCCTGCTGTTATTGCTTAATTGAGTTCCTGCCTATTTTCGGATTCCGTTGGGCCTCAATCCCCTTGTGTGTATGTGCTTTTGACGCATTGGAAGTGTGACCACCGGTGACTGGAGTACGCTTCAGGAGCTCTGCTGTACGCTGCTCCCTCTATCGTATTGTAGCTTTGCCGTGTGCATGAAATTGCCCCACTCCCAGAATAAGTTTTTCTAAAATCAGAGATTCTCATAATGATATCAAGGGCTGATTTTTCTAGTTCCAGCGGAATTCCGAGGAAACTTTGATGGAGTACTTCCGCGTGGGCTTAGCCCTGACCTCCACTCGATTCCTTTGGGTTATCGTGCAAGATTCTAACCGTCGTTTTTGTGAATTATTGGATCTTCGATCAGATGTGCAAATTCCTCCGCTTCATGATAACCGCGTATGTCAGCACAATTAAACCGATCGGAAATACAACCGTAACCCAATGAAGGATCATTCACACTCCTCGCCACCCTCTCTGGTAGGCCAGCTGATCATTCGCCATCGCGTGAATGAATTACGAGAACCTGACGACACATGTTTTCATGCCTGTCTCCGTACATGAATTTGGCTGCTCCAACGACAGAGAGATAGCAGAGAGACGCGACCAAACCTCTATTAAGAGTGAGCGTTGAACGAACCAAAACTTCCATGAAAGGTTAGGCCGGTGGTGTACATAGGAGATGGTAGAGCTGCAAACTCCTAATCAGCCAGCGCGAGAATTACTGTCTGCAGCGCCATTGAACAACTTTCCAGAGAAAGGGAAAACGCGAGGTGAGCTTAATCTCTCCACTCGTTCCTGTCACGTGACAGCCGACGTAACCACTCGTGCTGGCTGTTGAAAAGTTCACAGTTATGCTAGATCTAGGCGGTTAGCTGTATCCAGTTTTCTGAGCCTCTATTCCCTATAATCGTTGTATGCTGTATAGACCTGGGGCCGGATGCATCAACGCGCGGGGTGGGTTAGGGGCAGGGCAGTCGGCATCATTGAAGATCGCAGTGCGAGGGAAGTAGATCATCTAATCAATCATGCCCCAGCTGTGTTTTTTGCTGCTCTAGCTGCCCCAGCCTCTGAGTCGGGGCAGCTGGGGCACGATTGATAAGACGATTTACAGAGTTCTTTCAAGGGTGCAAGCTGCCCTGCCCCCACCCCAACCCGGTCCAATGATGCATTCGGCCCCTGGTGTTCTTCATTTAAAACACTTTTCCTGGCATTTGTTTTTGCTCTTTATACTGTCTACCCTCCTCATCCTTAAATTCGCCTGCTTAGGGTAGCTCGCGGTCCTCTGCCAACATCTTTGGCGTTGTTGTCTTTTCCAGACAGGTAACAACCTTGAGCCAAACAGGCTTATCTTGGCCAAGCTCTTGCAACAGGGCAGCAACTGAAGTTGCGAATAAGGATGGACTCTTAGCACCTATCGGCTGGAAGCGCAGGCACAGCTTTAGTCAGTTAAGGGCTGAAACCGTATTGACCGTTGTATGACGTGACGTACATTAAAGACCGCTCTGATTCGAGTCGACTTGCGAGATAGGAACTTGCGAGACAGGCCTGTTAACTTTTGATTCAGCCATGCTGCCTAGACATAGTCATTAGCAACCCTCCATCCAGACAGGGAACTCCGTCCGATAGGGTGTGCTTTCTTCTTCGTGTTCTATGTCAGCTATTTGGTACCAAGACAAATCTCACTGATCGAACTTCACAGTTTGCTTAGCCATACGTTATACCTTCCCGCACCTGCTGAAGGTGTACAGCTTGTGTAAACATATGTTGCTTAATGTGCGTATGATGCTTCTATGTGCCGAAAGTAGCGTGCGTTTGCGTTTAAGGTGTTCGTCCTCCGTCGTTGAGTGTGCGTCTGTTCTCTCGTCAGTCGACACACGAGGGCGAGTCCGGCAGCTCCAATCATGGCTCGACCAAATCGACAACATATGTGCCTGAATCAGGCTCCTTTGGTTTGTTTGCACTGTTTTTTTCAAAATTTCTGCCTGTGCTTTTGAATTTTGCTAGAATGCATGCTGCTCCCCTTAAGAGGCTTTCTAATTTCATGAAAAGTTAACAGGACGGTAGAAGACTGTATCAGCATCAGAGAAACCATTTTGATAGGTCGTCGAATAGCAACGGGCAGACAACGGCTTCTCAAACGAGGATCGCCTATGGGACAACAACCATCTTTGGAGTCTAGTCATAAACGGAAGTCACTCAGGTGGGAGTTAGGAAAGCGAAAATTGATCAGTTCTTCTATGTTCAACTGTGTTATCAAGTTGAGCGGTAGTAGTCGCTCAGGCAAACGCTCCCACAGTTAGAGTGGAAGTGGATGCATCTCTTGCCGTCCCCAGTGTGTAGTTTGAGCTTCATTCATTAGGTCGTGGTGAAGCGTGAGCAGCCGATTTCAGCTGATTGCCGACACAGCAAGTGGGTACCCTGTGCATTAGGGCTGTGCGTTATAACGTTAACGTGTTAACGCATCAACGGGTTAACGCGGTTTTTTCTCGAAAATTAACGATTAACGCTCAACGAAAAAGTCTTGAAATCACGTTAATTTATAATTCGTTAATTGTCGTAGAATTATGGCATCAGGTTACTGCACGGGATGCGGGTCGGCACGTTTTGCTCAGACCCCCACTCCAATGTCAATTTCGCTCAGAACCTCCTCACCTAGAGCTGATGTGTTCAAACAGTGTTTATCTAGCAGGTTTGTATCTACTCAGATACTCGCGGCTTAGTAAGGCAGCACGAGGGGATTACTAACGCATTTACTCGTCGAGGTGTAAGCCCCTTTCGTTCCCCCAACTGCTGCCCAGGGCAGCACGTTGTGTCCTCTTGCTCCGCTCACTGCCCCAACTGCTGCTCGTACAGTTGCCCCACCTGCTGCTACAGTCGCCCCAACTGCTCCAGTCGTCGCCCCAACTGCTGCTCTTCATTGTGGCCCCAACTGCTGCTCTTCATTGTGGCCCCAACTGCTGCTCTTCATTGTGGCCCCAACTGCTGCTCTTCATTGTGGCCCCAACTGCTGCTCTTCTCTCCCCAACTGCTGCACTTTATTCTCGCCCCAACTGCTGCTCCTCATTTTTGATCTTTTCTTTTTCTTATAATCTTTCTCTCGGGAGGGATGTCTCGAGTGCAGCAGCAGCGCTGCAGTGACTTATCAAAAATAAAGACCCCGGTGAAGCTCATTGATATCCTTAACGGGATTTCCATCCTTGCTTCTATCCATTGATCTTCGCCACCGATCGAGGAAATGATGCTCGCATTGCCGACTGTCTCATGCCCACCAAAGACTGCCTCGTATCTGGCACGAGTTTGCGAGGGCCGTTCAACACAGGCCTCGGTCTGTAGTGAATGTGAGTGTCCCAAAAACATTCCTCAACAGAGAATTTCTCTATTCCCTAAACAAGAATCTATTTTCACTCGGTTTTGTGACTGTAGAGATAAGAATTGAGCGCGATAATCTATTTTTGTCGATTTTAAAGACGAAATATGGCTTTATTTGGTAAAAGTTATATCTACATATTCCAAGGATGAAGATTCCCTGAAATTGTTCTTCAATCGCCGAAATTTGCACTGTTTAGATGAATGTCCAGGGTTAAACGGAAGTGAAATATCAGAGTTTTCATCATTTATTGATCTTCCTGCAAATGGTGATTTCTTCTCTTCCAAAAAAAGACAATTTTCGAAATTCTTGAACATTTTTTCTTATTTCTAAATTATTGTCGTGAACATTTTTTGGAAGTGTTCAAATTATTGGTTTCATTGGAAAGTTGTTTTTGAGAACTGTCGGCTTTGAATTCTGTGAGCATTGTGCTTTTCGTGAGAAAATGTATTCTCCATTTTGCTCAATTTTGGCAATCCATCGCCACTCAGCACTTAAAAAATACAATTCTTCAAACCAAAACAATTGGTTTTTCTGTGGAAAATGCGAGTAAAGTTTGAGTTCAAGGAAACGCATTTTAGAGTGAGGTGATTTTTTGAAATTTCCGACTTACACCTTCCTGATTAAAAAAGGCAAATTGTTGCAAATATGGAAAAACACGCTAAATAAATTATTTTAGAAGAGCCGACCGCCTCTTGAATTCTCGGTCGGTTTCACACATTCACCATCCGATGAGAATGACGAATTATTCCTTTTTCCAGAACAATTCATTAGTTTTTTAGCCGAGCTGAACCGTTCAAATTGCTCTCAACTAACTACTTTTCTCGAGGCTGTTATTTTTACATGACATTTTCTTCAGAGTAAAACGACGTTTGATTTGATAATCAATAAAATACCAAAAGTTTTTTTTTGAAGACTCCATGCAACGAAAATGCGAATCCTGCATAAAAGTACCACGTTTGAGAGGTGAGCTCTCCGCGCGATTCATTGGCCGCCACCGCGCGTTTAACCTGAGATTGAGTCATAGAAAGGCGACCAGTCGGAGGTGAAATTAAAGTTTCGAACAATGCCTTCGTGCAGGTGGCAGTTAGTAGCGTCAGGTCGCGGTGATTTGGCTATGGGATGGCAGCGTGTCTTGGTCGACGGCGAGCGGGCGGCGCCTGGTCTTTGACTCGAAGACAAACTGAAGACCAACTGGCATTAAATTGACAAACTTTGCTTCAGAATCATGAGTAGGGATCGTCTGACTTCAACTCCTCTATTGTTTTTTGCGAGCAATAGATATTAGTACAGTCCACATGATGACAGGACTGTCGAAAAAGCGTACACCCGGGAAGGTGTGCAAAAATCATTCAGATGCACACACTGAACCAGAAATTCGAAAACATCAGCAATGTCGGAGAAAATGGCTACGAACGAGCACAAAAAGACCTGTGCGGCACTAAACCTGAGTGCTCCGCTCACGCCCACTCCTTTCAACCGGTACCGATCCGTAAACTACTGAAAACCCGGCCTTAGGGGTAACAACATACCCCAAGAGGTGCAATCCACTCCGCTCAACAAAACTTACCCCATTTGATAATCGGTTGCCTTCTTATAGCCGAATTTTCAGTCAGACATTTTTATCGGTAGCCGTTGAGGAAGTGGGCGTGGCGTGAGCGGGCATTCAAGTTTAGGGTCGTATAGGGCTATTTAGTGATAGTTTTTAGCCGTTTTTCAGCATTATTGATGCAGTGAGCCCTGGTTCTTCCGGTTTACGCTAGAAATCCGAACTGTTTTGATCGTGGGCACTGCCTTCAAGGTATTCCGTGTGATATTTCTGGAGATCGATTGGTTGTGTTAACTGTATACAACTTCCCAGGGAGTGGGCATGTTCATTTTCTTTCAAAGGAAAGAACTCTAAGTTGATTATGAGTAAGGTCGTAATTACTTAAGGGAACACTTTGAGCAGTGTTACCACACTGTGCTGGCCACAACACAGAGCAGTAGCTGAGGCGACGAATGGAGAACGAGGGCAGCACGTGCTCCTCGAGCAGCAGCTCGTCCCCTTGTGCTGCTCTCGCTATTCCAGTAAACATGAGAGCTAGTTGTGCTCCTTGACAGCTTACGATCGTCTGAGATGATAATCAATCGATTGCTTCAATTCCATACACCTTGTTTGGGGGAGAAAAGCGAAATGGTGAATTGACATATAACTAATCAGATGTCTATATGTGCATGCTCAAAACAAAAAAGCTCTCCATGCTGACTGTAAATATGCTTGTAGCTGTCCAAATGAACCACTTTGAGCAATGTTACCACACTACGATTGCCACAAAAAAGAGCAGCAGCTGAGGCGACAAATGGAGGACGAGGGCAGCACGTGCTGCTAAGAGCGGCACAAAGGCAGCACGTGCTGCTCGAGCAGCAGCTCTTCCCCTCGTACTGCTCTCGCTATCCTCGTCGAGGTGAAAGCCTATTGTGCTCCATTACGACCCCGCGATCCCCTGAGTAGTGTTTGATTGCACTTAAAATACTCTTGTCGTATTAAATTGGTGAAGCTAGTGCTATGCGAAAAAAGTGCGGATGTTTGCAAGGACGAACAGCGCCCATCGCGTTCATGTAGAGAGGAGTTTAAAGTGCAAAAGTGCAGTCCAGCAAATTTCGCACAGGTACTTATCAATGAGAAGAGGTCGGCAGAAGATCAATGTGCATGAATTCTAATGCAAAACGCTCGCCACAGGCTGAGCGGAAGCGGTTGTGCTACCATGAGTTTCAAGCACATCTGTTTTTGACCAACAGCTTCTTATTGGTAATTAGATGTGCAAATTTTGGTGCACTACGTTATAACTGGTTGCAGTCTGTGCTGTGTAAGAAAATGCAGATGCTTGAGAGGAAGGGAGTTCGATCCCGCTTGAAGTTCATAGTTATGCAAAGTACGGATCACGATAGCAGGATATTTGAGTCAAGCAGGGTCTATTCACCCTTTGTATACACTTTCACCGTCTAGGATGGAAGGTGAACACTGCTACAGTGTATGGGCTCACACTTTCTCAGGTGTAGTCCCGCCGGAAATCGACAATTTTGAAAACTATGAGTCACGAGAGTCGGGTATTTGAGTCAAGCTCGCTGATTTACCCTGCGTACGAAATTTCACCGTCTGATTGTGAGAAGGTTAAGTAGTAAATGAGTTATTTGGAGAAATCCTGGCTTTGAGAAACAAGACTTTATACTCTACCGTCTGCAACCTTCTGCAAATCTGAAGAGAGACTCTTAAAGGCACAGTTCAAGCTCAGCGACGAAATCTGAGATTTCCACATGCTTGTAAAGTTGACCCACCCTATATAGCACCTGCCAAGTGCGAGCTCTCAATTCTTCCGAATAAACGAGATATAGGAGGAAGCCACCCTAGGGCGCCCACATCCGGAAGCCACCTTGGCACGCCCTTTTTACGATCTTTCGAGCTCAACAGTGGCGAGATGAGCGATGGTTTCCGATCAAAAGCCCCGTTCTTCCCTTCATGTTCAACTTCTCTCCTTGTTCAGGTAGGCTCGCACACATCGGTTGCAAATTATGAAAGTTAAAAAGCTCGGACCGCTCGTCCACCCTGCTACCGTACCTCAAATTTTCAAGGGCCATAACTCCGTTTTTAGAGCGTTCTTTACGATTTCAAAGGCATCATTTGAATCAGCGTGGAACCGTTTCCAAGATAGACAAGAAAACAGAAAAACAATTCTGAGGTTGGACTGTGCCTTTGAGAACGTTAACCTGTTGTGGGTTCTTCTCTAAAATGCACTGTGGGTCCACATCTGACAAAGTAAGTACTGAGAAAACGCGAATAATGACACAGAACCCACACCAGGAAAATTTTCGCGAAGGGCACACTCCAGACGTGCCGTAGGCTCCAAACGGTAGGGTACAGAGTGTAGTTTCTTAAAGCTAGGATTTTTTCCAGGTACCTCATTTAATACTTACGTTACTGCAGTTTTAAAACCATAGATGAGATTCTTGAACTTGGATGTTTTTTGTCTTCTTCCTCTATCAGTGTAGCGGTTTTCGGCGTTGGACTCAAATATACTACTCCTGTGACTCTTAGTTTTCGAAATCGCCGACTTCCGACGGGACCGCACCTGAGAGACTTGTTAGCCCTCATATTTTAGCGGTGCTCGGCTTCAATCTTGAACGAGGAAATTTTTTGTACAGCGTAAATCGACCACGCTCAACTCAAATATCAACTCTACTGACTCATAAAAATCTTTCGCAGAAATCATTCAGCATTCAGTAGGCAAACGGCTTTAGGCACTTCACATTGAGGATTCATATGTCTTGTTTATCATTTTGGGAACACCTTCACGATAACTTCACCCTAAGCTTCCTAATTGAACACCGTCACTCACAACTAAGTTCAAACAGCATCTCAGTCAAATCGCAATGCATAGTTGAATCCCATGTGAAAAACTGCTCCGGGCGGTTTTCACTCACATACACAATTGTCCATTGGGTCTTCCTCCGAAGGTCAGATGTCTCCGGAGCCCTTCATCCCTTCCAGAGCTCAGAACCCCCTGTGAGGCCCTATCCCGCGCCGAACTCTGTACGGCACTGATTGATAGATCTGATAATTTATTGATTCTTGACGTGGTAATGTTTTCCTTTTAATGGTTTGACGAAATGCAAAATTAACGTGTTAACGCATTAACGGGTCAACGCGTTTTTTTTTCGAAAATTAACGATTAACGTTTAACGAAAAAAAAATAATTTTCATTAACGCACACCCCTGCTGTGCATCTAACCCGAGGGCGACAGTAAATTGAAAATGAGTATCAGTATCAGCCACATAACATCGACATGGATCCGGAAGAGACTCCGCGTTCACCGTTGAAGGTTGGCGCAAACTCGGTGCCATATGCTGTAACATAGGAGCACCGAGTTTGCGCCAACCTCCGATGGGGAACGCAAAGTCTCTTCAGAATCCATGCCGATCATAAGTGTTATGCCGTCTGTTCCTGACTACACTATGATTCTTGGGACCTTATAAGAGGTCGACGAGGGTGTGTCGAGCGAGGTCACCATGTTCCAACACATGAAGTGATGGATGAATGACTGCGGTCCGGCATTCATTCTACGCCACTGACCGTTTTCTGGGTGTTCTGCAAGCCCGTGACATATTGACATTATGTTGCGATCGCTACCTCAAAGGTAGGGTTTCACGTGGTCGGAACTAGGTAATTCAAGTCAGGTACTGGTGAAGCCAAACTCTTAGGGGAGGGGAGGTGGTACGATTGCTGCGAGACCATTTCCATGATAGCTACATCCCACTACTCACATAGTATTGAAACTTGTAGATACACCCGGGATCAACGAGACTGCGGTAGACCTCAGATACATCATGCCTACCAGCAGTACTTGCCGCCGCTGGCTTACAAGGGAAGTATACGAAGCGTAGGTTGGATCTGCCAAAACGACTAGCGTTGTTATCATCTCTTGTGGCTCAATAGTAAAATTGCGCAGTATCCCGCTCCGAGCTGTAGGTTCCAAGAAGTTACACCCATATGTCTCAAAATCATTTGCTGAGGGTTATTTGGAGTGCTAAACACGAGGCTGGAGTCCGTTTATCGATTCTTTGCAGATGATGGTAGATTACGGCGGGTATACGGGAGTTTGGTCAAAATATCCGATTTTACTCAATATCCCTATACGGGGGTTATTCGGGCTGCAAAATACGAATTTAACGCCCGTTTGTTGATTTTCAAAATACTAAGGTGGGTTTTGACCCCTAAATGAGATGTTACCTTCCGTAATCTACAGTAAACCTCAAAATTTCCACAAATGGACTTCAGATTCGTGTTCTCCAATCTAGATTACCCATACTCAGGCGATTCTCGGCCCCGAGCCGCCTGACAGTTCGGCTCGTGTTCCCAATCTGCGAGCCGGCTTCTGTTGCTGTCAGGGCCACTGCTGTAGCTTTCCGGGCTACTGCAGTTGCTGCCCGGGCTGCTCCGGCTGGCCCGAACAGGAACAGCAGTGTCCCGGAGATTGGGAGAACGAGCCAAACTGTCAGGCGGCTCCGATTCCTGTTTGGTGCGGCTCGGGGCCGAAAATCACCTGAGTAATGCCATTAAGGGTGAGTACCCCTGATGGGTGGGTACCCTTGCCTTTTTGCGAGGCTTAAAAATGCTCATAACTTTTCTGAACCTGCAGCTCGGGGCGGAATACTGCGCATTCTTACTTTTAAGCCAGAAGAGATACTAACGATACTAGTCGTTTTGGCAGATCAGACTTACGCTTTGTATACTTCCCTTGTTAGGCTACCCTACAGGCTCGTGAGTCTCTACGACTGGGATCTCGAGTCTCCGACCCTGTGGCCATATTCATGAGAACGCGGGCACAGGAAGGGGACGTAACCCTCCCGTGCCCGCCATATGGCTACCAATAGTGTGTCTCTCCTGTCGAAATTTCAATAGTTATTTCTAGAAGAATGTTGAAACTCTTCGCCACCTATAAGAGCAGAGACATGCATGAGTATCAACCCGCAGAGACGGAATGGAGATCGTCGGATAGGAGGTTCCTGTCTCTCAGCTTCGTTAGTAACGCGTTCCGGCGGGCATAGCATAACCGGTACTAATTTGGATCTCTTGCTTGGAGTAAATTATCCACCCACGACCAATCACATCAGCCTTCGCTGCTCCTGTGATAGGTTAACGGCGGGAAAGTGGGCGGGTAACTCCCTCCCAGCAAGAGATCTAGATTAGAGCCGCATAACTGACCTAAACTGTGCGGATGAACAGGAAGTGCCTCACTGCCTGTCAAGAAGATATTGATCATTTTCCACTTTATTTGTTGATGCTCTATTTATTAAGAATGTGCCACATACGGTTTTCGAAATTTGTTTTCATTCCAGGATTCGAAAGCAATCCAAGATAGCGTCGCATGCGGATGATATCGAGGAGAGAGTCGAGGGTGAGTCGTGGAAGCTCCCCTGTAGACTTCTAGTCATTAAAAAGTATAGAAGACCTCCATCATCATCTTTGAAAAGTCGCTCTACTCTTAGAAACTGCGGCGCCACATCCGATCCACCGTGGCAGCTGTGCTCGTGGTTCCATATGGACCCTTCGCGCTGCCATTCAGCAGATGCCTGAATTGGCCGGTGCCGTGATTCACGAAGGTGACACCCATCTACCAGCTCGCTCAGCGCTCCAGCTTCTTCCCCCAGCCTCATTAGCATGAAACGTTCCGGCTAGTTGGCGATGTCGTGACTCTCTCCAATGCGGGGCATTTTCATCCAATCCCTCATTATTGTGGTGTTTTTTTTACTTACTTTCAGCCTTCTTTCTGCTGTATTAGCGGCCAATTCAAATTTTTTCGCATGCATTTTGCTGACTTAGCCATTTTTCACTTTCGACGCTGTGATTCATTTGAATTCCCAGACGGCAAGGAGATCATAAGAATGCATATTAGTCTGTTTTCAGTTTTACCTTCTCTGGGAGCACGCGAGTCGCTCAAGCCCTGTGAAGACATTCCAGCGCAGTCGCCCACGGATGCGCCAAATCCGGTATGTAAGCTATGTTTCTCTACGATGTCCTTTTGCATTCATTCCGTTGCAGGTCCCCAGCCATGCCAGCTCGCAGCAGGGAAGCGCGTACAGCCAGCCTCCTGCCGCACCAAAATCACAGTTCGATGATGAGGAACAGCATATGTTATCGAATCTGCCATGGATAAAGGTAAAGAAGACCAGGATAATTCCTAAGATGCTAATAATCTTCTGCCCTCCATAGGTGGTGATCCGAATGGCGAACTCGTACGACATGGTATGCTCCCACGAGGCGGTTTGTACGCCGCGCTGCTTTCTGAGAGTCAGCCGTCAGTGTCATCGTCTAACCATGTCTCTCGCAACTCTCTATGGTCATCGGCGGTGGGTGGAGATTACTCGCGTTAGGAACTGTGGGAATTACTTTAGCAAAACTGCGATTACTCGCTTCGGCCCCGAAATATTTACGGTGGATGTTGCTCAGACGATGAGCACTGTGAATTGCTGGTAATCGGCTGCCGAACAAACACCTGGGCCTGTAGTAAAATCATAAAGCCAGTATAAATCATGCCGACAGTCGAGATTGCAGCCGAGTGTCAACGTGCGGACACGCACGTTGAAGGATAATAGGCGAGGGCGCCGGCTGGAATACCTGACGGGCTCGATATATTCAGGCAGAATTCAGATGGACGACACAAACCATACTGTCGCGACGCGGGACCCTCGCCCAAGGCTACGGCCTAGTAGCATCGGTGGACAAGGGGTCTGGGTCCCGGGGCCGCGCTTAGGGTATTATCAGAGGACTTACGCACACGTTCCCAAGCTCGCCGAAGACTGCCACGCGGTGGAGAATACCAAGCCTAACCTAGGAGGGTATATGGTAACCTGCGGTGCGATGGCCCTACAGCCTCTGCCAACAACTATGATGGGGTGACGCCACACCCACATGCGGGGTGAACACTACCACAGTTCATAACACACACCTTGCAATTCCGCCTTCTGCGGATCAATCAATACTCGGCCAATCGATAATCACTGTGCTTGGCGCAACAAGATACTTCGTACACAACAGAACACCATTATGCGCATACTTTACGAAACTCCCGACTTGCGGTCAAACAATAAACATAACAAATATACATCCTAAACTAGGGGACGGACCTTGCCCAGGTGCTTAGCTAAGTGGGTCTGACCCAGAACAACAACCCCCAGGGCGTACCGTGGGCATGCACGGGGAGACGTGTGTCCACGTCCGTGCAGAGGCCAGGCAGAGGGCCCCAGGGTTACCTGTATTACTGGCGCCGTGGTGATGACATCTGGCGACGAGGCTGTTGTTGCTGCTGGCGGCTCGTGGTGTTGTCGACGGGCGCAGGCAGGACGCCACTGCGCGCGGGGCCAAGGCCCAATCGGAGTCGATGACGAGACGACCACTCGCGGAGGCAGGCAGGAGACGAGACTGGCAGGGTGGACGCCGAGTCGATTTGCGCGACGTCGCGGAGGCGCCGCGCGCGACGTTCTAGAAAACTGCGTCCTTTAAGATTTCGCGACGGGACCAGTGCGGACGTGGCTGAGGCGGACCTTTATGATGAGAGTCGTACGAAACGTCACGACACTGGGGGCCACGAGAAGAAGACGCGACGGGCGCAAAGGTGTTGAAGCCCCGAGCCGTTACCTACCTATATGGACACTGCAAACAACGTCAAAATTGCCCTACACCTAATGGCGCGGCCTACGTTGACGGCGTCCATCATAGTTGCTTGCCGTGAGCTGGTATGACAGGCGAAGGTCCGTGGGAGGGTAGGCTGACGATGATGACTACAGGGTCAAATTCTCCCTAAGCGTCAAAAACCTACGGTGCGGGAGATGCGCACTATTTTTAAAAATAATATATACATTTATACATAATGAGATCAGTCCATCTCGAATGTTTCTTGCGCGTTGTTGAAGGTGGCGCGTGGATGGATGACGTGAAGTCGTCATTGATCGTCGGAGTGACGGCGCGGGATGTTGAACAACGGCTTGAAGTAGAACAACATGATGTTGACCAGACTGCGGCTCGACATTGGATGGTGAATTGAGTTGTGCAGCGGCTTGACATCAGCGGCTCGACATACAGCGGCTTGACATTGAGTGGCGCGGATTGCATCGAACAGCCGCTCGAAATCAGACGGCGCGGAAAGACCAGGCAGCGGCTCGACACTCAGCGGCTCGACATGCAGCGGCTCGACATGACATTCTTGACCGTGAGGGGATCCTGCTAGCCATAAGGTCTAGAATTAAATGAAAATTAATAAAAAGATTGGGAAGGACTACTAAGTCCTTCCCTCAAGGCGCGGTAGTATATTCAAAAACAAGGCGCGGTTTTACTATTCTCAAGATAGGCGCAAGGAAAAAACAATCCAAGCTTACTCTTCCCAGTTTCTTCTCTTGGTGACTCGATATCTCTCGTAGTCCTATGCCCATTTCCCACGTTTCAGACAGCTCATCCTGGAAAGAGAGGCAGAGCGCTAAAAAAATAGGTCGGAACGACCTAGCGTGGGGGCGGCAAGAACAGAAATTTAGTGTGCGGTGTCGCGCAGATTTTGCACTGAGCGCGATGGTCTGCGCAAGAGAAATTTGGGTAAGAGCAAACTTGAGGCGCGGATAAACTCAGAGAGCTAGCAAGGAAAAAAAGGCGCGGTGATGATGAACAAAGGCGCGAAAGAACAAGGAAGGCGCTTTTAAGACTAGCGTACAAAGACGCAGGCGCGGTTGATATATAAAACAAAATAGAACCTAAAAAGAGGCGCGATAAAAGGTTGAAGAGAAGAAATGAGGCGCTGTGGCTTTTGATAAAAAAAGAGAGGCGCGATAAGGAGCTATATAATAAAAAAAAGGCGCGGTAGAGAGGCAACCTAAGAGGAGGTCAAATAGGCTGCGCTCTAATTAATATCCAGATAAAGTACACAGATTAGAACGGGATGAAATTGTAAGTGGTCAGTCACCACTTTCCCACTAGTTCGCGGTCAAGTGGTGAGTCATCAACTTCAAGAAAAAAAAATTAGTAGAAAAATTTGAACTGTCTGGTCAGGTTGCGTAGGAATGGCGAGCGCGGTGAGCAGTTTAAACTACGAAGAAATATAGGTGGTTGGGGAATGAGGGGAATTGATGCAAAAGGAAAGGGTGTCCCCTGCGCTAGGACTTTTTGACGCGATGATGAAAAAAAAAGTCAGAAAAAAGAAATGTGGATTATGAAAGAAGAAACGCGAAAGGCGAAGGAATCAAAGTCCAATGCGCTGTAAGCCGAAATATGATATTTCTAGCGCAAAATAGCCTGACCAGATTATTTTGAGTAAAGCCGATGTTGGTGGCGCAGAATAGATGAACGATACAAGCGCTGATGTTAACTTGGCGCTACTATAGTTCATCGCGAGCACAGGAGGAAGAGAAACAACCGAGTCCAACTACCATCGATGACGAATGACTGTCCAGCCGCGGAACGATCGATGAAGGCGGCGGCGTGGGTCGGCAATTTGAATTCGATGGCGCCGCGACGCGAGATAATGCGGCGCGGTAGTTGATTCGGAGCACATCTGACGATCGTATGATGAAATTTGATCGAATCCTGCGCTGAAATGAATTTTTAGTTTGGAATAAAAAGTCTTTATACCTGATGGTGTTGGTATAGCTAGGTAGATCGGTCTGCGCGACGGATTCGACAAATGTGTGTGTTTTGACGATAATTATGAAAGGTAGCCACTGTAGTTCGTCCAATGTTGTCGAAGAGCATTGAATGATGTCTGAAACGATGAGACCCCCCGGGTAGTCCGATAACAAACCGTTCGCGCCAAGACCAGGCGCGCTGCGACGCGACGCGGCCACGCTGGCACGTGCCCAAAATCGACCATTGACGAAACTAGAGGGTTAAAAGGACGTAAAACATATTGCAGTTACTGTAATAACATAGTAGAGGGTGAGAATAGGCAGAAAGTGTTATCGAAACTGTTTTTGAGTGAATTGCGCAGACCGAAACCAGATTTTAGACTTTTTGAGCTCGATTTGTGGCGCACTGCTCATATTTGAACGCGGAAATCGAGGCAGAAAGGCTCTGAAATCCAGATTAAACCGACTTGGCGAGACAAAGTGACGCACTGCGAAGAGTAATGATCACAAATGCGCGGTAATACAGGATACGATCGGATTACGATGGCGCACAGGTGGTAAACTTACGATGTCTGTCGAGCCAAGAATGGGTACAGTGGGCGCTGTCCATGACACAACCAATGAGGTTTTGCGTTGGACGCTATATCAGGTGCCATGGGCAGGCTCAACGCCGTAAAGGTGATAATGGAAGTGCCTGCAGAACACTTCGACCCAGAAGGCGTTGCACACGGCCACATCCAAGTCCAAACAAGGACTGCGGCTATACTAGACGTCTGAGATAAACCTGCAAATGCGCGTTAGAAAAATAAGGTTGTTCCGAGCAAACAATGGTATATAAAAATGGATTTTGATCAAAATGATGGTATTTTTAGAACGATAAAGATTTGAATTTAGTGGGCATGGCCTCTAGTCCTCCGCCCGACACCCCGCCTGCTGCCACCAGGCGAGATTTTCGCCGAACAGAGAACGAGATGAATGTGCCCAAGGGGCGAAAATTATGGGCAATTTGTGCTAATATGAAAAATGTTGCATTTTACGATTGGAATGAGAGAAAGATTGACCATTGTAAGCTGAGTGAACTAGCGAGATTTAGGTGACCGATACAATCCTGCTGCTCGTTCCAAGGCGTTTTTTACGCTTCATTTCGGTAAATGTCGCATTGCGGCAATTATCGATCAGCAACCTGTTGCCAGAGCAATAGCCAGGAAATTGCGCGTTCAAATAGGACCTCTACGCGAGGGTCGCATAAAACGTGAGCGTGCCTAGGGCGACCGACTAGAACTATAGGCGGGGCAATGGTCCGACAAAAGTGCAAAGAGACAAAGTTGGCAACGCGTCCGCTGCAAGCACTTTGTAGGATGGAAAAATGCACTTGAGTGGCGGTAAAACGCAATTAGGACGTACTGATTGGTTATAAAAAAGTAGGCGGGAGACTCGCAACATACAAGCATGGCGCAGAGAAATTCTGCACGCATGGTGACGTATTATGCCGCTAAAACACCTTGGCCTTCGGTGTTCCACGGCGAGTTGTGCGACAAGCAATGAAATACGACTGGTCCAAGCAACTTTCAGCATTGGCGGACAAACGTGTAAAATAAACAGGAAATGCGCTCCACAGGCGAGTACTGTGGCAAGGCATATAGTTGTGGCGAATGAATGAACATAAGTCTGCGAAGTTGACTGCGGATGTAACGTGCAACTGAAAAAGAGCATTAGGAACATGTGATGCCGCGGAGCCCCTACGGCCCTGTAACCCCGCGGTTAACAGGAGAGGTTATTCCTCATACCTTTTGGGTGCTCCTATTTCCAGTGACGCGTCCGTGGTATCCCGCGCCCCCCATTTCCTCCGCCGTGTCCATGCCACTTGAAGCAGCGGAGGCGGGAAGACGCGACCACAAGGAGACAGGAGGGCCAATACCTCAGTCGAGAGACCCAGAAAACGCTGTCACATCACTGAAACACTAATGATTAAACAATTGCGACGAAACCTCAACACAGTCAACTAGACACACCGCTGAGAAGGGAACGTGAGGAGTTCGATCACCACAGCCGAGTGTGGGTTTCCCACACACCCAACTGCGGCCCGATGCACCATGTCGCGACGCGGGACCCTCGCCCAAGGCTACGGCCTAGTAGCATCGGTGGACAAGGGGTCTGGGTCCCGGGGCCGCGCTTAGGGTATTATCAGAGGACTTAGGCCCACGTTCCCAAGCTCGCCGAAGACTGCCACGCGGTGGAGAATACCAAGCCTAACCTAGGAGGGTATATGGTAACCTGCGGTGCGATGGCCCTACAGCCTCTGCCAACAACTATGATGGGGTGACGCCATACCCACATGCGGGGTGAACACTACCACAGTTCATAACACACACCTTGCAATTCCGCCTTCTGCGGATCAATCAATACTCGGCCAATCGATAATCACTGTGCTTGGCGCAACAAGATACTTCGTACACAACAGAACACCATTATGCGCATACTTTACGAAACTCCCGACTTGCGGTCAAACAATAAACATAACAAATATACATCCTAAACTAGGGGACGGACCTTGCCCAGGTGCTTAGCTAAGTGGGTCTGACCCAGAACAACAACCCCCAGGGCGTACCGTGGGCATGCACGGGGAGACGTGTGTCCACGTCCGTGCAGAGGCCAGGCAGAGGGCCCCAGGGTTACCTGTATTACTGGCGCCGTGGTGATGACATCTGGCGACGAGGCTGTTGTTGCTGCTGGCGGCTCGTGGTGTTGTCGACGGGCGCAGGCAGGACGCCACTGCGCGCGGGGCCAAGGCCCAATCGGAGTCGATGACGAGACGACCACTCGCGGAGGCAGGCAGGAGACGAGACTGGCAGGGGGACGCCGAGTCGATTTGCGCGACGTCGCGGAGGCGCCGCGCGCGACGTTCTAGAAGACTGCGTCCTTTAAGATTTCGCGACGGGACCAGTGCGGACGTGGCTGAGGCGGACCTTTATGATGAGAGTCGTACGAAACGTCACGACACATACTGAAACTTGCGTATTGCGAAATAGCACTACTATTCGAGGGTATTTCCAGTCGAAGTCGTACGTTACAAAGAGCAACTTATGACTTGAGATGAAATCTGAGAAGAGGCAAAAATTCGATATACGGGATTTAAACCTTGGTCGAATGCGCTGCACCATGCAATCCTCCCACTGCGACGATCCGTAGGTTGAAGTCAAACTCTGACAATCATTAGTGAAGAGTAAGCATGTTACGCCCTGTGCGAAAACGCCGCCCCTCATGGGACTCCAACTCTCGCAACGCTGCCCGGGTAGTGAACCATCTACCTCTGCGCTATGGCGTCGATTCCTAGGGCGCTACCCATTTACAATCAACCAAGGTTCTGCTCTCACACAGCCATCTGGTCATTGATTCTTCGACTTCTCGTCGGATGATAGAGAAAATCAGCACAACGGTCCACCTAAGATCATCCTAACTTTTGGCTCGCCTGATGGGTTACTATGGGCTGTGCGCGGTCAGAGTTTCTTCGTCACCAGTCATCCACCAACCTATCTGCAGACCTCTGACAGCGCTCATCATGTTTCACTTACGGCATACAACCATCCTGCTGGCGCCACCTAGGTTAGACTGACGATCGCGCTTGAGCACGTGTTCAATCGAGAGATGTTATCAGCCGCAACTCGCAGCAAGGGATGATCACCTTGGCAACTTAAATCTGTTTGGAGAACACTGAGAACCGCAGTGAGCTCCACTGATTGTGAGAATCAAAATGACCCTTCAACTTAGGGAGGGCCTCGGAAGTTGACAATGGACCGCTCACTCTCTCAACAGCGGCTTGAGGTAGACTTCCAAGACTGGCCTCAAAGAACTGAGGGTAAACTCAACACGATGACCCGTCTTGCATACTTGTCAGGGGTGGGCTCGATAACGCGTGTTAGCTTATCGCTCGAACTGTCATGATCAGTGGGTGCCTGGTCGCCGCCATGCCATACATGACGCCATCGGTTCGCTAGGTCGCGGTCGTCCGCGCATACACGTGGCATCAGGTTGGCGCATCTCCCGTCAAACGGAACTCGTCTCTCAGGAGGACCGCTTTTGCCAGCTTGTACCCGTTTTCGAGTGTAAGCGTTTTAAGAGTCCGCCAAGGTTTAAAAAAACCGAAGGACCGTAATTTGTGTTGACGTAGAAAGTATGGGAAAACTCACCAACGTTGAAATCCTAAATAGTCTTTAATTACTGTCATGATGTTTCAGGGAAGTTAAGACGAGGGTTGACCGAAGGAAGTTGCTTCTCGACAGCTGGGAAGGTGAACAGCAAGCTTTGCGGCGGGTGAGTCTTTCTTTCGTCCAATAAATATTTCTCACAAAAGCTTTTGAACTGTATCCTTCAGAAACCCTGCAGTCATCATAGATTACACTTCAGTCCTACTAGAATACTCAAGGCATTGACTCTATAATATTGCAGGAGATACAACAGAACGCGGCGAAATTTTCAGTAAGCCGTAGAGCAACGCAACCATTTCCAAACACATGGTACTAGTGCAGGAGTATTGGTTAAGTCGTGTCGACCGATACTCCTGGATTATGCCTACCCAGACACACATATGCACTGGGTGTGACGAGCAAAACTCACTCATCAACCCCTTGAACTCATCCACATCACCTTCCGTCCTTGTTGTGCTCCTGTTTGCAATCGTAGATAATCACACAACCCCTGTGCGAGTTCACATATTGATACATGGTGGCCTTCTTTCAGTCCATACATTCGCGTCAGTCGGCGGCGATTCCGAGACGAGAGAGCGCGATGGTCGGCACGAATTCAGAATGTAATAGCAAGGCAATTAAGGTTCGGTTCCTGAACTGGAACGGGCAGCTGTTATATATTTCAAGGTGAATCTTCAGGCTATGCTGATGGAGAAGATGATGCAGGAGAAGGAGCGTGAAAAAGAACAGCGTGAACAGGACAGTGTTCACAAAAAAACGAGTGTGGTGGGTGATAGGGAGACGTGAATTTATCAGAAGTTCTGGTATTTCGTGTATTCTGTCCAGGAGCAGGATCGTCAGTCAGAGCAAACATTGGATGAGGCTGAAGAGGATGCAAATAAACCAATGCTCGACTATATCCGAACTTTGGTGAGTCGGGTTGGTGCTTATTCTATTCAAAACACCGAATAAATTCCGTCTCATTTAGGTGCTGAATCTGGTCCATGCTCCTCTATCGGCAGCCTTGAAAAGCTGCCTTCTTCTATCGCCAGAGCAGTACAAACAGCTCATTGAGGTGTCTTGGCAACTGCTGCTGAACGAAGATCCGCATGTGGTGCTCAGTTCGGGTATGTTCTCCATCGACATATCTTGAATTAAAAAGAAATCCTGAGGCAGGACTCTCCAACTGTTACACCCCGGACATAGGGGCGTATCAGGCACTTCCCTAAGGAATGTGGAACATATTGCCCTAATCCGCCCTCATACCCGGGGTATAACGGTTGATAAATCTAGTTTCTAAACTTCTCTAGCTGCCTAACACCCCCTCAACCTCGGTTTGCTTTTTGTGGATGAAGCTGCTCCCCCTTTCACGATAACTCAGGCTGAATGAGCTGTCGACAACAGGTTGCTCCGGTCGGAGCGAGTCACATGTGACCAACCGACTGTTCGCTGGTGTAGCCGTGTCTGCAGCCTGCTGTCGGTCTGCGAATGGCGGGTACCTGCCGGATGCCCATACCCTTTTTCAGCTAAACCTTCAAAATACTTGATGCGTGAATTAAATCTGAGTGTTAATTATAGCGTCGATTCTCATAGCTGCATGTGTTCGAAGACCGGAGGATGTGCTCAAGGTGGTGAAAAAGTCCCTGGAATCCAAAAATGCCACGGACAGAACGGAGGCGATCCAGAGGTTCGTTGACCCTGACGAGTGTGAAAACGCTACTGTTCAGTGTTCATTGTTTGGGATTTGCAGGTTTTACGCCTTGTGGAGGAACAGGTTTCATGTATGGCTCAAGATGGAAGAAGGCGCTCAAGCCACCTTCAAAGTACCACCACCCGGCATCGACTTCACCCTCCCATCTCCGCCAATCGGCCAAAGCCAACTACCAGTGGTGGATCCTCCCTGGATGCCGCATTTGAAGACGAAAATAGAAGAGCTTTCACTTAAGGAGGAGGAGCATGCTACCGTGAATATTCATAATCAGGAAGAGAATATGTGTTGAACAAATTCTTTCAAAAAGACATTGTCAATTTCAGTCTCAAACCATAATGACCATGACTCGAACTCGCCGAAAACAGAAACAGGAGATGGTCAAACGGGCGGTGAGAGATGCGGAAGAACGGCAGTGTGAGCAGCGTCAACTATTCAGGTACAGCTCTAAGTTCTCAAGTAAGTATGCTCGAAACTACGCCTTTTTGCTACTATTTTAGACTTCGTTGCTCAGCTATCGTCCAGCAGGCTGCGTATGAACCGGCTCTTTTCCACCATCAACAGGAGCAAGGCGAAGGTAACATGGCTTACTATTAGAGAGAGAATATGAGTTTTGGTAGAAGCAGCCGATTTCAGAATCTGAAGCAGCTCATCATTCGACTAGACATCCGCTACCAGTGGCTCAACCGCTGTTTCCTTCGCCTCTATTGGCCATCATTCCCTCAATCATTGAGATGCTCGACGATCCGCAGGTGGACAAGAACGGAATTTCCGGTAGGATTATTCTTTTTTAGCATTTAACTTCAATTTTTTTTCTTGCAAGTATACAAAGGAGCAAGTGCCCTAATTGGTGATTGTACCTGCTCTCAAAGAAATCTTCGTCGGCTTGGTGGTAACAATTGAGGGACCCTTAATGTGAACTACCGAGAGTCTTAGGTCGGTGTTGTGTTTGCCAGAGGCTGGTCTCACTTCATGAAGGTCGGCCCAGTACTGAGAAGCGATCATTTTGTCGCCAAGCACCTGCGTCACTGGCGCCAGCTGCCAGTCTTCTGCTCTTTACGAATCAGTGTGTCGGTCACGTTCTCAGTCCTTGTGTCGCGTCGAGCCTTCACCTGCTAACTCATGAAAAACCCATTTAAAGCAGTTGGGGCTCTGACATACTGTCTAACTCAAATGGCAGCGTTCTCTGTCGCGAATGGTCGCCTAGATAAACTGCGACCGGTTGTGAATGACCAATCGTAGGATATAACGTAATTAACGATGCTCTAGTTGATGTTTCCTTAGGAAACACTGAAGATCTCAAACGCATCAGGCTGTCATGATATGTGGTTGAACGTCGTAGATGTCGAAGAAAACCGTTGGAGATTGGCGTCAGACACAGTGGAACAGTATAAAAGCCTTTGAATAGGAACAATACCAAAGTAGAATAAGATCCAAGGCCAGATACCCGCCTAACTATGCCAGTGGTGGTACGAGGCTGAGCCAAAACCAGGCACCCGTCCACCCATGCCCATGGTCGTACTGCCACATCTTCGTTGTGAGACGAAGATTGCCACGACTCAGTTTCTAGAGAGCATTGTGCAGGCTCTTTAAATCGAAGCCAGTGTTTGTCGACTAATTCTCTGTACACTCTCTCGAGCCAATTAAGGCTTCCGTGTAGTGCCCGACGATGGACCCTATCCTCGAGACTGCCACGAGCTCTTCGTAGCGACACTGTAACCGCCTTGATCCCCGGGGTCCATCAAAATGTCGATAGTTGGTTTCAGAATGTTTAGATGAACACTGAAGAAAGTTTTTCGAATTGGTAGTTGTTTCCCCCAGATCTGACGTCATTATGTAGTCAGTCCCGTGAGAAACAGGTCAGTGGACCAAGATATAGGAGTACGCGAACTGAACTACTCACATAAGCAAACCACATACATAGCGCATTCACAACAATGCCATAACCTGGTAGAAGTAATACGGTGTCACCAACTTGAACCTTTCTGTCTTAATCGATATGTCGTCTGCATTACACAAGCGATTGCGAAATGCTGTCGTCTTGCTTACACGTCAGAGACCGACTGTACTAAATTGTTTTATACTCTAAAAGAATTATTTTACAGGATAAAAGAGAAGGAATAGATGAGCACTAGTTAATCATAAAGAAAAAGGTATAACCGGAGAATACCACTGGAATAGCAAATACTGATAAACAACGGTTCCGGTCGATGAACTGTTCATCAATGATGCCCATAGAGAGCAGCTATGTTACAAAATTGGATTGTGGTGCTCTTAAAATCCTATGGCCTCCAAAGAAGTATTGTACTAGAACGGATGACGATGAAAAAATGAACGAGCGAGGAGAGACGAATGAAGACGTCGATCGAAACGACCCGGCGCGGGCGGCGCACGCGTACTCTACGCCTTGCTTCCATTGTGGGAACGACTGCGTTCAAGCCCTTGTGGGAAAGAAGCATCGTGCTTTTGGGACAGCTAGTCCGCGAATCTACATGAAGTTTGTCTAATGGGCTTTATAGGTTCGGATCGCAATAGGCTGGCAGCCCTATGTATTTTTGAGTTAACATACGGTAGGAGCAGTAGTTCGGGCAGCTGGAAACAACGGAACTCACTGTAGAATAGCGAAGGATGCTTGTAGACATGGAACAATAGAAGCAGAAAGGTTGGCAGGCATATTGCCCTTGTATTCACAGTGGTACAGAGCGTTTATGGCGAGGTAGGCTGTTTGCCTCTGCTCGATTTCTAAGGTATGGAAAGGGTGAGAATACACAACAGTCTGAAGCTATGTTTCTGGCAAGCACAGGACCGATGCGGTCTTGCTTTTTGAGTGACACAATAGTTATGAAGCCAAACTCTCTCTTAGCGTCCACTTATTGCCATAACCGAAATAAATTGGCTGTAAACCTTCCTCTAGCAATGTCGTCATGTCTGTGTGTACGATCACTCAGACTTGCTCGATACTGTGAGGCTCAGTGTAGAAAACTTCCCAAGGGGGCTTATGGAGCCTGTCATTTTCCACCTGCTCAGCCAACAGCAAACTAGATGCTCCCCACTGCGTCCAAAAGCCACACCAGCCCAGCGCTAGAGCACCGATCACTCTCCTGTTTAGCGACTTTGCCCGCTTCTCAGAGATTGCTTTAATGCTCCAATACAGCCATGTGATAGCAGTGTTTCAGTTGCTGACGTCTCCAAGAAGGTGATTTGGACGTGCATCGTCGAAGATCCATCACTGTTCTTTCGACACTTTCTTGAGAAGCTCACCAATAGGGAGAGACAGGTGAGAAGATAGAACACTGCTCGGTTATCTTTTTATCGTTGATTGCCCCTGAAAATTCGGCTGCGCTGGCGTTGGGCGCATGCTCAAGGCTGATCCCTGAGCGCCACATGCCCTTGATGACTATGCGTAGCCTGAAATTTTTGGGAGCACAGACGATATTCTCCATCGAGTGCTTGATATAGTCAGTAACACTTTCCCTATTGAGTATTCGATAGGATGGTTTTTAAACTTGGTGCATGCGGTCATCCGTGTTTACTACTGACATGCCTTCGGCTTGCTCGGCTCGCATGCATCAGTATTTCAATATTCGTGATCATGTGCGGAATGCAAACATTTTGCACGATCTGAAACGAATTGTGCTGAATTTGAGGCCACTATCTTTTTCATTCTCATTCCGTAAGCCCTTCCTTAAGCCCCCTCAACCTTCATCTTTAGGTGCACGACTGTATTGCCTGCTCTTAACGCAACCTCATACTCCACCCTTCACCCTATTCTTGCTCGGTTTTCTTCGTCAACTTGTGTTGCACGTCTTGCTTGCACTGTTAACGATATCGCATCCTCTAACAACATTTTCATTTTTCCTGCTTCCTGACTATCGTTTCCTTTCTTTCAGACTCTATCAAATGAGTACCGTACCACGCCACATTATGTGAGTTTCCAAAATAACTACCATGTTTCCGTAGCTTCGACCCCCTCCTTCTTGTCATTAATCAATTGCCTCCGTCGTCTAGATGGCTTGCACCATCTCGGCTAATAGATGTAATTGTTTCAGGAATACCTCATGTCACTGCTGCGTAAACTGATTCTTCGCTTCAATCCGCTGCCGAGTCAGGCAGCTTATTCACTTCTCAATTATTTGGTTAGTTCATCTCTATACACACTCAGCAGATGAAGAAGTGTATCTCTGTGTTCCAGTTCGGGTTTGTAATGCACTATGTGCGAGCTCAATGCGAAGGATCAGACAAGGCTCTTGGCATGGCACTCTCTTTGACGTGGGTTCTTGCGCCGAATGTTCACGGACTTTATTTCAAAGACCTCAAGCAGACGCTCAAGAAAGAACAGTGCGATGTGAGTCAAAACAAGAGTTTACATTCAGTCTTCTCCCTCATATTTACGAGTCGTTTCCTTTTTAGCAAGCCCTCATGATAACAGCGAATGTACCGTCAGCGAAGAAAATAATCGTTCACGGTCCGGACTCAGGGATGGGAGGAATCCCGAGTCAGTTCCCCGTTCACGAGGACACACAGTTCCAGCAAATCTTGAGGTGGGTTTTTTTCAGCAACGGTCCCGCATGAGTCTTTTCTGTTGCCAACGGATTTGAGAAAACGATGGCATTGCGACGCATAACCCTATCCCAACACTTCAGCCCAGTGGCTTCTTTGAGCGCTCTTGTCGGCTTGCTTGTGATTCTCAAAAGCAGGCGCACGCTGCGTCATTACTTGCTCTGGCCTCGGCTGGCACCAATTGCTCTAGAGTGCGCGCATACTGGACAACCAATCGTCACCGGAAACGTGCACACCTTGATACGGGGCTGGGTTAGGGCCACGCCTGCCCACATGTCGCCCTGCACCTAGGCGTCTTTGGACGCTTACCTAGTGCGTCGTTAACAATGGGCCTTGTGTATATATTTATTATATTGACATAACTTCTTGCCTTTCACAGTATGAGAACGATGTAATGATATACTCATAAGAGGGGACAAACTTTATCTAGGCACTTATCAGAGGTCTGGTCCAGTACAACAACAAATCCCTAATCGTACCATGAGCACAGGGAGGAAAGACGTATCATAGTCAGTGCAGCGGTCAGGCAGAGGGTCCTAGGGCTACCACAAGCCGATCCTTCTTTATTCTGTGGGAGATTGAAGCCATGTCGGCCACGGAAGATTGCTCGAAGTCAGACAGCAAGCGGCCGGAACCCTGACGGAGACGGTTAGCACAATACCACTCACTACAGCTGCAGGAAGACGATACTTAACAGGAGCCGCCAATTGCTTTCAGGCACAATCTGTCGCGAGCGGCGTTCCTAAATGTGCGGCATAGTATTAATGCGCTGCGAGACAAAGCGCCCTTCTGCAGAAAAGCACCTTGTCGACTGGGGTCGTACGAATGGCGAGACAGATAGCGTTGCATTGTCAACTACCACTTACAGCTGTTCTGCTCGCAACATTAGATTACCGAAAGGTGTAAAAATAACAGCCTTCACTTAGATTAGATTACTTGGTGACGAGAGAGATCGAGTCTTGTGCTCATTAGTGAGCAGGGCAGGTCATTTTGTTGCTGCGCGTTCCATTACAAATCTAACCTAAACCTAGCTCGAATTTCTGCGCCAGATCACTGAGTGAAATTGCTCTTGCAGTCTTCAAGCCTTGCTATTAGCATTTGGATCTTGATATCGTTTGCATTTCAGTGACAGCCTCGAGTTCTTCAATATTGACGAGAATGACGTCAATTCGTACTTTCTTACCGATGCCAAAACTGGCCTTATACACTTGCCTTCGTGTTATGTTAGGTATGAGTCATCCCCTGAATTATAAATGTCAGAAATATAGCTGAGGATTTTGCAGGGATTTTTACTTTTTCCATCGCTCATTTTATCCGCAGCTGACCTTAGTGAAGATGGATGAGAAAGAGGCTCAGTTGAAAATGCGTCAGACGGCATTTGCACAGCGATTCATTGAAGTTGGGAAAGTGCTCCTGACGCACAATATTCTGAAGTACAGCCCTCAGCATGTGGTTAGTGCTGCTTCCCAGCTTTTTAGCCCATAATTCTCGTAAAGCTGTTAACAATTTAGGCCAAATTACCCTGCCAAAGGTAAAATCCACATTTTGCACTGCTTTTCACACATTTCAAGCGTTTCTTCTCACTTCTGGGGATAGGAAATTCTGTGAGATTAACAATCACCGCTTTAGATTGCTCAGCGAGTTTTCTTTCTGCATGATGAGCTGACCCATCTGCCATCGTTTCCGCGTAAAAGTCTCGAGACCTGCTTTGGGATGTTTCATGACGAAATGGGCGAGCAACTAAAGGCAATGGAAGCGATGCACAAGTTCACCTGGGCCAAGGTGAGTGAACCTTGCGTAATAATTAACAAGGCCTGATAAAAAATTGCCTCTTTCAGCTTATGTCCGACATGTTTGAGAAGATGGAGAATGCATTCATGTTCGCCGATCTGCATCTCTTCATTAACGTGGTAAATATTTGATGTCACCAAGGGGTGGGGCAAGACCTTGTTAGGCTCCGTCGTGACTGGTGCTGGGAAAGGGTAGTAGTCAGATAAAAGACAGTAACGCCGGTCGTATTTATGGTCAATGTGGCTGCCTGCAATCCGCATAGTGTTCGGTTTTGCCCGCAGTCAGCTTTATACGATGGCCACTGCTCATTATCCGCCCGAAAATGGAATGATTGCTCTCATTCGTAGTTAAAAATTCATACAGACTAGCCATCAGGCCAACAAATTCTCCATGAACCGCGATCCAAACCGCCCGTCGTGTATCTGCGATAGATCCATGGAAAGCGCAATTCTTAGCGTCCCAGGCCAACCCTTGTAGCCATCTGAGCAGTGCTACCAAGAGCGTGCTATCATTGCCGCCTCCATATTTTCTACATTTTGTGATTTATTTTTTCTTCAGGTGAACGGAATCATGATCATGCATTGTGAGGATCTTTTGATCCTTCGTCGATGTGCCGCCACGTACATAGCAATGAGCATCCACTTCAACAGTCTTTTTGCTAGCCAGGTATGCATTACGCTCAATATAGGTTTATTCACAATTATCACATATTGTTGGAATTTTTGTCAGCAACTGGAAGGTTAATGGATGCTAAGCAGTCGTCCATGGGGCTGGGGCTTCGAGAGACACGACATGCGATGAGCCGTAGGACTTAGTTGGAGTGCTGGCACGAACACCTAGAATGAGAATGTCAGCAGGCGCGGTCTCCGTAGCAGCCGGCTGTAACTTTGTCCATGAGTATCGTGGCCTCTTCCATCAGAAAGTTGGTCAATCCTATGTGCTTTCATCGTCTCCTTCCGTGGCCGTGTTTATAGCGCCCTGTTGTGTGCGCTTCTTTTCAACCAACTCTTTCAACTCAACCGCCATGCAAGCCGCGCGAACTGGCATACTCAACGAAGCGCACGTCTTCCCAGTCAGTTGAAAAACATAGCTTTGACAAATGCCAAGTGGGAGGATATCGTTCTCCAAAGTCCTTTACATTTGTGCACTTCAGGGTTTCTTTCTGATTATGCCCACGTTGTTGCGATGCTATAGTCAACGGCAGACCAATCGGGTGTTCTGCTCGGTCATTGAGTTCATGTGCCGTCAGTTCTACATATTGCATCGGAAGCCATTTCTGCTGCAGATGTGTGGCTCAATTGCCAATATCATCGACAATAATAACAACGATTTTGAGATCAATCCGATGCGAGTAAAGGCGAAGGTAAGCGTGTGGCGAAGTGATGATTCTTCACGAGATTGACTTTTCATTATAGTACTGGTTCACGCTGCTCAAACACATGGAGAACATGGGTGACGAGTCAGATCAGTTCGATATCCTCGGATTGGTGCCGTATGATAAACCACTAAAGGTAACCTTTGCCCGCTCACTCAACACACCGCGTGTACTATTCCATCGTTTAGGCCCTGGATCTGTGCTACCGAGACGATCCGAACGCTTTCTGCCTGTTGACCGATGCCGTCGCTAGCTGCATCTGTGTATGTGCGTTTGCACCGGAGAGTAAGCGAAGTCACCATATGCTGGTGAGTGACTTCAATGCTATGTATGAGTCACTTATGGGACAATCATGCCCATAAGAAATATACACATGTTTCCAGCTAGTTATGGCCGCCCTCCAACCGCATCTGATTCGTCGGATCGAGGAGGAGACAATGCTCCAGAATAACTCGCATGCAGCCGTTAAGCATGAGGTGGCTCAGTGGACCACAATGTGTGTGGAGATGAAAGCGCTCATCAACAGCTGCGATGTCCTGGCTAGGTACATCTGGATTCTCTCTATACATTCAGACACTCTTTGGCACAACTGCATTATTCAGGGGACCACAACGTGCATTCGATCTGGTGAATACGGTCTCGGAACGCGGCAAGTCGTTTGTTGCAGACTCACCCCAGTTTTTTGATCCGCCTACCACCAATGAGGACGAAAACAGCCGCCCGTATCATGTGTATGTTTTAACCTATAGTATTCGAAATATTGTTAGGAGCTGCAAAGCCACCTCCATTTCAGAAAGGAGAAGAAATCAACTGTGGTAGGCTGGGATGCGGCTGATGTAGAAGAAACACACAAGGAGAGCTATAGGCGATCACGTGACACACTATTGTGTCTGGCCGCGCAGTTCATTGAAATGGCAACTCCTAGGTGAGAAATGCAGCTGAACGTCATCTCCAATTCACCTTGAAGAGTACGTTTCAGATTGAAAGAACTCGCTAAGCTCAGCTCAACTAGTGAGCACACAAAAATCCCGGACGTGATGGATCACAAGTGTCATGTTAAGCTTAGTGAAATCGCTCTGGCATTGCTGAAAATTGCGTCCTACGACCTGACAACGATGTCCTGCATGGGTTTGCAGAAGTATGTTATAATGTTTGCAATACATCTTCAGTAGATCTCGTTCACATAATAATCTTCAGGTACTTCACCACGATTATGCCAGTAACAGACTGGTCGATCGAGTCGAATCGGTCTGCGCTGGGCATCATCCTCAAGCGACTTGACAAAACCATTGCGAAGATCGCTAAGAAGCAGAGCATTAGACGTAGAGTAAATTGGACGGCATTGGCCAGCTGGATCAAAGGGATCTGTGATACGCTATCGGTGTTTCCCTACATGGCACATCTCAATCCACTGAAGGTGAGGCTGATCAACTGACAGGAAAGACTGTGCCCTCTTTTGAAAGCTGTCTTCTACCATTGAGGCCTGCAACCGTGTTGTGAGCTTTGATGGCTAGCATGCGTCAGAGCATTTCTCAGAGTTGCAACCACAAATTTTCCGTTGGGCTTGTGAGCCCGCCTATTTCAGTCAACGACGCAACTCTGCCTCCGAATCATTGCGGGTGATCCATTTCACGAGGAAGGAACGCCTGCAACTCATCCAACCACTGTGCTGCACTCGTCGCCACCACCTCAGGTGTTCTGCAATGCAGTTCTGAGAATGACTACAATTCTAATGCAAGCGTTGGGGCAGGTGAGTGTCGGGGTTCCTTGTGCTTACTCAGGATTATGCGAGCATCTCTAGGCCTCATTCTCACTCGAAATGGTATCTGGAGCAGAGGGATTGGGAGCAGCCGCTGACCGAGTCGAGGCAGTGTTATGTCATCTGCTGATCCCACTTTTTCTGCGCACTACCACGAATCCAAAAGGTTGAGCTACCTTTTTAACGTTTACTCTTTACTAAGGCAGGGGTAACTATTCAAAACCTTATAGAGGCGTCAGTGATACAAGGCAAGGACCTAACATTTTGCTTGTCGCTCATGCAACACGCGATTTCGCCACCGGCAGGAAAACACAGTGCTACTCCCATATCAAACACCACCACCTTGGCAACCTCGTTTATCAGAGGAGCTCAGCATGGTTGGTTTTCGCCCGTCGTTCTTCGCTTCTCGTCTGAGCTCAATGTACTTCTTTCAGAATTATCCGGCAGACAAGGATCCGTATCCGTCACCGATCGTGGCCACTCCGCAACCGTGTCCACTCTCAGGATTGTCAGAGACAGCGTTTCTCAGTGCATATACCTAGGTAACTGGTTTTAGGAGAAAGCTGCATTTTTCAATGTGCACTGTAAAATCCCTGTTCCAGCCTTGAAGGTCATGATGCTCTGCTTTGGGAAGCTGCTCACACCAATGTGGCCACGAGTCGCTCGCCTTGTGAAAGGTACACCTTGGGAATTGATACATAAAAAGTTTTGGAAACCGTAACCGTGTAGGCACATCCCGGACGTCGCATCTCATTCGATGAGATTTTCAACGCATACGAATCAAAGAGGCAAATGCAAATGATCCTAGGATAGAAGACGCTACTGTAGATCAGTAATCGTACGCATGAACATAGCATCGCAAGAGCTTCGCTTTCGCAGGAACCCTACCAAACTCCTACTTAGCACGTCAGGTGCTAATGATCCCATGTGAAAAAATATGTTGTGGAAACTATGGGGGTTGTCGTTATGCTCCATAATTCTTTCAGGGCAGCTTGCTATAGACGGCTTCTTACGTCTCCCAACAGATCAATATTCACTCGAACTGAAGTACAGACACTTCACTCGAAATATTCATGGCTACAAAGTGAACACCTGACTAATATAAGAGCTTCCATACTGCAAATGAAGAACATAAAAACAAAAAAAAAGATCCACCGCTGTGTAAATAGGGGCATCCTACTAACTGGTGCAACTTTATCCTTCGAGTGATCCAGAAATGTGAAAAAAACAACATCGTAAAAGACATTACATTGGATAGGAAGCAACATGAAAAAATATCGTAGGAGCATTTTCTGAGAAACGGTAATCCAACATTCAGATACAAAATGAAAAGGCAGCAACGAAATGCACACACGAGGTTAAAAAATAAGTAGTACGTCCTAATTATCGATCCGGGATCCTCGTATTATCGAAATGTACGCAGCAGAATACTGTTGAGGTCGAGAATCTCACGTGATAATACATAGCTGGATCGAAACCGCAGTTCAGAGGAGTAGTTCTTGAACTACTTCCGGTCGCTTCCCTCACAAACTCTATCCTCACTGATTTGTCGGTGCGATCTAGATCAAACCTACACCTCACCATTTCCAGAAGATCCAAGCGGTGTAGAAGACTCCCATTTATTAGACTCTCTTCGATATATCCCCAATACGATGCATTATCAAAAATCGCACCTTGCTCACATAACGGAGCGCTTAAATTATATGAACCAACTTGAAAGAAGGTTGATGATTATGAGAAAGGGCAAGAGGTAAAAACCCTCCACTCAATGTATTTCATTAGACAATACCTGATAGTCGAGAATAGGACCGTAGGCGCATCGTGAATGCTTCTAGCTGCCATCAGTAGTATTCTGGAAGCCTACAAGTTCCCTTAACGTGCGCTGTAATTAGAGGAAATTATGATGATAGAACATGGAAGCTCATCATTTAAACCGATTCACCAAATATAAGCACGACTACATTAAATCCCCATCGGAACTCAGACAGAGCAACCGCGCCAGAGAAAAAAAATATTAAAAGTCTCCAAAGGAAAGAGCTAGAGCCACCGAATTTCTCAAAAACAGAGAGAGTGGGCTAGAAGTGGCCTTCTCTGACGTTGCCGGTTGAATTCTCGAGGCTTCGGTATACCGTAGTGAGTGGGATTGGGGAGCTCTCGCGACTGCGTCCTTTACCTTGTCCCACTCGTTGGGACACATTTGTTGGTTACTGGCCTGCAACTTGATCCGCTTGACTGTTCCATTCATTTCTAGCGAATTAAAGAATTTGAATAGCCCTGAAAACAGGTTCTCTGCCTCTGTGAAAGATCTTAAATGATTGTAATTCGTTTTTCTTGTAGATCTGCTAACAAAGAAGCAAGGCGGGGTGAGTGCTGTACAGTTCATCGACTTTGTGCTCCATGCGAAACTACCAATAGCCCTTCTAATCCTACCTGCAATACATAACCGGGTTCGTTAGCTAATCCCTAATTCTAGAAACCTGGAAATCTATTTTTCATTAATTTTCAGGTAAAGCAAAAACCTTCTTGTGAACAAGATGCAGTATGGCAGGCAGAAATTCTAGAGATGATTGAATCGAAAAATAATTATACCTTGCCAATAGGAGTGATGCTGCATAAGTTAGTTTTTGTTAAGCCTTCGAATACACTGATAAGTTTTTGTTAAGCCTTCGAATACACTGATACAAGTACTCTCTTGTACAAAATGAACCCTCAGATGCCAAGTCGAACTGGCACAGCTCAAAGAGGATCTTTCTTGTCGACCGCTAGACCTTCCGAGGTCCTATACGCCGACAGCCGCGGATCCACATTCTGATTCATCTGCGGCTTCCCTCCCGCCGCGGAAGGACCGTAGGGCTAGCACCCGGAAGCATGCTCCTATCAAGGTGAAAGTCTAGTTCCCCTCCTGGAACTACTACTCTTCCAAAACCTAATCGTTTCAGGAAACTGGCGAAGGGACCGGGACCATATTCGAGGATATAGAAGATGAAAGCGCCGAGGCAACAAGCAGTCGCGTTACGAAGAGCCCTAGTGTGCCTCTGAACAGGATCGGTGCTTCACCTAGAGCCCGGTCGATGAGTGGTTTTGGGATGTGGCGAAGCATCCGGCGGAAGTCCCGTCACATCTCAGAGAGCGAAAGCGAAGGAGACCGGAGCATGGAATTAGCCGACATACATCGACGTGATACTGACCCGGTATGTTGGCTCACTACGTTTGCGATGATGTTGCATAATAGTTGTAAATGTTCAGCCTTCACAACGAACTCCTGTTCGAAGACTTACGGAAGCATTAGTATTACCCCTTCATGAGACGCTCGACACGAACCGGCAGAGATGTGAGTGCTTAGTTTTCTATGAGAATGGCTCTCTGAAGCCACTGGGGAAACAGGTAAAAAGGTCTCATAAGGAGTCTCTGAAGTTCTCTATATACTAATCGTAAATGATTTTCCTCCGAAATGTTCTTCTCTTCTCTACCCACGACGACTGAAAACAATAAAGAAGAATGGATAATTCTTAGGAATTCCCCCCCTAAATAGGTTTCGAAAATACATTAATCGCCTTTAATCCAGTGTTTGCTGGTTTGTTTCGAAAACTTGTGATATCAACCTATGATCTGAATCTTATCCGAATCAAAATCGCTATTAGACATTCGACGATTCCGTTTGCTCGCTTTTGAATGATTCAAAAAAGAAATGCTCAGAATTTACCCTCTCCAGCCGCTATGGTCGAATTCACACTGAGGAAGCCTCAAGCTGCGTCAGCGGATACCGAAAGCTAGCTGATTGTCTAAAAGAGCGGAATACGGCACAAAAACCTCCCACAAAAAACGTTCTCTTTGGGACAGAAGCACCACCTCTCCCCAGAGAATCGGGAAGTATCCCAAGGAGGTCCGCCGAAATCGATGCTTCGCCAAAGTTCCGGGTTACTGTACTAGTCGTCAACGGGCGCGATATCTATAGCACATTTCCTCCTCGAACTGTCCGGTGTTTCCCTTTCTTTGTCCCATTTGTTGGGACAGCGGTCAGAACTTCAAGGATTCAACAAGCTAAATAAAACTGTAGTGCTAAATCGCGTTTTCAATAACAACTGTTCATCCTGATAAGAAGTAAAACCTATTAGCAACAACAAATTACCCAAACAAAATGAGCAGAGCAGGAGTCGAGGAACGTGACAGATAGGCAGAGGGAATCATGGAATTTCGGACTGCTACCCTGGCCGATGTTGGATGGTTGATCTGCATACGAGAAGGGAACGTTGGTTTGGGGCACAAAGCACGAATCAGAAACCACACCATGATCAGACACTCAAATAAAGAGGGCGTTCAGGTCAAATAATTCGTTAGCGATAAAAAACGATCAACGGGATGAACGAAAATCAACAGCAATCATTCGATATGCAGATTATATCTTCTCTACGCGCCGGTCCACAGAAGAGTCAGCTCCGTTAACTGAATATTATCCTCGTCCTTTCTGCTTCATGCGGTCGGCTTTCTCATTTCGTTTCATCTTTGCATCACGAATGTACGCAACTTCGATTTTAGGAAGTTGTCTTTTTTGGCAGATGTTGTGTCTTTTTTAATCAGCAAGTTAGACTTTCAATTTGTCGGCTGATCGCTGAATGTTCTGGCGTTGTCAGCTTGCTCCTTGGATTTTCGCCCTTTCGGCTTCAACATTGGCAATCGCGATATGTTCAAAGCAGTATCTCTCAGTTGCTGAGGAACACAAGAAGTTGCCATGAATGTAGTTTTTCGTCTGTCTTTCTGGGACTGATTCCTTGACTTTTGTGTATTGCGGTAACCTGTTTTTCGGCTATTCGGCCCCCGTGTAGTGTGAGTACGCGGTTTCTATAAAACTAGAATTGTTTACCCCCCCCCCTCCAAAAAAAAAAGATAAAACCTATTTGCAACAACAAATTACGTAAACAAAATGAGCATGTTCACTGGCAAGGAAAGTTGGGCAAGTTTGTTTAGCTCGGCGTACGTTCAAGCCAAAGCACTACAAAGTCGAAAACGATAACCGGGGTCCAAACCTTTTTTAGATGCACAAGAAGAAGTCCACTTATTATCAATAAGTTCATTAAAAACGAGGAGAGTTTAATAAAAGCTTTGAAAACCCAGAAACTAAACCCTATGAGAACAATGAATCTAGTGAAACGGCACTCGAGCAGGCGGTCCAGCAGCCTGACTACACCGTCCACCTCGTCGTCATTGGTAACTGCTGACCCGCCCTCGTCGATACTCAGTGGCGAATTCAAATTCAAACCAATGGTGTACTGTCCACGCACTTTTGCACTACTTATATGCTACAGTACTCCAAAAATTCTAAACACTAAGTGTACAAATCATGTTTTTTGTACACACCGGTTCACTAAAGAGCCAACTCCGTTGGCGTAGTGCTACATTTACTCGTCCTTTCTGCTTCATGCGTTCGGCTTGCTCCAGTCGCTACATTTTTGCTTCACGAATGGGCACTACGTCGATTTTAGATGGTTTCCTTTTCACAGCAGCGGACTCGTCCTTCGTCTTTATCGACTGATCACCGGGTGTTGTCGCATTGTCGGCTAGTAACTTGAATTTTCCTCCTTTCGGCTTCAACTTTGGTAATCGCAATTTGTTCGAAGCAGCATCTCTCGGTTTCTCGAGGTACCAAAATTTGCCACCCATGCATTTTATCGTCTACCTTTGGAAGACTGATTTTTAGGCTTTCGTGGAGTGTGATAGTCTGTTTTAGGCTATTCTGCACCCGTGAAGTGTGAAAACGCGCTTTCAATAGAACTGGAATTGTTTATCGTATAAGACTTGGATCAGAACCTATTGGCAACAATAAATTACCTGAAAAAGATGAGCAGGCCCACTGGCTAGGAAATATGAGGCGAGCATGAATCAAGGACAGTGAGAGGTAGGCAAGGGGAATCGTGGAGAATCGAAGGGCACGAGAAATAACTTCGATGAGGGAGGGGCACAAAGTACAAATCGGAAACCAGACAATGAGCAGGGACACAGACGGAGGGATTGTTTGTTGTTATTTGCAATCTGCAGCCCCAGATGATGCGACGAATCCTTCCCTTTGCAATCAGGCAATTTTATTAATAATCTGGACTTGATATGATGAAACGAATATACGAAACTATATGAAATGAAGTTTGAAGGACGAGGATTTTGAAATACGGGCAAAATCTTGCGTCATGCGCGAGTGAGACGCAGGTACACCACATGCATTCAAGACGACGGGCTAAAGGTGCTGGGTTATGACTGAGCACTCAAACATGAAAGAATTTCAACCCATTCAACACCCCGTGTCCCACCGGTGGGACACGCTTTTCAAAAATCGATTTCTCTGCCACAATGACGAATTTCCAAACATTCTCATGTACAATGCACTTACTAATCCTAGAATCGACTACGGAACTCGTGGTCCGTCGGCAGCTCCACCATAGCACAATGTGCAAACTTCTGTAAAGACAGCTAGAGCTCAATAAAAAAATTGTTGCAAAAACTTTTTTATTAAAGTTTTTCGAGCGCATTATGAGTTCTTCTTTTCTTTTACTGCCATTTCTTAGCATCAGCAGGAAACCTAAGTTGGAATTACGTTCTATTCACCTGGAAACGTGCCACTACCATGACTACACCTACATACCAGGACCCCGAGGCATCGATTTTCTTCAATTTAAACTTTTTCACCCACCATGAACAAATCGAAACGATACAAAATTTAAAACCAGATAGCAGGTTTCTAAATCGCGTTCAAAGAATTTCTTTTAAGTATTTATCACCGGAACAGTGGTTGCAAAATAAGATATCCACTTGATCCTGCTATGAATTCATGCAGTTGTTTCTCATGATAAAAAGAGCTCTATGAGCGGAAATTCTGGTACAATATTTACTTCATTCACAAGTACACTATGAACATGAAAAACGAAACTCGATTCTCGGTGACGTGCCATTCGAGCTGGCGTGTCCCACTGGTCAAACACGGTATATGGTAACGCAATATTGCACACGGCCCGAACGTGCAGCCACCCAAACTCACAAGAGAACCACAATAAGTCATTGTGACCATTCCAAATGAAATGTACTTTTCTAGAACCACTTTCGGACGAAAAGTTCGAATATGCCCGTCGCAGCTGCCTAGACCCACTCTGAAATAAGTTGTAGGCATTTTTTTCTGATTTTCGTACCTATTGTACCCTGCAAAAAAACACATTGTTTTTACGAAAATCCGGAAACAGACCTCATAATCGTGTTCAGAGCCCAGAACTACCTCACTAAGCAAAGTTTGGGTGAAGGAACATTTTCCAAACTTTGCTCACACTAAGAGCGTTTTTGGACTTGTACTGATTTTCGGTTGGGCGTTTACTTATACCAATGAGAGGGCTCTCAAAGCGTTTTAGAAAAATATTCCAGATTTGACTGAAAATTCGCTCTGGGGGGTTATTTGGGGTGCTGATCACGAATCTGAGATTCATTTATCGATTTTCCGAAGTTTTCGAATGTATTCGTTCACAGATTCCCATCGGGGGAGAATTTGATAGCAAATCGCGACTTTTGACGATTTCCGGAGTGCTACTGTAGATTAAGCTCAAATTATTTTTCTGGGGGTTATTCGGAGTGCTGAACATGAATCTGATGTCGGTTTATCGATTTTTGACAGCTTTCGGTAGATTACGGTGGGTCTTTACGGTAGTTTGGTCAAAGTCTCAGATTTGTCTCAAAGTTTCTATGTGGGGGCTATATGGGGTGCTGAATACGGATTCGATGTCCATTTGTCGATTATCGGAATACTGAGGTAGGTTTCGCCTCCTAAATGGCATGTTACCGACCGTAACCTACAGTGAACCTTAAAATTTGGGCAAGCAAACCCCAGATTCGTGTTCAGCACCCCAGATTACCCCTACATACATGTTTTTAGCAAAATCCGGAGAAAAATTTAAAAACACCCTGAACATTTAATGGGGGATAGTACCCTTACCTTGCCGCGAAGCTTTAAAGAAACGCTCATAACTTTTCAGAGTGGGTCTAGGCAGCTGCGATGGGCATATTCGGACTTTACGCTCGGAAATGGTTCTAGAAAAGAACATTTCATTTGGAATGGTCACTATGACTTATTGTGGTTAGGCGTGGTCGTGAATAGATTGTGGACTAAATCATCGATTTCCTTGTGTATTTCCCTTTTTCCAAATAGGTAATTTACGCTAAGCGAAAATTTATTTCAGACGTGTCCTTCTCGACGCCGAAGAAGCGAAACGGAAAGAGCGACGACGACGTTTTCCAAATTACGGAGCAACATCAGCTAGTCTAAATCTTTGGAAAGATTTTTTACCACAAATTATTCATCACTTCCCAAGTATTACGCTAATCAAGGCTCAGTTTAGTATACAATGTCACCCTTCTTGTTACATTTTGAATATATTTATATCATTAGAAGGAATTTAGGGAAATAGGAATTGAACATTGCCAGTGATCAAATACGGGTTTAAGCATTTATCTCTGAGGACGTATGACGTCCGCATGCATTTAATAACGGCACAATTTTCGTATAAGTATGTATATCTTTGCAAAAGAGCACCTTTATTTTGTACAAATGTGTGACATACATGCGACGGTTACTGTGAATGTCATGTTGTTGATTTGATATGTTTATGTTTTTTCTTGCATTTCGAACATCACTCAAAATCAATTCTCCTTCTTTTCCAATGCGATTCGGGTTCTACTGCTAATACGTTCTTAGAGTTTGTTATCTTTATTATTATTCGCATGTCACACAGGTGGTTTACGTTCTTCCCCAGAGGTAAATACAATAAATTTCTATCGATTTCCTTAGCGTTTTTCGAGGCTCAATTTAGTAATGGAGCTTGTTTCCATGTGCAGTTCTTTTTTTTACGTAGGTTATAGTTTGATGTATTGATCGAAGACTCAAATTGTTGCCTTATGAAGTATTTGAAAACACAACTCAGACAGTAGGTGCGGACTGACCGCTGTCAATCAAGGCCTCTCCGGGAGGTACGCCGGCAAGTTGCGGGCGGATCGCAGCTCATCGTGGCCTCGGCGGGCGGATCGCTGCTTTTCGTCGTCTCAGCGGGCGGATCGCTGCGTTTTGGCTGGCGGATAGCGGCACCTGGGAAAATTGATCACGCTAGCGGGCAAATCGCCGGCAAGCTCTAAAGCGGCGATCCGCCCGCAACCTGCCAGCGATCCGCCCGCCACTGCTTTGATAGCCAGCGATCCGCCCGCTGAGCTATGAGATGCAGCGGTCCGCCCGCACCCTGCCAGCGATCCGCCCGCTTAAATTTTTTTTGGCGCTTCATCGCACTGACTGCTCACTCGGCATTTCAAGGCCGATCCTGAATGGTGACTTAAAGTCACTTCTGAAGGATCACTCAGAGGCCAAAGGATAACTTTTGTCAGCTGAGGGGATGGTCCCCACGGCTAGGGGGGGGGGGGTGTTGGGGTGGTCCCGCACGCGGAGACCGTGGTGGGAGCCACCAGAAAGTAACATGTGGCATCGAGGGGGGATCGCTGGCTAATGGCGGGCGGCTCGCTGGCTAGTGGCGGGCGGATTGCTGGCTAGTGCCGGGCGTATTGCTGGCTACTGCCGGGCGGATCACTGGCTACTGCCGGGCGGATCGCTGGCTACTGGCGGGCGGATCGCTGGCTACTGCTGGGCGGATCGCTGGCTACTGCTGGGCGGATCGCTGGCTACTGGCGGGCGGATCGCTGGCTACTGCCGGGCGGATCGCTGGCTACTGGCGGGGGGATGTCGATCCGCCCGCCAAAAGCCAGCGATCCGCCCGCACCTACTGTCTGAGAAGGTACCCTCCGTTTCAGAGTGAAGTTTATTCGGGTCGATCGCGTGCGTGTGCGCGGGTGTACTGCGCCTCTCCCGCTCTGCACACACACGCGAAGAAAGAAATTCTCACTTGGAAATAGAGGGTACATACTTTGCGTTGATACCACTTACCCCAACAATGATGGGTGTCTTCCGTAAAAAGTGTATTTAAAGCAGCGTGGAGCCTATATATTGTGGAGATGTTAGTGAAAATAGATGAAAATGAACACTCAAGGAGAGAAAGAATGCATTAGAAATAAGCCCTGCTGAATTATTAACGCTGACGTGACAGCATTTGCGAAACAACTGCTAAAGTGGTGCCTAAGCGGCAATAATGCGGCGCTGGCGTGGCCTTATTGATGCACTGACGCGGCTTTATCGAAGACCCTACGCGCTCTTTTTGCGACACCGCTACAGCTCTATGATGGCAGTGTCATTGTACTGGCGAGGCTCACAGAGCCGATGCAGAGCCCCCTGAGCACATCGAGAAACGCGGTGTTGTTGTAGGCTATCGCGGAAGAGCGAGGTTGGACTGTGCCATTGAATGCACGGGACACCCAGAGACTATTTTCAAGATTTTATGCTTGTTCTGAAGTCGGAGGCGCGTTTGTACTGTTCTTATCTGGGCCAAATTCCGGTCCGCAATAGCGTCTCGACACGCTTTGCGGCCGCACGCTCTCGAGCCAGAAGAGCTTCCAGCGCCGCAACTGCCGATCTGCTGACTCTAGGTGGGTTTTGGAGTCTAGAATCTAAGAAAAATTGGAGAAAATCGTGTAAAAAAGCCACATCGAGTCGGCTTTGGCGCTGGAAACCCGACTGACTCGAGCGCGTGCGGCTGCAAAACGTGTCGAGACGCAAATGCGGACCGGAATTGGGCCCATATAAGCACAGTACCTTGTTTATCCTCTAGTCGCTACCGTGCTCAGAAACCAAAGAAAGGGACGTGGCTTGTAGTGATAACTGAGGGGATCGGGGCCGTGGTGGTCCCTTATACCTCGTTTTTCGTTTTGCGCCAAATCGTTTTCTGAAATACTTCAAGCCAATTTTTTTTGGCCCGCAATTTCTCCCAAATATGCCATATTGGCAAATCTGCCACTTTTGCCAGGATGATGAATTTTTAGAAGTTTCAGCCATGACAGACGGTCTCTGCTTTCTTCTCAATCATGGGTGTTATATTGTGCACCAGACCGTCCATGAACTAAGGAAGGTCAGGCTCGATTGGAAAGATCTGCGACCGAATACAAGCCGTAATGTATCGATGGGAAGAAGGAAATTAGACGCAAATGGTGTTCCGTGCTTGAAAAACCTATTGTGCATAAAGCAACCTTCTCGCAAAGTTTTGGTGAGAGCACGTTTTCTAAACTTTTAACAAAGTAATAGCGTTTAACTCTTCTACTGCTTGTTGGTTAAGCATTCGTGCTTCCCAAGTTGTTCAAAAAGTTTTGTCGTTCGATAAGAAAAACACAATTCTATGGTTCAAAATACACTTTATTATTCAGCATAATCTCCCTGAACATTAATACCCTTGCTTCAACGATCCTCCAATCTGTGGATCCCATCCCTGAAATGAGAATCCGGAAGGGCTGCAAAATAGGCTTCAACAGCCGTTATGACCTCTTCATTTGATGAAAAACGCTTGCACCGCATACATTTTTTTGAGTTCTGGAAACAAACGGAAGTCGCTGGGGGCAAAATCTGGTGAATACGGTGGACGCTCCAACAATACGAACTATTTCATGGATTTTAGCCATTGTCAACATGCTCTTGTGACACAGTGCATTGTCCTGATGAAAAAGGTTTTTTTTTCTGCAAACCGGGTCTTTTTTCACGAATTTTTTCCTTCAACTGGTCCGAAAGATTGCAATAATATTCAGAATCAATTGTTTTACCAGTTAGCAAGTAATCCACAAACAAAATTCCTTTTGCATGCCAAAAAACTGATGCCATAACCTTCTTGGCCGATTTCCGGACACGAACTCGTTTCGAAGCAGAACAACCTGGTTCACAAAACTCTTTAGCCTCTTGTTTTGATTCAGGATCATGGGGATAGACCCAAGTCTCATCCATAGTGATGAATCGACGCACGAAATCCACTTTATACTTTTTAAAACGCTCCACATGTTGCTGAGAAAGTCGCATTCAAATCAGGGATGAGCGGAATGAAAATACGAAATTTCGAAAATCGGTTTTCGGGTTTCGGAACAAAAATATTTTTATCGGGTTTTTGGAAATCGGGCGCGAAACGCCTGAAAATGCGCGGATTAGCGGTTTTCGGAACGCGAAACACGGAAGAATTCAGAAATCATCTAGTCCAGGATCGACTATTGCTTAATCTCGGCATTAAATTCCAATAATTTTTCTGTATAACTTGAAGCCTGCTCGAGATTGTTACTGATCTTTATTTAGGCTGACGCGTTTCGGCGAGATCGCCCTCTTCAGAGCCTGAAAAAGTCAAAATCCACGCGCGAAACTGGACGCCCAAACCCATCAGCATGTCAAACCAAATTCGTCTCTCTACTAACCATTGATTACCAATGTCTCGGCTCTATTTAGTCTCACCTCCCAAAATGGCTGTTGGAGCACTAGAAGTCGCGACCAGTAGCCAGTAATGAAACGATCAGAATGAGGTGGTTCCTACAGTAGTTGAGAGTGCTAGCTCTATCCCATTTCACAGGCCACAGTATCGTGAGAAAGGACCGAGCTCGGCGGTGGTGGAAATGCATTCTTACCGGTGGTTCATTGCTGGATCCTTGTTTTGAATCCAAAACGCTTCCAACGTCTTTCTGGGCATTATATCACGTTCTCTTTGTAGAATGTTAACGCCGGCTTCAAAATCGTTCCCACTATGCTTTGAGGTACGATGTGCACCCAGTGGGGTTGATTGGCTTACGTGAGACTTCCCATCTTATGCTCCTTTATCCTTACGCAAAGAGGCCGCCCTGTTTCGTTTATATAGACATCACCACATTGTTGACAAAAAATCCAAAAAAAATCAGTCCTGCTGCAAATCGCGGTACACGTTTTTTTCTGTTTTCTGTCCAATTTTTGCCTATTCTTACAGAAAACAGAGAAAAATGGCCAAAATGGGCAGAAAGCAGAAAACAGAAAACTCCGCACATCCCTACTCAAAACCAGGAAAAGAACCTCATATTCGTGTTCAACGCCCTACATAATCCTTCTGTACGTTGTTTGAGCGAGAATTTTATTTTCGACTTTCGCAGTCCTTTTTGCGGATTGGCAGCGCCGGAAATGGAAAAATCTATTTTGGCTCGAAGTTTGTTTAGGGTGGTTATACACACCCTTAAGTACGCCTGATTTTCCAACATATGATTTTTATGCAAAAATTTCAGACTTTGTCAGAACCGAACACAAAATCATGCGTCTTCGACAGCCAGCAGTACTAGATACTGTATAACTTTCGTTTACCAGTCTACACTGGCCTTGCATATGAAAGTAGTGAATTGTGCGGCCCTTTTCAGCTCGGCAGCCGAAAACGGCTTGTCGGTTAGCGCGCCCCAAAGCAACCGCTCGCTGCGTGGCGTTTAGCGCGCGTCTGCATCGATTGTCCACAGCTGTCGGCAATTTCGCCAGTTTTTTCCCAGTTTCTGTGTTCTTCTTCGTTTCTAATATTTTTTCCTATTCAAAAATCGCCCATTTTTGTGGAAAAGATGAATGTTATAGTGCTCAGAACTGTTTTACGTTTTTTAGCATAATTTTTTCGGGAGTTGAGTGTTTAGATTTTACAGCGTGTTAGTTGTAGGGGAATAATGCTAACCAGACACCCACTTGGCGCGACGTGATTACGGACCCCGCACACAATCTCACGCCCAGTGGTTTTTTCGGCTCAGATAATTTCTGGGCACGACGCCTCGGCAAATGGTCGGCGGCCGAACCCCCCCCGGGAGCCGTCGACGACCATTTGCCGAGGCGTCGCTGAAAGCGATTGTCCTTGGAGCGCGTTACCTGACTCTCACAATTTTCGTCGAGCGCGTCGCGGCCACAGCGACGTTCTTATTAGAGCACGATAGACGTTTTTTCACCGTTTTCGCTGCGCTCCTTCCTTCGTTCTTACTATTTCTGCTCCGAAACTTACATTGAGCTGCAAACTTGCTCAGATTTTTCATACAAGTCCTAATCCCTTTCTATGTCACCAAAAGAAAGATATCACAAGTATTTATTTATTTTATGACACTTTATAACAGCAGTTCCACACAATATAATGGTACATGCGTGGGTGAAAATCAAGCGTTTTGTGGAGAAAATTCTTATGCACTTGGTATCCATAATCAGGGGTAATTTCCAGTGACCAGGATGACAGCAGGGAGCGAAGTCGACGAAGAAGGCTTCAAATCCACATCAGTCTCATTTTTCATCACGATCCTTCAATGTAGTCCACAGCACCACCGCGTAAATTATTGAAGAGGCCCTGAAACACAGAAAATAAGTATATCGTAGCCAAAAAATGGTTCAACTCGAGAAAACCTACCTCGTTGATATGTTAAAATTCCAAATATGGAACAGAGAGAAATATTCTAGCAGATCTTTGTGCAGAATCTATACATATAATACATATATCTAGCCATGTAGTCTATCTGAAATAGTAAAATTAATGTCAGCGAAGGCAAAACCTCCATCTACCTCTACTCTTCTCAGAGTTCTCAAACAAGTGTTACAAAACGTTACTGTCTTCATACCACATGTCAATTTGACCTGGTCAAAAACATCTGAATAGAATATGACACAGAAAATGTGATAAAAACCAGCCTTGGATAGGACGTTTGTTCCGTCGGCAGCAGTAAGAAGGGAGCAATTAGATTTTCTTGCCGCACAAACAAGAAAAGAAACGATTCGAAACATCGAGATAAATCTACAAAAAACTGCATTCTGCATATCTCTTATGGAACGTAATCTCAAAGTGTCGGTTAACTCACCGTTCCGTGCGAAAAAGGACATCTCCTCAACGTGATACTCCTTCTTTTCCGATCACATTTCCTTTCCATTAACAGGTATACCAATGCATAAAGGATAAGGTCTCGCAATATTTGAAATGCCTAAAAAAGGCGCAGTAAACCTTTCCCATACCAAAACACATATGGTACCATACCTTGGAGGCCGCGGACATCACTCATTGACCTAGGCATGCGGCACGGTCGATTGATATCGCTCATAAAGGAAAGAAAGAACAATGGTACATAATAAACACTGAAAGTAAATGTTCATTTTTTTGGTACAAGCGTAAGCCACACCGAATATTCCTTGACAGCGCTCAATAGCATCCCCTACTAACACCCCGTCAGCGGCCCGTCAGGATGTTTCGAAAATATATGCCCACAGGTTTCATTAGAATCTACAAGAAAGAAAAAAACCGATACAAAAGGATCATTAAAAGAAGAAATTTTAACTCACCTTTTTGGGACAATGTCAAACCGTTTATTTAGATTATGAATTTGTTGCCATCGGTTTGCAGATCTTGCTTCGGAAAACCGTGGTGGCTCTCGCAAAACGTAAAATCAAAAAGTAAATTACAGCCATATAAGAGAAATGACTGCATGCCTGCAAATTATACAAACTGATACCCACAAAATCGGATTGCTCAGAAAAAATCAGTTGGTGAGTGCTGGTTCATTTGGCACTATTAAGGCTGTAGATACGTTAGAATGAACGGAGGTAGGCAAAAAAAAACCAAAAATCGTGTAAGACTGAACGGAGGAATGATGAAAAGAACACCGCTGCTTGCAGACGACTCAACAATGGTTGCCACTGACGTGGAGACTCAGACCTGTGTAAATTTGCATCAATATTGGGTAATTAAAGGGCCGTGAGTTCATTGACGGGGCGTCGCCAAACAAGGGCGAGGCGTCGACAAAACACGTTCTTCGCTGAGGCGTCGACCCGTTTTCGTATTTCGAAACTTCTCTGCCAGGGCGTCGCTGAAAGTGGTTGAGGCGTCGCCAACCATTGACGAGGCTCTGCCGAAAACACCCTTTTCGCCGAGGCGTCGTGCCCAAAAATTATCTGAGGGCACTGGGAGAGGTGGTAATGCAGTTTTCGTCGTTGCGAAGGATTTTAGGGTCATTCTTCCCAATCTGGGAAGAAGATTTCAAAATAAAAGAAATGGATACACTCGAACTGAAAGAAAGAAAGTGAAGAACTGACATGGGAAGTGTTTGGAGTGGTAAACGCATCCGCGAAAACGACTAGTATGGTTAGTATCTTAAAGAAAAGGAAAATAGACTCATGTTCGATGCAATTATGCTCTGATCTATGTTCTAAAGCACATATAAATGAATGAAAATGAATCTCTTCTGGCTCAATGGTAAAAATGCGCAGTTTCCCGCCCCGAGCTGCAGGTTCGAAAAAGTTATGAGCCTTTTTTCAAGCTTCGCGAAAAGGCAAGGCATTTTTTGGTTGTTTCAAAAAATTTTCTCAGATTTAGCTCGAAAGTTGTAAGTAGGGTTAATCTAGGGTGGTGAACAAGAATCTGGAGTTCATTTGTCGAAGTTTCGAGGTTTACAGTAGGTTACGGTAGGTAACATGTCATTTAGGGGGCAAAAGCCACCTTAGCATTTTGAAAATCGACAAACGGACGTTAAATTCGTATCTCCACCCCGAATAATCCCCATATATCCCATATACAAATTTTGAGTAAAATCCGAGATTTTGACCAAACTACCGTATACCCACTGTAATCTACCGTAAGTTGCGAAAAATCCAAAAACGGACTCCAGATTCGTGTTCAGAACTATCAGAACTATTTGAGCAATGCCTACCGTAGCACTCCGAGAATCTCGAAAGTGGCGTTTCTTCCTCGAAATTTTCCGGGTTGGGAAGCTTCAAACAAAATTAGCCGAAAACTCCGGAAAATCGACTAATAAACCGTAGATTCGTGATCAGAGCCCCAGAAAACCTACCTGGGAAAATTTCAAGTCAAATCTGGGACATTTCTCTGAAACGCTTCCAGAGCCCTCTAATCGGTATAAATAAACGCCCAAACGAAAATCCGTACAAGTCCAAAACGCTGTCAGTCTGGACAAAGTATTGAAAATGCGCCTTCACCCAAATTTTGCTCAGGGGGGGGTAGTTTTGGTCGCTGAACAAACCTATGAGGTCCGTTTCCGAATTTCGAAAGAATAATGCCCTTTTTCGAGGGTACAAAAAGCACAAAGGACTACCTTTTAGGGGCGGGATACTGTGCAGTTTAACTATTGAGCCACTAGAGATACTAACGATTCTAGTCGTTTTTGCAGACGCGTTTACCACTTGAAACACCTCCGTTGTGAGCCTCAACAAAAAAGGATTTCAAAAAAAAGAATAAAAATGACCAGATTTTAGTATATAGATCCTACGCACCGTTTAGAAACCATCCCTTGTTAAAAAAAGAGGCAAAATAAATTGATACAATAGTAGAAATAGAAAAAAGTATATAAACGTGAATGTTTTCGTCAATACGAGTGTCTCCAATTCTTATATTTTGAAATCTTCTTCCCAAATTAACAAGAATAACCCTCAAATCCTTCGCAACGACGAGAACTGCATTATCACCTCGCCCAGCGCCAAAAATACCACTAGGCGTGAGATTGTGTGCGGGGTCCGTAATCACGTCGCGCCAAGTGGGTGTCTGGTTAGCATTATTCGTTGTAGGGCAAAGTTAGGAAATCTTGGAACTAGTCTCTTATGCCTGAATTTTGAAAGATATTATAGATCAAGTTGAGCTATCATAGTTGAGATCTGCATTTTCACCGAAATATTTGAAAAAAAAGGTAGCCGTGATTTTTTTAATATTTATTTATTTAAAAAAATTATTTATTTAATTGCGCTCGGATGAATGCAAACTACGTATCATAATCGTGATCTGATATTATTTAAGTGTTTAGTTGATTAGAAAGTAGTAAGAAGTTTCTCCGAAACAAAATTCAATTGGAATTCCAATCTGTTGATGGGACTATGCCTTTCTAAAAATTTTCGAAAAAAAAATTTGAGGTGGTTCCACTAGCTTGATCACTAGCCGAAGCAAATTATAATCAAAATATAAAATTGTATAAAATATAAAAATATTCTATTCGTTCGAGAATTTGGAACTTCCTTTCCACCGATATAATTAGTTTATTTGAAAGTTCGAATAACCTGTTTGTTTGTTTTTTTTGGATAAGGAAGGCTAATTATTCAAATATCCGAAAGGTTGAATATTATCCGCCCTTGTAAGTGTTTATGAAATTTTTATATATTATAGTGAAGAGGGTGCGTGTAAGTAGGATAGTGGCAAGGGGCGCCACTGTCATTCACCTGGTCGAGTGATCGATCCTTGTTCAAATCCAACCAACCTTTTTATTCCTCCGGGGTCGGTAAATTGATAATAGACCTGTCAGGGAGGTTAAGAACACTGACTTGACGGCTGGCCCCCACAAGCCATTATACAGTGAAGTCTGTGGCTGGTTTCTTCAATAAAAAACACTTAAATTTCACCCGCGGCTATCGCGGGTGGTTTAAGTATCACCAGCGGCTGACGGTTTGGTAAGCTGATCAGCTACGCTCTTTAGGAATGAATCGGTTGGCGGGTCGGCGCACGCAACTGCCGCGCCAGCCGCGGGTGAGAATTGAATGCTTTCTCTTGACGAAACAAGCCACGGACCTAACTATAAAGGCCCAATGCACATTCAAAAGCCTATACGATTCCGAATGAAATTCGAATGTGTGGTGTGTGATATACGGCGAGAACTTTATCTTTATGCTTTTTATAGTGAATTTAATTGAAACGAAATGAGGTGTGTCTGTAATTTTTACAGATTTACATATTTTTGTAATCTTTATTCGCAATAAAGGCCGTGTTCACGATTAGATGAGTCTGATTTCTCACCGAAAATGGAAATGTCCGTGTCCACTGTAGACCTTATTGTTGAAAAACCGCTAAAAACGAGTCATATATAGCCCTATGCGGCTCTCAAACCTGGTTGTGCTATGCCCGCCCCGCCCCCTTCCCTGTGAGCCTTTGTGGAAGAGAGCGGGATGGGCATGCTTCACTCAGCTTTTCGGACCGTGTCGTGCTATTTATGGTTCGTTTTTAGCCGTTTTGTCGACATTGGTGGTAAAAATGGACCTCGGATATTTCCATTTTCCCGGAGACTGTTCCTATTGTGATTACTGTCTTTGAGGTATGGTTGTTACGCTCACCGTCTGCCGAGCCATGCGTTCAACTTTGGTACAACGTGCTATGTCGAGTAGCTCACCGGCTGTTTCACCGGATATGATGAGGTTTCGGTCTTCTGTACTGAACAGCTCTTCTGTAAGTAGCTTTGTTATGTTATGTTATTTTATGTTATGTAATTTAGTGTCATGTTAGGTTCTGTTATGCAATTTCTCTTAGGCCAAGTTGAATCGCTATGGTGGACGTCATAGTGTCACGGTACTCCCGGGAGATGGAATTGGACCCGAAATGTTGGAGCATGTGCAACGGATTTTCAGCTTTGCCCAGGTAGAGTGCGATTCTGGTACCTCTAAGTAATAGTTATGCATGTTTTTTTAATGATTTAAAGGCTGTGTCCACGATAAATTTTGTCTATGTTTTTTCGCCGGAAATCGGAAGGCCTGCGTCTCATTAGAGCGATAAGGTCGAAAGAACTAATAAAAACGGGCTCGAAAGAGCCATTTTACGCTCCGAAATCCTCTCCGCTCTTCCATTCTAGTCAGTTGATACATATTTGATACATGCGAGTAAAGTACTACTCAGAACGTCGGAGGGCCGTGTGCCCGGGAATTTCCGACCAAGGGCGAGCGGCGGGGGCCATGTTTTGCGAGCGGAGAATCATCAGGCGCGAGGCGGGGGCGCCACCAAATTTCGTTAGCTCGGTCCTGCAGGGAAAATTCGAAACAGAGGAAAACATGTTCGCTCAGGCAAATCGTATTACACGTTGAACGCTAGAATCAAACCCGTGCCACATACGGAGCACAATTTTATGATAAGTTCACAGCAGGCAGCCTCGAGTAAGTACTTACATCATCGCGCACCTCGCGCGGTGGCAGTAAGGTAAGTTCCCCAGTCTATCGATTAGACTTGAATGGGACACCCACCATGGTGTTTCGAAAATTTTGGAGAAAGGTAGAGCACCCGCCCAGGGTGTGGGAGGGATGGTTCCCGCAGATCGTTATACAGGGAATCAATCACTTAAGCGATGACACCGCGGAAATAATCTGCCCGGGCCCCGCGCCCTTTCGCTTGAATGTCCGGGCTTCGCGCCCATTATGAGTCATGGGGCTGGGGCGGGGACCTGTTGGGCGCCAGGCGCGGAGGGGGGCCCCGCCTCGCTGAGTGGTGGGTACGGGGACGCGGCCCTCCGACGTTCTGAGCTAGTGCGAGCGGGTTTCTGAGCCAAGAAGGGCTGTTTCGGGCTCGTTTTTGTTCGTTCTTTCGGCCGATGTTACGTAAATCTACATCACCTCGCTTCCGTCGGGGGCGCGCGCTCGCGTTGCGGCGTAGCATTGGAGCGCTTTTTCTCACAACCCACTGCACTTCCTCGCTCATACACTATCCAAGCTAGGTGAATTGCGATATTTAGTGTATGTTAGGGTTACATTAGCCTTCAAGTGGCTCGGATAACTGTAGTGTATGAAAAATCGTCACTCAAAAACGCGGTTCTCGCAAAAATTCTAAGAAAACGGAATTGGTGGAACTTCAAATGGATTCGGTATACTAATTGCAACACATGTATTCTTTCACAGATTAAGCACTGCAAGATGAATGCATAAGAAGTCGGTGCTCCAATATTCATCTGTCAGCTGTCGTCTAACAACATCGTTTCCAAATTTTTCAGAGTAATCTACGAGCCAGAAAGAATATTCTACAATATAGAAGCGTAAAACACAAAGAATTTGGTTTTTTGTGAGTCATACGGCACTGTACGGTCCAGCTCCGTCACTGGGTGACCTGCGCCTCATCTCCTGTAATTGCTCATGCAGGTCCTTGAATGACTGTCTTGTGTCGTGATCGGGACATAAATGTGGCCGCCGCTAAAATTAACGGGTACTTGACCGCACTGAAAAGCTTCTTCGACCGCAAAATGCTGAAGATTTCTGCGTCAAAGTCATCGGTATCCGTACTCACAACGGACCCATCTGAACACAGCGCACATCCGTATGTCGTATGGAATGGATATCGTTTGCCTGCCGCCCGCTTCCCAAAACTTCTCGGACTCGTACTCGATCCATCGCTCAAATTCCATAAGAACACGGAACAGAAGCAGGCTATCGTTAAAGCGAAGCTTAACGTGCTTAGAGCCCTGGGCGGTACAACATGGGGTAGCAGCAAAGAAACCATTATTACAACGTATAAGGCTATTCTCCAGCCTGCACTGGAATACGGCGCCCCAGTTTGGCAGCATCTAGTTTCGGAATCCTCTTGGACTAAGATGCAACGCATACAGAATGCGGCTCTTCGAATCGCCACCGGGTGTGCAAGAAGTTCCCCGGTCGATCACTTGCATGCTGAGACCCGCTTATTACCAGTAAGGGAGCACTGTGAGCTCCAGGCCCAACAATTTTTCATCAACATTGTCAAACAACCAAATCACCCCTCTTGGAGAGTGCTAAACCCCGTCAGAGAAAGAAAGATCAGAAAGCCATTCGCCGATGCTCCCAGCAAAGTCAATCTGCAGAGATGGCACGACTCACAGCAAGAACGACTCCGTCTATTGCGCGAGGAGCATACTCAGTTTGTACGGTGCCATCTGGAAAAGGCGGTCATTAATCCCATATTGGGGGTAGTGCCGCCCCAAGTCTGCACATCCGAGGCTCAACTCGGAAGAAGGGCCAGGTGCACGCTCGCATCATTACGCTGTGGTCACTCTACAATGCTAATGTCTTATGTCAGCAGGATTGACAGCAGTAAATCTGATGTGTGCCCGGACTGCGGTACCATCGGCCACGATACCGCACATTTATTCAACTGTCCGGAGAGACCTACCACGCTGACCGTAATGGACTTATGGACAAATCCGTTACTGGTCGCCCAGTTTCTCAACCTATGACAAAACCCTCAATGTGGCTGCAAAGAAGAAGAAGAAGGTCCTTGAATTTGCCAAGCTTCGCTCTGTTTTTCTTCAGTTTTCCTCGCTGAATATATTCTATATCTTCCATTACCGCGCAGGAGCAAAACTATTCCCTATTTGCACTTGCAGTATGCAGCTTCACCATCTGAAGACGTGGCTTTGCTCCAATGTTTGTCAATTCCGGACGAGGTGCCAGCTGAACCTCTTGCCTTGCAGACCTAGCCATGGCTGCAGTGAGTTTCATTTGTTCGAGGAGCTCGTTCAGCTTCTCGAGAGCTTCGTCAGTGTTTCCTCTAGCCAGTGCCTTTGCCGTAACTTCAACTTCTGCGTAATTCTGAAATACTCACAATTAGCGTTTTCAAAATATTTTTTTATCTTTGTCGAACGTTTTCGAAAAAAAAGGAAATTCTTTACATGCGCTTGCGATTACGTGTAGAGCCTGGTAACAGAGCTCCCTTGTCTTTTGGATTATAGTCCTGTGGACGACAGCAAGCTCCATCTTCTGTGTGTCTTTCTTGACAATGAACGGCTAATCCCTCTTGACTTCCTTGTTTCAAACCACAGACAGGGCATGTGATTTGCGACTTCGCGAAATTCTGTTCCTCCTTCAGTTCATTGCAATGGTCGTCGGAGTAGTGATGAACATTCTTCAAGTGCCGGTAGAAACTCTGTTTATGGAGCACCTTGCTGCAAACAGGGCACAAATAGTGATCAGCGTCAGCCATATTAGAAGAATTATGTTCCTCGTAACAGCCGGCTGTTTCGAAAGAGGACTAACATACTTCCTACAGCGCGGGAAATTGTTCAAAGTCGAGTTGGCTCGCCTTCACTGAGTATTGCAATTAGTATCCCGAACCCGCTTGAAGTTTTATCAATTTCCTTTTCTTAGTATTTTTTGCGAGAATCGCGTCTTTAAGTGACGTTTACCCCAGCATAGTAGCAATAAACGCTGTTTGGAGGCCGGTGCACTCCTCACATACACTAAATATCGCAATTCACGTAGCTGAAGTAGTGTTCGGGCGAGGAACTGCACTGTGTGATGAGAAAGAGCGCTCCAATGCCACGCCGCAACGCAAGCGCGCCCCTGACTGAGGCGAGGTGATGTAGATTTACGTAACATCCTTTCGGCCCTATCGTTCCAAGGAGACGCAGGCCCTTCGATTTCCGGCGAAAAAGAAAACGAAGACGAAATTCAATGTGGAAACTGCATAGATCCTGAAGACGCAAACTATGTGAGGGTGCACAAAACCGGCGGAAAATTCCTCCTAGCTTTCATGTATTCCTCGTGTTCAGGTTCCCGTCGATTTTGAGAGAGTAGACTTATCGTCAAAGCCGGATAATGACGAGGATCTCAACCAGGCCATCATCGCCATCAAGAGGAATGGAGTCGCCCTAAAGGTAAGTATTGAGCATTGTTAGATTTTTAGGGATCCCGGTTTTCTTATTTTTCTTATCTGTGCTTTTTTTCGAAGTTTTTGACACGATTGTGAGGTTGATCACCTGTTTTTTTTTTCGAAAAAGAATGTGGTGGGTTGCACCCCCTATTCATTACTCTGTTGAAATTTTATATCTGGAAAAACATTTTGCCAGGCGGGATTTTTTAGTGGTCTGAGCTTCTTCTTCTTTGCAGCCACAGAAAGGGGTTATGTCTAAGGTTCAGAAACTCGGCCACTAGCACAGGGTTCGTCCACAGATCCATTGTCGTTAGTGTAGTCGGTCTCTTTGGGCAATTGAACAGGTGCGCAGTAGTACGCCCTCGACTACCGCAATCAGGGCACTCGTCAGGTTTGCTGTTATCAATCCTATGCAAATATGACATAAGCACGGGAGAGTGTCCACAGCGTAACGATGCAAGGGTGCACCTGGCACGCCTGCCAAGTTCCATCTCTGTTTCGCTGACCTTCGGAGGTGCGACTCCTAGGATGGACTTTATGGCAACTCTGCTCAAATGTTCCTTCTCGAATCGGGTATGATCCGCGCGCAAGAGACGGAGGCGTTCTTGTTGTGCTTCGGTCAATCTCTGCACATCTACTTTCGACGGAGCATCGGCGAAAGGCTTTCTGATACATCTCTCTCTCTCTCGCCGGGTTTAGTACTCTTCGCGATGGATGATTCGGCTGCTTCACTATGTTAATGTACATTTGCTGCGCCTGTAGTTGGCAGTGGTCTCTAACTGGCAATATGCGAGCTTCGGCATGTAGGTGCTCTATTGGAGAGCTTTTAGAACAGCCTGTTGCAATTCGCAGAGCACAATTTTGGACGCGCTGCAGCTTGGACCAAGAGGTGTCCGACACGATGTGCTGCCAGACTGGCGCAGCATACTCCAACGCGGGTTGCACAATAGCCTTATACGTGGTCAGGATCGTTTCTTTATTGCATCCCCAGGACGTTCCACCGAGAGCACGCAGGACGTTGAGTCTTGTTTTCACTGTGGCTTGCTTCTGCTCAGTGTTCTTATGAAACTTCAACGAAGGATCCAACACGAGTCCAAGCAGCTTGGGGAATCGGGTGGCCTGCAATTGAGTTTCGTCCCATTTAACCATAGGATGGGCACTGTGCTCTGCATTATCAGTGGAAAAGACGGTGACGGATGATTCGGAGGCAGAGACTGTGAGCATTTTGCGATCGAAGAAACATATCAACTCGATCAAGTAGTCATTGATCTTACTGGCGACTACCTTAATGTCGCGATCTCGGCACAGAATAGTAATATCATCCGCGTATGCAACGACCTTGATGTCTTGAGGGGGAACGGGCAGATCTTCTAGACATAAACTGAAAAGTGCAGGTGATAAAACTCCTCCTTGAGGGACACCAGCGGCGATGGGGATGCTATTGGAAACATGTCCCTGGAATAGCACATTTGCCCGACGTCCTTTAGTGAAGGCAGTTATCCACCGCTTCTGCCATGGCTTGATGGTAGACTTCAACAGACTCTGATAGTAGGCCTAGATTGACAGTGTCAAATGCCTTTGTTAAGTCGAGGGCCACACCAACAGTACGTCGGGGTTTGATGGCATTGAAGCCGTCCAGCACATAGCTCACAATTTCCAACAAGGCCGTAGTGGTGGAATGTAATTTACGGAAACCATGTTGGTGCTGCTGTTGGCTGTTATGCTCGGCAAGCTCCTCCACAACCAGTTTTTCGGCAACTTAGGCGATGGGTGAGAGCAGACTGATCGGCCGGTACCCTTTAGCCGTGGATGGTGACTTTCCCGGCTTCGGCAGTGGAATAACACGAGCCACTAACATGGTCTGAGCTTAAATCCGATATCCTAGTTTTCGATTTTAGAAGGATTAAAATAGATTTATCGTCGTTGAGCCGTCGTAACTTATCGTACTCCTCTAGCAGTCGTGAAGTGGACGTTGGATCCATGATGAGCGCTCCAAAGAGCCTCTTTGGGCCATGCAGGGTTGCGTGCGACTCTGCCCAGCGAGGGGTCGTAAAATTCGAGAAGATTTCGGAGAAAATGTGGGGGTCGTAAAAATTCAGGAGCAAAAGTAACCCTTCTACATAATAGTCAGTTGCGTGGAAGAAATACGCATTTTTAATTTTTTTTAGTTAGTCACTCCGATGGGGTTAAAGAATTTTCAAATCTTGGGGGGATCGTGACAATTTTTTCTGTGAAATTTTGATGAACAAGGAGGTTCGTAGCTCCACCGAAAATTGGCGCAGCGGCCTGCTCAATCCTGGTTCCATGTTTCAATGAAATTGGAGCTTTTTTGCCAAATCACCGTATACCTACCGTAATTAATGGAAAACTGTTTCATATTCGTACTCAGCACCCGAAGTAACCCCTTCGGAACTGCTTCTGATATAAGGGAAAACAATAATTCTGAAAATATTTTGGTTTCACCTCAATTGCATACTTACCCAAGAGTACTATCCATCTGGGAAAATTAGAGAACGTTTTGCACCTATTCAGTATACATTGGATCCGAATCAAAAAATTCAGATACTCGAATTTCGGATAACAGAAAAATCAAACGTCTTTAATATCCGACTCAAACGTATAGATTCAAAGTAACAACATCGGATAATCCGAGTCATTTGGATAGAGAGGCTGAACGGATATTCGGATCCCGGATCAATTCAAAAATTACGTTTTTTCGGTGAGTCGGAATCCGAATATCCGAGTCGGATATCCGGTCGGATAAAAATGGGTATAATGCACTCTGGCGAAGATTTTCAAGAAAAAATTTCTTCTACCGTACCATGATAGAACAGTTCATTGATAATCATCTTTATATCGAAATATTTGTGAACCAATTCTACTTCAGATAATGTGTTCATCGATTTCGTTAACACCCGTGAACTCCTGTCGTTCGATCAATACACATGGATTTGGGAGCCAATCGTACCCTCAAGGCGCCATATTACTCAAAACAAATCAAACAAAGAGGATCAATGCCTTATATGCGCAAAATCTACGCTGAAGATGAGTAGAAAACGCGCCGGAACTTTCACACTGCGCCACTCCTGTCTGTAGTGTCTCATGCAAACTGGGGCGTCTACAACAGGTTGATCCGCCCACCGTGAGCCACCGCGCTCTAGATGAAAAGGAAGTGTACGACACTTCCTTTTCAGGCATGCTTTAAATGACAAGATGCAGAGCAGCCGGTTCAATTACCCAGGTTTGCGTTACAGCGGCCCCGCCCAATCGGTGGTGGCTCCAGTGGACGCTGGGTGACCCAGCCGCAATGCCTGTCTGTGTGCTGACCGCGACGCGTGTCGTTGTGCCAACCGCAACGCATGTCGGTGTAAAGTATTTCCTGAGCTAAATGAAACAGTTCCGCAGGATGTGAACTGCTGCTAAAGTGGCCGCTAAACGCGACACAGCGAGATGTCAACAGCACGACTACAGGCGGAAGTCGCTGGGCAACGGGCAAATCTCAGGCTGACAATGTGCTCGATTTGAGTTGTCAACAGGGAGCCGCCTGTTGACAATTCAAAGGGCTACAGTAGAATGAAATTCGCATGGCTACAGTAGACAGAAACATCGAGTCGTGACATCACACACTTTTTCGAGTAACAGCACATGCCGAATCTACCAATATCCGACTCATTATCCCATCCGAATCATGAAATATTTCGAATATTCGGTATTCGAATCGTTATCCGACTCATAGCACATTTCGGTGAATCAAATTTTGATTAAAACGGATTTAGAAGTTTTTTCGGTGAATCGGATTTTGGATCACTAGGGTTTTGACATTTTTTCGGTGAATCGGATTTTGGATCACTCGGATTTCGACGTTTTTCCGGTGAATCGGATTTTGAATCATGAAAATTTCGGTTCATTCGGATGGATATCCGAAAATGAGTTAGTCGGATCCAATGTATACTATTCAGGTCTCCTTTTCATGGTTGAAAATCGAAGTTTCTTCATCAACTCATCGGAAAGTTTTCCGCCCTAGGTTCAAGCGAGTTTCAAAGGGGTGGGGTCGCAAAATTTTTGGCTCAATAAGAAAAGGTGGGGGGTCGCAATTTCGGTTCAAAAACTAAAAATTTGGTGAATTTTCCCAAAAGTTCTCGTTGTTTCTGGTCACCAAAGGGAAGAATCGTAGCATTGCTCAGGTTTTAGACGCTCGAGCTCGAAAACTGAATGAACTTTGGACGTCTGACAATTTTAGTAATCAAATATAAACTGCTCATAAATCGCGCCTTGGGGGGATCGCAAAATTTTTGGATTTTGAAAAAAATGTCGATGGTAAGGGGTTGCTCCGATTCCAAAAAATTACTCAACGCCCCGCTTGACCCTGATCGAACCCCACAAATAAAGTCGAATAGGCTTAGAAAGTCTAGTGGTTATATGCAGGTGCAGGGCTTGGCCGTTCAAAGTGGGTCGCACGTCTGGCACAGCGGAGTCATATCTGTGTCTAACCCAGCCCGCGACCCCTACTCGACAGTGTTAAGTGGGGGGGTAGCGTTGTTACCCAACGGGTGGTGATGGGGGGTCATAATCTGTTCGGGTAAATGGCGAAAGGATGTGGAGGAACGAAAGTTTTTGGACTATCATATGAGTTTGTGACACCCTAAATTCTCAAAATTATTGTCACCAGAGGGTCGTAATCCGACGATGTCCTACGAAACAGCTAGCTCAGCCCTGCTGCTCAGGCCACTCTCAACTTAAGGCCTTCAAGTAGTTATAACTAAGTGTTTATGTTCAAATTGATTGATTTGTAGGGGAACATCGAGACGAAGTTCGATGATCCACTGTTCAAATCGCGCAACGTTGAGTTGAGGCGGGAATTGGACTTGTTCGCCAATGTGCTTCATTGTTCGACTATTCCGTCCATTCCGACCAGACATTCCGTACGTAGCAGCCTTTTATTCTGTTTATCAATCTGTTAAACGTGAAAGTTCAGAATATCGATATGATCATTATCCGTGAAAATACTGAAGGAGAGTACTCCGGTCTTGAACACGAGACAACGCCCGGCATTGTTGAGAGCCTCAAGGTTAGCAAATTTTTTGTTAGTTTTATTCCAAATAATGTCCTAAAAACCTTTTTAGATTGTAACCCGTTCGAAAATCGAGCGGATTTCTCGTTTCGCCTTCAAATATGCTCAAAAGTATGGCCGAAAGAAGGTTACTGCCGTGCACAAGGCGAATATCCAGAAGCTGGGCGATGGACTCTTTCTGAAGGTAGATTGACTGCTTATTTTTCATCTGATTACTGGATGTGCTTTTAATCTGAAATTATAGGTTTGCAAAGAGATCGCTGAGGCTGAATATCCAGAGGTCAAATTCGAGTCCATGATTGTGGATAACGCGTCCATGCAGCTGGTGAGTTTGATTTTCAGAGGTAGTATTTTTAAATGTCACTGGTTAGTGAATGAGTGAGTGGAATATGGATCGAATTAATCGATATCTTGCAAGGGGAACTGCTATAAGTCATACCAACCATTCTCAATGAAATGTACTTTTCTAGAACAATTTTTGGACGTAAAGTCCGAATATGCCCATCGCAGCTGCCTAGGCTCACTCGAATTAAATTACGAGCGTTTTGAAAGCTTCGCGGCAAGGTAAGGGTACCTCTCATGGAATTTATAGGGTGGAAATTTATTTTTGTAATTTTCCCGGTTTTTGCTAAAAACATGTGTATAGGGGTGATCTGGGGTACTGAACAGGGATGTGCGGAAAAAAATATTTTTGGAAACAGAAAACAGAAAATCTAGTTTGGCAGAAAGCAGAAAAAATCTTTAAAAATGGACAGAAAACAGAAAATAGTAAATTTTCAAAAATCAATAAAGCGTGTTCAGCGTACACTAAACGAAATTTTCAAAAAATGAACTCTATTTATACATTTTTCGAGTGATCTGTGCTTCTTTCATTGAATTTTCGAAAGCCTACAGTTGGTAAGAGCAAAAAGTGTAGACGCTCAAGAATTGCAGATTATGAGTGCCATGAGATGACAAATGTTCATCAAACCTCTCTTCTCCCAGGCAATAAAAGCTCGATTATTTATTTGAAACTCAATACATATGTCTGTGCAAGGAGTACGTAGTGAAGTCGGAGCGAGCTTTCCGTTCCTGAGTGTACATATTTTGACACTTATTGCGGTATAACTGCTGGTTTGAACACTGTACTACTCATCAGAGCTTGAAATCACGCCCGTACCGCGCGCCTGTGCCGTTAGAGTATAAATGACCAGACGCGCCATTTGCTCCACCGTTGAGAGCCTCTCGTACCTCTGTGGTAGAATTATCATCTGCCGTATAGGCTTACCATCAATTTCTTGGCGCTCAATCTTAACTGAATTCTGTGCCATCTGAGTTGCAGTGAATTAAAACACGTATTTAGAGTTTGCGTGCACCCCGCTCTCCTAAAGCGGGTACGCTGGAGAGCGGGTATTCGTAGAGGCTTGACTCAGAAATTGCCGCTGCGGCTCCGCGATATTGCCGCTTTGGAGCGTACAGGCACCGAAGCGGCGCTATCGCGGAGCCGAGGCGGCACTACCGCGGAGCCAAAGCGGGGACCCGACAGCACCGCTGCAGCTCCGCGATAACGCCGCAGCGGTTTCGGGAGAGTGTCTGATATGAAGTTATTTAAGAATTATAAGAAAACTAGAGGGGGTCCAGTTGTAAGAACAAAGATTCGCACCTGCGGTCGTTACGTCCTTCGTCTGATAAGGACAAAGGTTACCGCCGCTTTTGCGCACAAGGAAACACGGAATGTACCTCAAACTTGGGTGTATTGAACTCGCGAAAATTTCGTTTCACCACACAGCACAGTGCATCGTACTCCACGCGAGTTCGCTGCTGCATACTCGCGGAGCCGGCGCGGTTTCAATGCGGAGCTGCTGCGGTACTATCGCCGCGATGTCGAGGCTCAAGGCACAGCAGCAGAATCGTCTGATCATGGAGCCGCTGCGGCACTATCGCGGAACTATCGCGGTACTTTGCCGGCACTGACGCGTCACATTTTTTCAGAGGAATGGGTTTCATGATTGTTTAGTTGGTTGCGGGGGCCAGCCGACTTGTCAATGAGTGCCTTCATTTTTCTACATAAATCTGTTCCAAATTGAAGGATCCCGAAGGGTTGTTGGTTTGGTTTCACCTCGGCGTGGATCGAACCCGACCGTGTACAGCGAATAGCACCGTTTCCTATCACCACCCCACACGTGCCCTATTGGATAGCCACTACAGCGAGATAAAAATGTCTGGCGTGGTACAACTCAGAGAGCCTGGGTGAAGTACACTCTCACCCTATGGGCTTAGCTTCGAAAAATCAAAAAAAAAACAGTCCTGATGCAAATCGCGGTACACGTTTTTCTTACCGTTTTCTGCCCAATTTCGCCTATTTTCAGAGAAAAACAGAAAAAAATGGCCAAAAATGGGCAGAAAACAGAAAATTCCGCACACCCCTGGTACTGAACACGAATCTTGGGTTCGCTTGTCAAAGTTTCAAGGTTTACTGTAAATTGCGGCAGATAAAATGCCATTTAGGATGCAAAACCTGCCTCAATAATTCGAAAATGTCCAAATGGGCATCGAATTCGTATTCAGAACCCCAAATGACCCCCACATAGAGTTTGCGTAATAATTTTAGTCTGATGAATGGACGGGGCAGCGACGGTAGATCACCCCGCGCGAATCGAAACCCCACTCTCTAGTGAGGCCGCTAACATCGCACGGCCAGCCGCCTGATTCATGCGTCAGACTAAATCGAAAACGGAAACCGTGGAAACTTCGAGACAAATCTGAGACTTTGACCGAACTACCGTGTACCCACCGCAATCTACCGTAAACTGTTAAAAATCGATCAACTGACATCAGATTCGTGTTGAGCACTCCAAAATCCCCTAGGAGAACGATTTCAGCCTAATCTGTCGTCAAGTTCCGGGAATCGTCAAAAGTCGATTTTGCCGTCAAAATTTTCTACCGGTGGGAAGCTTTGAACAAATTCAGTCGACAACATTGGAAAAACGACAAAGAAACCTCAAATTCGTGATCAGCACTTCAAATAACTCCCCTGGGAGAATTTTAGGTCAAATCTGGAAATTTTTTCTGTAATGCTTTCTGAACTCCGTAATTGATAGAAGTGAATGCTCAACCGAAAATTCGTACAAGTCCGAAACGTCTTCAACCTGGACATAGTTTGGAAAATGTGCTTTCACCCAGACTTTGCCTAGGGGGTTGTTGTGGACCCTGGACACGATTATGAGGTCCGTTTCCGGATTTTCATAAAATTAATGCGCCTTTTGGAGGATACAATAGGTACGAAAATCAGAGCAAATATCCCTATAACTCTTTCGAAAGTGGGTCTAGGAAGGGCATATTAGAACTCCGTCAGAAAATGATTCTAGAAAAGTACATTTCGATCGGAATGGCCGGTTTGGCTAATAGTAGTTTCCTTGTAGGTTACACCAAGTTAATGGTATTGTGCCTACTTTCATATAAGGGAAACTTGTATCGAAAAAGTATCGAAAAACGGACTTACCCCTGAGCTTCATCTGTCTAATGAAGATCATATACCCTTCAATCTCTCAGAATTCTTCCGTTCCGAGTTCAGAACACCTCCGCAATGCCTTCAAAACGCCCGTGTTTCTATTTAGAGTAACTGTAGGCTGTATGGAAGACGTAATCGGATTCAACGTCCAGGAATAGTCCGAGAACTGTACATTTTCAATCGAACGGCTGACCTTTCCCGGAAAATCTTCTCTTGATTGGGATTTATGAACGCAAATAGTGGGTTGGAGTTGGGTTTGTTTCTGACGATTGTGTGCTGTATTCGCCACAAACCCTGCTGTAGTTCGTGGTTTGCCGTGCATGAATCCAAACCCTTGGTATTTCCTTTAAAAATGTTGAACATGCAAGTCCCATAATCAGGTTTATGTGTTTTTAGCCAAATTTCAGTGTTTTTTACTCCGACTTAAAACAGGAATCTTTGAAAACTAAGCAGATCGGAGTGTACTATCAGGGTTTCTGACAGTTTTGTGCGCCGTTCTGGGCACAAAAGAAATCGTTTTAGAGGTTTCTTTCCTATTGTTTACGTTTTTTTAGGTTTCGCGACCGCAACAGTTTGATATTATGTTGATGCCGAATCTGTACGGTAATATAATCTCCAATATTGCATGTGGACTCGTGGGTGGTCCTGGTCTGGTCTCTGGAATGAATATCGGCGAGGAGTATGCAGTATTTGAGACTGTAGGTTTTTAAAAAAAATTTTCTTGTTTTTGAGCTGGATAACCTAAACTTCAGTCGGTGTGGTCCACGCTGTCGCTAAAATGTGGCGCGGTGAGTGTAATGTTTCCTCGCCCATGTCCTTGAAACACGACGTGTGTAAATGTGTCTTGCCGCATCGTGAAAAAATTCAAAATCTGTGTTGCAAATCTCATACAGGGAAGGTGTTAACGAACTTTATGTTATGAGTTGCTTTTCCAAGTTATCAAAGGATTATATTGTCAACTTTTTCAATTATTTGTTTTTGATCTACAAAATTTATGTTTTTACTTCCTGATCCCTGGTAAGTGTAGAAAAGATGAGTAGTATTTTTTCAGGGCACGAGGAATACTGGCACAACCCTTGCTGGAAAGGATGTGGCTAATCCGACCGCGTTTATCAGGGCATCGGCTGACATGCTGCGGTAGGTCTTCTTTCCTGATAGTGGAGGTATAGCGGGGCGTTGTGACTGGCATCTACAGTGCGTTGCAAAATTATACGACATATCCCAATTTCGGCGGTTCTAAACTTTGCGTGAGTTGAGGAAACAAACGGTAAACGCCAATCGATGCAGCACCCTCGAAAACTCCTAGGTACGAATCTTCATGAAATTGGAGCAACTAGCGGGGAATCGGCAACGGAAATTGTCAAAAATGACCGTTGCAAAATTTTAAGACATAGCTGACGGTCTCGCAGAAATTTCGATTATACACCTTCTGTCTCAGTTCGTTCATGGCAAAGACCATCAGAAGCGTCAAGTTAATAGTCTTGAAAATTGCTTTTGACGCTGAACCACTTCGAAAGCTCTGTTTGGTATGTCTCAACCCAGCTTTTTGTGAGCGCCCCTTTCATTCTGCGCCCATTCACTTATAACGGCTAGTTTAAGCGGAGCCACACGCTCGTATTGTCTGCTCTGGATGTAGATTTAACGTACGAGAATAAATCACACGTTTTCCACTGAGTTGAGGTCCTGCGAAGCGGCCGGATATTCGAGTAAATCAGCAGGATCGGCCTGAAGCCAAGCCTACGTCGTCCTGATGACAAGAGTGAAGGCGGATATGGACTTGAAAGAACTGGAAATGATTTTTCGACACAGTTTGATAATCTGTGAGGTTGCTAGGCCATGGCTCAGCCCTGGATCGGAGTCGATACCTTATTCTTTCTAGATAGATAGATTATCTTCCAGAGATCCTTTTTGAGGATAAGTGTGGGTCCTCTCGTAGATCTTGCCAGTCCTTAGAATACTTACTTAAAATAAGTAGAAATATTATGATACAACAGGTTCGTTCGGACTGAACATGATTTCAACCGATAAAAAAAAGGATTTCGAAGGATCCACCCACGGAACCGAACTATTCTTAAATGAGAACATTGAAGGAGAAAGAATAATGTGTCGCCAGGACTCACGTGGTGGATCAGGTTTTTGAGACATGACCTATGAACCTCTTAGATGATCAGGCTGTGTCGGAAAATCATTTCCATTTCATTCTAGTCCGCATCCGTCTTCCTATCTTGTTGGAAGCAGGACGCTGGCTAGGTTGCAGGCCGATCACGCCGATTCGCTAGAATAGCCAGTCTGTTCGCAGGACCTCAAGCCACTGAAAAACGTGTATGGTATTCTTGGGTGCTGCATCTGCAGCCAGAGCAGGCAATACGAGCATGTGGCTCCGCTTAAACTAGCCGTCAAACCGAATGCGCGCAGATTGAAAGGGGCGTTCACAAAAAGCTGGGTTGAAACATACCAAACAGAGTTTTCGAAGTGGTTCAACGTCAAGGCAATTCCTAAGACTATTACTTCAGGTTTCTGATGGTTTTTTTTCATGAACGAACTAATACAGAAGGTGTAGAATCGAAATTTCTGCGAGAACGTCAGCTATGTCGTATAATTTTGCGACGGTCATTTTTGACAATTTCCGTTGCCAGTTCCGCTCTAAATGCTACAATTTCATGAAGATTCGCATCCAGGGGTTTTCGTGGGTGCTGCATCGATTGGCATTGACCGTTTGTCTCCTTATTTCACGCGAGGTTCGGAACCGTGGAAATTGGGGTATGGTGTATAATTTTGCCACACACTGTATTTGGGTGCGACCTTGTCCTGGTGACCAGAAACTTCGAATCTTTCGATTTCCAGAAATCCTATCCTCTCTTATGTCTAATATTTTTACTGCTTCCTTGTCGAAAAACTTCTCCACTCGCCAATTTTTAAATATTTTTTGGGCCAAATTTTCCTGCGCTCTCCCCTTACCACCATTGTGACTGGTCACAACGCTGCTGGATCATGCTAATAATTGGCTCACAAGGGAACTACTGTAGGTCATACTAACCATCTCAAATTAAATATACCTTTCTAGAACCGTTTTCGGACAAGTTCGAATAGACCCATCACAGCTCCCTAGACTCCCTCTGAAGGAAGTTATGAGCGTTTTTTAATGCATCGCGGCAAGGTAAGCCCCCCCCCGGAGTTTTCGAGGTGCTTTTGAATCTTTCTCCAGATTGTGCCAAAAAACATGTATGTATTGGTAGTCTGGGGGTGCTGAACACGAGTCTGGGGTTTGCTTTTCGAAATCTCAAGGTTTACTGTAGGTTATGGTAGGTAACATGCCATTCAGGAGGCAAAACCTACCTTAAAGGCACAGTCCAAGCTCGTGGGTAAAATTTGATATTATGTTCCAGACGCCCTGTGTAGCAACCTTGCCAAACGCGGAATCCCAACTCATCAGAATAAGCGAGAAAAATCGAGCACCCACTCTCTCCGCCCCCAAAATCAGCACCCATTCGCTCGGCCCACTTCAGTGCTCTCGGTCCCAATAGAAAAGAGAAGCGAAGGGGAGTCTAATCGAAAACTATGTTCTTGCTTTTGTTATCGGCCTTACTTAATAATGTGGTTTTCCCCGGCGCGATAACTACGAACGACGAGGGAAAACAGGACCGTGACATTAACAATCTTTGAGGGGTAACTCTGTTCATAGTGGGTTCAGAGCAGTTCTGAAGATACAGTTGTGATCAGTGCGACATTTTCTCTAAGATAAGCTTTTACTCTTGAAAACAATGCCGAGGTTGGACTGTGCCGTTAATAATTCGAAAATCGACAATTGAACATCGAATGCGTAGTCAGCACCCCAAATAACCCCCAGATAGAAACTTTGAGACAAATCTGAGACTTTGACCATACCACAGTATACGCACCGTAATCTACCGTAAGGTGTCAAAAAATCGATAAACTGACATCAGATTCGTGTTGAGCACTCCAAATAACTCCCATAAGAACGATTTGAACCACATCTGCCGTCACGTCAAAAGTCGATTTTGCAGTCAAATATTTCTGCCAGTGGAAACATTCAAAAATTTTAGTCGAATACTCTGGAAAAAACGACAAATAAACCTCAGATTCGTGATGAGCACCCCAAACAACCCACCAGGGCGAATTTCAAGTCAAATCCGGACTATTTTTCTTCAACGTTTTCTGCACCCCGTAACTGATATGATTGAACGCTGAACCGAAAGTCAGTACAAGTCCGAAACACTATCAGTTTGGGCAAAGTTCGGAAAAATCTGCTTTCACCCAAGCTTTGCCTAGGGGGATTGCTTTGGGCGCTGAACACGATTATAAGGTCGATTTCCGGATTTTCGAAAGATTGCTGCGCTTTTTAAAGGGTACAATAGATGCGAAAGTCCGAAAAAATGCTTTTAACTTTTCTCAGAGTGATTCTAGGCAGCTGCGAAGGGCATATTCGGACTCTACGTAAAAAAATGTTCTTTTAGGAAAGTACATTTCGTTCGAAATGGTCAGTTTGGCTAATAGTAGATTCAGTGTGAGTCCCCAAGAAAAATCAAAACAGGTTACTTGTAATATAAATGTAACTTACTTGAATGCCTCAAGTAACTTACATTTATATTGTATGTAACATACATTTATATTACATGTAACTTAAATTTATATTACATGTAAGTTACGTTTGAATTTTCACTATGGGTGGCCATCACGCGACGCAGACGACACGCGACGCAAAAGGCGCGTCCCAGACCGCACACGACGTAAAAAATGTTGCGCAGGGCCTTCCCTGCTGGTGTGGGGTCAAGTACCTCAAACTTGGGTAAATGAACCAACAGCAACGCCAGTCGTAAGGCTGGCCCCGCGAGTGCGTCGTACATCCCCCTTGGAAATATCTTCTTGGCCGATTCAAGTTACTTGCGACTTATATTGTGTCGTTTAAGTTACATGTAATATATCGGAGGCGCACTGTACGCAGTATTCTCCCAGAAATTGAAAACAAGTCACATGTAACGTATCTAAGCAGATGTAAGTTACTTGCGACTTATCTCGAGTCATTTAAGTTACATGTAACATATCGGAGGCGCAGCGCACTCGGTATCCCGCCGATATGTTACATGTAAGTTAAATGACCTGAGATAAGTAGCAAGTAACTTAAATCGTCTCAGATATGTTACAAGTAACTTGTTTTCGGCCTTTTATGTTACATGTAACTTGTTTTCGTTTTTCTGAGAAGGGGTCGTAGCTCCACGGAGGTCGGATAAAATGGCCCGCTTGAGCCAAGGAGGGGTCTTATCCGTTGTTTAAGTGGCTGATTTTTAAGGCGTATCCCACCTTGTTTTAGGTATCTCGGCCTAAACCAGCATGCGAACCTAGTTTCCGATTCCCTATATCGCACTTTGGTGGAGAAGCGAATGCACACAGCGGATATTGGTGGAACTGCTAAGGTACATAGCTCGTTGTTAGCTGCTATATAGAATTTTCTACTCAAAAGATGCTGTTTAGACCAGCGAACTCGTGGCTTCGGTACTGGAGTTCATCGAACAGGAGATGGAAGAGAGCAAATATCGGAAGTAAACCTGAAATAAGTTGATCTGGCGACATTAATCCTTCATTCCCGGACATAGTCCGCAGTTTATGGCTCATTTTTGTCTGTCAATGAAATGGAGAATAGATTTTTTTCAATTTTTACCTCCTTTTTCGTGAAATTTTGGTATTTGTAGTGAGTAGGCGTAGCAGCCCTAGCGATTGAAGTATTTTGCTAGCTTTCTCTGTTGTTTTGGCATAATGGTGCCATTTTATCGATTTTCTCACTTGTATATCCCCCCTGATCTATGAGGAATGGCTGGGAAACGCAACAAAGGATTGTGAGGATAATAATCTGTGACATGTGTCTCGTTGAATTTCACCATTAGGATAGCCCAGTGTGAAGTGAATAGTAGCTTAAGCAACGTTTTCTTCCAGTGTATACTAGTCAGAATGAAGCATGATTTTCGTATTATTGCAGTAATAAATTTTGTCATATTGGGTGCGATTTGTGGACAGAGTTTTCAACACAATTTTCTGTTTTAATGTCGCTAATTGTCGCTTACTAAGGTTACCCGTCGAGAATAAAAGTGAAGTGCCACATATTTCTCGATGTCGCTTGTTGCCGCCTGAAGTCGTTTTAAGCTTGTGGTTGCTCAGTGTGGCCAGCCGCAAGTATGTCTTCCTGAGTCGCTCACTATTGCTGGTTCTCGCGTAGTATCGCTTTTCAACTCGCTGGTTCGCGTTCGCTATCGCTATGACCTAGTGCATACTCTCCGCGACGCAACATCTTGTTTGGGATGGATATCGACGGAGAATCGATATGGTTTAAATTCACTGTCGTTGTCAAGCGTCGCGGCAAGTATGCATTATGCCCAAATGTCGCCTTTTGCCTCCCAGTATCGCCGGCTGTCGCTTAGTGTCGCATGTTATGTCCTAGTATCGCCCGCTGCCGCCTATAGTCGTGCTATCGCTCGTCATCGCTGATTACCGCATCGTGTCGCTTTCAAAACTTGGTACCGTAGCAGTCCTAATCGCCGTATAGGATCGCTTTCAGTCTTCCAAAGTCGTCCAAGATAGCTTCTTGTCTCCCAGTGTCGCTGTCTGTCGCCTAGATGCATGTTTTTGTTCCACGGCATCACTAGCTATTTATTGACTGGTACCGCTCACTATCGCTGCTACCGCCTATAGTCGCTGTCCGTCTGCCAATATCGCTCACTGTCGCTGGTTGTCGCTTAGTATCGCTTCTTGACTCGCAGTATCGCGTTCGCTATTTATCGCCGTTTGCCTCCCACTATCGCTCGCTGTCGCCTAGTGTAGTGTGTTATGTATCGCACACTTTATTTATTAAAATATCTCTCCCGCTGGTTGCCGCTTCGGGCGCTTTGTACCGCAAGCAGCCAGCCCTAATCACCGTATAGGATCGCTGTCTGCCTTCCAAAGTCGCTTAAGATTGCTTCTTGTCTCCCAGTGTCGCTTGATGTCGCTGTATGTCACCTAGAGGCGTGTTATTGTTCCACGACATCATTGGCTATTTATCGACTGCTACCGCTCACTATCGCTGTTAACCGCTTATAGTCGCTGTCCGATCCACAGTATCGCTCACTGTCGCTGGTTGTCGCCTGGCATTGCTTTTTGTCCTACAGCACCGCTCACTGCCCCTAGTTATCTCCTATGTTTTCGTCTCCTTATGTCGTTCACTGTCGCCGTTGGCCGCCTAGCGTCTTATTCGTCTTATTCGGACTGTAAATATTCTTCGCCTTCTGTCTCACACTGTCGCTGAAGGCCGCCTGCTGTCACTCTGTGTCGCTGACTCCATATGTTTGCTCCCTGAAGTGGCTTTTGTCTAATAAAGACCTCTGCATAGTCTGGCAACAAAAATCGCGCCGCAATGAAAAAAGGGCGGGGACGAAGATGCGTAGCCGCCCTCAATCCTTCAATGTGTAGGAGCGACCGCAGAGTGAATTGACGCAGCGACGGTCATACATCACTGTCAGCGAGCGGCAACCGACGTCGCAAGGATAATGTTTCAAAACATTTTTGTCGCCGCGCCAAGGCTGACGTTCGGCGACCACTCGCCGGTCTCTGCAACTCTGCAGACACCTTTAATATCGCCCGCTGTCGCTAATGGCCTCGTAGCGTATTCCATGATATCTTAATATCCGCCACTCTGTCTAGCGCTACCGCAAGCTGTCGCTGAAGGCCGTCTTGTGTCGCTCGTTGCCTCTGTTGGTCTTGAGAAGTAGCTTTTTGTCTAATAACCTTAATACCAGTCGCGTTTTGTCGCCTGTTGTCTTTCAGTATTGATTTCCGCCTCAGATCGCCTTTTGTCTCCCATTGTCGCCCACTGTCGCTGTATGTCGCGCAGAATCGCCCTAGCTCTCGCGGTATCGCTCGCAAGCGCTGCTTCTGAGCTAGCGTTGCTTTCTGTCATTCTGCGTCGCTATTCTTTGTCATTGCTCGCCGCTAGGTGTCGCTTTTTGTCTTCAAGTGTCGCTCACTGTAGCTGTTGACCGTATATGGTCGCTTTAGCCTCCTCACCTGGGAGTTTATACGATTAATGAAAATCAGCATGAACATTTAATAGATTTATATAATCTTTACAAATGCCTGAACACTATATCACTAGCAAAACCAAGCGTACTTTCCAGTTTATTTTGGCGGGCTAAGATTCGTCATCGATTTCACTGGAGGTTCAGGAGCTGAAATAGAGCAATTTTCAGCAAAAATCAAATAATGGTTGAAAAAGTTGACAATTTTATAAATCCATTTGAAAATACCACGCACGTACAAGCTTGAAATTGTTCCCATGCGCTTTGTGAGTGAGCGATTCCAGTACGGACCACGTCCACCGTCTCGTATGGATAGCAGAAAGCCGCCATTGTCGCCAATCCGACAGCGGTTGTGAATGAGCGGCCGATTATACCCCTGAAGAACGGATGTATACTTAGAATGTGGAAATTTGAATTGTTTTCCATGGGAAAAAACCAAATTTTGGGACTCCAGACAGGATCGTAAGGTGGAAATTTCAAAATTTCAGATTTTGTCGCACCTTTTCAGCCCCAAAACGAATCCAGCCATTCCTCCAACGGTTATAGCCGCAGCCTTAGGCAGAACTGTCCACTCCTCATTCACATATGAATTTGTTTCTGAATTATATCTTCGAAATCATGACTACCTAAACAATAATATTGAAGATAGTTGTCACAACACTCACTCAATATAGCCCTCTTTGATTTCTCAACTGTTTTGTCGACGATTTGGAACTTTTCCTGCAAAATGTTGAGTAATTAATGTGCTTCTCGGGGCCAAATTCCGGTCCGCAATTGCGCCTCAACACGCTCCCGAGACGGAGGAGTTTCCAACGCCGCAGCCGCCGATCTATTGACTATAGGTGGGTTTTGGCAATTGGAAACTAGAAAAAATGGAGAGAACTGTGTGAAAAGAAGTCACCTCTAATTGGCTTCAGCGCTAGAAACTCAACCGACTTAAGCGCGTGCGGCCGCAAAGCGTACCGGGACGCAATTGCAGACCGAAAGTTGGCCTCGAGAAGCACAGTACACTTGTAAGATAACGTTTTCCAAGATAATCGGAATTATTTTATGCACGATTCCACTAGATTTTCATATAGTCTTTACCCCTAGGACGGTCCTTTTTTACAAAAATGCAGCCCTACAGCCGGCACGGATCGAACTGACACTTTGTGTTCCTCGTGGTGCGTTGGCGCAAACTCGGTGCACGCATGTTAAAACGTATGAGCACCGAGTTTGCGCCAGCGTACAACAAGGCAGGCAAAGTAACAAGTCGATCCGTGCCAGCTGTACGTTACAATTTGATCGATCTGAAGAAATCGATTGTGTATCTGTCTATCTTAAATGCATGGAATGATCTAGCTGTAATGCAGAAGGTCGGTTGAAGTAGTCGATTTCATAGTCAGAAGGCAGAGTCCCACAGTCGATAGTGCTGAACGCGAAGTTCGCAAGAAAATTGACGATGTTGACCATTGATCGAGAGCTTGCGGCTGACCACCATGCGCCCAAGCGCACCCTAAGACTGCATGCGGTTGACGCTTCCATGGGATGTGCCTATACTCTCCCACCGAAAGGCAGGGTACGGGCACAATTTCGAGATTTGCCGCTGAATGTGAGCGTATTCTACAAGCAGTCCCAAGGAGCGTGCAAAAATTGCGGAAAACAGCCGTGTTCAGGTTATTACACCCAATGCACTGAACCATCGTGTCACAAAAAAGCGTCCATCGTCCATGCTTTAGCTATCGTCCACACATTGTTCAACACTGCCGCGTAAATATCGGAATTTTCGGGATGCGCGCTCCTGCACAATAGCAGCACGTGCTGTGACAACAGGCGCTACGCTGATGCAGAAAAGCCTTTTTCTAACAGCAGCACGTGTTCCTAATAGCGGTGCGTGGCTCCTCAGCGAGCTCCCTCATGCTATCGTTTACTGCAGCATTCTTTGTCGCAGCGTCTTCCAGCGCTACGACTTACGAGACGCGCGTATTACCTTGAACAGGGCTTTGTGTCTCATTTTGATGTGCTCGGAAGTTTTTTCTCTCTAACAGTGAAAATAAACGTTAAGGGATGTGTGAAGCAACCTTTCAAAAATGTGAATGAGCCAGATGCATACCGCAAATCTTCCATATTCGGTCTCAAAAGCTGTTCGTACGGTGGCGAATTCTCGTTGAAGAGGGAGTGGATCCTCCTCTATGAACTTGTATTGAGTCTCTCTCGTTACATCTGGGTAGATTGGTAGCTGAAATCGGGATAAATTCCTATTTTTAAAAACAATATACGTGAAATACGGCGCTTTTCATGCGTGAAACAAAAATATATCCTTGTAACTCTTTTCGGGTGTTATCTAAGGAGCTGAACACAAATAGGCGGTCTGCTTTCAGCTGTTCAAAGGCTACGGTAGTTATACGGTAATTTGGAACAGGGATTTTGTCCAAAATTGTTTTTTTTGCAGAGTCAAGCGGGCCAAAAATTCGGAACTTTTATGACTCCTTCAATTTTCACGATCTCTTTGTTTTGGCCACAAATTCGGACGACCCCCACCCAAAATGTTGTCATTTTAAGCCAAATTATTCACGCCTCCCCCCTGACAACTCGTCGGAAAATCACATAATAGCTCATAAACCTGAGCTGTTCATAAACCCAGTGTCCGTTTTCCAATTTCTGGATGGTCCCGGTAGCTCAATGACATTACACCTACCGTCATCCACAGTAATCCTTCGGAATAAAATAGCGATAACGGATTAATGGTCAGCTTTTTGAACGAAAGCCTTGGGCAGATTAACAACGCAAAGCGTCAACGTCAACCTACACTAGGCACAGATTGCACTGATACTTTGCGTTCCTTGTTGCACGTTGGCGCAAACTCGGTACATATACGTTATACCATATGCGCACCGGGTTTGCACCAACTCGCAATAAGGAAGGTAAAGTATCAGTGCGATTCGTGCCGACTGTATCATGTTACAGTGCACAGCAACAGAAAAAGGCGTTGGTGGGGTTGCGTATTTTCACTAAGGATACTGTAGCCATGGCTGGCTCGGCTCCAAACTTCCTATTAATCGATATGAGGAGCAGCTGACGATTTTCCCTGTGTTCTAGTTTTTTTTCGTGTTTTTCCTGCGTTCATCTATAGTAAAGACTTATCCTATGTTTATTGGTATTGTACGTGAGGGGAAACCTACCGTCTTCAACGTCTGAGATACCCTTTTCTTCAAAATCGAAGAAAAGTTGTCGTCGACTAGGGTGATTGCGTACGCATCTGCGGACGTTACGCCATAATCGACTGCAAACTTTGACTTTTATCTGATTTTTGTATTTAAAAAGTGCCGGAATCGTTGAAAACTGTATGTTTTTCACCACAAATGCAATACCAACGCACCTAAAGCATTTACTACATGTAAACGCAGGAATAACAAAAAATGGAAATAGAAAAGAAAAAAATTGTCAGCTGATTCATAATTGATTAATGGCCAAATTGGAACCGAGTCAGCCACGGCTACAGTATCATTAGTGAAAATACGCAACCGCACAATTGCCTTTTTCCGTTGCCGTGAACTGTACTATGCTTCTCTGGGCCAAATCACGGTCCGCAATTGCGTCTCGGCACGCTTTGCGGCCGCGCGCTTTCGAAGATGGAAAAGTTTTCAGCGCCGCAGTCGCCGATCTGTGAACTCTAGGTAGGTTTTGAAAACTGGAAACTAAACAAAATTGGAGAAAACTATATGAAAAAGCGACATCGAGTCGGCTTTGACGCTAGAAACATGACTGACTCGGGCGCGTGCGGCCGCGAAGCGTGTCGAGACGCAATTGCGGACCGAAATTTGACCCAGAAAAGCACAGTAGATGTAGCGCACCCTACAGCAAAAAAAACTGAAGAGGAACTCCATAACCGTCCAAAGTACTCCGAATGACACCATCAGCGAAGTTTCAGCAGAAAATATTACTAAAGGTTACGGTGGGCATGCTGTCATTTAGCCCAGGTAGGTATTATAAGGATCTTAAATTTAAAAAAAAGAAAAATAAATAAAAACCTCTTTCACTTTGACCATGTTTTTGGGATCCGGCTCTGGTCGCTTGTCGGCTGTTGTTAGAGCCCACCACTGCTTTACGACGTCACCTGCCTATAGAAAATAAAAAATATAAAATGCAGAAAAGAATTAATAAATCGCAAGAAAAAATCAGACAAACCTTTTTCGCAGTGTCAGCAATTCCTGATACAATTGGTGGCTCGTCCTCTTTGACCATTTTCTGAAAAATTAGTGTTCCAATACATTGCTTTCCATAGAATCAAACAAGAGTAAAGAAAAAGAATCTTTTGCTAGAAAAACTTTTAAAATTATGGAGTGAAAATCGAAAAATTAGTTTTGCGCTTGGTGGCGAGCGGCTGCGTCGCGTTGTCGTGATAGGGCGCGTTATTCGATGAGGGCTCCTATAGAGCTCATGAAGGTCTCTTCCTTTGCATCTGGACTTAGACTTACCGCCAAAGTTGAAATATATGGTACTGCTTTTCTAAGAGTTTTGAAAACATCTGGATCAATCTAGATGAGTTTCAGCTTGTCTACTATTTTTCTGGGAGCAGGATTCGATAAGAGTGGGGGGGGGGGGAGTTAAAGAAAAATGTCGTGCCCAGGTTAGAGTTTTGTCTTTTTCCTAGAGTTATGATGTCTTAGAGATTATTAGAGAGCGTTTTTTGCCTACACCAGATTGGATTTTATAAAAAAATCTCAGTACTTAAGATTGCATCCAAAAGTCGAAGGACGGAGCCCTTCACCTACTAATTATCAGATACAGTTCCTCAAGCTGTTGAAGAAACTTGTGAGAAAATTTTGGGAAGCAAAGAAAAAATTTTTTCCTTTCGGAAAAACAATGGGAAAAATCAAGAGAAAGTTTCTACAAAAAAAGTTATATTGAAGAAAAACTGAAAATCTATCTACTTTTTAATTTCTATTTTTTAATGGGTTTGTTTTTTCGAAAGCAGCTAAGTAAATAAATACAAATCTAAAAATCTGTTCTGTGGTCATCTTTTTTTTTATTGCTGGAAGTTCGGGATCCTAAATAAATTCATAGTTTTTCTGAAAAGCTGACAAAAATAATATTTCGCAGGTTTGAAAAAGCTGAAGAACCTTGAGAAAGCGTTGCGCTTACCCTCAGATGGGAAATTAGCTAAATACAGTTTTTTGCGATTTTTCGGGTAGGTTCCTAAGGCCGGGATCATACTTCTAGGTACGAGCGACGCGACGCAATGTTTACCATAAATATCGACCGAAAATCGCTGTTCGCTGGAAGCATGATCCTGGCCTAAAGTTTGCGGTATTTTTACAGAATGTAGAACTACTTCGAAATATAGTTGCACATTTTCAAAGCTTTGGAGAGACCATTGGGGTTTTTCTAGGAGTCACTACAAAAGTTACTGATAATCTTAGTCAAAAATAAATCTAACTCTGAGATAATCCTCTAGCAGAGTCCAACAGCCCACTGGCACTGGTTTCAGGAAAGTTACGATCCCATTCCACTGCTGATTATTTTTTTTGAATAAAAAGTTGGCGATTACAGGCCATAAAACGGCCAAAGTCTCACCGTCGACTGCGTACCACGCGCTGCGCGACCGCACGCGCGTTGGAAGCAGACGAGTTTTGGCCGCCGCGCGACGAGTTTCGGCCGCCGCGCGGAGACCGAAACGTCGCGACGGCCGGAACTTCGTCGCGCGGCGGCCAAAACTCGTCTGCTTCCGACGCGCGTGCGGTCGCGCAGCGCGTGGTACGCAGTCGACGGTGAGACTTTGGCCGTTTTATGGCCTGTACCTATAAAAATGTGTGAAGAGAACCTGGATTCCTCTAACAAGCGTGATTTGATGGAATAAAACTTGAATTTCACCGAATTTTTTTTAAAATCATTTTTATTCCTTTTTTGATTGAAAAATATTTTTAGTCAAGGTACTTCTTGAATTAATCTAAAAAAAACAGTTTTTGTAACATTTCTGTTATTTTTTTATGTGCTAACTGCTAAATTTGAAAATCGTGTTGGAAGTTTCGTGCTAATAAGTCGAGGAGGCTTCTCCCCTTAGGTTCTTTGATGGCTTTTTGCCGGCAGGGCAAAAATGTCGGTTGAGATTGGGGTACGCATTGACCCCATCATGCATGGTCGTGCGTGACCTGACCTGATCATTAACTATGCCTCATCCAACCATACCGATCATATCACTTGCTACTCTTCTGCTTTTGAACAATCCATGTAGATATGTACATGTTTTCTGTCAGATTTGAATGTTCATTATATTTGTTTGTGTATCCAAATGTTTAGTGAATCCCTTCTGCACCTTCCTTTGATATTTTTTTTTTGCATTTTTCGGGCATGTATTAGTTTCACTTCCGGGAAAGGGATCCTTGCATACGGGTGACTATTCTAAGCTGTTGCCGATTCGACAGTTGACACAACTGAAACAAGCGTCGAATAATGTGTTCCGTCTGTAGGCACACACAATGCACGGCACTTACGCGCAAATTTCTAAATTGTTCCCCGGTTGAGGAAAATGTTCTCTATAGAACTATAGTGCTGGATTGGAAGAAATCCGTCGTGTTTTATTTGTCGAATATAACGTTTCAAGCGGGGGTGAGTATTCATGTATTCATGTAGTGGAATGGTTCTAAATGATCGTTAAAGGTGGGGTCTTAATATGGATGTACTATTAGCCGTTTTACCAATTACGCATGAAATGTAGTTTTCGAGAACCGATGTTGAACGTTGAGTTCGAATATGCCCTTCGCAGTTACTTAGAATCACTCTGAAAAAAGTTATAGGCGTTTTTTAACGCCTTGCGGCATCAGGCAATTTTTAGAGTGTTTTGAAAAAATTCTCCTGGTTACACTCAAAACTTGTATCTAGGGGTGATCTAGGGTGCTGAACACGAATCTGGAGTCCGTTTGTCGAAATTCTGAAATATACTGTAGGTTAGGGTAGGTACCATGCCATTTAGGGGGCTAAACCTACCTTAGTATTTCGAAAATCGACAATGGGGCATTAAATCCGTATTGACCACCAATACTAGCCCAAGGTGCAATGAATTTGGAAATCAAGGTGAAACGCCTATAACATTTTTCAAAGTCCACTATGTACTATTTGTCAGACAAATAGGTTGTCTTTTCTTCGTTACAAAAACTCGTAATATTCTCGTCATGGACTATGCGAACCGATATCACAAAGTTGCTCACCACCCTAGATAATCCCTACATAGATGCAAGTTTTGAGTGGAATCAGGGAATTTTTTCGAAATATTCCGAAAATTGCCTGTTGGGTAAGGTCCGGTCAGATTTTGACACCACCGAAATTCGGTTGCTCTTATCCAGCCCACCCCCCCCCCAATCGGCTCTCTCGAATTAGCTCTAAATTTTTCTAAGTTTTCACTACAATTTTGGCATATCTTGTGCACCGGTGGTGCTGTTTTCCTAACTTCTTGCCCGTGCGGAGCCTCAACTGCTCATCCCTGGAGAATGACGGTGCGAGAATGAAGACACACCGCTCTCCACTTCTTTTATACCCTACCCTTTATCAATTGGATATCACCAACTTTGTTTACGAGAGCCGAATGGGGGGGGGGTGGGCTGTATAACATTATTCCCGAAATTCGGGTTAGATAGATTGGGCTGGTCTAGCTGGACACCTTCCAAAATTTTCACAAATTCTTAAGAAAACAGCCTGAAAGTCAGGGATTACGGTATTCACCGCATGATAATCATGGCTGGAATGACCGATAATTACACAGCACTTTTGAAGAATGCGTGGACAACCGCTAAAATATGGACGATGGCCACACTTTTCTGACTTTTCTGGATCATCGGCTAACGGAAGTGGCTGGAATTAGTTGAAGAAGACTGGTTTTACGCAGATTTCGCATGTTCCTTCGGACTACCTGTACCATAAGCACAGATTCAGCTGAAAATCTCAGAATCGAAATTCTGCCCGGACCCTGCCTTTAACTTACCGCGAGGCTTTGAAAAATGCCTATAACTTCTTCCAGAGGGACTCTAGGTAACTGCGAAGGGCATATTCGGACTCAACGTCCAACTACGGTTCTAGAAAACTTTATTTCATGAGGAATGGTTAATATGGCTAATAGTAGTTCCATAGTGAGACCCCACCTGAAACAATCATTTGGAAGCATTTCTTTACATGAATACTCACTTCCCGCTTAACGCGTTGTATTCGTCAGAAAAAAAACACGACGGATTTCTTCAAACGCACCAGATATGGTTTTGAACCGGCCGCGCGCGCAACCCGTTTTTCTAAATCTCAGTTTGGGGTGAACGTAGAAATTTTACGTAGAAGCAACGCTCCAATCCAAATAGCCCTTGATTTAGCTCTGATGAGTTTAACGGAGAAGCTTGTGGAATCGTATTCTTGGCTATTTCACTTCATTTCCCAGCTTTTTTATTACTCCAGGCTATTCTACGCCGAATCATTTTTTTGAAGATAATTCAAGACATTTTTGAAACTTTTTTTGACTTCTAAATGGCATTGCTAAATCGCTGCTTTTGCCAGGAAGCTAAATTTTCAGAATAGTTCCATAGAAAACATTTTTCTCAACAGGGGACAGTTTAGAAATTTGCGTGTAAGTGCCGTGGAGTGGGTGTGCTTACAGACGGCACACATTATTCGACGCTTGTTTCAGTTGTGTCAGCTGTCGAATCGGCAACAGCCGCTATTCGAGACCAGTTTTCCTCCCACCCTATGGCTCAGGACCTCTCGGGGGTTTAGAGAACACTTCCATCAAGCTGGGGTTTTTCAAGTTTTGATCATCTCTGATAATCACGAAATTTCCCAGGAATTCAAGGATCGGTACGGAAATCGGAGACGCGCTTTTTTGCCTACATTCAATAACTAAATGCCCTTTGGAGAGCAATCGCTGTCTTTTTTTTCGGACAGAAAATAATATGGATTTTGGTGTTTTTTGCCGAACTGCGACCGTAGCAGCACAAGTTTTCGCCAGGAACAAACGTTTTGTGTTATTAACTCAGCATCTTGTGGTCTATGAGAGGGTGGAAAACTATGTAGTTGGAGAGGGCCACTCAGGATTTACCCATAGAAATCAGAAGATTCATCCATAAAAATAAAAATTTCTTTGGTTACCACATATATGTGATAACGTTATCACTCGTAAATCTCTAGAAATTCAATGGAATTATATAGATTTCTGAAAGAGGTGTTATTCATACCTTACTCTGAGGGTTTTGGCCGCAAAATAGCTGGGGAATAGCCCACCAGGTTCCGCAGCGGCACCTGGTGGGCTATTTCCCGGCTATTCCGCGGCTATTTCTCGGCTTCTCATGGAAATGACCAGGAGTAGCCGTGAAATAGCCGAGATACAACCGATAAATATTCAGAAGTTAATAAAATTAACCAAGACGCAACCGTCGCCGGCTCGCCGAGCCACCATCTGGGGCCGCCAGCGGTCGGGCGGGGCCTCCAGAGGCTGAACGAGGTTCAAGTACCTCAAACCTGGGTAATCAAACCGACGGAGGTGCTGACATCTGAATCATGCCTCTGGAATGCTCCGTATATCTGCCCGGAGAGCATTATTTCTCGGCCATTTCGCGGCTATTTTGCGGCGAGAATTATTTGGCGGCTATTTTGCGGCTAGCATTATTTGGCGGCTATTTCTCGGCTTTTTCCGCGGCTATTTCACGGCGAGCATTATTTGGCGGCTACTTAGCGGCTATTACGCGACAACCACGCATTTTGCGGCTATTTCGCGGCTGCTTCTCGGCTAAAACTCTCAGAGTACTTGATATCTGAGTGGTCCCCTCGATTTAGTTTTGCCCCTGTGGGAGTTTTCGTTTTTGTATTTTCCGCTTCTCATTAATTTTTTTTTAGTTTTAAAAATTTGTCTTCTCAGCTATCTAATTTGCAGTTTGTTGGTTAATATATAATTTTTGGTGTTTTAAAAAACTTTTTCCCTGATCTTTTTCGTATATCTCTTCAACGCTAATCCCGGGTCGTACTCAAGATCTGTGTCTGTTTCGAGACTGTTTTTTTTGAGTAAATATTTAAATGTAAACATAATAAAGTTTCCGACGTTGATCATTTCCTTCGAGGGTGCGCCACACATTCTACTTCCATTCTGAATTGTAGAGGCTTTCAATAGGTATCGGGCCTATAAGATGACTCGTGGGGGCCGGTCGATGCTCCCGCCAATGTACTTATCCTCCCAGACAAGTTTGGTACCAATTTACCGACCCCGGAGGGATAGAAGGCTTGGTTGACCTTGGGTAGGGAGCGTTCACTCGACCGTGTGCGTGACGGTAGCGCCTCCTGCCAGTGCCTCACAAGCGCCACTTACCGTGAATGAGCAGTTATCTTGGATGAAGTTCCAACTAGAACAAATACTCCGCCTCAAACAGTCTGTTTCCCAAGGTATGATCCGGCCGGAGTTGGGTGGAGATGGAAGCGGGCGGTCGCGTTGCGTAAAAAATCTGAATTATCAAAAATCTGCACTAAGCCGGGATTCAATCCATTCCTGATCTTGTGGCTAACACGAAAAGAAAACATGAATTGTCAATATGTATAGTTAGGCACGTGGCTGGATTCCTCAAGAAAAAACATTTAAATCTTACCCGCGGCTGGAGCGGCTGTCGCGTGCACGGGCCGGCGAATCGATCCGGGCTGAGAGAAGAGCCCAGCTAATCAGCTCACCACACCGCCGGCCGCCGATGAGATGCCCGCACCAGCCGCGGCTGAGATTCATATATTTTCCTTGAGGAAGCAAGCCATGTACCTCACTGTAGCCCTCTATTGCTTCGTTTCGGGGCGATGGCGGGCGGGTAACGGGGTGATTTCGTGTGGCTCGCCATTGGCTCACGTCCGTTCGTTGTTAAGGGTCTATACTTCCATATCAGAGCGACGCGATGACACGCTTCCGGGAGTTTTCAGAGTTTGACCGCCGCGGCGTGCGACGTCATTTTTACAAGGTGCATCGACGGATGACATCTAAGTGCTCTTTTACACTTGCGCCGCCAAGCGGCGCGGCGGATTGCTATTACGTACTGTGCTTATCAAGGCCAAAATCCGGCCCGCAATTGCGTCTCGACACTCTTCATGGGCGCACGCTCCCGATTCAGAAGAGCTTCCAGCGCCGCAGCCGCCGATCTGCTGACTCTAGGTGGGTTTTGGAAACTGGAAACTAAGAAAAAGTGGAGAAAATCATATAAAAAATCCACATCGAGTCGGCTTTGGCGCTGGAAACCCAACTGACTCGAGCGCGTGCGGCCGCAAAGCGTGTCGAGACGCAATTGCGGACCGGAATCGGGCCTACATAAGCACAGTAATATTGATCGTGCCGCGCCGCGTGATCGATATCATAAAATTGCACTTTGCCGCACCGCTCGGCGGTGGAAGGGGTACTTTATACTCGCGCAGCCGAGCAGCGCGGCACAGCGCATTTTTGTAATATTGATTATGCGGCGCAGCACGACCGACACTAAGGCGTCGTTTATACTTTCACCGCCGAGCGGCGCGGTGAAGTGCAATCCTGCAATATCGATTGTGCCGCGCCGCATGATCAATATTACAGAAGTGCACTATGCCGCGCCGCTTGGCGGCGGGAGTTAAATGACCCCTATAGAATTGCATTTCGCCGCGCCGTTTAGAGGCGAAGGTAGGAACGGCGTCTCATAGGCTTTCAATGCCGATTGACGCGCGATGCGATGCCAATCGCTACTCATCAATGACATGTCGTCGCGTCGCGCCGCGATGGAAGTGTGAACCCGGCTTCAGTGTCGCCGAACATCATTTTTTTGCTGTTTTGTTAGAGACTTGTTGCGTATGTAATTTTTTTATTACAAGTGAAACTAATTTTTATGCATTCTTATTATTATTAATATTATCAATATTTTCAGAACATTCCACGTTTCCTGGCACTGAACAGACCAGCTATGGCTGCCGCTGTTGCTATTGCTGCCGCAGAGTACCGAAGCCTCGAGAGTACCTGAAGTAATCAAGGTAAATGAATTTTCAAGATTGTGTTCACTATGCGGGGCGGCCGCGGCGCGTGCAGCCTGTTTTTTTTAAATGTATTGTTCTCACCCTATCTTGCCATTTGCGAATTTCTACGACCTCGTGGTAGGGCGTTCGTGTGAATGTGACCATGGAGTAAAGTGGAATCCAGAAGTTTGGGAATAATCGATTCAAGAAGAGATCGAGATTCTTTCGAAGCTTGTACGTCGGATGGTTTACCAAGTCTTTGAGCTGAAAGCATTATTGATTATTTTAGGGCTTTCTTCAGAAAAGAATTGCCTGGATTGTGCCGAGAACCTGCGTGGAACCTACCGCCTCGGTGCCGGGTTGGAGCCGAAACGGGAGATTCCCGGCAGAATCACGGAATCGCCTGGATTCTGTCGCGACCGCACTGCATCGACCTGGCGAAAATGCGGCATTTCCGAGATTCTGCCGCGAATCTGCCGATATTTTGTCACTCCATAACAAAATTCGAACCATGAACCTTACCAATCAATCGCTTTATAGTCCGCCGCGTTAACGACTGGGCCATCTCCGCTGCTGCACTGAAGCACTCTAATTGCAACGATGGCTGTGTTATTGCGGCGAATTCGCGGCAGCCACTTCTCGTTGATTTCGCGGTACTTTCGCGGTATTTTCTCGGTTCGTGTTTGCAGTGAATTCTAGGTGGATCTCAGGCAAATTTTTTCATTCGATATAAATTTATAATTTTCTAGGAAACCTTCCATACATTAAAATTCAAAGATTCGAAAAATGGGCATTGGTTGGGCGAAGCTACTAGGGCGCTGCGCAACGGATACGCCTTCACGCAGCCACTTAAAGATTTTAACGTGGTGATGGAGCGGCGTCGCGCCTGCGGTGCGACATGTCAGTAGCCCTTCTAAACCAATGGCGAAAAAATCCGACTAATCTACTAAACTAACTCACCTCTTCATAATTGTACATGGCCAAGTCGATGATTGTATGCGCGTCCCTCACCCGATTTTTCGAATACATTGCGAGGGTTCTAGCTGAAAATTGAGTGGGAATTTAGGTCAATTTTTTATTCTTGAGCGAAATGAGCAATGCTACAGCGTGCGCTGACTAATAAGCATGTTGTTCATATATAGTATGAATTTTTTAAGCGCGCGTATGCGTGGCGTTATGTGTATCGCGTTGAGCGTCGCTCATACTTTCGCCGCCGAGAGCCGCGGCGAAGTGGAATATCATAATATTGATGATATGGTGGGTGTATCCGCGAAAAGGATGGCTGCGGACCACTCAGCAGGCCGCGCGCCTGTCGCGTGCGTCGATCGATCACCACATTTCTCGTGGGCGCACACGACGAAGCGCAGTCTGCTGAGCTGTCCGCAGCTATCCCTTTTCTGGTTACCCAAACTATAGCAGCGCGGTGGAGTGCAATCCTATAGGATCGATCGTGCCGCGCCGCGTGATCAGTATTACAGAAGGGCACTATGTCGCGTCGCTCGGCAGTATTAGTATGAACGAGACCTTATAGATTTGCCCTGGGCGGCGCTGCTACGTGACGGAGGTTTAGACGTCGCTTTGAGGATTCCGCGTTCTTTCGGACATAGCAAATTAACTATAAAGTAAACTCATGGCCACGTCTACCGAGAAAATGGAACCCTTCTGTGTACCCCATAACGCGCGCGGCTTTTAATCGCGCCGCGTGATCGATATTAGACGTCGCTTATACTCACGCTGCCGAGCTGCGCGGTGGAATGTGATCCTTCAATATCGATCGTGCCGCGCCGCTTGATCAATACTACAGAAATGTACTGTGCCTTCTCGCTCGGCGGTGGAAGTATAAACACTGCCTTATAGAATTGCGCTGCGCTGCTACGCGGCGGAAGTATAGACGTAGCTGTTAGGTTTTTGCTTCTTTTCGGATATAGCGAATTTCCTATAAAGTAAACCCATGGACACACCTATCTGGAAAATGAACCCACTTCTATATAAGGCATTCCAAGTACGAGATAAAGGACCCTCCGAATTGGAGAGATCTAGACGAAAGTTTCAGGCCGAATATCCAAAAGGAAAACCGTGGCCACGCCCCTTGAATGTGATTTCTAATGTTTTTTTTTTCGCAAGTGTTTGTGGCGTCGGAGGATTCACTCACGTATATCATCCTGACAAGCATCAAGAGTCTCCTTTAGTACCAGACAATCCTCGAAACCCTGGAATTCTAGACTTTGTTGGTTTATTTCGAGTGTGAAATTGGATGGACTCACACAGTTCATTCCTTGCCCATAGAAAGGAACCATCGCATGGGCGGCGTCACCAGTCAGGAGAACGAAATCGCCGAAATCATGCGGTTTGCACTGGAATAAAAATGCTTCTATTGACATGGTCATAAAGTCTGTCCGAATGAGACTGGCCGCCCAAGCGGTCGGCGAGCGTGTCGAGCGACTGTCGCGAAATTATTTCTGGACGAGTTTTCTTTCGGCTGCAAACATCTGACTGGGATATTATTCACTATTTGTATAATTTCCTTGCTAATTGATTGAGAGGTACAAAAAACCTTCGCAACGGTTTCTCGATACGCACGCGGACCGCGTTGGCTAACAGTCTCAGTCGGACGTACTTTGGACGATATGATAATATTGATTTTTTTTTCAATCAAAGGGACGGTCCGAGATAAAAACGGTTGTTGTTTAAAATTTATGAAAAGGTAGATTTGGCTATCACAGAAGTGAAAATAACTGGAAATTCGGAGAAAAACGGGTAGGAACAAGGTCGAACGGCTAAATTAGAAAAATATATCTATGTATATATATACATAACGCATATTGATTGAGTCGGCGAAACAAGAAATTTATTTGCAATAAATTATTTATTATGAGCACTTATGTACCTTTATGGAAATCAGTGGCTGCGGGCGGACACGTTTGAAAGTATCGAGGAGGTGGTCCCTGAAATTGCACCACTTGGTGTAATGGAAAGGAGGAAAAGTGATTACTTGAAATCACTCACCTCCCTAATAGCTCATAGGCATCGGGGAAATTCTTCTGGAAAAATGTTTCCACATCTTCTGGAGTGGACATTTTCTCTTGGAATTCGGAAAAAGGAGCGAATATCGTCACTGAAAATATGTAAGTGATAACTTTTAGTGTTATGTTATGTCATGTCATTTTATGTTATGTTATGTTACGTTATGTTTTTCGTGCTATGTCATGCTATGATATGCGATTATTCGTTACCTGTGAAGGTCTTGTCACGGTTTGCCAGAGCAATAAGGGTGAAGTTTCCTCGTGGCCACAAGTGTAAGCCATGTGGTTCCAAAGCATACTAGAAAGAAGAACATGTGTGGGTATATCAGAATAATACGGTGTGAAATAACATAACATAACATAACATAACATAACATAATATAATATAATATGCTTGACTTACTTGACTTAATCGGTTGGCTTTCGCCTCACGCGGTCATTCCGCATCTTCACCTAGGTGTGCCGTCCTATTAGTCAGCCGTGTCCATTTTCACGGTCTTCAGCCACAATTTGAACACATTTCATCCAGCTGTCACTATTTCATTTCCTGCGAAACGAAACATCGCGCCTGAACTGTCCTTCGATGCCGAGTGACTTCAAATCCTCTTTAACCACATCCGTCCAGAACTTTCGCCTACGCCCAGGTGGCCGTTTCCAGACAGGATTTGGAAGCATTTTTAAAGCGTGTTGTACGAGACGATCCGGCGTTCTTCTTAGTATATGCCCGAGCAGTCGAAGTCGACTTTCCATTGCTGCTTGAGATGGCGTTAGGAGATGCTGGCACCTCCCTCGTGTCAAGCGTTGATGTACTGCGTCGATTTCCTTGTAAAGGTCTTCGTTATGGCATACACGCGGCCAGAAATATCCAAGCAAACGCCTAAAAAGCTTCCTCTCCGTGCAATCCAACCTTTCCATCTGCGTCTTCAATGCTGCCCACGTCTCCGATCCGTACATCATGATAGGGCGAATAGCGGATAGGTAGAAGCGCAACTTGACTTCCTTCGCGATGGTGGTAGACCACAAACATTTGGTTAGAGAATTGAATGTAGACGTAGCTTTCGCACATCGTTGTCGAATATCCGCTGCATAACTACCATCGTTCTTCAGCAAACAGCCCAAATAACAGAAATCATCCACAAGTTTGGTACGGTGTCCGTCCACACAAACTCCCGTTGAAGGCCTCTGAGAGACCCACATCTGCTTGCATTTGTCGGGACGAAAACGAAGTCCATAGGCTGCGGCATACTTCGAAACGAGGTTCACAATCCTTTGCAGTTTTGCGTTGTTTTCAGCGAATAACACAATGTCGTCGGCGTACTCCAGGTCGACAAGGGAGCGTCCCGATGGTGATAGGATCACATACGCAAGAAACTGTTCTGTAACCCTACGCATGATGTCATCAAAGGCGAAGTTGAATATAAAAGGTCCTGCTACAGCTCCTTGCCTTACTCCTGTTCTCACCTCGAAAGCTGACGTAAACCCGACAGGCGTACGAACTGCTGCTGTTCTTCCTTTGTTCATGTCCCCGATTAGCCGAACATACTTTTCCGGGACTCCATCGGCTCGCAGAGCGTTGAGCAATCGATCACGATGAGTAGAACATAACATAACATAACATAACATAACATAACATAACATAACATAACATAACATAACATAACATGACATAACATATAACATAACGTAACATAACATAACATAACATAACATAACATAACATAGCAATAACATAACATAGCAATAACACAACATGACCTAAATTACCCTAACATAATATAAAATAACATAACATGAAATAACGTAACATAACGTGACATCTATGAATACATACCTCGTTGTTCTTGGGTAGAATGTTCAGCTCTATGTAGCCATGATCAATGTACTTTTGTGAGTAGTCAAATCTGCATTTAAAATCTCTCATAATTCAGAAAGAATATGATCAACCTTAAGAATGTATTAGGCTATTTCCTTACCGAGGCTGGGTAGCCAGACTTCGCCTTACAGTGGAATACGCTCCGTCACAGGCTATGACGAGATCGGCTTTCACAGTTACTTCAGCCTCTCTTAGGCTAAAAAAAGGGTTCGTTCAAGCCGGGTAACCGCCGAAGACCTTAATTATATCATACCTTGGAGAGGCATGTCCAGGCCTTGGTATCCGTGAGCCGCCTCTGCTTAAATTGAGAGAAAAAATGTAGATACTTTCATTAGAAGAATTAGAAGTTTTGAATAAGGGCCTTACTTTATGACTATCAATTCCTTCTTGTCGAGATTGACAGACTTAACTTTGTGCTCGAAGAAGAACCTGAAAATCGATATTTTCTGGCGGAAATATTTTGTCTCTTTGAATAAATTAGGCGAAATTTGGAGAAATATTTGACTTGGAAGTTTGCGTAATATGAAAAACCTTACTTGACATTTTCACATTTCTCAGCTTGGGTGATCATCACCTCGTTCAAATGCCTTCGATTAATGGAAACAATGTGCTGGAATTATTTTTGCAATTCATCTATCCGCACTGTTTCAAAAATATCAGATTATAAAGAAATTTGCGTAACATTTAGAAAGACTCATGCTCCCACCTCTCCCGGTTGTCCATAGGGTTGACGACTCAACGTTTTTCCATCCACATCATGTACAAGTCGAGCATGCAGCTCCACACCTGAATTTGAGGGCGCTTGTTGAGAGAAACTACCAGCAGTGAGGCAGACATATTGTATCACAAAAAACCATAATTTTCGTTCATGCAGGGTGGAATTCGAAGTTAAAGTCTGTCCCAATAAGACTGTCCGCCCACGCGTTCGGCGTGCGTGCATGTGCAAAATTCATCACGAAGCCGTGTCTTTGGACGAGCTTTCTTCCGAACGCAGTTAACTGGCTGAGATACTCAGACAACAGGTGCGGACTGACCGCTGGCAATCAAGGCCTCTCCGGGCGGTACGCCGGCAAGTTGCGGGCGGATCGCTGCTCATCGTGGCCTCGGCGGGCGGATCGCTGGCTATCAAAGCCTTTGCGGGCGGATCGTTGTCAGGTTGCGGGCGGATCGCCGCTTTAGAGCTTGCCGGCGATCCGCCCGCTAGCGTGATCAAGTTTCCCAGGCGCCGCTATCCGCCCGCCAAAACGCAGCGATCCGCCCGCAAACGCTTTGATAGCCAGCGATCCGCCCGCCGAGGCCACGATGAGCAGCGATCCGCCCGCAACTTGCCGGCGTACCGCCCGCACCTGCTGTCTGAGTAGTACTCAGTATTTGTGTGATAATCCAGCTAACCGATTTCAATGTCCGAAAAATGCCTTCCCCACGCCCGCTTGACACGCACGCCTACCGCGTGAGCGGACAGTTTCAATCGTCCAGACTTTAGTAAAAAATTACCTTGTTCGACAATGTAATCTTTCAATCCGACGGCTTCCAAAGCGCTTTTTCCTCTTTGCGATAGTGCCAGATTTATACTTCGCCCTGGGACATGCTCCATGGTTCTGATATCTGAAATGTGCATTTATTGGGCTTCGATTTGTTTTATAAATTTATAAGCATTTTGATATTGATTTTCCAATTTTTCGATCAACCAGCTCTTTTGAAAACACGTTTTTGAACTTTTCAATTATTAAGTGGATTGAGTTTAGCTTTCGTAGAATTTTCCAGTGAATGGCAATTTTGAGTAACACATGTATATTTTAGTGTGATTCATTTTTGGAACATACATATGTAAGTGATCGTGTTCCCGAATGAGCTGATTTTGAGGAAATTAAACTTTGATCTAGTAATCAAAGAGAAAACATCTAGGTTTTTTGTTTCAGGTATACTCTGTTTCGGGGCGAAATTTATTTTAGTTGATCGCGCGCGTCCGCACGTGTATGGTGCGTCACCACTTCCCCACACTTTCTCGCTGTCTCTTCCCTCGCTCCGCACAAGCGCTTCAGAAGAAGAAATAAGAAAAATAAGAGAAAGAAGAGAAAGAAGGAAGAGAAAAAAAGGACTGATAAGGAAAGGATCATTACATGCCGTGGCTATTTCAAATGAAGTCTGCGTTTCTAGGATTGATTTTCTACGTAGAATTCGGTTTTCTGCTCTGCAGCTGCGAATCGTTCCTCTGAACGGAGTTATGAGCATTTTTATATTGATTTCTATAGAAAAATGGCACTGTACCTGCCGTAACCTACAGGAACCTTTCGAAAAACCGAAAACGGATCTTATATTCGTGATTAGCACCCCAAATAACCCCCCTGGACAGATTCAGAGCCAATTTTTTCTCGACCTTCGGACCCCCAAAAGTGAGTTATACTCTGTTTATCTTGAATTGCACAAAACACGGTCCGCCAATAGTCCTCTAATTGGCCCGCTAGTACCGTAAGGTACGTCCACGACGCGTTCTCGGCAGACCAGGGGGCAGGGTGGGTGTGACGGCATTGACGAATCGATTGCTCTGCTTACCGGGTGCACACCCGGGTCTGCCGAGAACACGTCGTGAACGTACACTACGGTGCTAGCGGGCCAATTAGAGGGCTATTGGCGGACTGTGTGTTGTGCAATTCAAGATAAACAGAGTATACCAAATGCTTGAGGCAACGAAGGTGAAATTTTTTTCTGCCCAAACGTCGTATAGGTGGTTTATTTGGCGCGCTGAACACTAATATGATTTTTCGATACTCAAGTTGATTATTGTATGTTGCGATAGAAGTATGGTATTTTGGCTCTTACAACCTACGGTAGTTCTCAAAAAAAAAGTTTTTTTTTGAGAAATTATGGGTTTGTGACATTCTCGTCAGATCAGCCGAATTTTTTGGAGGCCGTGATCCCCCAATCAATATTGATTATTGTCCGCCCGCTCTCACTCTAACCTGACTCCTCGAGCGATTTCTCTTGTAATGTTCGTTCAAAGACCACACTGCTGTTGAGAACGCCTTGCTTACTCATGGTATGCGGCAGAGTATCATGAAAACCATCCAGGACAGTTTGAAACTCCCGTTCAGTGCTGTTTCCCCCCTCAATCGGTAGGCCTGTGTGATTTTGATGGTTGTTCGAAAGTTCACTTCATTCGTTGTTCTCATTGTGAGAAATTCCTTTGTTTTGAACATTTTGTTCACCATAATCACATGTGCTCGTAGCTATAAATTTGTTGCAAGTACATTGATTTTCACAGTAAAACACCAGCCGCGGGGATAAGACATTCTCGACTGAAACGCTTCATACTCCTAAAAAAGCTCTCCCACGATAAAACTGTTGATCTTCTACTCTTTCAGTGATCGAAACGAGTATTTTGCAAGTGTGCAAAAATTTCGGGTGCAGCATGGATTCGAACCTGTGACCCCTTTTTTTTTAGTGCAGCACCCACTTCTACTGCGCCAACCGGTCACGACTGCAGAGGCGCCGACTTCGTATATGACTGCGCGCAGCCTCGTTCATCGTAGCAACATATTTTAGTGCTATAACACACTATGAGGTGATTCCTGGTGTGGAAGTCACATCAGTGTATCTCATGATGCGACAAAGACTCAAGGATTACGAATTATTATGCGTCTACGAGTGAAGCGCTAAAAATGCTCATAACTCCGTTCATAGGAACGAATCGCAGCTACAGAGAAGAAATTCGAATTCTACGTCAAAAACTGGTCCTAGTAACGCATATTTGATTTAGAATGGCCACGGCATGTAATGATCCTTCCCTTGTGAGACTTTCTAGATAAAGATATACCAGGTTGTCCAATAATTCTTGTCCGGAAATTTCACCATTTTTAATTTTCTTCAACTTTATTAAAAAACAAGTCTAATCTACAATATAATCACCATAGTTATCCACAACAGTGGTCCATCGATTGGGCAGGTCGCCGATGCTGTTCGACCAGAACTCCGGAGGCTGCGACTCGAAGAAGTCCGCGATGTCAGATTTGAGGTTGTCGTAATTGGTGAATTTTCTTCCGGCCAAATGGAGCTTCAGCGAGCGGAGCAAGTGGTAGTCGGAGGGGGCGAGGTCCGGGGAATACGGCGGATGGGCAACCGTCTCCCAGCCGAGCGTCGCCAACTTCTGCTGGGTCTCCTTCGCCACGTGGGGGCGCGCGTTGTCGTGCAGCAGGTGGACCGAGGCCCGTCGGGGACGCTTTTCTTGGATGGCGGCGGCTAGTTTCTTGAACTGATCGGTGTAGATGAAGGCGGTGACCGTCTTACCTTGCGGAAGCAGCTCGAAGTACAGCATGCCCTTGGTGTCCCACCAGCAGCAGAGCATGATCTTCAGCGGGTGTAGGTCGGATTTCGGCGTCGTCGTCGGCTCTTTTCCGCGCGGGATTCAGACGGCAAGGCGGGCGACGTTGTTGTAGAAGACCTAGCTCTAATCTCCAGTGACCAGGTCCTCGAGAAACTCCTTGCGATGCGGACGAAGGAGGAGGGACTGGCAGACGGCCACGCGGCTCTGCTTGTTGGCGTCCGTCAGACGGTGGGGGATCAAACGGGCCAGAACTTTGTGGTAGCCGATTAAGTTGAGTCGATTGTGGATGGTGGACTTGCTGCAGCTGAGCGTCGTCGCCAGTTCACGGGTGGTGGCTTCCGGCTTCTCTTTGATACAGCGACGGACTTCGTCATCATCCACCGTAGAAGGCCACCCGCTGTGCTCCCTGCACTCGAGGCTCGTGTCGCCGCTCTCGAAACGATTGAACCAGCGGCTGACTGTTGGTTGGGACACTGCATCCTCCTTGCACACTCTGCAGATGTTGGCGACCGCGGTGCCTGTGTCGTTGCCCAGCAGCCACTCGTAGTACACGAACGCACGAATTCGACCTTGGTCTATTTTAGCTTGTACTGGTAGCTAGACGCGGCGACTGCGCCTTATATACCCCTACCGTATAACTTTGGAGAACTTTCTAGAAGGTTCTTACACTTGCCTGATATTATAACACTTCTAAGGAAAATTAAAGAATTTTGAAAATTTTCGGACAGGAATTTTTGGACGGCCTGGTATTATTATAGTTATGCTTCCCGAGCAGCATTCTTTTCAATTTCCGATTTTATCGATGGAAATCGCTTTGGAAAATGCATTTTACAAATAAATCTGACATACCTCGTCTGTACTCGTATACCTCAACATCCCAACCTCTTTGAGCGAAATAGCAGGCATTCAGTGCACCGACTAGACCAGCTCCGGCTATTGCCACCTTCGGCATCTGAAATGGATATAAAGTTTTTTTAGTCGGGAATTTCTGCATTTATTCACGTTTTGAGATGTACTAGCGAGAACTCGTACAGGGAATGTACAGCTTGAATTCCTCTAAAAAAGTGAGTAGTATACCCGAAAATTTTGCAAAACTCGCCAATTCTTGTGTGCGACATTGTTCTTCCGTGACAAAAAATATGAACAACAAACTGCTATAGGAAAAGACAAGGATGAGGTAGAACAACATCCATGTTGGCCTGAAGTAGTGTGCTACTGGAGTAAACAAAGGATGCGGGAATAGTTTAAAGAGGGCCTGACTCTCCCAGAAGCTGTATACTATAGAGAAGCTGCATAACTCTTCTATAGAGATTTTTTGCTTAACCAGTTTGTAAACTCAAATTATTGTGACTATGGAAGTGACACATGGAATATACATAACCGTATAATTTCATTTTATCGACTGAATTTCCCACAATTTTTTTTTGCAAAACAAATCACTTTCACAATCGAATCCACAGCCATAAATAATTTAAGTTTTTTTCTTGTATCCAGAATTTTTCTTCTCAAAAAATCAAAAGAAGGATGGCTGGCGGTGAGATTGCAAGAAGTGATGTGACATGTGACACATCTCTTGTTGACCGCAGCGGTGGGTGGATTTTTCACCTTGTACTAAACATTGCACTTGCAGAATGATGTATCATGTGTGATATGGCGAGAGTTACTGCTAACACAATGACTTGTCATGACAACTTTAATAATGCAAGTACTGGAGTGAAATGCTTCACGTACTCATGCGATTCTCGGCCCCAAGCCACCAGACAGCTCGGCTCGTTCTCCTATTTTGCTGGTTGGCATCTGTTGCTGTCCTGGCTCCCCAGTTGGCCCGAACAGCAACAGCAGTGCCCTGGACATTGCGAGAACGAGCCGGGCTGTCAGCACAGCTTCGTTGGGTTTCACCCCTGGGCAGGTTAAGTGGGGAAACCTTCACCATTGGGAAAACCGGTGACAAACGGTCAAACGCCCCGAAAAAGAACGAAAGTGACCCAACACTCATGCAAGTCATTTTCAAGATTGGGTGGGTGTCACTGCCGGTTTTTCGGTCATAACTTTTTTACCCTGAAAGATAGCCTTTTGTTTAAGGTTGTTCTCAGAGTTCATATAAAATTCTGCATCGAATAGCGTTTTCATTTTTGAAAAATGCATTCCCCTTCTACCAGCCGATTTCAGTTAATAAAGAGCATTTTTTCGCCTGAAATTATCGTTTTTTCGTCCATGACGTTTTTTTTGTTTGGAGATGGACTTTTGGTAAGGGTTGTTTTTGGAAACTCGTTGAAATTCTGCGTCGACTAGTGTTTCCAGTTTGGAAAAATATTTTCTCGATACCTCAGACTAATTCATTTTACGAAACACCGGTTTTTCGCCTATAACTCTTTAACCGTTGGAGAAAGGGTTTTGGTTAAGGTTGTTTTTGAAATCCACTTAAAATTCTGCGTCGAATGACATATCGGGTTCCTAACTTTGCTAGCTCCATAAGCCAGCCAGGTCGGTGGAGCCGAGCTCCATAGTTATCTTCGTAGGGTGCTCTCGCCTCTATGGTGTAAGTAGGAGACGCAGAGTTCTCCTGGAGCCTACAACGGGGCTCGGCTCCACCGACCTGGCTGGCTTGTGGAGCAATCAAAGTTAGGAAGCCGATATGTCATTAGACGCAGAATTTTCACGTAGATATCAATAACAATCTTCACCAGAACCCTATCTTCAACGGGTAAAGAGTTATGGGCGAAAAACCGGTGTTTTGTAAAATGAATAAGGCTGAAGGGTCAAGAAAATATTTTTTTGAACTCAAAACACTAGTCGACGCAGAATTCCATCGCGTGCTCGAAAACAACCTCCACCAAAAGTCTATCTCCAAGCACAACAAAGTTATGGACGAAAAACCGATAATTTCAGGCGAAAAAAATGCTCTTTATGAACTGAAATCGGCTGGTAGAAGGGGAAAGTATTTTTCAAAAATGAAAACGCTATTCGATGCAGAATTTTATGTGGATTCCGAAAACTACCATAACCAAAGGGCTATCTTTTAGAGTAAAAAAGTTATAAATGAAAAACTGATTGGTTTTGGTGAAAGAAACGTTACTTCATAACTTGAAATCGGCTGAGAAATTGGCTACGTATTTTACTCAACATTTAACATTAATCGACGCAAAATTTTATGGAGACTTAAGAAACAGCTCCGTTCATAGATTCGACTTATAGGGCAAAAATTTTATGAGCGAAGAACGGGTAGTTTTTCAAAAATTGCTTGGAAAAATTTTCCCAAAAATTTCGACTCCAACACAGCTCGAAGGAAATTTTTCATGACCTAGGCATATCATTTCATTAAGAGTAGTGAATTCCAGAGGGAGGTCATCTAACGAAAAAACTGTTTCAAAATTAATGATTAAAACGAAAAATATACTGAATGCAAAAAAGAAGATTGAGAAAACGTCTAATTTTGAAGTTGCAAGTTTATAGGGAACCTCCACCGCTCCCCATTCAGGTATCCTAAACAACCTTCACCTCTCGGTCCGCTGTCTCCATCCCAACGAGCCGGGCTGTCAGGCGCACCGACTCCTATTTGGTGCGGCTCGGGGCCAAGAATCGCCTGAGTACTGTATTTAGCCTGGTGGTTTACCTCGAAGCGAATAGAAGCATTCAAAGATGCTCAGTGCAGGCTTCGGCCCAAGTGGAGGGCAGCGTCAGATAGTCGTCAGGAGTCAGAATTTGTGCTTTCCATCGTTTACACCTCTTTTGGCCGAATGACCAACGCCGAAAGCTTTAAAAATCGGAGGAAGGTTACCTTTTGTTGCAGCCCAATATTTATGGCGCGAGTAGCAATCGAATTTCTAGGTATTTTTGAACCGCATTCTGCGAATACGTTCTTGCGCGACACATTTTCTACCCAAAAAAAAATAGATTTCAGAGGAAAGAACGACAATCTACATAGGGGGTACGATGTACTTAGATTTTCTGTATTATGTGGAGAAGAAAAACCGTGAGTGGCGACGATTCTCTGATCGTGTAATAGTTTCATCGTCGACCATGCCTACTGTGTAATGACTGATTATTCTCCGTTGAAGGACTCTTATACACATGTGCTGCGCGAAAAAAGGGAGAAAAAATCAATTTAAACAATAAGAACTGGTTTTTTTCTGCTTTTCATCGAGTTTATCGATTAAATTAATTGTTTAATAGAATTTTTGAAGTTATTAAATTGAAGCAATTAAACTATTGATCACACGAAAGTGACTTGAGTTTGTCAAAAGCGAGCACAAAAAGTACAAAATTACTGTTTAAACAATAAATAATAATTGATTGCATAATTTGTTGGAAATGGATACAAATAGATAAATAACTGATTTGCATCAAATATGTGCATTATACAAAAAATATAGAAGCTTCTGATTCAGGAAAACACCTTAGTCAGTAATTAAACGAGTTCGAATCTGGAGAAACGGCTCTGAAAGATTCAAAAATCAATTAAAATTAAATTAGAAAAATAGATGGAAAATAAACAAAATAAAGCAATAAGGCCGATTGGTAATCTGCTGCTATATGTGTTTTTATTTCTCCATTTTCTAACTCTACAACATGAAGATAAAGTTCAAAGTTTCAATCGTATGGCAGCATTTTAGCAAAAAGAAGAATGTAAATCAGTTCAAGGGCAGTGTTCACAGTGGAAAATTTGCCAGTTTTTTCTCAAACAATAAATAATAATTGGAAAAAATAAATAATAATTTTCTCTTTTCCTTTCTTTTCTTTTTTTTGTAAGCTTTGGGTTCCTCTAAGAAAGTAAGAAGGGAAAGCGACGAAAAACGGCCAGGAAGTGGGTGAAAATCTCGTGGTGCGGCCGACCCTTTGGATCACCCCGCCCACTTCATATAACAGTTGTCCGGTGTTCGTTTCACAAAAGTGCCGAACCCTTAAATACACTTCATCCCGAAAAATTCTAGTACCTAGGTATGTCAAGAGTTTTCGGTCCAAGAAATAGAAAACAAAGCCACTTACCTAAGATTTTAAAATCGCAATACCATTTCCGACGTTAGGTTTGAAGCATTGCAGTCTCTCGAAACACGCCAAACAGTCGTAATTGAATATTTTGGAGTTTTTAGGCAGTATTTCTTCGATATTCGAGTTTTTTGGGCTTTTGCCTATTACCCTCTACTTCGTGCCTTTTCAAAAATATCAAAAACTAGAATAGGTTTTTTTCGAATCTTTAACACTGCCTTCAAAAATTACAGTACCCGCGCTAAGTTTTGTAAAAACGGGGAGCATCTGGAAAACTTGGCAAAAAAAACGTTCGATGCGTGTAACTTCTTTGAATGAAGACTTTTTGAATTCTGAAAACGCTTTCATATTCACAGATCGAATTTCTACCTAATTATGTGACCTATTGGCAGAAGTTCCCTAAACTCGCTTTGTTTTTGAAAAAAATAGTGTTCGCAATCGTTTTTCAAAAACGTCGCGCGCGGTGAAGTGCGGCGAAACTTAGAGCAGTATTTGTACATGTATTTGAAGAGCAATCTGTATGCTTTCTTCAAAGATCAGGTGCAGGTGAGAGCATCTCAAGGTTTGTATAAATTGAATTTGCGAAATCCTTCAATAAACACGCTTAAGATCTTCCTGTAAACTCAGAGTTTTGTTGCGAAAGCCCCGGACTCTCAAATCAAAGTTTTCAAAAAGTCAAACTAAACAAACCTCAAGATTCTTTCACCTGCAGCTAATTTATGAAGAAACCATACAGATCTCTTCTACATTACTTGTACAAATACTACTGAAAGTTTCGCCTCACTTCGCCGCAAGCGACGTTTTTGAAAAACGATTGCAAAAACGATTTCCTTCAAAAAACGAGGTGATTTTAAGGAACTTCGTCACACAAGTCACATAATTAGGTAGCGATTTGATCTGTGAATATGAAAGCGTTTTCAGAACTCAAAAAAGTCTCAACTCAAAGAAGTTACATGCATCGGACGTTTTTTGCCAAGTTTTCCAGATGCTCCCCATTTTCACAAAACTTAGCGCGGATATTATATGATCTATTCACCAAGTGATTCCCACTGGAATGGAATTGTTTGCTTCAATTGTTTGCATTGCTTAGCTTGACCAGTAGGAAAAACCATCTTATCACTGTTTTCAAGGTTTTATCGGGAAGAGTGTTGATTTTAGGCTGATGCTTTGTTTTTCAAACCAAAAAGTCAGCCAGGTCTATCCAAATCGGGATTGAAGTCAGAATTCGACTACTGATTGTTAGAGCACAGAATCGTTTAAGGTCGTACAAATAGATTAGCATTGGCGAGGAAATCAATAGATAAACAAGTAAATAAATAAATAAATAAGCAACTAATATGTCGAAATAATTAAATGAATAACTAATTAAATGAACAAATAAATAAAGTTAATCAAATGAATAATTAATTAAATTAATAAAATAGAAAAATTAATAATGAGCGAATGAGTCACTATTTCATTGAATAAAATAGTAAATGAACTCTAATACGAAGTGAAATAAATAGGAGCTGTGGGCCATGGGTATGAATGAAGGAAACATCAAATAGATGGCCCGTGTGGCTAATAGGCGTCGGTCAATTATTGCTGTCGGTGAGAATTATCACCATCTCAAAGAGGCGGATCGCGGTTGAGTCTGATTTGCCATCGCGATAAGTCAAGATTGATGATTTCTGGCGATAAGTCCCAAGTAAAAAGTGAATTTCCCACACACAATATGAAGCCCTTGGTGCAATTATGTGTTAGCGTGGTTTGTGATAAATCGTCAATAGCTTAGACAATGCGTTGCAAAATTATACGGCATACCCCAATTTTCGCGATTCCAAACTTCGCTTGTTTTCAGGAGACAAACGGTAAACGCTTATCGATGCAGCACCCTCGAAAACCCCTGGGTACGAGTCTTCATGAAATTCGAGCTACTAGCAGGAAACTGGCAACGGAAATTGTCAAAAATGACCGTTGCCAAATTATACGACATAGCTGACGTTATCGATGAAATTTCGACTCTAGACCCTCTGTATCAGTTCTTTCATGATGAGAACCATCAGAAACATCGATTCAATAGTTTTAAGAATTGCCTTGACGCTGAACCACTCCGAAAACTCCGTTTCGCATGTTACGACTCAGCTCTTTGTGAACGCCCCTTCCAATCTGCGCCCATTCGCTTATAACAGCTTGTTCAAGCGGATTCACACGCTCGTATTGTCTAATCTGGATGTAGATTCAACGCCCAAGAGCACCCCACACGTTTTTCACAGTTTTGAGGTCTTGCAAAAAAGCCTACCATTCTAGCAAAATGGCATGATCGGCCTGAATTAGAGCTTGCGTCGTCATACTGGCAAGAAGTGGGGGCGGGTACGGACTAGAAAGAACTAGGAATGGTTTTCTGACACATTTCGATAATTTTTGGGGTTCACAAGTCATGTGACAAAAAGCTGTTCCAGCTTGAAACCCCACCTGGATCCGGGTCAATACACTATTCTTTCTCCTCCGAAGTTCCTACTCAGGGATAAGTTTGGGTCCTTGTGCGGATCCTTCGTAATCCTTCTTCATCGGTCGAAAGCAAGTTCGATTCGAACGAACATGATGAATGTTAATACATTTATTGATTTTTGACTGAGCATTCCAAGCATGGGAGAGATCCACAAAAGGACCTACACTTATACTCAAGTAGGAACTCTAGAGGAGAAAGAATGATCTGTCGACTCGGATTCAGGCGGCGTGGCAAGCTGGACCAGTTTTTCGCGACATGACCTGTGAACCCCACAGATTATAAGAATGTTTCGGAGAATCATTCCCAGTTCTTTCTAGTCCGCATCCGCCTTCATTTCTTGTCAGTAGGACGACGCCGGCTTAGTTTTTGGCGGACCATTCCACTTTGCTGGCCTCAACCCAGTTGAGAACGTGTGAGGTATTCTTGAGCGTCGAGTCTACCTCCGGAGCGGTCAATACGAGCGTGTGGCTACGCTTAAACTAGCCGTTATAAGCGAATGAACGCAGATTGGAAGGGGCGTTCACAAAAACCTGGGTTGAAGCATGCGAAACAGAGTTTTCGAAGAGGTTCATCGTCAAGACAGTTCTGAAGACTATTAACTTGTTGCTTCTGATGGTTCTTACCATGAACGAACTGATACAGAGGGTCTAGAATCAAAATTTCTGCGAGAACGTCAGCTATGTCGTATAATTTTGCAACGGTCATTTTTAACCATTTCCATTGCCAGGTTCCTGCTAGTGCCTCGAATTTCATGAAGATTCGTACCCAGGGGTTTTCGAGGGTGCTGCATCGATTGGCGTTTATCGTTTGTCTCCTTAATTGACGCGAAGTTCCTAACCGCAGAAATCGGGGTATGTCGTATAATTTTGCAACGCACTGTAGTATGGTTTGCTCAGACTTATCAAATTTCATAGTTTTTATAGAGGAAAAGTTTACGGAAGTGAAAGTGCGAAATTTATCTACAAAACTTCTCAGAAGCGCCGCGAGATTTTTAACGTTTCTCAACTGTCGCATGACGTCCTGAAAAATCAGATTGACTGTTACCATATTAAGACCTCAATTCAAAGTCATGAATAGTGAGTAAAACATAAAAACCTAGCTCACGCCACATTTGACCCTAAAGGCACAGTCCGGCCTCAAAATCGTTTCTCTGCAAGACTACCTGGAAACGGAGTTATGGTCCTTTGAGAATTGAGCTGCGAAAGCACGGTGAACGAAATGTCCGAGGCTTGAGACTTCCGTCAGTTGCAGCCGATATATACGAGCCGACCTGAACAAAGAGGCTAAGAATGATTGGAAGAACAGGGCTATTTCTTGGTAACCATCGCCCATCTGGCCATCGTAAAAGGGCTGTGCCAAATGGCTTCCTGGTGTAGGTGCTGCAACTCTGAGAAACTTTGCCGCGTCAGTGCCGGGAAAGTACCGCGACCCTCGACTTTGCCGCGATAGTTCCGCGACAGTACCGCAGCGGCTCCGTGATCACACAACTCTGCTGACGTGCGTTTAGCCTCGACATAGCCGCGATAGTGCCGCAGCGGCTCCGCGTTAGAAATGCGCCGGCTCTGCGAGGGCACAGCAGCGAACCCGCGTGGAGTACGATGTGCTCCACGCGGGTTCGCTGCTGTGCCCTCGCAGAGCCGGCGCATCCTGTGTGGTAAAACAAAATTGTTGCCGGTTCCACTACCCAAGTTTGAGGTACATTCTGTAATTCCTTGGGCGCGAAAACAGCTGTGAGCTCTGTCCTTATCAGACAGAGGACGTAACAATCTTAGGTGCGCATTCTTGTTCTTAGGCCCCACTAGTTTCTTAAAATCTTAGTATAATTCCGAATTGACTTCATATGAGATACTCTTTCTGTGCCGCGTGGCCGCTACGGCTCCGCGGCAGTGCCGCCGCGGCTCCGCGATAGTGTCGCTCCGGTGCCTGTAGGCGCCGCAGCGGCACTTTCTCTTAGAGAAGGTGGCTTGCTCCTATACTTCGCTTATTCGGAAGAATCAAGAGCTTGCATTTGGCAGGAGTTATACAGGGTTGGTCTACTTCACAATTATGTGGATTGGAGTTTGCCTTTATGGGCACAGTCTAACCCCACTAAGAAAATCTGAGATTCCCGCATAGTCATGAAGTGGACCCACCCTATATAACACCTGTCAAGTGCGAGCTCTCAATACCTTCGAAGAAGCCAGAAATAGGAAGAGGTCAACCTGGCGCGCCCACAGTAAAAATCCACTTTGCCACGCCCACTTTGACGACCTCATTAACCCAATAGTGGCGACATGAGCCATGGTTATTTATCAATAGCCCGTTTTTCCCCTCATTTTCAGCCTCCCTCTTCTTTCAAGTCTTCTCCTATTCATCGGTTATAAATAATGGAATTTACAAGCCTGAGACAACTCGTCCGCCATATCTTCGCCGCTCAATTTTGGGCGATTTTTGAAGGGCCATAGCGCCATTTCTACGGTAGTTTTGTACGGTTTCAAAGACGTGATTGGAATCAGCGTGGGACTATTTAAAAGATAAGCAGAAATGCGACGAAATCAAAATCAGAAAAGCAGAGAAGACGAAATCAAAAGCACAAATGTTATGTGGGTGAAAAGATGATTGCTTCGGTGAAGATTTACCGAGCAGTTGAGTGAGAACGGCGCTGGGGCTTCGGTGGTGCAGTGCGATGAGGCGCTCCCCCGGAAAGGGAATATGCTGGTTCAATCTCGACCGGAGCCAAGCGTTTTGCGATCAACTCAGCACCTTGCGTAAACATAGATAAACAGAAAGTCTAAAAAGACATTCCGAGGGTGTACAACGTCTAGTCTCACCGTTATTTTTTATATTATGGCCCCAGACGTGGCTCCGGCGACCCTGCGAAGCGCTCAATCTTGATTCGCTGAAATAAGACAGAGAAACAGGAAATCGATAATTCGAAAATTTGAAGTTCCAGATTAATTGAAAAGTCGATCATTTTGGAAAAAAATCAAATTTGCTCAAATATGTATAACACGCACAACGCTTGTGAGTCTGGAGCGTTCTGAAAGACTCAAACTGCTATCAAAAATGTTCTCTGTCCGACAGGACATTTCAAAGCTGCTGTCACAAACAACATTCCTTCTCTTATCTTTCATCGAGCCACAGAGGACACCGAAACGACTTTTTTGAACGTTTTCCAATCTCGACAATTTGTTACTCAATATCACTATTTTTATCTATTGAATAACCTAAAAAACCTAGAAAATTTCTAGTAAAACTCTTTTGTTCGCCATCTTTCTGAAAAAAGGATTCAATAATACGCAATCGTAGCAACTGAAGCTGAAGATAGTAGTGTAATATGTGAATCTGGCTGTGCAATCTTAAATTTGGTGAAGTTGTAACTGTAAAAATCAGGGTTGAAAATTTTATATGCCTTTCAAAATTATTTCATATGCATAACAGGCGATCCTTACCCGATAACTGATAGAAAATGGTAAGTTCTTAGTAGTTTTACAATACAGATTTTTGTGGAGGAATTTCAATCAAATCTTAAGATTATTCAGTATTTATTCCTATTTATTAGACAATATACAAAATGTTGAAAATTTCTGAATTTTACCGTTCGGTGACACTTTTTCAGAATTGGACCGAATTCCGTAGCCTAAATTTAAAAACTGAAAGCGGCTTATTTTTAATTTGAACCCACAAATTGTGTATGGTAGGAACTCAGACAAAGACTCGCGTGAAGCTCCCGAAAACATAGCTCTGAAAGTACGTTTTGTGGGGCGATTGTGTTCTATTTTGGAGCCCAATAAGGGTATTAGGTGGCGAAATCACTTGACTTCATTATTTTTCCCACAAAAAACCCGTTCTTACATCATAGGAAATTGCAATATCTCTGTGATGTGAGTAATGAGGCGTTTGTGGGGCAACGACGGATTCAACGGAGCAGCTGCAAGCAGAAATCAGGGTCTTGAGTGAGTCGGCCCGCCAATCGTCCCTAATATCCTATCCTACTAACTATACGCTGCTTCGTGTGTGTGACCGTCTGTATGTGTGTGTGTGTGAGAATGAACGGAAATTAGTCATCGTCACCCGTCGTTAACAATTGACACCCGGTTGTCACACACTGTCCACGCATGCAGCCTTGGTGATTGACCTCCCGTGTCAATGAGAAAACGAAAACATTCTACTGCATATATTAGGAATAATGCGTGCCTATTGCTTCAACTGCTCCTTTCTGCGATGTGTTCAAGAACTGAACATTAATCTAAACCGAAATGTTCACCAATCCATGGAGAAGTGTGTCATAACTTCTTCCGTAGATTCTCTTCTTTCGAATCTGTGTCAGACTGTAAAGGGTTATGCACTGCATTGCGAAAGATCCCTGCGTGAAGTTGATTGAGCAAAGTGTAACTGATTTCCGTGAAAACATACAGTAGCGCACAAGTCCTTTTTCTGAACAAGGGGATTTTGTGACGAATTTTGCTCATACAACTCTGAGAAATATTGCCGCGACTCCGCCGCAACTCCTTCGACTTGGCGCCTTCTGGAGGAGTCGCGTTGGAGATGCGGGGCAGAACCACGGACTATTCTTCATTCACCGAATCGCGGTAGGGTCGCGGAAAAGTCCTGAGGGAGTCGCGGTAGATTTGCGAACGCTTGACACACGAAGAAGTCGCGGCAAAGCCGCGGAAGAGTTAAGGGTCGCTGGGGGGTTGCGGGACAGTCCGGGATCACGGTGGAGTCGCGGGGCAGTGGCGGAAGAGTCGCGGCAATATTTCTCAGAGAAAGCGCCACATCGCCATATCTCGCTTCGAAATTGATGAAATGAATTTTAGGGTTAGTTTTCGTGGTCCTCTCAGTGAGGCGAATGTAGAGAGCCATTGCAACTCCCGTAGTTATGAGGTTGGAATGGGTTAAAGATGAGGATTCGCCACCAGTTCTCACCAGCCATCTAGCACTTATCATCCAAATTTGCACAGTAGAAGCTTTTTATTTTTTAGTGATTTTGGTAGAAGAAGGGCAAAATAAATTTTCTCACCTAATAGTTTAAAGCGTGAAACCACTTCAGACGTTCGGAAAAACTTATTGAACTGGACACACCGAAGTCCACGGAGGGGGTGGAAAGTCAACTTTTCAGAAAGTTTTTGAACGCGTCTATCCAAATCAGGAGTTTTTTTGGTTTTCTTTGCTATTATGGCTTGCCTACTCGAAAACATAGAAAAATAAGACACCGTTTTCTGCGCGTACGATGCCTTTAAAGCTGTTGAGCACAGCGAGGCACCACCCTGCAATTTAAATAATCCATAGATCCTAAAGCACGACCACAAGTACGCCGCGAAGCGGCGTGGGTGTGCACCTTGTCCGTAATGTGCCCCATAATCGAACATATTCGCCTCACAACACAACTACATACACTTGAGGACCAGTTGTTGGGGGCTCCATGTGAACTTTAATCGGGGAATTTAGCAGGTCTACAATACAGAATTTCTCAAGATTATTCAGTATTTACTCATAAATATTAGACAGTATACAAAATCTTGAAAGTTTACGAATTTCGCCGTCGAGTGAAATTTTTTTGACTCAGAATTCGAAATTGGCCTATGTTCATTTGAACCCGCAAATTGTCTCCGGTAGGTACTTACACAAAGATTCGCGTGAAGCCTTCCAACAACTGGGTAATAGGGGGCGATTGACGCCCAAAAACTCTCGATATTCTATTTTAGGTCCCCAATCGCCTCAACAAATCCTTCGTGGCTCCCACAAAGTCCCCGTTCTTTCTTTATAGGAAATCACGATTGTGGGGGGGGGGCTCCACCGCAATTTTCTTCGAAGAATTTTTTAGGGCTACAGAACAGATTTTTTGTTGAGTAAAACCAGTCAAATCCTAATCTCGTTTAGTACATATGTGTTCGTTTTTATTGGACAGTATGCGAAATAATGAAAATGTTCAGATTTTGGCGTTCCATCGCAATTTTCTCGGAATTTTACAATCTAAATTTGGAAGCAACTTATTGTTAATTGAACCCACAAGTTGTCTCTTTTCTGTATTAAATAAGGATTATGTTGTTAATAAGTCACAGGAAAACGTCTATTTATCCCTGTGGTTTTACGAATCTATCCACTCTAATCCGATATGTGTATAGTGTGTGACCGAGATAATGGCGGCTTTCTAAACATTTATCGATTTCCCTAACCAGTTGTTTGCTCATCGTTATGTTGCTGGTGGCGGTTTAGGCTTTCTCCCATTGCTGCGCTGGCGATCGACTACATATCCTTATTCAGGATCTGCGATTTTTCGTAAAAATGGCATAGAAATGTAATGAGTTTCGAGATCATTCGCACAGTTTGGCGGTTGGAAATACCGATTGCTTGCCTTATCTGAATTCGAATGTTTCGTTTCGTGAATAACTGCTTTCAAAGATTATCCTTCCTTTCCTCATATTCTTCGGAAAATACTATGTATTCGCGAAAAATTTCCGACAATTTTGTAATCACCGTGCGGTCCAGTTGAAATCTTTGATGAAATGCCTACATACCTCCTTGGAATTACTGTTGAACCTCCTCGATATGACCGCGGAATCTCCTCTAGATCTCTTCTCACAGCAGTTTCATTCATAGTAATCGCGCTTTCTCCTCGAATTACCCGCTAAGTCCCCTTACTCATTATCTCCCGTGAATCTCCTTAATACTTGCCCAGAAGCCTCGGATCCCGAATCCCCCTGAATCTCCTCGAGATCACCTGGGATCCCGGTTAAATCTCGTTGAGATCTCGCGATAGTTTAGAAATTTCTGAACTCACACGCAATCTCCTCGAGAACTCCGACCGAGGTAATCGAAACCTCCGATGAATTGCCTCGGTAATCCGCTCGAAAAATCTTCGCTGAATCTCTTCCATATAGTGATAAACTCCTTTGAGCTACTTGAAATACCTGGGTAATCTTTTCTAGATTTCACAACCGATTCGGAAATTCCCCATATTTGTCTCTGAATCTCCGCGTCATCTGATTGAAATCCCCGATGAACCCCCTCGATATATCCCAAAAAACCTTAGCAATTTTGTAATCACCGTGCGGTCCAGTTGAAATTTTGATGAAATGCCTACACACCTCCTTGGAACTACCGTTGAACCTCCCCGATATGACCGCGGAATCTCCTCTAGATCTCTTCTCACAGCAGTTTCATTCATTGTAATCGCGCTTTCTCCTCGAATTACCCGCTGAGTCTCCTTACTCATTATCTCCCGTGAGTCTCCTCAATACTTGCCCATGAGCCTCGGATCCCGAATCCCCCTGAATCTCCTCGAAATCACCCGGGATCCCAGTTGAATCTCGTTGAGATCTCGCGATGGTTTAGAAATTTTTGAACTCACACGCAATCTCCTCGAGAACTCCGACCGAGGTAATCGAAACCTCCGATGAATTGCCTCGGTAATCCGCTCGAAAAATCTTCGCTGAATCTCTTCCATATAGTGATAAACTCCTTTGAGCTACTTGGAATACCTGGGTAATCTTTTCTAGATTTCACAACCGATTCGAAAATTCCCCATATTTGTCTCTGAATCTCCGCGTCGTCTGATTGAAATCCCCGATGAACCCCCTCGATGTATCCCAAAAAATCTTAGCAATTTTGTAATCACCGTGCGGTCCAGTGTAAATCTTAGATGAAATGCCTACACACCTCCCTGGAACTACCGTTGAACCTCCCCGATATGACCGCGGAATCTCCTCTAGATCTCTTCTCACAGCAGTTTCATTCATTGTAATCGCGCTTTCTCCTCGAATTACCCGCTGAGTCCCCTTACTCATTATCTCCCGTGAGTCTCCTCAATACTTGCCCAGAAGCCTCGGATCCCGAATCCCCCTGAATCTCCTCGAAATCACCTGGGATCCCGGGTAAATCTCGTTAAGATCTCGCGATGGTTTATAAATTTTTGAACTCACACGCAATCTCCTCGAGAACTCCGACCGAGGTAATCGAAACCTCCGAAGAATTGCCTCGGTAATCCGCTCGAAAAATCTTCGCTGAATCTCTTCCATATAGTGATAAACTCCTTTGAGCTACTTGAAATACCTGGGGAATCTTTTCTAGATTTCACAACCGATTCGAAAATTCCCCATATTTGTCTCTGAATCTCCGCGTCATCTGATTGAAATCCCCGATGAACCCCCTCGATATATCCCAAAAAACCTTAGCAATTTTGTAATCACCGTGCGGTCCAGTTGAAATTCTGATGAAATGCCTACACACCTCCTTGGAACTACTGTTGAACCTCCTCGATATGACCGCGGAATCTGCTCTAGATCTCTTCTCACAGCAGATTCATTCATTTTCATCGCGCTTTCTCCTCGAATTACCCGCTAAGTCCCCTTACTCATTATCTCCCGTGAGTCTCCTCAATACTTGCCCAGAAGCCTCGGATCCCGAATCCCCCTGAATCTCCTCGAAATCACCTGGGATCCCGGGTAAATCTCGTTAGGATCTCGCGATGGTTTAGAAATTTTTGAACTCACACGCAATCTCCTCGAGAACTCCGACCGAGGTAATCGAAACCTCCGAAGAATTGCCTCGGTAATCCGCTCGAAAAATCTTCGCTGAATCTCTTCCATATAGTGATAAACTCCTTTGAGCTACTTGAAATACCTGGGGAATCTTTTCTAGATTTCACAACCGATTCGAAAATTCCCCATATTAATCTCTGAATCTCCGCGTCATCTGATTGAAATCCCCGATGAACCCCCTCGATATATCGCAAAAAATCTTAGCTGAGTTTTTTCAGTTTCTTAGTGTAATGCTGCTGGGATCTCATGAATATGCAATATCTCCAAAGTCTCCTGCAGTAAATATCCATTCAGGAGATCCACGAAATTCCTCGAAATCTCCCCAAAATATCGAAATCTCAATGCGGCTCACCCAAAATCTCCGCTGAGCTCCTCAATATGTCTTCGAAAGGTTCCCAAATATTTTCGTGAAAAGTTCCGACAATCTTGTAATCTCCTTGCAGTCCAGTCGAAGTCTGCGACGATTTGCCTAGGCATCTCATTGGAACTACCGCTGAATCTCCTCGGTATCTTCGCGGAATCTCTGCAAGGTCTCATCTCACAGCAGTTTCATGGGACGCTTAGTTTCATGCTAAAATTTTGTGGTTTTCTACGATCTCATCTTTGAATTTTCGTTTTTGGTCGGGAATTCTTACGAGCCCCTCTTGGATGTTTAATTTTTGTGCTAAAATGTGCACGACTCCCTAGTCCCCTGTTGAGAAAGTACACGGCCGCGCTTGACCCTGACTTCCGCGGAACTCTCCTCAGATCACAAATTTTCTCGAATTACCTGAAAATCGCCTGGGATCTCGGTGGAATCTCGCGATTGTTCAGAAATCTCCTCTCCTCTACACCTTCTCAATATCAGTGGGAATCCACGGGATCTCCGTACCCTGTCAAAGGCTCCTTGCGATCTGTTTGAACCATTCCGCTCAGCTACTCAATATATTCACAAAATCTCCTTGAAAGTTCGTCCGAATGGGACTGTCCTCCAACGCGGTCGGAGTGGTCGCCGCTAGGGTTTCTTTCAGACTTGTAATTTGATTAGCAGGAATATTATACGAACAGTGAATAATAGCCAGCTGCTTGCAGACGTGAGGAGATTCGCCCGGGAATCGCCTTCGCGAATGCCGCTCAACAGGGCTGTGCGTTATAACGTTAACGTGTTAACGCATTAACGGGTTAATGCGGTTTATTTTTGAAAACTAACGATTAACGTCTAACGAAAAAGTGCTAAAAACACGTTAATTTGAGTTCGTTAATTGCAGTGGAATTATGGTACTGATTGATCTGCTTCAATGGCAGATTTAAAAACTGGAGCCGTGCACGTCGCGTCGGCTTGCGGCACGGTCAATTTACGGTTGCTGTGCATTATCTCGCTGACCTCAATGTGTCCCATTACATTGTCTATCTATTTTGGTTATTTCTTTCCAATATCGAAGAATTGGGATTCGTGTTCCAAAAAGGAAATGTGAGGCCTGATCTATCTTTCTACGGTTGAGTGAGCTATCAAATGAGGGCTAGGAGCGGGGAATGAAGGCCACAAACTTTCTAACAAGCGGCACACGCTCTGTATGAGGTCGTTTATAATTCCGCCGCCGAGCGGCGCGGCGAAGTACAGTCCTATCATATCGATCGTGCCGCGCCGCGTGATCAATATTACAGAAATGCACTGTGCCGCGCCGCTCGGCGGCGGCGGGAGTATAAACGACCCCTATGGAGTGCACCACGCGGCGCATACTCCACAAGAAACGCTACTCAGCTTCTACCACGCGTTGTACGTTCTACATAAAGCGCTACTGGCTTTCTAGGACGCGGCGCACGCCCTGAGGCCACTTTCAGAGTTCGATCGCCGCGCGACGCGATGGGATGATAATCATGAGCATCGATCGAGATCGCGTCGCACGTCAATCTGCACTCGGAACATGCAGTTGCGGCGATCAGCGATCGCACTCTAATAGAGGCCTAATGACTTTCTAGGACGCAACACGCTCCTATTTTTCACAACGTCCTGCTGACGCCATTTGAGCGCTCATTCACTTCCCACGACGTCCTGATGTCATCTTAAGCCCTGTCTTCTTTCCATGACGTGCTGCTGACGTCATCTGAATCCCTGCCTTCTTTCCATGACGTGCTGCTGACGTCATCTGAAGCCCTGCCTTCTTTCCATGACGTGCTGCTGACGTCATCTGAAGCCCTACCTACTTTCCATGACATCATCTGAAGGCCTACCCATTTTCCACGAAGTCCTGACCGCGTCATCTGAAGCCGCACCCATTTTTCACGACCTCATGATGGCGTCATATGACGCCCCGCCCATCCTTCACAACGTGCTCCTGATGACGTTATCTGGAGCTCTAGCTATTTCCCACGAGGCCGTGCCTACGGCTTTTGAAGCCCTACTGCTTTCCACGACGTCCTGCTGACGTCATTAGAAGGCTTATGTTATTTTTTCTGGGAGCTCTGGTGATTTATAAATTTTCGTTGTGGTCAAGTAATCTATTGCAAATTTTCAACGAAGTGTAAAATTAACGTGTTAACGCATTAACGGATTAAAGCGGTTTTTTCTCGAAAATTAACGATTAACAATTAACGAAAAAAATTTTCCCATTAAGGCACACCCCTGCCGCTCAACACGCACACCGACCGCGTGGGCGGACAGTCTGAATCGAATAGACTCTAGATCTCACGACTGTCGGAAATCGGGCTGTCTTCTCGAACATTTGTGCAATGTTATCGATTTTTTTTCTAAATCGACTCTATATTTTCCTGAAATCTGCAAAATCTTCTCATTAGGAAGATTTTCCGATATCCATTTCGATAAATCCACAAAATAACCCTGAAATCTCCGATCGGTCTCTAAATCTTCATAGTCTTCGCCGAGATCCTCAACATATCCGCCAACTCTCCTCTAGATATCACGACTTCTCCAGTATCTGAGCACAATGTTTTCGTAATCTCGGTGTCATCCAGTTGAAATCTCCGAAGAACAGCCTCGATATTTCTTTGAAAAAAGCTGCGCTAGTTCTCTCTACGATATCTCCGTGTATTTCTGTGAAAATCTTCCAATCGTCTAACTGTTCCTAAATCTCGTCTCTCCAATATTCTGAAAAAAAAAACTCAAATATCACCGAAATTTCCAAACAGCTCGAATCGTCGTACCCGAACAGAATCTCTGCTGCATTTTGATTACTCGGCGAAATCTCCGCTGAATCTCACAATTGTCTCTAAACCTCCACACAAGGCCACAAAATGTTCAAATGATCCAATCGAAATTTCCGAGGATTTCCCTCGATATCGCCGCGAAAAAAAAATTAAGCTGAATCTTGCGAATTTATTCGCGTGCTCGTACTGCTGTCGAGATTTTACAACAGTAAAACTACAATGATCCGTGGAATCTTTTCAAAATCTCCACAAATTTTCGAGATCTCAGTGCTGCATATCGAAATCTCCGATGAATTGAAGAGAGTTGCCCGAGAAATCATCGCTAAATCTCTATAATGTTTCAAGGTGACACCCAAAGATCTATTGAAAAGTTCGCGAAAAGCTCTCGAAACCTGCTAGCAATCTCGAAATCTCCTTGTGATGTCGTCGAAATCTCCACTGAGCTTCTTAGGATACCCGCGAAATCTCGTCTAGATCTCATAACTGATTCGAAACCTCCGCAGAATATACTCGAAGTCTCTGCGTCATTCAATCAAAATCTCCGGTGCACCACCTCGATATCTCCCAGAAATATTTGCTGAGTTTTCAAAAATATTTTCTTTCAATGCTGCTAGGATCTCACAAATGCAGAGCTGTTTCAGTAATTCCTCCCTTAAAGGCAGTGTTCACGATGAATATCGCACTCGAGTTCGACCCAAAAATGGGATTTTTTGGTCGTGAGGTATCTAATAGTGAAGAAGCAGGGAAGAAAAACGTTCAGGATAAGCCAAAATAACGGTTTCTGAATTAAGGGCGAGGACGAGAATCATGGGGACAGGGTCTCTCTACACACGGAGGGAGGAGCAGGGACGAGATTCATTGCTGACGCTACGCACGAGGCTGAACTTTTTATCCTATTAACCCATCACTGGAGCGCGCTTACCACAAGCTCACGAGATTTCAAGGACTTTCATGTTTTTATTCATTCTCACATGACTTTTCTCTATGTTCCTGAGTTGTTCCTCTCATCATCTTATCCTGGACACTCATTTCAATAACTCTTGTATGTTCTCGTGCCGTTGTACCACTTGATAGTTATAGAAAATGTAATATGGTATTAAAGATCTAGCACCATTCTAGATGTAGTGATGGGATCGTTGCCGCCGAAAACAAGTTTGGCTCTGGATTATGAAACATAAAGAAATAGTCATATGAGAATTAATAAACACATGAAATGTCATGAAATCTCGCGAGATTGTGGCAAGCGCGCTCCAGTGATGGGGTAATCAGATTAAAAAATTCCGCCGCGCGCGTCGCGCCAGCATGAAATCCCGTCCATGCTCCTCCCTCCGTGTGTAGAGAGACCCTGTCCCAGAATCATGGGCCCTGTTGATTCCGGCAAGCGCGCGCTAATCGCGAAATCTGCGCGAATCGATCGTGTAAATCGCGGCAGAGTTGCTTGGCATTTTGCCATCGAAACGTGTGCGGCGCCACAAGCTCGTCCTCTTGGGGGGCGGACCGGGATAGGTAGGCGCATCGGGATAGCTTTCAAAGCCGTTTTTATTGATTTCTGGCCGGTTTTCGTTGCTTTCTTCGACCCTATCCTCTCCAGCATCTGCCAACTTAGTGTTTCACACCGAGACCTCGAGAACGAGATTTATCGTGAACATCGCCTTTAAGTATCCATTCCGAAATTCCGCTAAAGATTCACTTCTGTTTCGTAGGCTTGGCACGATCTCCTTGATATCATGTCTCTCCCAGTTCTTCATTGAGTTTCTCCTATACATATCCTCCAGCAAGTCCAATGAATCTCATAAGTATGTACTATACTTGTTCCAGATGGAATTTATTTCGAATATCCGACTTTTCGACTATAGTCGGATATTGCACATTTTCGAATATTCGACTTTTCGACTATAGTCGGATATTGCACATTTTCGAATATTCGACTTTTCGACTGTAGTCGGATATCACACCTTTTCGAATATTCGACTTTTCGACTGTAGTCGGATATCACCCTTTTTCGAATATTCGACTTTTCGACTGCAGTCGGATATCGCCCTTTTTCGAATATTCGACTTTTCGAATAAAAAGTCGACTTTTTTATCCGACTGAAACAGTCGGATATTCGTCCGATTATTCGATTCGGAACATGTAAACTATGCAGTATGCTTGTTCCAGATGGAATTTATTTCGAATATCCGACTTTTTGACTATAGTCGGATATTGCACATTTTCGAATATTCGACTTTTCGACTGTAGTCGGATATCACACCTTTTCGAATATTCGACTTTTCGACTGTAGTCGGATATTACCCTTTTTCGAATATTCGACTTTTCGACTGTAGTCGGATATCGCCCTTTTTCGAATATTCGACTTTTCGACTGTAGTCGGATATCGCACTTTTCCGAATATTCGACTTTTCGACTGTAGTCGGATATCGCACTTTTTCGAATAACCGACTTGTCGAATAAAAAGTCGACTTTTTTATCCGACTGAAACAGTCGGATACTCATCCGATTATTCGATTCGGAACAAGTATAAGTATGTACCCGCGAGATGTCCCCGGAACTGCACTATTGCGTCGAGATACTCTAACAATTTTTTCATAAATGAATTCTATTCATTTTCCAGGAAAATTTTTGTTGAAGTATGCGCGCGGCTGCGGCGCGGCTAGTGAAGTCTTTTTGGTATAGCTTCAGTATTTCACTGTGATTTGCTGCTTTCAGTGTTCTTGGCTAGGGCAACGATGCCCGACGAGCAACGAGAAAGGCGGTCTCCTTCCAGTCTACTGGCGCGGTTTCTTGAAGAGGACGAGGAAGGTTAGTTCGATGGATTTTTCCTAGATTTCTTACACTTTCTATGTATTTGGACGAATTGTGCACTGGGAGAAACTACAATTTTGAGGTAAAGGTTTTCAAAAATTTTTGTTACTCAAAGTAAGTTTGTAAAAGAAAACAACCTAACGGGAATCAGCTTTTTTTTTCGTTCCGCCCTGATTGCTTGTTTTCTGGATTTGCACTGAAATCTGTTTTACTCGGTTAGGCACTGGCTCCCGTATTTGTACGGGGCAGGATTCTTTCTTCTCATGCTTTTTGTATTATAATATACATTTATGTTTATTTTGCATACAGAAGGATAAATTCAACACTGCGAAATTTTTAATAAGAATGTTGACCTGTACTAATGCGACTTAGAAGTTTCTAGGGTTTACAATTGGGTTCAAAACGAGAGAGAAGGAATTTATGAGCAGTTTTTTTTTGTGAATCTTTCCTTTTTTTAATATTGCATTGTTATAAATTATTATGCCATAATTTTTCGACAAATTTCTCCTGAGTTAACGAAAATGATATTGATCTTTTTCTTTCAGAAAACATTATCAGTTTTGTTATTTTCACCGAATCGTCTTTATTGTTGAGTCATATTACCGATTCAGCTTCCTTCTTAAGTTTGTATTATTTCCTGTCTTCTTCCGTTTCTATACTCAGAAAAATCAAAACAAGTTACTTGTAATATAAATGTAACTTACTTGAATGTCTCAAGTAACTTACATTTATATTACATGTAACATACATTTATATTACATGTAACATACATTTATATTACATGTAACTTACATCTATATTACATGTAAGTTACACTTATCTTACATGTAAGTTACACTTATCTTACATGTAACTTACATTGGAATTTTCACTATGGGTGGCCATCACGTGACGCAGACGACACGCGACACAGAGGGCGCGTCCCAGACCACACACTACGCAACAAAATGCGGTGCACGGCCTTCCCTGCTGGTGGGGGTCAAGTACCTCAAACTTGGGTAATTGAACCAACAGGAACGCCAGTCTTTAAGGCAGTGTTCACGATGATTCTCCTCCCCGAGTTTTTTGCATAAAACAATGCGTTATCTTCCAAGTGTTACCAAAATTACGAAGAAACGGCGAGAAACGCATTAAAACGACGTATTTCAGTGACATTATTCTATAACATGGACTAGTTGTCCGGTTGGATAAACATGTTCATGGTGGTTGTCACCGGTGGAAAATTGGGTCAATTGATAATGGAAGAATATTTTATGCAAAGCAGGATTAGTTAGGGCCCTAAGGAAAGAACAGAGCAATAGAGAGTACAGAATTGCAAGGGACGGGTCCACAGAACATTTCATTGTCACAACGAACAGTTCCGGTGATACTTAAGAGGCGGGGTGATACTTAAGGATTTCGTGCACTTCCGGTGCGTTTTTTTCAATTTCGACGTCATTTTAGTTCTACCCAGGGGCCACTTAATCAATATAGCGAACAATATCAAAATTGAAGATCATCGTGAACACTGCCTTTAAGCCTGACCCCGCGAGTGCGTCGTACATCCCCCTGGTAAATATCTTCTAGGCCGATTTAAGTTACTTGCGACTTTATTGTGCCATTTAAGTTACCTGTAACATATCGGAGGCGCACTTCACGCATTGTCTTCTCAGAAATCGAAAACAAGTTACATGTAACATATCTAAGCTGATGTAAGTTACTTGCGACTTATCTCAAGTCATTTAACTTACATGTAACATATCGGAGGGGCACCCCACGCAGTATCCCACCGATATGTTACATGTAACTTAAACGACCTGAGATAAGTCGCAAGTAACGTACATCGGCTCAGATATGTTACAAGTAACTTGTTTTCGGCCTTTTATGTTACAAGTAACTTGTTTTCATTTTTCTGAGTATCCGCATTTCCGCTTAAGATGCTTGTTTGTCGTTTTTCTTGTGCTTCCGTTACCGAAAATCATGAAATAGATTTCCGCACAGCCCTAGCTTCAAGTTTTGCAACTGGAGGAATCTTGTCCAAATTTCATTATTAGTGCGGGATTATTACTTATGAAATAGCGCTTTCTCCAACAAGGGAAGGTCACTTGTAGAAAGTGGCTATTCCTAACGAAATGCCGCTCATAAGGATCAGTTTTTGTCGTAAAAGTCGAAGTTGACTTTTATAGCTGCCTTTCGTTTCTCTGAAGCGAGTTATACGCGTGTTTAGCGTCTGACTCTATAATTCATGGATCCCTAGCACCTAGTGCGCCAATCTAAAAAAAAAAGAAAAAAAATCGTTCTGCAGTGTGATTGTACATGGAAATATGTCGAAAAGAAAATATTAACGAAAAAGCCCGCTCACAAGGGAACCAGAATAAGTCATAGCGACCATTCCAAATAAAATTAACTTTTCTTGAACCATTTTCGGACGAAAAGTCCGAATGTGCCCATCGCAGCTGCCTAGACCCACTCTGAAAAAAGTTATAGGCATTTTTCCTCTAATTTTCGTACCCTCCAAAAAGCTCATTATTTTTACGAAAATCCGGAAACGGATCTTATAATTGTGTTCAGCGCCCAAAACTACCCCCTAGGCAAAGTCAGGTTGAAGGAACATTTTCCAAACTTTGCGCAGACTAACAGCGTTTTGGACTACGCATTTTCGGTTGGGCGTTCATTTATTGCAATTAGAGGGCTCTCGAAGTGTTTTAGAAAAATATTCCAGATTTGACTTAAACTTCGCTCTGGGGGGTTATTTGAGGTGCTGATCACGAATATGAGGTTCATTTATCGATTTTCCGAAGTTTTCGACTGTATTCGTTCACAGATTCCCATCGGGGGAGAATTTGATGGCAAATCGCGGCTTTTGACGATTTCCGGAGTGCTTCTATAGAATATGCTCAAGTCATTTCTCTGGGGGATATTTGGAGTGCTGAACACGAATCTGATGTCGCTTTATCGATTTTTGGCAGCTTACGGTAGATTACGGTGGGTATACGGTAGTTTGGTCAAAGTCTCAGATTTGTCTCAAAGTTTCTATGTAGGGGTTATTTGGGGTGCTGAATACGAATTTGATGTCCATTCGCCGATTATCGGAATATTGAGGTAGGTTTTGCCTCCTAAATGGCATGTTACCTACTGTAACCTACAGTAAACCTAAAAATTTGAAAACGCCAGATTACCCCTATATACATGTTTTTATCAAAATCAGGAGCAAAAAAAAGACACCCTAAAAATTCCATGGGAGGTTCCTTCACTTTGCCGCGATGCTTTAAAAAACGCTCATAACTTTTTTTCAGAGTGGGTCTAGACAGCTGCGATGGGCATATTCGGACTTTTCGTCCAAAAATGGTTCTAGAAAATTACATTTTATTTGGAATGGTCACTATGACTTATTGTGGTTCCCTTGTCAGATGAGGCCTTTCGATGCCGGAGCCAGCATGGCGCAGTGGGAGTGAGCGCTGCTGACAGAGTGATGAGGCAGCGAGTTCGAATGCTTCTTTGAACTTTTACAAAAGACTCATATTCGCCATCCATTGTGTTGACCTGCACAAATTTACCGCGGGAGAGCTTTTTCATTGAGAAATAAGTCTTTAGGTAGCTGCATTGATTGTTTAACGCGCAGGTATGCTACTTTACCGTATTTCCTGTTTGTCGCTACGCGGGACCCTCACCCATGGCTACGGCCTAGTAGTATCGGTGGACAAGGGGTCCGGATCCCGTGGCCGCGACCTAGCCACCAGAGGACTTACATCCGCGCTCGAGCTCGCTTGCAAGGGTACTGCCACGCGGAATAATGTATACCTGGAGATGTGCCAAACCTGACCCAGGAGTGCACTGACGAAACCCAGGATGTGTGAATGGGCCCTGCAGAACCTGGTTATAACCACGATGCTAGTGACCAGCTGAACTAAGCCCACAACTACGCCGCCCCCGGTATAAACCAGCTCCCTTAAACTGTTTCGCCTGGCGCGATTTTACTACACAAATATGACATGTATGTGATACTGCGATATCCAATGTCGGTACATCTTGCCACTGAACAGAACACAAATTTAGGGAGTGCGCTTCTTATCCATCTTCTTCTCCCTCGATGCGAGGCATAAACCAACATGTCCCTAAAATACAGTTACGGGACGGACCTTGCCCAACCTATGGATTCCGGCTCCAACCCCCGTGGCGTACCGTAAGCATGCGGAGCCGAACGTGTGTTCGACCCCACACAGGCCGGGCACAGGGCACACTGGGTTATCTGTGGTCGATTCAAGCGGAATGCGCGATGACAGGAATTGGACTGCGTACTGCTCGATTGCGACGGCTCGATCGATTGGCGTCGTACGTGGAGTCGACGGGCGCAGGGCGGTGGAAATGCCACTGCGCGCGCGGGGCACAGCCCAACCACAGGAACGAGACGACAGGAACGGGCGGCAGCAGGTGCAGGACTGACGATATCGACCCGGCGCGAAACGGGGACGATTTTTGGCCCGAGTGATGTCGATACTCAGGCGGGCGCGTCATTCCGCTTGACTGCGTGGTGGGACCCAGCGCCGTGAGGCTGACACAGTCCTTTAGGCAATGGAGTCGTACGAACGTTACGACACTGTTATTGAACACCCCCTCTATTTGAACCCCTTACTCTAATTCAACCCCCTTTCTGTCGAGGTTGAAAGCACCCCTCTCTACTAGACACTCCCCAACCCCCCCCCCCCTTCAGCTGAAAAGACATTGCAGACACACTCCTACTAGACGTGAACTGCTACGCGCTGATCGAGATGTCGACACCCAAAACCTTGTTGACATTTTCGAAAAAAATTGTTTTGAGGAGGACTCAAACAATGACTTTATTGATGAAAATCTCTTGAAGTTCGCCGAGTAATTCATTATTTCCCATTTTGGTTTGCCTATTTACCTTGGTTTGCCCATATCGCCTCTTGAATTGTCGGTTGAAAATTAGAACCTGCCCCTCTAGTTGAGCCACCCTTTTGGCGGAGGTTGAAAAATAATTCACTCGGGTGTTCAATTACAGGAAATACGGTAGGCAGAAGTGGTCAAGACAAAGAAGCCTTTCACAGTGGGAACAACGAATGAAACGAATTTTCAGGCAACTACCAAAAACACAGGGTCCTAGCATTCGATGGGGGAGGGCGGAGGGGGAGGGGGAAGGAATGCAGAAATACTTCAAAAACAATTTTGCGCTGACTCCAAATCCATTTGGACACTGTATTCAAACTGGTTTTTCCTCTTAAATGAAGGTTTTCAGGGCTCTTTCGACATTTTAGTTCACTAAAGAGGTCAATATATACAAAAACATGAAAAATATGTGTAGTTTTCTGCGCGTACAATGCTCTTAGGGTAGGTTATTGTGGGTATACTTCTTTGACTTTTTTTCAAGCGACCTTACCTTGTCGCACATTCAAAGCGGCTCTTCGTTGCCTGCTCAATTAAACCTCTACCAAAATTGTGCACTTTTTGAAGTCGAGAAAATGTATGTGTGAGGTTGGCTGGAAGGTAATAGCCGTTTTCCGGTCTCGCCTCTAGGCGCAGGGCTGACTAGTTGAGCACCAATTGTTCGCCCAATAACTGCCTAGTATTCTTGCCAGTGTCAGGATTGAGGTTGCTGGTCATTCCAACACAGTCAGTCATTAAAATTGTACGCCCAACAGTTTCTTGACCCAATCTTCGGCCGCATTCCGTGGCCGCCGAAGTTCCGACTTTTACTACATTTTCCAATCGTAGGTCATTGTTGGAGAAACCAGTACCATCAACAAAAAAGTTGCGACAATCGCCCCTGCGCCTCCCGTCGCCGGGGCCTATTCAATTGAACTGACTCGTTTTGTTGAAAGGGGCGGAGAGAGGATTAGATTGGACTTTGAAGACTAGCATGATACATATTCCTTTCTATTTTTGTGCGAGATTTGACCTCGAAATAGGCTCAAGTTTGAGTTCAAAGGCCCTATAGTTGCTCTTTAGATCTTAACTTTTCTGCGGAATATTCGGGCTGGTCAGGAATTTCCTTGTCCCCAGTGAAGCGAATAATTACGTATGAATGTGGACAATTCCTCTTGTCTTCGCCGTTGAATGCTGCCCTCGAATATTCATTGTAGTGGCTTGTTGCGATGAAATGTCCCGATGCTTCCTCCTTCTCTTCACCCCCCGTTCGTCCGCAGAGCTCGATTAGTATTACTCCTACGAATACGCCTATCATCGATTACATGGTAGCTTCTCACAAGGAAACTACTATTAACTATACAAGGGAAGTGTTTAGAGTGGTAAACGCATCTGCTAAAACGACTAGTATCGTTAGTATCTCTAGTTGCTCAATAGTAAAACTGCGCAGTATCCAGCCCCGAGCTGCAGGTTCCAAGAAGTTACAAGCTTATAAAGGTCGTTTTTTGTGCTTTTCGCACCCTCCAAAAAGGGCATTAATCTTTCGAAAATTCGGAAACGGACCTCATAAATGTGTTCAGCGCCCAAAACTGCTCACCTGAGCAGAGTTTGGTGAGAGCACATTTTCCATACTTTGTCCAGACTGGCAGCGTTTTGGACTTGTACGGGTTTCAGGGTTGAGCAGGCCGTTGTGGCGATTTTTGTCGCGGCTACGACCCCCCCATTTTCCTTTTTTTAATCCCAAAATTTTACGACCCCCTGGGACCAAAAATTTTTAAAGCTTTATTTAGTGTCTAATTGTCAATTTTATCAAAAGGGTGTCAATTTTCTTAACATCTTCTCTGCATATAATCTGCTTTTATATTGTTGAAAATGCATACACCTCGCACGCGACTGACTATTCCTACCTCATTTTACCTTGCCATGCTGTTTGAAAAAATCCTATTTTTTTTTCGAAAATTTTACGAACCCTCCCCAAATTTTCATTTTTTTTTTCCGAAATTTTCAAAATTTTTACGACCCCCCGTTGTGACCAGTCACAACGCTGCTCAACCCTGACGGGTTTTCGGTTGGGTGTTTTTTATACCGATTGGAGGGTTTTGGAAGAGTTTTAGAAAAAATGTTCCAGATTTAACTTTAAATTCTCCCAAGAGGTTTTTTGGGGCGCTGATCACGGATCTGTAGTTTATTAGTCGATTTTCCAAAGTTTTCGGCTAATTTCCTTCAAAGCTCCACAACCGGGGAAAATGTCGGTGGAAAAACGCCATTTTCGAGATTTTCGGAGTGCTACGGTAGATATTGCTCAAATTGTTCCTCTGGGGGTTATTTGGACTTCTGAACACGAATCTGGAGTCCGTTTATCGATTTTTTTGCAAATTACGGTAGATTACGGTGGGTACACGGTAGTTTGGTCAAAATATCAGATTTTACTCAAATTTTGTACAGGGGGGTTATTCGGGGTGGAGAATACGAATTCAATGTCCGTTTGTCGATTTTCGTTATACTAAGGTGGTTTTTGCTGCCTAAATGCCATGTTACTTACCGTAACCTGCAGTAAACCTCAAAATTTCGACAAATGGACTCCAGATTCGTGTTCACCACCCTAGATTACTCCTACATACAAATTTAGGGCTGAATCCGAGAAAATTTTTTGAAACTCTCAAAAAAAAATTGCCTGATGGGTACCGATGCTTTTTCTCGAGGCTTAAAAATGCTCATAACTTGTTCGAACATGCAGCTCGTGACCGCATTTTTACTGTTGAGCCAGAAGAGATACTAACGATACTGGCCGTTTTCGCAGATGCGTGTACCACTAAACACTTCCCTTGTTAGCCAGGTCATTCCAAATGAAGTGTACTTTTCAAGAACCATTTTCTGACGAAGAGTTTGACTATGTCCCTCACAGCCGCCTAAATCCACGCTGGCGCAAGTTATAGACGTTTTCTCCTGACTTCCGTACCCAGTGCACCTTCCGAAACGCGCAGTAATCATTCGAAAATAATTGCCCCATAATCGGACCTCATAATCTGGTTCAGCTCTCAAAATAACCTTCCTGGACGAAGTTTGGATAAGCGGTCATTCGTCGAACTTAACTTACATAGAGTAATAGCGTTTTGGACTTGTATGTATTATTGATTGGGCGTTTACATACTAATATCAATTAGGGGGTCTCTGAAAGTGTGTAGGAAAAAAATTTTAATTGTGACTTGAAACATACCCACGAGGGTTATTTGGGGTTGCTGATCACGAATCTGAGCTTTATTTCTGGAAATTTAGCTTCCTGGCAAAAGTAACGATTTGGTAATGATAAAAAAAGTTTCAAAAATGTCTTGAAATATCTCGAAAAAAAAATGATTTGGCGTGAATTAGCCTGGAAAAAATAAAAAAGCCAGGAAATGAAGTTAAATAACCAAAAATGCGACTTGTGGTCGATCATTTCACAAGCTTCTCCGTTGAACTTATCAAAACGAAATCAAGCACCATATGGAATGGAACCTTGCTTTCACCTACAATACCGCCCACGAAACGTGTCCAAAAGCGCGTCGCCGACGCAATTTTCCGTCTGCGACGGAAAAACACGACGAAAACGTCAAAAGCATTCAGAATGAACATTTCGACAATCTGAAAACATCATTCGATTCGACTCGTCGCGCTGATTTCAAAAATGTTTTCAGACTTAAAAAAAAACTCAAGTCTTGATCTACTTATGTCCTATTTTCTCTCGAGAAGTTAAAATCTACCAGAGTAAGTATTTTTGAATTCTGAGAAGACCATTTGCTTCGCCTCGCCGAGCTGATGGGAAATATGTATTGTTTTTATAATAAAAACGAATTCTGACCTACTTACATCTATTCACCGTCCGAGAAGCCGAATTTTCGAATATTTGATATGATTTGAAACTATTCCACTCCAAACCATTGGCATCGCATTGTTGAGGTGGAAAAATGTGTTCATATTCGGAAAAGACGCAAGTTTAAGCCCGTTTTTGGCTAGTTATGGGCGAACTCCACCCTGACCTCGCTAATTACCTTTGGTTCTCGCCCTAATTACATATAGTGCGTTCTCGAGAGAATCCACTGCAGCCAACCGAAAATCTGTGCTAGTAACATTTTTCACAACTGGTAAAATAAAGACAATCCTAAACGACAAGGTTTACTAATGTTGAAAATTTTTCTGAACTGTCAGTTGAGTGAATGAGAATGTAGGTTTAAAGGAGATCCAATTATGTCTCAGTTTCGAATGGGTATTTGAACGGAACAATGAACCAGTCCGGCTTTGGCGGAGACAGTATCAAGTCCAATGTCTTTGGTGTTTCTCGGCTGCCACAATAAATGAGAATGCGTCCAGGATTGTCTTTATTTTACCAGTTGTGAAAAATGTTACTAGCACAGTTTTTCGATTTGCTGCAGTGGATTCTCTCGAGAACGCACTATATGTAATTAGGGCGAGAACCAAAGGTAATTAGCGAGGTCAGGGTGGAGTTCGCCCATAACTAGCCAAAAAAACAGGCTTAAACTTGCGTCTTTTCCGAATATGAACACATTTTTCCACCTCAACAATGCGATACCAATTGTTTGGAGTGAAATAGTTATAAATCATATCAAATCTTCGAAAATTCGGCTTCTCGGACGATGAATAGGTCGTAAATAGGTCAGAAATCGTTTTTATTGTAAAAACAATACATATTCTCTATCGGCTCGGCGAGGCGAAGCGAGTGGTCTTCTCAGAATTCAAAAATACTTTGATAGATTTTAACTTCTCGAGAGAAAATAGGACATAAGTAGATCAAGACTTGAGTTTTTTAAAGTCTGAAAACATTTTTGAAATCAGCGCGACGAGTCGAATCGAATGTTTTCAGATTTTCGAAATGTTCATTCTGAATGCTTTTGACGTTTTCGTCGTGTTTTCCCGTCGCGGACGGAAAATTGCGTCGGCGACGCGCTTTTGGACACGTTTCGTGGGCGGTATTTTAGCTTTCCCTTATTACAGCTTTCGAAAATGGCTTAATGTTTCCGTTGCGCGCTTGTTTTCGTTATGATAAGTTTAGCGGAGAAGTTTGTGAAATGCTCGACCACCAAATCGCATTTTTGATTATATCACTTCATTTCCTGGCTTTTTTATTTTTCCAGGCTAATTCACGCCAAACCATTTTTTTAAGATATTTCAAGAGATTTTTGAAACTTTTTTTGATCATTATCAAATCGTTACTTTTTTCCAGGAAGCCGAATTTCCAGAAATTTTACATATTTTCCCGAAGGTTCCCTTTCTGACTTCAATTTTGCTTAAAGGCAGCGTTCGCGATGAAAACCGAATTCCAGCTTTTGCGTTCAGTCGGACTAGTGGGTCATAATAATGTCATTCAGAAAGTTTGAAGTTTCAAAATCGCCTTTGAGTGGAGATCCGCTTACCTCAAAAGGGCTTCCTGGGTTTCGGGAGCCGGCCTTGGGGTCGATCCGTTGTTACAAGGAACAAAACTCCGTGGTCGCTGCCGGCGATCGTGCGTTGACGCGTCGTAGGGCGCAATTCACACGCCACTCGATTTCACGTTCGGCATTGATCTAAAGCAGCTGACAGCTTCGGACGCAGCAGGTTAGTAACTCTTTTTAGTTTCGTTCAATAAAAAAAGATCGATCGTCTGAATGGCGTCCTCGATGAATTGCTTCCAACGCTGCGCCAAGGAACGAATGGTAGAAGTGTTCCTTGCGTTCTTCGCGCAACTATCCCAAGTTGATGTCGGCGGGAACTTCAAATTTGTATTACGCTTTCTTAAAATGGGTTTTTCTTGAAAAGTTGACGCTTTTGAGGGGGCTTTTTGCAACCTCCAGTCACTATAGGGATATAACAACACGAAGACGTCAAAAACCCAAGTATGGTTCTCATCGTGTACGATGGCTTTAACGATTTCCATTTCGGAATGATGAAATATATAACAACGAGATTGTCGAATGAGTACAATTTTTGAAACTTATCACCCTAAACCATAAACACACCACTCATTGCCGCATTTTGTGCAACATTTGAGGACTCGATATTATTGAACATTAATAATTTGATCTTGCATGATGAGAAGAATTTCCCAAACAAGTGACTTAGAGCCATCAACAATCAAAAATCATTACGGAATTTTGTGCAACAGGCGAAAAAATCAATATTTTTGATCGGTATTTATCGATGATGACTGATGAGCAAAACTCTACAACTACGAAAACCAATCCCATCAGTAATCACCTCTCCTAGCCGCATTTTGTGCAAAAAGCGCGAAAATTGATAATATTGATTATCGATCGGTGACGTGTCAAGAGAACGGATTCGGCCGAAACGTGACTTTCGACAATTTCCGTAATGCTACGATAGATGTGGCTCAAAATCTTTCTCTGGGGCTATTTGGAGTGCTCAACACGAATCTGGGGTCTTGTTATCGATTTTCGACGGGACACGATAGATTACAGTGAATGTACGGTAGATTGGTCAAAATAATAGACTTGACCCAAAATTTGTATGCAGGGGCTATTCAGAAGGCAGAATACGAAATTGATGTACATGTGTTGTCTTTTTTTTTTGAATATTAAAGTAAGTTTTGCTCCCTAAATAACATGGATCCTACCGTAACCTACAGTAAACCTTGGAATTTCAACAAGCGATCCCAAAACGCTTGTTCAGCATCTGAATTACCCCTATATACAACTTTTGAGTGGGGTCCTAGTTTTTCTCCAATTGCTCTAAAAGTTCCCTGGTGGATCAATAACCTTACTTAAAAAACGCCTATAACTCTTTTAGAGTGGATTAAGGCAGGTGCAAAGAGCATACCTGAATTTTTCGTATAAATTGGTTCTATAAAAATACATTTCATCCGGAATGGCTAGGCTGACTAAGGCCGGGATCATACTTTCCGCGACAAGCGACGGCGACAGTGCATAGCGGGCATATCGATTTACGGTCGATACACTTGGCAAACACTGTGACACATCGCTGGAAGTATGATCCCGGCCTAAAAGTAGTTCCCTTGTGACACTGCAGTAAGTTGTCTTTTTTTTGCCACGTGAGAAGACTCGTCCGCTAGCGCCTGACGCGACAGCCTCTCGAAACGCACGCCGGCCGCGCGGGCGGTCATTCGCAATTGAACGCACTTTATGAATGCGTTTAACTCAGGCGATTCTCGGCCCCGAGCCGCACCGAATAGGAATCGGAGCCGCCGGACAGTTCGGCTCGTTCTCCCAATCTCCGGGCCAGTGCTGTTGCTGTTCGAGCCAACCGGAATAGCTCGGACAGCAACAGCAGTGGCCCGGACAGCAACAGGAGCCGACTCGCAGATTGGAAAAACGAGCCGAACTGTCAGGCGGCTTGGGGCCGATAATCGCCTTAGAAGGTCTGTTTCACAAAAAAAAGACAAGGTGTCTCAAAGCATAGGACCACTGCTGTGAGAGTTGAAAAACGCAAAATATGGCAAAGGCCGAAAAAAGTATGCTGCTGCGGCACGGTTACTGCAGGTAGTGCACCCTTTTCTATACGTTTTTACCACGAAGCTATTTTGGGCATGATCTAATTATGGCGCCCGTCTCGAGTTCCGCAGCGGCGCCATAATCACCTTGAGAAGGCTATATGCCGTGAAGTTGTGGCTGGGATTAACGTGAAGGTCATGCTGTGAATACATTTCTATTTAGTGGCTTTTGAGTAGCAACACTAAACCAACAGCTGTGCAATCACTAGGAATGACCAGAAATTTCATTAGTTGACCATTGCTAATTGGCGACATATGGGGTGGTTTGCATCTCGCCCTCAGCGGCACGGCTCAGGGCATCATAAACAACAATGCTGTGTAGTCCGCCTCTAATCCCCAACCAACCGTGTTTTTCGATATGGTGAAAAATCTCTGTAGTATATGCGGCCTTCCAGATGGTGGTGATGGCTTATTCTCCAAACACTCACATACTCACAAAGTCATCGCCTCGGAGACTCTTTTATGACCTTTCTCATGCCCTCTGTCTCCTCTGATTCATTCACCCTTATGGCTCAGAATGCTCCTCCTATGGCTGATCATCGTCTCAATCGTCGTATTGATTTTATTGATTTCTTTTTATCGATCTATTATCGACTGTTTTTACGTTAGAATGTACTCCCCATATGTGGAGATGAACAATGGATTCTACACGGCACGGCCGTCAGGTGGCGTCGATCGAGGCCGATTCAGTGAGTTTGAAGATCACGGGCTCAGCGGAAATAAGGGGGAGCAGAGTTTAGTTAAAGGCTTACGTATTCTACATGAAAGTTAAGGAATTCAGCTATGCATAGTTGAAGCAGTACTTTTGAATTTATAAGTGAAATGAGACGAAACTTCTCTTTATCTATTCTCAGGCGATTATCGGCCCCGAGCCGCCTGACAGTTCGGCTCGTTCTCTCAATCTGCGGGTAGGCTTCTGTTGCTGTCCCGGCCACTGCTGTTGCTTTCCGAGCCACCGCTGTTGCTGTCCGGGCTGCTCCAGTTCGCCCGTATAACAACAGCAGTGGCCCAAAGATTGGGAGAACGAGCCGAACTGTCAGGCGGCTCTGAGTGCTGTTCGGTGCGGCTCGGGGCCGAGAATCGTCTCAGTTAAAGAATTGGATGTATTCATTCTACAATGGTCATAAAAATTCACTCATTCCTGATAAATGAAAAGTAAATTTGAATGAAAATGGAAAAAAAATGAATTATATGTAGTTTTTATTTTATTTCATTTTTATTTTATTTTGTTTTTAACTTATTAGAAATGAGTGAATTTTCATGAATACATGTAATTTTTCTTCCTTATAGAATTGATTTTGGTTTTTTCCGAATATGTGTGATATTTTTTCCCCTTTTTCTTTCTTGTGTAAAATAATGTGTCTGGTTGAAAACCCATTTCCGATATTTTTTTTCAGTTTTCTGTTTAGAATTTCTCAATTTTGTGTTTTCCCCTGTTGAAATCGTCGGAGTTATGAATAACGCTTTTTTTTACTTTTTTAACACAATTTTTCCAGCTTTTGCGATGAGAATTGTTTTGCGGAAGGCTCCTTTCTGTTTGCCGAAATTCCACTTCTGGGACAGTGGCTCAGACATTGGGAGCAGCGGACCGCCTGCAAAAACTCGCCAGTTGCTCAACAGCTGGAGGATAGCTGGCATTTAGCTGGCCAATGACAATCACGAAGCCAACAGTTGGCATACATTCGGCATGTCATTTAATGCCAGCGACGGACGGCTGGCGAATATGTGCCAGTTGCCTAACAGCTGGGTGATAACAGGCATTCAGCTGGCAAGGGCAATTAAACCTCGAAATCACCGAGCGCATAAAAACGCAGTTATCCACCAGTCGGCACTCGGCTGGCGCCTACCCGCCTATCCAAAAGTTCATGGTCTGTCCGAACGAGGCTGTCCGCGCAAGCGGTCGGTGTGCGTGTCAAGCAGCGGTTGCGAAGGCGTTTTTTGGACATGCGAATTGCCTGTCGGGAATATTAGACGGGTAGTGGTTAGTATCCCAGGAAGCTGTTTGCAGCTGTGGGAAGGCTTAATCGAGAAATGCCTTCGCGAATATCGCTAGACACGCACGCTGGCCGCGTGGGTGGACAGTCTCATTCGGACGAACTTTAGACAAGCATGGGCGCAGACTGCCCTGGAATTCGCAGAAAACGGAATATTTCAACATTCCCAGTCAACTCTTTAGTTGAAAAAAAGGTGATTATGAGAGCGAATTTCACGGGAAAAAGAACCACTTTTTTCTGTTTTGTCCTTTTCACTAAAATGAGACGGTTTTATTCCATCAATTCCAGAATGAGATTTCAAAAAAAAAACTCTTCGGAAAACAAAAAAAAATCTGCAAGTTACTTTTACATACAGAAAGTCCCTACCCGCTACACTGAACGAAAAATTCATTTATGTACTTGAGGGAAAAACACTAAAAACGAAGAAAGACGAAAACCTACAGAAAATATCAGAAGAATGGCCGATTGGTTGACGAATTCAGGCAGAGCTTCCAGAATTTACCGCGTAACTTCTGTGATGACCGCAACTGAACCACCGCCTTCCTCCTGAGCGTGGAGTGTACATTTTTTGGTCTCATAAGAGGCAAGGTTCGCTATGTACTTGAGTGCAGTGTTCACGAAAAAGAGCAGTCCTTGAGGTTTCACTGGAAATCGAAAGGTTCGACTCTCATTGCGAGACCAGTGTCGGAAAAGCGACTGAAAACGAGCATAGGTAGCCCTACACTCCCAGAAACTTGCATGTGGTTTTCTTACCCGTCCATTTTTATTTTTGGCTTCTGTGTTGAAGAAGTGGGCGGGGCGGGCATTGGGCCAAACTGGGCTATTTATTGCTGTTTTCAGTGGCTTTTTCGACATTATTTTTGAGATCAGCCTCGAAGCTTTCGGTTTCCCATTAAAACTTGAAAACTGATTTTGTCCTGAACACTGCTTTAAAATGTAGTGTTTACAATGAAAAAGTTGCCCGTTTTCTGGCAAAAACGTAGGCTTTGGGTCCCTCCAAAAAGAGTAAGAACGGAAGCGCGTCGAAAAGGAGAAGGAAGTGGGCCAGAAAACTCGTATATCAGCCGACCCATTGTATCACCCCGCCCACGTCATATAACAGTTGTCCTGCGTTCGTTTCACCTGAGGAACAGTTGCCCAATTTCTGTATATTCTTCATCGCCAAAGATTCTAACATCCAAGAGTGTGCATTGGCCCATCGTATTTTAAAGAGTTTTCGATACAAGAATCAGAAAACAGAGTCACTTACATACTTAAGAAATTTGAGGCTCAAAACCATTTCCGCCGCTAGGTTCAATGCGTCAGAGCGATGACCTTGAATGAAGGAAATCCAGCTCACGAAATCTGCCTTCACCTGACAAGGGAACCACAATAAGTCATAGTGACCATTCCAAATGAAATGTACTTTTCTAGAACCATTTTCGGACGAAAAGTCCGAATATGCCCATCGCCGCTGCCTAGACCCACTCTGAAAAAAGTTATGAGCGTGGCATGGTAAGGGTACACCCCTCATGGGATTTTCAGGGTGTTTTCAAAATTTTCTCCTTAATCTGCTAGAAACATGTATTTAGGGGTAATCTGGGGTGCTGAACACGAATCTGGGGTTTGTTTGCCCAAATTTAAGGTTTACTGTAGGTTACCATAGGTAACATGCCATTTCGCAGGGAAAACCTACCTCAATGTCCCGATAATCGACAATTGGACATCAAATTCATATTCAGCACCCCAAATAATCCCCACATAGAAACTTTGAGACTAATCTGAGACTTTGACCAAACTACCGTATACCCACCGTAATCTACCGTAAGCTGTCAAAAACCGATTAACTGACATCAGATTCGTGTTCAGCGCTCTAAATAACCTCTAGAGAAATAATTTGAGCATACTCTGTAGAAGCACTCCGGAAATCGTCAAAAGTCGCGATTTGCCATCAAATTCTCCCCCGATAGGAATCTGTGAACAAATACAGCCGAAAACTTCGGAAAATCGATAAATGATCCTCAGATTCGTGATCAGCACCCCAAATAACCCTCAAGAGCGAATTTTTAGTCAAATCTGGAATATTTTTCTAAAACGCTTCAAGAGCCCTCGATTTGGTATAGATAAACGCCCAACCGAAAATCCGTACAAGTCCAAAACGCTGTCAGTCTGCGCAAAGTTTGGAAAATGTTTCTTCAACCTAACTTTGCCTAGGGGGTAGTTTTGGGCGCTGAACACAATTATGAGGTCCGTTTCCGGATTTTCATAAAAATAATGAGCTTTTTGGAGGGTACGAAAATCAGAGAAAAAAACGCCTATAACTTTTTCCAGAGTGGGTCTAGGCAGCTGCGATGGGCATATTCGGACTTTTCGTCCGAAAATGGTTCGAGAAAAGTACATTTCATTTGGAATGGTCACTATGACTTATTGTGGTTCCCTTGTGAGGCGTGATTCTTGAGGGATATATAAATCTGTTTGCAAGGGGTTTTGAGAGATTCTGGATGGAGACACTGTAAAGTCAACACGAAGTCCACTATCAAATAGGCGAAAAATTCAAATAAAAATATTGAAATTGAATGGTTTCATTGAATTTTTTTTCTCTAAAAAAAAGGTAATGAATTTCTAGACTTATAAATTGTTAGGTCTGGAGTGACATTTTGGAGAAGAGTTGCGACAGCGCGCTTTTTTCTTACGTAGCTCGTTGTTCTTGTCGTCTACGAAATTGATGGAAACCTGATGTTTGCCTAGTGTTTTTGTGTTAGCACAGCACATGGAGGATCTATCTAAATGGTGCATTGTCATTGAATGAATGGCAACATCGCCCCATGTTCGTTCATGTATTTCGATCCATTCGAGGCCATTATAGAGGAAACCCGGGGTATTCATTTTCTACGTAACTTTTGAACACTTTTATTCCTTTCTGCTGCTCTCGCTATTGTTCAACATACCTTGTGTGTGCAAACTATAATATTTCTATTATTTATTGATTTCCTAAGTTTTTTTTAAAAATCGATCAGTGTTTTTCAATCAGTGTTCAGGATGAAAAAAGCCTTTTTGTCTCTACCGAAAATAAGATGGTCCAAGTCTGCTGGAAACAGCAATGTCTAGAAACAGCTGAAAACGAGCACTAAGTAGCCTTAAACGGTCCCAAAGCTTGATTGTGGTATGCATTTTTCGCCTATTTCCGCCTATTTCCTCAGAGGCTGTTGAGAAAACGGGACGGGCGGCCATGTCACATTAAAATTTTGCGGCCACATAGGACTACTTATGATTCGTTTTTGGGCGTTTTCCAACATTTTGCGCCTCGGGGCCTTGGATAAAACGGTGGTTTTAGCTTTTTAATAAGAAAATACCGTATTTGATTAACGGATGGGAGAAGAAGCTCTGCTATACATTAAGGAGCAACTAGTTCCTGATCAAATTTGGTTTTTCAGATGACCTCCTGATGGCGGAAAACGAATCGTTGAAGATAAGAGTGACCGAGTTGGAGAAGACGGTTGATAGACAGCAGAGCGAGCTTGTAAGTAACCACTTCTAATTCTTATTGATTGGTGCTTGCATGCGCGAACGAACATATAGGCCCTTCGCCGAACGTAGTCTAGCTAGTGGACGAGACGCGGCCATGTGCGACGACTGTGAGGCGCTCGCGACGCCACCGATCAGCGGTGGCCCGGTCGCGAACACCAATCTACCCTGCGTCGCTGGCCACTCGCTGGACTGAATTTGGCGAAATGCCTGTATCTCAAATGGATGATAAACATTGTGCAGCGTGGGTCTTCGTGTGAAGTGTAAACCCGTCCTAAGGCTTGTTGATCGAATACACAGCTCAAAATGCGTGGCTGCCCCCTCATCACTTTGGCGCGCCTTACAGCGGGGATCCACGCCGCTGTGAGCTGTGGATTCGTTCAACAAACCCGTCCTAACACCCCATGATTACTGATACGGACTGCGTAAATATTCTTTGCAGATGCTTCTGCAAACCACCTCAGCTGACTTGCTGAGGCGATTGGCACGACTTGAGGTGGCATCATCGGCGAACACCAGTGGCATATCCTCCGTTTCCACAAAGCGTACGTAACTATAGCTAGAAGGCAGCATACTTGCTCTCAGATATGGCTGAGATAGGGAGCTTAATTGGGTCGTGTGGCTCCTAACAAGAGAACGCTAACGCCGTTGGAAGCGTCAAGATCGAGTCAAAATGACCGTAGTTGAGTTTTTTTTGGGCCAGGTGAACATGCAGTCTACGCCCACTTCCTCCACAGTTTCTGCCCCTCAATACAGACTGGTTCAAATAGATTACTCGAATAAGGTCATTTTGACTGGTTTTTGATGCTTGATCTTCGCAGTTTCACCCGAGCGGGCATGCTGTGATGTAACTGGTCCGCTTCCATTCCAATACAAGAACAGCTCTTAATTCCTCCATTAGCATCGCCTTTTGGACGTTTTTTCGTCAGTCTCCAATAGAACCAGTTCAAACCTTCTCGGATTCTTGCGCATTTAATCAATCCAGGCTTTTCCCAGTCCTGCCCAGTTCAACACAATAGCAACCGCTGTTGCAAATTTAGCCCTTGTTGCTATAGCTCGTAAATTTTAATTAAAAACACCATCCCGATGATTTCTGGCCATAGCCGTCGGGTTTCTGTTCGGCTAGTAGCTACTCAAATTCCTGTCTTTCTTTTAGCTACTCAGGCAATCACCGCATTGAATGCGTGTCGAATATGCATTCAACTCGAAGACAAGGTGGTTTCGAGCACAGTCAGGGAACGTGCTGCTAGGGGAGCACGTGCTTCTATTGTGTTCCGAATTACAGCACGTGCCCCAACAAATAAGCCGTCCAATGCGTGAATGATGCACATTCAACTCGATGACAAAGCGATTATCCAAAAAAGGAAAGTATACGATGCACTCCTGAGACGGAACTAAGAGGCCGGCAGCTTTGCCGGTTCAATTGCTCAAGTTTGCGGTACTTTACCCGCCGGGCCGCTGGAAGCCTCTTTCAATCGCTGATGGCCCCAGATTGTGCTCGGCGAGCTGGCCGCGTCGCGTATTTGTGCTGCTACGATAGCGCTGGACCACCTTGCACCACGTACTCCTGCGATTGAATTTTACGGCGCATGCTCCTTCTATAGAATTTTGAAGCACGTGCTGCTGTTTGGAGCACGTGTCCCTGTGTTGAAGCCTTTCGATGGGTGTGGTCACTCGAATTGAATGCATATTCGACACGCATTCAATGCGGCGGTTTTCTGAGTACTAGATCGAACAGCTGTGGCGAGAATAGCGACAGTGGTAGCTACGAAAAATGCGGATTTTCGCGAAGCTGTTGCTAATTTGTCGCTAGCGCGAGATTGTGTGAGTTTTCAACTTGTGTCATAAAATCGATATCATTGTTCGGGCGTGTATGCTGCTTTTCACAATTTCATTTACCTAATCACTGAAGACTCTCCGAAGAATTCCAGCAGTTCAAAAATCGCGTATGCCACCAAGGAACATCTCGCAGTCGTCGTACAACATCTCCAAGACGACTAGTCCTTCTAGAAATGGTTTGTCGCGAAGTATGTACGCTCCAAGCGAGATTTGCGATGATTCCCTCGACGAGGTGAGCATGAGCGACTTAGTGCGATTCATGTGGAGATTTCTGAGTCTACCCTAACTTTGCTGTTCTTGTTGCAGAGTCCGCGCCCCAAGCACGTTACCCCAGATAGGAAGCAGAATTCAGCACTGGTGAATGTGTCTGTCGGGAAGAGCTCCAGAGGCTCACCGCTGCGGAAGTGGATGTCACATCAGAACGTAAAGGGCTCACCCGCGGGTGTCGCGGCCACATCCACCAACTCGGAGACGACGCCGGGAAGCGGCAGAACAACACCGTCAGTCTCGTCTGCTTCTCAGATACCGTCCTCATGGACCGTCTCAAGGGGTGTCTCGTGAGTATTCTTCAACTATACATTGGGTCATCAGCCTTTTGCACTGGTTTAGAGGACCCTCTTTGGAGTCGCAAGCGAGGTATTGCGCGTACCACGTAGCGTGAAGTGGTAGGGTCTCTAAACCAGTACTCCAGATTTCTAAAGAAGTGTGAATTTGTTCCAATACTAACGTCGCGCATACGGATTGCAATAATTTCGTGTCTTGCGGTCAGATTCCCAAACAACTTTATTTTGGCTCGCAAAGCTTGGATTTTCAGGGTATTACAGTTGTAGATTGCAGGTCTACAGAAGTTCATGTCACGAACTGAGTTTTATGCCCTGCCTGTCCACATTTTACGCTTCCGCTTGTCTTTCTGACGACGTCCTATTGAAGAGCAACATCATGTCTGTACATGCGGTTAGGATATGAATCGCTGTCCAATAGGATGTGCACCGGCGGACGTCGTTCCAAACATAACCTGCGCATTTTTTTCACAGGCAAAAATGTTAGAATCATCAATGTTCCATCTATCTGACCGAAAGAGGCGGATGCTATTGCTTTGCATGAGTTCATCCTTCTTTATTGTGAAAGTGTAAGTGTCGTGTTGTGTAGTGGCTTTTCAGTCGTGCCGCCTCCATATGCACTCTTCATAGCTCACCGAGAGGTTACTTGACGTCTGGGTTGGTTTCGTTCAATAAATTTGTTTCATAGGAATCTTAGGGGGTGGTCGTCTTGTGGCACCAAACAATGAGGAGAGTGGGCGGATCGGAGGGAGGGACTAAGCACTGCTATTGGTCGGCGCCACGTCGGTAACCAATAGCGCTGCTTAGTCCTTCCCTCTGATAAGCCTAATCTTATCACTGCTTGGCGCCACAAGACGACCACCCAATCTTAGGTTGTCTTCAAATTTCCCAAAATTGAGGGAAATTGATTTCTCTTGATTTCAATCGATGAAATGCCGAACGGTCTCTGATCATAATGAAGTACGTTCTGAAACGTGCCTACGCGGTAGGTATCCTCTGCTACGGAGTGAAATTTAGTTCCGTCTATCGCGTGCGTCTGCGCGCATATGCTGCGTCTCCTCCTCCGCCACGCTTTCTCCCCGCTTCTCCCTCGCTTGGCTCTAGCGCGCCAATCAACACTGTAAGATCAATGGTATACATTGTCGCTGTCATGAACGGCAGTCAGGACAAAGTCACACAAATCGTGGCGGGACAGGCATAGGATCAATGGCACTGGCCGTATTAGAAAAAGTTGTCGCGTGTCCGTCGAAGCGACGTGTCGCGGAGGGCTGACATAGTGCAAATGTGCCGATGCCTATCATTGCCACTGTCGCTGTCGCTGTGCAGCGCACTGCGACAGCCACAGATTTGAAGGGGCGGGAGGCGGTCGCTGTCGCTATGCAGAGCGACGCGACCGTGTGTCGCAAAAGCATACCATCGGCCTAATATTGGACCGAAGTAGAGGATACGCCAGGGTTCACGCTCACTTGCAAAACAAATTTGGCTCGCAATATATGAAATCTCTGTTACCTTTTATAAAACGTCGTAATTTACATCATTCGAGGCGCGGAAGGCGCGCGCGACGTCTCGGCCTCCGTCTGCCCTACGGTCTCTCACTGTCTCTAATCTCCGCTCCGCACCAGCACGCGTAGGAACCAAGTGAATTTCGCCGTTTTATAGCCTGTAGGTTGAGAAAGCAGGATGACATAGAGAATAGGGCCGGGCAGTTAATAAGTCCGCAGTCCCTTCAGTTGTGAACGGACAGGTTCGGTTGCGTTCCGGATAGACGGCAGAGAGTCGTAGATATGAAAGCAGAATATATGGTTCAGTGGCATGCTTCTGTTTTTAAATGAAATAAGATCAAAGAGGAATGACCAAAGTGTTCGAGAAGTTTGAGGACAGCCTAATATGTAGTTGTGTAACTAAGGAAAAATGTGTTGTGTTGTGAGACTATATCGGGACTGCATGCCTGGGCGGAAGTATCTGTTCAGAGTTCCTAGCCCTTAGCAGTAAAATCTCTGCAATAATGCTTAATGCTGGATCGAATCTGCATTCCTATTCTCAAATTTTGTGCTGCAGTGTTTGGATGGTTGGCCTCTTTATCTATATTCTTTGACCAGATTCGAATATTCACCTTTTAATCTTGCTCTCACGCTTAGCTTTTGGTGATGAAAGCTCCCCTCCTATTCACAAAGGGTAACATTCTTGAGTGGGCTCGTGGTATAAGAAAATATGTCCAGTTGTTGAGTGTGGGGCTGAAACAAGTCTACGTGCGCAAACAGGGTACGGCGCGAGGTTTGGGACCTCAAAGTTGAGGGAGGGGGTCTGAGGTTCGGTGGTCTGGATGGAAGGGCTGAAAGGTTGAAAATGGGAAAATCGCCGTGGCACTCCGTTGCCGTCAGATGTTTTCATGACACAGCTTATTATCACTATCATTATTACTGTTATTATTATAAGAATGCAATGTAATAAAACTTGGTATGAATAACCAGTTGGTCACAGATTAATGCTAAATATATGACGGCTTGGATCGTGAAGAGACTTTGCGTTCATTGTTGAAGGATGGCGCAGACTCGGTGTCGTATGTTATAACATGGGTGCCAGGGTACGGCACGAGGTGTGGACAAGGCCAATTTCGTTCAGGCCCGACTCTAGAAGCAGGGTTTTGGCGATTTTCTCATGACCCTCCCTTATTTGATCAAATCTTCTGCAATTTTCTAGGACCCCACCAAGAGCATGATTTGGTCAAAGTTATTCGATTTGTTCAGACCCCCTTCTCAGGAGCGTAGCTTGGTCTATTTTTTTGTAAAATTCAAAGAAGAGGAAAGTTTCCCATAGAATTATTCGTTAAAATCTTGCCTTAAAGGCACAGGACACCCAAAAAATTATTTTTTAGATTGTATGCTTATCTTGGATAGAGTCACACGCTGATCACAGTCGTATCTCTGGAATAGTCCAAGACCCCCTTTGAACAGAGTTATGGCTCTTCAAGGATGCCTAGATTCTGAGGGTGAAAATTTGGTGGAAGAGTTGCCTCAGGCTTGTATTTCTCTTCGTTCGCAATCGTTGCGTGAGAGAAAGCCAGGATAAGGGGACAGTCCGGTTATGAACTGAAGAGCGACGACTTGTTGGAATTTATCCATCCATCGAGCCCCTATCGAGTTCGAAAATCGGTTAGGGGGTCGGGCCTGTGGTGGTGAGCGAAGGGGGTCGGGCCTGTGGTGGTCGCTTATATCTAGCTTATTTGGAGGAAATGAGATCTGGCATTTGGCACGTGTTATACAGGAGGGGTCTTCTACACAATTACATAAAAATCTCAAAATTCATATCTGAGGGTGTACTGTGCCTTTAAACTGTGTACACCCCAATTCAGAATGGTCCACTAGAACTCTGGGCTTAACTTAGACCCGCTTTCTCCACCTCTTCGCAGCTCAGACTCCCTTTGTGAAGCTCCACACCATGCGCCGACCCCTGATAGGTGCACAAAGTTTGTGCCAACCTCAAACAGTGACCGCGAAGTCTTTTCACGATTCATGCCGATGTTACATATACATGTAAGCGTAATGACTTAATTGACTTAATCGGTTGGCTTTCGCCTGACGCGGTCATTCCGCATCTTCACCGAGGTGTGCCGTCCTATTGGTCAGCCATGTCCATTTCTCACGGTATTCAGCCACAATTCAAACACATTCCGATCGACTGTCACCGTACATTTCCTGCGAAGTAAAACATCGCGCCTCAATTGCCTTTCAATGCCGAGTGATTTCAAATCCTCCATCACAACATTTGTCTAAAATTTCGCCGACGTCCAGGCGGCCGTTTCCAGACAGGACTCGGAAGCATCCTTAGAGCGTGTTGAGCAAGAAGATCTGGCGGTCTTCTCGAAATATGCCCGACCAGACGAAGACAAGCTTCCGTTGCTGCTTGAGATGGCATTGGGAGATGTGAGGGGGGGGGCTGCTGAGAGACATTGCTGGAGAGGGATGGAGGGATCGTACCTGTATGGAAACACTTCAAACCTCGCGCCGTACTCTGTGTGCAAATGCGATAAATTGCCTTTCCATAATGTTCGATGCGCTTTGGGTACCGGTGAGTAGGGCGAGTGTAGGCAATGAAGGAATGAACTTTGCATTTATAGGAGCAACAATCGAGAGCCGATCTTTAACGCTTCGTCACATGTGCTTCAGTTGCAAATTGCCGGTCGGTCGGTGACAGTGCCCGTGCCCACAGCAGTCGACAAACTCGACCTGACAGGCGAGCAACCGCCACCCGAATGCACTCCTCCCAGGATTGAATGGGCTTACGGTGAGTTCTCAGGCAATAGCAGGCCCTGAGCCCACCCCGAATGCACCCAGAGCCGCGTCCATGTTGCGCTCAGGGTGACAAATTTGGCAGTTTACGGGCCACATATGTTGCGATCCAGGCCGCATAAGTTGCGCTCCGGGTGCTACCGACGAGATTGATTCACGCAGCGCCCAGAGCACAACTGTCGGCTGATGACGTCACAGTATATCATACAGCGTAGATGGTTGCGCCCCGGGCGCTTTCTGTAAACCGATTTTAGCAACACAGTTGAAAAAATCGATACATCGACGTGGTTCAGACGCTTCGCTGATCGATTATCGCACCCATTCAAGCTAATCGATTTTTCAAGGAAGAATCCAGCGATTTCCACACATTCACCGAATTACCCCACCCTACTGAATTTGCCTGGATTAATGTGATCCTTTATTGTCCTTTTTCTAAGCTAGTGCGGATTATGAAATACCTTTAAGCTTAATATACTTTCCCCTGCTTAGAATTTTGATTCCGTCACAATTTCCCTCACAACTTCACCCATTAATCTTCTGATTCTACCTGATTTTCTCCAACTATTAGGTATATTTCCCTGAAATTATTAGGTATTCAAAAGAACCGCCCTTTCTCAGTCCTTCTAATGATCTCGTTGAACGATTCAAAGCTAACAATGAAAAGTATTCCCTGCATGAGTATTTGCAAAATGCGTTCGGAAAGTCATGTTAACGTTTCATTTTTTGAATACAGTCTTAATATTGCACAAATATGACGAATATAGTGAATCCTAGGATGGTCGAGTATTGAGCACAATTGAAGCAGAGGAAATCAATTACAAGCCCAACAAGAGAAACAGTTAGAATCCCGCTCAAAAATCGCACGAAGCCCAGATGCTCTTCCTTGTTCCAATTGATTAATCCGATTTTGAAATGCGCGCGTCAGTCAACGCATGTGGCCCGAAGAGCAACCTGAACCCACTGCACATGGCAATGACAACCGAAACGCACCGCAAGTTCGAATATCAACTGCTCTGCGTTTCGGTTGCAGTGGACGGGGAGAGGCGGAGCCGGTCGCGCCCGGGGCCTGCTATGGTCTGAGTTACTGTCTCTCCTAGTCATCCAGATATCAATCTGGCAGTTCGCCAATCATGAATCCTTCTGATCCTAGTAAGTTGCAGGTTACCGTGGCAGGGATGTGCGTAACAATGTGCATAGCCTACCTACCGGTGAACTTATCTACTTCTGTGGGTCAGTTGTGGTGTTGTATAACGTCGCTGAGCACTATCAACGACACTACACTGATCACACGAGTGAAGTGAAATGGTGAGCGTGAGACAGCTTTTATTGCAAGGTATGTCCCAGTGACGGCATTTTTTTAAAGCATCTGCATTCATCCGAACAGAGTAATAGTCGCCACTGGTCAGTCGACATGTCACCAGCGAGAACGCAGACCGGAATTTGAAGCACGTGATCCCATCACAACTATTTTTGACCTTGAGAACGAACTCGAAAGATCATACACTGAGGTATGGTTTCCATTTTCGATCTAGTCTGACGCATGAACCAGGCCGCAGGCCGTGTGGGGTTGCCGGCCTCACTAAAGAATGGGGTTTCGATTCGTGCGTGGTGATCTACCGTCGCAGCCTCGTCCATTCATCAGACTAGAATTATTGCACGAACTCTATATGGTGGTTGATGAGGCTCACAGTGTAAAACTACGCTGGAAATATTCAGGCCCATGTACGAATATGGGACAGCATCACTCTGACGACTCTGCATGTCTTGAGCGGATCAAAGGCGATGTTCGAGAAGGCAATCGCCACCTTGGCGTTCTCTAACACTGATGGTGAGTGTTCCTGGGACTCTTGAATATGCACGGGCATGGCATCTGGCTTTCTGCAGGTGGGAATCTCCTTGCCTGTATCGATGAATCTTACCAGCACACATTGTCAGTATGGAAATGGTCTACTGAGACGAAACTGGCAGAGGCGAAGGTAGGTGGGGTTTGCTTTAGGGTGGGAGCATGCGACTTCTCTTCGAAAAAGGCTCACAGACCTGCATGGCTGTGAGGATTCATTAGCAGCATAAAAGCCTAAGATCTTTACCAGAATGTTCACGGGTTTTTCAGAACACTCAACCTGATGAACATCAAGGGAAAAAATTCAAGGACTCGCATCCTTTTACAATCAGAGACAAATCTAACCTCAACATAACGCTTTGATTTAGAACACTTCTTGCCAGTATAGTCCATCCAGTTGCGCCCGTAGGTCCAACTAACTCTTAATGCCCTCCTGGAAGGGGAACGGTCATCTGTCTCAGGCACGCTTCGAAGACGTTTGAGCTAGGAATTCCCATCAGGTTCACCAGAATGATTGTAGTGAGGCCCCGTCATGGTCGACCGATCGGCCGTAGTCAGCACGGCCGATGAACATCTACAGTACATCATGCAAATCGGGTGTATGAATTCCGCCCGTTGTGGCCGGGCTGAGCACGCCTGTGCCGTACGTGGCCATTCCGGCCGATACGCATGTAATACATTGCTCAATCAGGTCGGGAAATCTCTCGATGCGGCCACACTGAGCTCGCCTAACCCGTCCCAATCCAGCTGCGGCCGTCCCGGTTGATAAGTGTGCAAGTCGTTGCATACAAAAGTGGTAAATTCTTCCGTTGTGGCCTGCCTGAGACCGCCGCAGTGCGCCCGAGTATGCCTGTATAATCAATTGACATGCAATCGACACAGAATGGCGCCACAGGACAGCGAAAGATCACTTTGGACGGGAGAGAACGGTTGAGGATCACTGGGGACGGGAGAGCACGGCTCAGTTCAGCCTCCATCCGACTACATATGACGGGGTCCGATTGTAGAACAATTCACCACCTGAAGTGTTGGGGATATCCGTATTTCGTGGAGTTGAAGTCCAACAATTCGGGTATCAACACAATTCTAGTCCTCCTGTAGGTGAGCATAGTCTTCGCCAACTTTATATCTCGCAGGGCGGTCACCAATTGCGCCTAAAATCTGCAGCTGAGTGTATCATGACTGTGGGTCCAGAAAGTGTGGTTGGAATGTTTAGTTTAAGAGGTAGCACTGAGCGGACCGCGGTTTGAATTGTGGACAAAACCACATCCGCCCGCTACCCGACGGCTACTCGTTCGGAGCCGGCCTGGCGTTGAGATATCGCTAGGCTGACGGCAGCTCCATCGAGGACCCATGCTGAGCATTGTGCGGATCACACAATTAGAGACTATACCTTAAAGCAGTGATCGCGATGAAAAAAGTGCAAAAACCATAGAAACCAACTTGATCCGCAAACGGCTAAGGCTATTGTTATACCAGAAGTTTGCGACCGCGACAGGTGCGGTCAACTGATACGAATCGTGCTGGGACCAGGACCACACAGTAGAAAAATGCTGTCGCAAGAGCAGATTGCAGCACCTGTCGCGGTCGCTGGCTCAAAAGGGATGTCATGCTTGAAATGTGGAAACCTTACAGTGATCGGTCGCTGTGGCGGCCGTGCGTCGCAGTGCAGTGCACTGCGACGGGTGTCAGCAGCAGCGACCCAGCCAAATCCTGCATCGTGCCGAGTGTTTCTTGGCCCAGAGGAATAGCGACGGCTGGCCCTCAGCGACAGCGACGTAGCAGTGCTCTGCGACCACGACAGGCCTGTCGTGGGGTATAACAATGGCCCAAAAGACCTCGAGGGTTACGCGGCAGGAAACGAGCAAAAAATAGAGATATGAACGTCCTAAGTTTATGCACAGCTCCGCCCAAAAAGATCGTAGTCTCATGCTAAGCAGTCAAAAATCATCGACATTCAGAGGAAGAAATAAATGCAAATTTAGCAAATGAAAACAGTTGAACATTAAAGGCAAGCCCATAATTTAATTTTTAACTCAACAAAGACAGAAATATTCGAGCAGACCAGCATGCCATCATTTATCGATTAAATTCCAACTGCAAGTCAGCTGATGTTATTGATAATATGTAGTGATGATCAATGCCGAAGATGTGGAATGTGCTCTTCCACCATTAGAAGACGGAAAAGTTCAGGCTTGAAATTTGGCCCAAAACAGAGTTTTTTCGCAGTTTTTTAATACATGGGTTATACTAATCTCAATTCGGAAAAGAGTCCAAACAGGAAAAGAAGGCAGGCATAATTTAGCGCGACCACTGCCTTTAAAGGCAGCATACACGCTCGTAAACGTAATTGAGATAACTACGGAAATAGAATGGTGTGGCTCAGAACACAACGCCTACGCATTTTGGAGTATCAAAAACGGCCCAAAATGACGATACACGAGAGAGAAGTTGGCCCCGCCCCTGTATCTAACCGCCCCCTGCATTTGCGTCCTCCTCCAAAACAGAGGTGGTGGGACATTCCCACCGTCGGCGACGTTTGTGGGTGGTAGAAGAGGTGCAATGGGTAATCCATAAGCGTTGCCGACAGTGGCAATGGCCCACCACATCTGTTTTGGAGGAGGACACAACAGAGGGAGATACAGGGGCGGAGCCAACTTCTCTTTCGTGTAGCGTCATTGTGGGCCGTTTTTGACGCTTCAAAATGCGTGGGCGTCGTGTTTTGAGCCATTCCATTCTATTTCCATAGTTATCTCAATTATGATTACGAGCGTGTATGCTGCCTTTAAGCACGGTCGACGCATCAACTAGAATATTAAGAAGTGTGCAGAGTTGAAGTCGCGGCTTATGTTGCAGAGACAAACAGCGCTGGGTGATGCAATATTGACTACATCCGACAAAAGGGGCGACGGAAACGGCCAGGAGGACGACCAGGGGCCACCGCAGAGTGCTTTGCCTCTGCGACGTCTCTGCATCGCTGCTAGCGAGTGGCAACCGACGCGGCGACGATAATATTTGAAATCATATTAATCGCGGGTGACGCTCGGCGACCTTTTCTTCGGTCGCTGCAACTCTGCAGACCGCTCCACTCGCATGCTCGTCCCTACACTTGATTCGAGCAATGGGTTCATATTGGTCCATGACCAGTCCGCCGAACCCTAGGTCGGCCTTGTTCGTTCAGTGAGAATGTGAGCGTCCTCAGTCTGCCGGGACATCGTGTCTAAAAACGTTTGAAGTCTTTCAGGCGTGAGGTTTATGCTCTAGCACATCGAGGTCTGAAAAATCCAGGAATAAATTATCACCTGTTGAAACCAATTCCAGGGTGCTAACGATCAGATCTTCGCCGCCAGCTGGCATCCGACTGTAAAAAACCTAATTGTGGTCTGCGGTCGAGGGCATTTTGCATTCTGGGTGTTGGATCCGAAGACAGAAACATTGACGAAGAACTCAGCAGTCTACGAAGACATTACTCATCCGCAGCGCTGTCGGGTAGAATATTTTAATCTCCTATCTTTTCCAGAAGATGCGAGTCTCTCCTAAATTGATAATTAGTGAATCCAGGTGAAAGCTAATTCAAATACCGTACTTGCCATCTGCTTCTCTGAGACGGGTGACGTTATCACGGGTGACTCAAATGGGACTTTGTCGCTCTGGGACCCTAAAACATTCAAGAGCAAGAAGCAGGTAAGTTCATGCATCTGTCTGATTTCAGTGCTAAGTTCAGAAGTGTTGCAGGCGCATGCGGTTCATCCAGGAGGAGTGTTTGCCCTCTGCATAAGTCGCAAAGGCACCCTCCTCAGCGCCGGCAAGGATAGCACCATAGCCGAATGGGAGACGAGTGACCTCGTACGCCGGAGGAGACCAGTGGAGGTAGGACTACTTTAGATCCCCTTCTCATCTTCACATTGACACTAAGTGAAAATTAACTAGGATTTAAGCTTCCGGATGACGCCGGTACGCCACGAGCCATTCTCAACTCTGAAGGCGACAAGATCATTGTCGGCACTTCACGCAACAGTCTTTACGCTGGCGACTTTGAGACGAATTTTGAAGAGATTGTGGATGTGGGTTTCTGAGCTATATGTAATCCTAGAGCTAAAATAAAGAACTATTGATGAGTTTGTCCTGTTCAGGGCGATCTAGAAGACGTGACGTGTTGTGTGGCCGTGCAGTCGCATCTGTTCATAACGACAAGCGCCGACGGTGGTGTCAGGCAGTACAACATGGCCACTAAAAAGCGAGAGTGGCGAAAGCATCATGGGGTATTCCATATCACTACGCTGTCTGTGCTAGGCCCCTAGTAACCTTCGATTCTCAGGAAGGTGTTACTTGTGCCAGTGTTGATCCGCAAGGGGCACTGTTGGCGCTGGGATTCTGCGGTGGATCGTGGAGTGCTGTGGATTTATCTACTACGGGTACAATTTTTGAGCAGAAGGAGTCTACACAGCCGATCACCTCTATTCAGTTCTCTCCAAACAGCTTATTCTTGTTTGTTGCAACCAAGGTAAGTCGGACGAGTGAGCCACCTCCTGAAACCTGGCCATATACTTCTGTTTGGAGGAACTCTCGGCGTTGGTCTACCGCATCGATGGTGCGCAGCGTTTTCATCGGATCTCGAGAATAGGTTCTTTGTCATCGTTTGTGATCTCTACGGACTGGGACATCACATCGCAATATATTCGTGGAAATTCGACCGTTGGCCACATTTATCACTGTGAGTAACTGAGGTTTGCTTACCACTAGTAAAAGCTTGTAACGAAACTGTTGAAGGGTCTGCACAAAATGGTGAACTGGTGGACCACGCCAGTGTGCGAGATCTGGAATGGGCTTCCTGCAACTGTCGGATATCTTGCGAGGCCGGCTGTGTGTCGCATTCAGTCGAAGGTGAGGTTATCACCGCGTTTAAAAACTATGTATTTTTTCCATTGTCATGCAATGTATCTCCCTAGACAAAGCGATACGGTCAAGCGGAATTGGCTTGCAAGGATTGCGCGTTAGTTGCTCTGTAAGATCACGTCTGTGCTCCTTGTGTTGCCCTACGGCCTAAAAACGGGGGCTAGTTTCAAGACGAGGGCTCACCGGGAAATTCCTCCTCGCGGGACTTCTCGATTAGATCGCTGCCACAGTCGAACAAAGAAAACCACGCGCACTTCACTGAGATATATACCGGAAAGTCCGCGGAAACGAACCTTCTCGAATGTATAAATGACTGGAGTCAGTACATGAAGGCAAAGAAAGCCCGTGATGTCGTCTATTTTGATTTTGCCAAAACGTTCGATAAAGTGGATCACTCTATGCTGTTGCGTAAGGTCACATTCTTGAGGCTTCATCCATTGATGGTCAGTTGGTTGAAAGAGTATCTTTCCAAGAGAACTTTTCAAGTAAAAATCGGTGATAGCTTCTCTTCTAGTAGACCAGTAATCAGTGGCGTTCCTCAGGGTGGAGTCCTATCTTCTATCCTGTTTGCGCTGTACTTCCTAGTATTTTGGAACTGTGTGGCGTCGAATGCAGACAATATGCCGACGATCTTAAAATTTATCGGGTATTGGAAAGTGATGAGTATCACGATGAAGTTCAAGCTGCCTTGGATGGTATTTTGGATTGGTCTAATACTCGGAAATTACCTTTAGCTCCTGAGAAAACCGTTTGCAAGAGAATCGGTGGGTACTCTGTTCCCTCCACTTATAGGCTTGGTAGCCATGTTCTGGACTTTGTCTCCAGTGTCAAAGACCTTGGTTTTCATTATACCGACAGAGTAGATTTCTCTGAGCACTGGAAATTTTTGCATAAGAAAGCTACGTCACGTACCTTCCAAATTTTTAAGGGTTTGACGTTACCGGACGAGTTTCTGCTCATTAGAGCCTACAGGACATACGTTAGGCCAATTGTGGAATGTGGGAGCTTAGTCTTTTGTCCGACTAGAAAGAAAGACATTGCTTTGCTAGAGAAGGTTCAAGATAATTTTACTCGAAGGACATTCATAAGAGCGTTTTCTTGCTCTTTTCGAAGCTTACCCAGTTCTAAAACTAGGAATCAGAAGCTCAAACTGCACACTCTTCAGTCTCGTCGTCAACTAAGTGACGTTCTCAGGCAAACCATCGCTCCGAGCGGTACCGGAGAGCTACTCGAGCGGCGCTGCCTCTCCGCTCCGAGCGAAAATTAGCCATCTACTCGGGCCACAGCAGCCGCTCTCCGGGCCACAGCAGTATCGCTCGGAGCGATCTTCGGTCCCAACTGGCACTGCGGTGGCTCTTCGGGCGAATCAGCGTAGCTTCACTGATGGCTTTCCTTCGTTTATTTACTCGATTCTGCTTCTCTCTTTCGCTCTCTCTCTTCTTCTGTCTTCTACCAGTCCTCCTTTTCTTCCTCTCCTCTTTCCTCATTTTCCCCCCTTCTTGCTTTGGCCTCGAGAAACAAACTCTTTTCTATCTAACGCTGCCTTCCACTTGGTCTAAAGCCTGCTTGTTTGCGAAATATTTGCTATAATTCACTGGTAATCTTCAGTACTGTGTATCTTTGAGTGCTTGTATTTACTTTGATGTAAACCACCAAACCTGCCCTAGTTGCCAGAATATCTAAGCCAGCTCAGAGCTAGATGATTGCGTTTCCGAAAATTTTTAACGGAGCGGAATTAATGATTTTTTGCTGATTTTGTAATTTGGCAGCTTCGGTCTTTTCTGGCTCATCCGAGAAATTTAGGCCTCGAAGCTCCGAAGTTATTGTATAATGGCTAAGTCCTTAACCAATAGAATTTTTCGACAATTATCGATAGTTTTTTTTTGGAAATTCGATTCTCGCCTTTTTTATCGATTTTCAGAATAACGATAAATAATTGACAAAAAAATACTATCGATTAAGAAAAAAATAGTATTTTTTCCGTCAATTATCGCTCCAGCCGCGAAGCGGCTGGAGAGGTTTGGTTTGATCGTCATTTCGAAAATCAATGAAAAGGGCGAGAATTCAATTTTCAAAAAAAAACGATCGATAATTGTCGGAAAATGTTATTGATTAAAGACTTAGACATTCTACTTAACTTTGGAGCTTCAAGATCTAAACTGCTCGGATAAGTCAGAATGGACCGAAGCTGCAAAATCACAGTCAGCTAGAACTCATTAATTACGCTCAATCGAAAATTTTTGCAAACGCCATAATCTAGTTCTAAGTGACCCAGATATTCTGTCAACTACTCCAAATTTGGTTGTTTACCTCAAAATAAATAGAAGCACTCAAAGAGGTGCAAAACTGGTTGGGGGGGGGTCAAGTTAAGTGAGGAACGTCAAGTGTGAGTGAGGTCAGTCTTATAAGTCAAGTGAGGAACGAATGATACGGCTTTGAGAAATCTATCTAATTCCATGGAGATTCCAGGGAATCATGAGTGATAACGTTATCACATATGTGATACCGAAACAAATTTTCATAAATGAATGAATCTTTTCATGCCTACAGATATATAAATCCTCAGCTCCCTCCCCCAACTAGTTTTGCACCCTCAGAGATACACAGTAGTGAAGATTACCACTGAATTACAGCAAATATTTCGCAAATGAGAAAGCTTTGGCACCAGTGGAAGGTAGCGTTAGATAGAAACAGTAGACGAGTAGACAGGAATCTGGCGCATGCAACGTGCCCGAGGACGGCACGGGGCCAGCGATGGTATTGATAATATTAGTGACAGCCGCTACTGCCTGTGGGGGGCAGCGCAGCAGTAGCGGCTGTCACTAATATTATCAATCTCATCGTTAGCATAATGCCTAACGCGCACTGGGATTGCTCCGATTATTCGACCGGAATACACAGATCATGTGACCCTATATGAGAAGATTACCCAATGCAAGATTGGAACATGTTGAGAACTAACATTGCAAGTAGGAAATGGGTAAAATAGCAGTACTTGGTCTCGGTGTGCTGTACGTGCCGGGTTTCTATCAAAACGGTTCTTTCTCAAAACTATTGTGAGCGTGAATAAAACCTACAATTTAAGCGATTGATCGAGATGGGCAAAGAACGCCCCGCATGGTCAACACGCTGCCTATGGAGCGCCCCTCATATTCCATCACGCGGCGCACGCTTCTCATGGTGCGCGACTCATTTTGCATGAAGCGCGCTTCTGTATAACGCGACTCGGTTTTACATGACGCAGCGCACGCTTTTTATAAGGCGCGACTCAGTTTCCATGACGCGGAGCACGCTTCTCATGGTGCGCCACTGATATTCCGTGAAGCGGCGCACGCTTCTCATGGTGCGCGGCTCACATTCCCTGATACGGAGCACGCTTCTAATAATGCGGAACCCATCTTCCATGACGTGACGCCCGGTTCTCGTAAAGCACAACTCATTTTCCATGACGCGGCTCACGCTTCTCATGGAAGACGACTCATTTTCCTTAACGCGGAGCACGCTTCTCATGATGCGCGACTCATTTTACATGAAGCGCGCTTCTGTATAGCGCGACTCGGTTTTACATGACGCAGCGCACGCTTTTTATGAGGCGCGACTTAGTTTCCATGACGCGGAGCGCGCTTCTCATGGTGCGCCACTCATATTCCATGACGCGGCGCACGCTTCTCATGGTGCGCGGCTCACATTCCCTGATACGGAGCACGCTTCTAATAATGCGGAACCCATCTTCCATGACGTGACGCCCGGTTATCGTAAAGCACAACTCATTTTCCATGACGCGGCTCACGCTTCTCATGGAAGACGACTCATTTTCCTTAACGCGGAGCACGCTTCTCATGATGCGCGACTCATTTTACATGAAGCGCGCTTCTGTATAGCGCGACTCGGTTTTACATGACGCAGCGCACGCTTTTTATGAGGCGCGACTCAGTTTCCATGACGCGGAGCGCGCTTCTCATGGTGCGCCACTCATATTCCATGACGCGGCGCACGCTTCTCATGGTGCGCGGCTCACATTCCCTGATACGGAGCACGCTTCTAATAATGCGGAACCCTTCTTCCATGACGTGACGCCCGGTTCTCGTAAAGCACAACTCATTTTCCATGACGCGGAGCACGCTTCCCATGGTGCACGGCTCATTTTCCATGACGCGGCTCACGCTTCTCATGAAGCGCGGCTCATTTTTCATAACGCGTAGCACGCTTCTCATGAAGCGTTTGCCATTTGCAATGACGCGGTACACGCTCCGCACTAATGGCTACTCGTTTTCCGTGATGCTACGCAAGTTGCTTATGGAACGCTCTCTACCTCTCCAAAATGCTGCACGCACCACTAACCCCGCCCACATTTTGCAACGTGGAGATTCGGTCACGGAGGATAAGGAGGGAGGATAGCTGAAGGTTTCGAAAGCGTAAGTACTGCAATTAACAGTGGACTTCCATGCTGGGTCCGTGATTGCAGTGTACAAAGTGACGGTCTGGCTAACACTGCTCGCACTGCTGTGGCCCCGAGAGCGACCGGACAGCGGCCGATGGGCCAACTGGCACCGGACAGGGACCGCGGTGCCAGTTGGCCCCTCGGCCCCTGTCCGGGCGATGACGTCATAATTGGGAGGAGCCGGTCCCGCTCGGAGCGATGGTTTGCCTGAGTTAGTATGGTTTTCAAAACACTTTCTGGTTTTATAGAGACTAGATCGTCGAAGTTCTATCGGTTGGTAATTTCTATGATACGCGGAAGCTCACTCAAAATCTCTTTTGGTACTTCTAAAACAACGGTTCGTTCGGCCAGCTTCACCTGCAGAGCGGGTGCCATCTTTATTTCTTTGAAGGTGGGGTCTCACCCTCTCCCACTCGGTTTTCGTGCTTTCAAACGCTTAGCAGGGAAGAAACTTTCGTGTTTTAGATACTATTTGATTGACGTTTGGTATCGTCTCATGTCTTATGCTCTATTACGCATCGCCTTATGTGACGTTATTAGATAAATAAATGAATAAATAAATAAGTAAATTGACCCAGAGAAGCACAGTACTGACCAAAGGTCATTGTGGACCCAAGGAAGGTGAGCGAATGAGGAACGGGACTGGCAGCGGCATGAGTTGAAAATCTGGCGGGATTTCGGAGCCTTTTAAGCAGACTCGCGACAGGTGGTGGCGAAGGATGATTATATTAAGGGTCGTTTATACTTCCGCCGGGGGCGGCGCGGCGCGTCGCGCCACCAGGATGTACAATCGGGCTGCGTCGAATTTACGCGGCTACGTCGCAGAATGACGTTAAACACAGCCTGGAGTAGCTCTGACATAACACAATGCCGCTTGTAAAAGAGTGATTCCTTGTGCAAAAGAAACATCTATAGTTTTTCTTACCATAAAACAGCACCCGAAGGCGGATAGAGTCTTCGAAAACGATTTCTCTTCGAAAAAATGATTTCAAAAGCTAAAAACATGAACTTTTCACAACCCAGCCTACTCTAAACAACGCCCAGGACCTTGGAAGGAACTTTAGAGATGAATCAGAAGAACAAAATTGAGAATGTGTATTAAATAACAGCAAAAGAAGCATACTATGTCAATGCGGATGGCACGCGGCCGCCGCGCCGCCTGCTTTCCTCGGGCGGCGCGGCAGCACTTAGGCGGCGGCCGCGTGCGGCACCGTTCAAAGATTTCGAGCAGAAAATCTCTAAACGCCTCGCGGCGCCGCCAGGCCGTGCCGCATGATCGATATGGCTGTATTGCATCTCGCCGCGCCGCGCCGCGGCGGAAGTATGAACGACTCCTTAGACCGTCGCGCGACCGTCCGCGCCTGCCGTGGGCGCCGAGTCCTCTCCCAATTTCCTACTCCTACATCCTCTGTCCTTTCTCCCCTACTCCCCTCTCGGTGTCAACATAGTTGGAATCTCCTCACTAAAGTTTCTGTCGTGCGCTCCGGGAGAAATTGTCGTTGAGGTGGCGGTTTCTCGGCCTTCCGCTTGATCAAATGCCAGCAGCGAGATTTATTTTTTAGGAATCACATCCATCAGTCGCTCAAGTGCAAAGGACTGTCTCGCAGTGGGGCGAGATAACGGGTCGCTCAGGCTTTATAAGTGCCCAGTGCAGAGCACAGTGGTATGTTCCTGAGTTCATACTCTCTCCTACGAATTTAAACTCATGAATGGACCCCGTCGATTTCAGGCAGGGTTCCATGCTCTTGCCGGTCACAGTCATGCAATCTCTTCGGTGGCTTTTGCTGGAGAACGTCTGATAACTGCTGGGATCACTGACCACTCAATTTTTCAGTGGAAATTCCAGTGATCTATGTACATAATGCTGGAAAATGCAGCTCTAATGATCTGCTGGTTCATACGCGGTGTTTTTTGTGCCCCAATCGCTAGATGATTCGAAAGTAGTGCTTGCTATGCCAAGGTTTTTTTTTCGATGGGACGATCCATGACTTCAGTGCACCTTCGAATTTCTAGAACACTGTTACTTAAACGGGTGAAGTAATGGTACTGGGTAGCAACGATCCTCATCCATCGCTCGGGTGGGCAGTTGATTCTATCGATAGAAGTGCACTGAACCTTATGGATCACTCTAACAATAAGCGTATCACTTTATATGCATTGTACAGAACACAAAAATAAATGAGTCGTATATAAAATACACATACAATTCATCACTGCAGTGATGTACTTATTTATTTGCACCCAAAGTGCACCATTTTGAGCAAACCTTTGAAAAATGGGAACAAAATGGATGTTTGGTCCTCAGGAAAAAATAGAACTGAAACAACCAGACCAATACCTGAGAAACGGACTTTGTAACACTATCTTGAAAAACATAATCGCACAATATAAGCTACGACGCATTTCACGGAACGTGCTTTGGCCAACTTCCAGTGGTCCTCAAAGGGGGACAGTTTGTCTTGAATTGCTATGAAGAGTTTTGAAAAGTTCAGGAGTTCTCAGAAGGACTCAAGGATTCATGATTCAAACTCTTCCGGAAGTTTGGGAGGAACTCTTCAAGGTCCAAAAGCATAACGAGATGCTCGCGTCATAGAAGGAGTGTTCCGACCTTTTTTGAAAGAAGAGATTCTTATGTTCAAGATTAGAAATTGCCATTATATCGTGAGTAATTTCTGGCAATGTCCTTAGATGTTGTTCGATTCTCCCGAAACTTTTGGAACCCTAAAAATGGTCTCCTCGTCAAGTTGAGTCTTGTGGAAATGACATGGGGCCACCTCTGCGGTGTGCCGTGTGAAGTGCGCGACATCACAGGCTAACGTCTAGGCTCATTTGAACAAAAAGACTCCATGTAAGGCTTCCTACGAGTTTGAGGCGATTTGGGCTCTCGCAGAGGTGAGACATATTGAAAAATACTTAGAGCAACTCAGAAGTCTTCAAGAGCGACTCAGAAGCCTCTAGAACGCTCCATAAGTTACGGGAAAGCTCCGTGCTCAGTAAAGTTTCAGAGAAGTTCTGGTAGTATTTCGAAAGTTTCAGAAAGGTGAGAGAATCAAAATCTCTGGAAGCTTTGGGAAACTTCCTCAGTATTGTTCGGGGTGCACTAGAAGCATCAGGGAAATCCCGAAACGCGCCCGAAGTTTCCTCAGAATTCCAAACAACTGGAGCCTTTGCTAGCTCGGCTGCAATATCACCAGGAAATGAATGGAATGAACAACGAAGATATCATGGAATTAATCTATCAAAGGCAAGGGATGTTTGAAAGAAAAGTAATCATCATTTGAGCAAATAATATTTCGTCAGTACCAGGAATACTCAAACAATCATTCTCTACTGTTATTCATCATTCTGGAAAAACTGTGATTTATTGTCGAAATATTGGCATCGCTCAGTGTGGACCGTCCGCGTAGAATATGCCGCTGGATCCAAACTCGATATGGTCGAATGAAGTAGAAGGAGGTCAGCGGGCTGAGCATCGGAATAACGCCGACCAGGATGAAAGTGGAATATTCCAGGATTGGATGATGGTAGATGTTCAACTGGCCAATAGCATAGGTGATCACGGCGAAGAGGAAGAAAATTGGCAGACAAGCCTGATAGGTGAGCGCCTTAAAAATCAGTTATGCAGTTATGGCACTGATACAAGAGTGGTGGCAAAGAGTAGGCGACAGGATAGCAACTACTGCTAACAATGTTATTTGAGCCGTGCTTTTGTTGCTCTGTCAGCACTAGGTATTATTCAGGCGTACATATATCGTCGGCATAGATCCTAAGAAGACTTTGAATGTTGGCGCAAACTCTGTTGCGAGCGGTGGATTCCCTACTGCCGTATGGCACTAAACAGGGGGTTTTACCCATACTACTCGTGCTGCCTATGGTTAAGATGAAGTGATCAAGAAGATGTTCACGTGACGACAACCTACGTAGACAGCTTGTACTAGCACCAGAGATAACACCTGGCTTCACCAGTAAGTACGACAAACCAAATGTGTTGACTAACCTTTACTTATTCGATTAAGCAACAAAGCATTGTATTGGAATAATAATATAGGTAGGTAAGAATATTGTCTTGGGATAATGGTGAAAAGATCGCCTTAGACGATAAGCCTGACGGCTCTGTAGTGGAGCTGAGTGATATCGTCGTACCTGAGTTTCTCCGCCCAAAGTTGTTCTAAGGGCAATGAGCCCTGCGGTAGGTCCTGGGAGGGAAGTGCAGGCAGCCGGCCGGGGCCGCGGTGGTTAACGAACGTCGACTGCCCCCAACAACCAGGCCGACCAGCGACCGGCCTCATCGGTGCTATCGTTAGATCACTACCGCAGGCGCGTCGGCGCCCGGGCAAGATCACATGGAGGAAGCATCGCCTTCGCGACAAACTCGGTGCCATGTGCTATAACATACAGTGCATCTACGCACTCGCGTTCAGTTCGCAACGTGCTCGCTGATTGCGCCAGCGTGTCGCGGCGCGGATCTGTTTACTTTGAAGGCGAAAAGAGGCTGGCAATTTGCTAATCGGCGCTGCGCCGCCCCTGATCGATACGCGGACAACCCCCTTCGCTGCCGCCTTCCTATTTAGCGCCGCCGATCAGCTTATTACGCAGGTTTTTGAAATTTATTGTTTGTTTTTCGTTAACTTTGTGGTTTTGTTGATGCTTTTTGGAATGTTGTCATGCGTGCTAGGATTAGGAAAACAATATTTTTGCTTCAGGAATGGCCGGCGAAGCTGCGAAATGTGACAGTCTCTCAGAAATTTGGGCAGAAGGTTCCTGAAACAAAGAATCAGTTCTCCTTATCCTAGCACGCATGAAAACATCAACAAATTCACTAAATTAACGAAAAACAAACAATAAATTTCAAAAACCCACCTAATCGGCTGATCGGCGGCGCTGGATAGGACGGCCGCAGCGAAGAGTGGTGTCCGCGTATTGATCAGGGGTGGGGCAGCGTCGGTTGGCGAATTGCCAGCCTCTTCTCACCTGTATACCTATCTATAGATAGGTGCACCGAGTTGGCGCCAACCTCCAATGGGGAACGCAAAGTCTCAACAGGATCCATGCCGTTGTTATGTGCTATTAAATGATGGATAATCTTCGTCACTCAACTCACCTTGAGCAGTTGTGCATGAAGATGTCGACTGTTTTCTGACATGGCCCGTTCATTTTTGAGCTTTGAGGCAATAAGTCTCCTGAGAATCAGTATAGCCGTATAGACAGGAGTAACCGGTAATGTCATATGAAGAATAGTGTACAAGGCCTTCCAGTTGAGTATATTCAGATGTCCACTGACGCATTCATGAGTCATATCATAGCCGAATTTTTCGGCAATGGCAAGTTTGACAGCGTCAACTGGGTCGCTGGCAAAGCAAAATGATAGCTGAAATGGGAGGAGAAATTTTACATGTATTGAACATCAAAGCAGGATTGGTGGCTAAATTATTGGGCACTAGTGCAGAAGTGTTGGTGGGCGTGAATCAATCGATAACCGCGATGAAATCGTAGGAGTATCGATCGAGACCAAGCGCCGGGCAACAGTTCTGCGTTGTGACGCATTCAATCGAATATACCCCTCCAGTAAAATTTGCAGCACGTGCCCCAGTGATGGAGCCTTTGACTGCGAGTTCTCGCTCGACTTGAATGCGTATTCGCCGCGCATCTAATGCGGCAAGTGTATGAGTTAAAGTCAAATCGAGATTTTTTCTTCTAATGTCTTTGGAAAATTCCAGCTAAAAAATGATGAAAATGCTGATCCTCTGAATCATATTGACTCTTAAGGGGGTATGCTCTGCTTATCTTGGAATATACAAAACACGGTCCGCCAATGGTTCTTTATGTACCGTAGTGCACGTTCATGGACGCGTTCTCGACCCCGGTGGGCATGCGGATCAATACGCCAGTGCCGCCGCCATACAGCCACCCACACTGCCACTGAACCGTCGCGGCACTGGCGTATTGATTCGCATGCCCACCTTGGTCGGCCGAGAACGCGTCCATCGACGTGCACTACGGTACATAGAGGGCCGGTGGCGGACCATGTTCTGTGCAATTCGAGATAAACTGAGTATAGAAACCAGCTGAACTTACAAATTGAAACAGCGATGGTGTATATATAATGATAATAATTATTATAATAGATCGCCTCCTAGGTGGGCCGTGTTCTAAGATGTAATACCGATAAGAAAATGAAAATAATAGACTCCATAATGTGTGAGCATAGCAGTGCAACATGAAACTGTATCTGCAAAAGGAAATGACTGAAGATCAACTGTCCTGAATTGCTTACTGAGACCGGGATCTTAGGCTTTTTTCAGAGTTTCATCGCCGCGCGACACGACGGGATGATAAACATGAGCGTGGATCGAGATCGCGTCGCACGTCGATATGTATTTGAAGCATGCAATCGCGGCGATCAGCGATCGAACTCTGAAAGAGACCTTGGGCCGGGATCATACTTCAAGCGACACAGAGCGACGCGACTCAAAGTTTACCATCAATATCGATCGAAAATCGATATGCCTGATATGCAGCGTCGCTGTCGCTGGTCGCGGAAGATATGATTCCTGCCCTACTCTCCGCGTCGCGTGACCGCGACCGTGTATAGCAAGCATATCTGTTTTATAATCGATATGGATGAGTAAGGCTGGGTTTACACTTCGATCACGGTGCGACGCGATGTCGATCCATACTCAACAATTTCACGCCATCGCGTCCCGCCGAGACCGATTGTGAATCCGGTCTAAGGCTGGAGTCATACTTCTAGCGACGAGCGACCAATGTTTACCATCAATATCGAGAAAAAATCGATATGCCTGATATGCACTGTCGCTGTCGCTGGTCGCGTGAAGTATGATTCCGGCCTAATGCTGTATCGTGTCGCTGGTCGAGGGGAGTATGGTCCCCGCCCAACACCGCGGACTTGCGGACTGTCCACGGGCGTTTTCCGATTGAACGCGGGTGCTTCCAGCGTCAGAAATCCTGCTGGAGGTTGGCTGTCGACGCGGTCTTGTTTTGGAAATACGGATTAAGGTCTCTCTACACAGAGTGGGAGGTGTTGTCCCGTTTTCGCCCAACGTCTCGCTACTCGATTGATGCGAAGTGAACCCGAGTGGAATCAGAGCCGCAAAAGGCGGGACATCTTCTCCCTCAGTGTGTACTGTGCTTCTCTGGGCCAAATTCCGGTCCGCAATAGCGTCTCGACACGCTTTGCGGCCGCACGCGCTCTAGTCAGTCGAGTTTCCAGCGTCAAAGCCAACTCGATGATGCTTTTTATACATTTTTCTTCGATTTTGTCACGCTTCCGTTTTCCGAAGCCACCTAGAGTCAACAGATCGGCGGCTGCGGCGCTGGAAACTCTTCCGACTGGAAAGCGCGCGGCCGCAAAGCGTGTCGAGACGCAATCGCGGACCGGAATCCGGCCCAGAGAAGCACAGTAAAGAGCACCTATCCTTTGAATTACTATCATATCAGTGGCTTTTACAGAAAAGATACGAATCTGTAACCTACCCAATGTAGCATATTAGCGGCCCGAGGAATTTACATGGTCCATGCGAGAAATAATATAATCCGAGGCCGCCGGGTATAATTCTGAAGTAAAATATCAAGTTATTAAGTCACAGGAAAATAGAGAAAAATCATAATGATGCAATTTATCTGCTTTTGGCTTCAATATTTTGAATAATTATCTAATTTTTGCTATTTTCTCTAATTCATGGAGGCGTTTTTTAAATTTCGAATTTTACCTGCTTCCAGCCGAATGTCCAGTTTTTATTTATAAGGACTCACTATTCAGAAATAAACCATTATATTCCGTTCCTATCGGTTATGTTAGTTTAGGCATGAATGGGTATTATCCGGATTAAACTAAATCTTTTCTGGCATTGGCTTTGGGTGACTGCGTCGGTGTTGTAAAAATGTGGTCGCGCGGCGTTGCGCGGTTGAAATGTTGAAGCGCGGTCGACAATGAAAATAGAAAGACGTCAGGAGCCAAAGAGCGGCGGCGTCGCGCTCGCCTCCAATACGGCAGCAGCGCGACGTCGCGTTGACCGCGCGACCTCTTGGTAGGCTATCTAAACCAATGGCTGTTTGGCAATCTGGATGAACCCTTTCTTGAACAAATCCTTTGACTTTGCGGATGAAATGAAGGTTTTCTAGCCGTCGATGGTACCAAACCTCTAATTTAGCAATTTGGATTTAAAAATGAATATCAGTCTCAGTTTTCCCACAAAATCAAATCTAACAATTTGTCAAATAGGACCTTTTCCTCAGATGTGAAATTTGATCCAGTTTTCAGTCAGCTGAGTGGGAAGAGAGTTAATGATTCTTAAATTTGGTAAAGTTGACATTGAGGAGCGCTCGATTTAATTTTTTTTTGTTACAAAATTATTTGTCCTTTGTTTGCTTGGACCTCAATAAAGCTATTTCTGAAAGAAAACCAGAATAACAATCATAGGAAATTTGTGAAAAATCAAGAAATAAACATTGCAGCTGATATCACAGTACCTGCTCCGGGAAATCTGGACAAAAGTGCTCTGAACCCGCTCGTGAGCCCGTTAAATGCCTGCAAAAGTTGTTCACTTCGAAGGCAGTGTTCACGATAAAAATCATATTCAATTTTTCGACGTTTCTGGGTAGGTAAATTCACCAAGGGTAATGTAGAAAAGTCCCCATAGAACACTCAAATATCGGGGAAAACTGTGCAAAAAAATCTCTGAAATGTTTTATTACGCCTGTTTTGTGTGTTTCGGGAGACTGCAGACAAAGCGTCAAACCTAACGTCGTAACGGTTTTGCGCTTCAAAACTCTTGAGTAAGTGACTTTGTATTCTGTTTCTGACACCAAAGACTCTTTGAAAGTAGGACGGGCCACTGCACATGATTGGATGTTGGAGTCTTTCGCGATAAAGAGTATCCGAAAATTCCGGCAAATGTTCCTCTGGGGAAACGAGCGCAGGACAACTGTGACATGCGTGGGCGGGGTGATCCTTGGGTCAGTTATCCACGGGATTCTCAGCCACTTCCTGGCCGTTGTTCGTCTTACTTTCGTTCGTACCCTTCTTGGAGGGACCCAAAGCCTACGTTTCTGCCAAACAACGGGCAACTTTTTTTTATCGTGAACACTGCCTTCAACGTTTCTGGTTTCACCTGATAGAAAGTCCAATTTGTTTGAGAAAAATCTCGAGTCTGATGGAAAATTTCTAATTTAATGAAGAAATTGTTTTCGCCATAACCAAAGGCGCAGCTTCAGTCTGAAAGGCAAGTGTTCAAATATCCAGTACTTACAAGGGAACCACATGAAGTCATAGTGACCATTCCAAATGTAATGTACTTTCTAGAACCGTTTTCGGGCGAAACGTCCGAATATGCCCATCGCAGCTGCCTAGACTCAATCTGAAAAAAGTTACAGGCATTTCTTCTCTGATTTTCGTACATATTGTACCCACTAAAAAGCGCATTATTTTTACGAAAATCCGGGAACGGACCTCATAATCGTGTTCAACACCCAGTTGAAGGAATATTTTCCATACTTTCTCCAGACTGGGAGCGTTTTGGACTTGTACCGATTTTCGGCCGGGCATCTATTAATACAAATTAGAGGGCTCTCGATGCGTTTTAGAAAAATATTCCAGATTTGACAAAAAATTCTCCTTGTGGGGTTATTTGTGGTGCTGATCACGAATATGAGGTTCATTTGTCGATTTTCCGAAGTTTTCGACTGTATTCGTCGATAGATTCCTATCGGGGGAGAGTTTGATAGCAAGTCGCGGCTTTTGACGACTTCCGGAGTGCTACTATAGATTAAGCTCAAATTATTTCTCTGGGGGTTATTTGGAGTGGAACACGAATCTGATGTCGGTTTATCGATTTTTGACAGCTTACGGTAGATTACTGTGGGTATACGGTAGTTTGGTCAAAGTCTCAGATTTGCCTCAAAGTTTCTATGGGGGTTATTTGGGGGTGCTGAATACGAATTCGATGCCCATTCGTCGATTATCGGAGTATTGAGGTAGGTTTTGCCTCCCAAATGGCATGTTACCTACCGTAACCTACAGTAAACCTTGAAATTTTCACAGGCGAACCCCAGATTCGTTTTCAGCACCCCCAGAATACCCCTACATACATGTTTTCAGCAAAATCAGAAGAAAAATTTGAAAACACTTCAAAAATTCCATGGGGCCGCGAAGCTTCAAAAAACGCTCATAACTTTTTTCAGAGAAGGGTCTAGGCAGCTGCGATGGGCATATTCGGACTTTTCGTCCGAAAATGGTTCTATAAAAGTACATTTCATTTGGAATGGTCACTATGACTTATTGTGGTTCTCTTGTTAGAGTAAATCGATTTTTTTTTGCGAAGGCAGGTGGTTTCTGCCAATTAGTTTTCTCCCTAAAAAAGTGAATGAGTATGGTATGCCATAAAATCCACGGCCTCCATTAACCTCTGTTGAACGAATAGTGCAGCTAGGCAACAGAGAAAATCGCAGATAGCAAAGTTGAAAATCAGCATTGAATAGGTGTTGAGACGTTTGGGAGTCTTCTTCAGCACGAGGAAAATCAGAAGGGCGTTGAAGCCGGCTCCAAAAGTATTCGTGAGCACATGCAGTATGATGCTGGCTATCTGCATACAGTCCATTTCTGAAAGAAAATCGATTGAAATAGATTTTTGTATTTCTCGAATTTCCACTTTTTAATCAGGAACAAGAGCTGAGTATAGCCAGCACAGGGATACTGTACATACAGTGCTTTCCATATTTATAGATATATCCCCTAAACTTTCTAATTCCATGTTACGCACTAAATCTAGGCCCTTATCGCTACACTACGCACCCTAAGTTTTGGTGAAAAGGCAGAGAAAAAACGCGTAAAATCTTTTTTTTGTAATAACTTTCTTTAAAACTCGAAGGCATTTTGTAAGTCACCATCGAATACTCTTTGTTTTAGTTCTACACACGGCTTATTCTCAAACGAGGCATATAGGGTTAACACCATCAATCGAGTGGGCGAGAAATGGGACAATATGAGATGCTGAAACGTTTGACTATGTCTACTCTAGTACACTGATTTTTTTGGTTTCTATCATTTTATTCTGTTGATTTTTTTTCATTTTTCAAAATTCTGTCCTACATTTCACTTCTACTCTGGGTATTAATTATTTGCTATTCATTTTTTGTTTGATATTCCTGGTTCTTATTTGTTAGGGTTTTTTAGTTCCTTTTTAAATCCTTTTTTTTCTTTATTTTAATCAAATTTTCATATTAATTCCCATTATAACTTGAACACTTATGTATTTCAATTTGATTCATATAATTATTGCTTGGTTCGAAAAATGGTTTCGGCAACAAAGTGAAATTATTATTAAGACATGAATCGTTTGTACCTCTGTTAGGTTCAACGTGCAAAAAAAACAGCAGTGTACTCGGAAAGACAAAAAAGGTTGCCTATGATTTAGTCAAACAAGAAATCCTGGTTAAATATGTGTATTTCCATGATTATGTTGGGCCACCCTGTAAACACACATCATTCGCTAATTGTATCAAATTACACACCCACAGCTCCGACGAGGAAACAACTCACAAGAGTGAATAATGGTTAAAGGTATACCCAGAAGTGGTTTCCATTTGTTGGACGACCCTCAAGTTTTCTGGAAATCTCCTGTGGCGAAGATCGGACTTTTTTTGGTGAAGAAGACCACCAGCAAGGTAGGAGGGTCGTCTAACACAAAAACTACTATTAGTCTGCAAGGCCATTTCAAAAGAAATGTACTTTTCTAGAACCATTTTTGGACTTGGAGTCCGCATATGCCCTTCTCAGCTTCCTGAAACCACTCTAAAAAATGTTATGGGGGTTTGTTTCCTCAATTTTCGTTCCCAATGCACTTTACAAAGCGCCCAGTAACTTTTGAAAAGTTTGGAAACGGACCTCGTATTAGTGTTTAGCGCTCAAAACAACCCCCCCCCCACTCCTGAGCAAAGTTTGGGTGAAGGCATATTTTCCGAACTTTCAACTAAGTAGTAGCATTTTCGACTTGTACCGAATGTTGGTTGACCATTTACTTATCCTCTGGTTCGGGGTTAAATTTAGTGTGTGCCATTGCGGACTCGCGCTGCGGGCACGCGACGCATCGGATGCGTACTAGCTTCTGCGCTCGCCCCTCATCAGCTGATCTTGTGGGGTTTTCCTTCATTTTTCGGGGATTTTGATCGTATTCACAGCGCGGAAGCAGTTCGGCTGGCACAAGTGAAGCGCGCGGCGGAAAATCGCTGCCTTCACGTCGTCGTTGGGGCGCGTTAACCTCAGGCCCTCTGAAAAAAGTATAAGTTTATCGCGAGTGCATAAGGCAAACGTGAGAAAAACAAACAAAACGAACACACTTATTACGCAAGCCATCATACAATGATTTTCAGAAAAAAATGAAATCAAGCACTAGCTGTTGGCGGTCGGTTAACGCGCCCCAACAACGACGTGCAGCGGTTTCCCGCCGCGCGCGTCACGTGTGACATCCCCATTTTTCATGTTTTTTGTTTCTCACGTCTTTTCCCAGAAGATTTTGATCTTTAAGGCCCCCGTCAGAGTCGGTGGATCTACTGAGTCCCACCGGGTCGATACGCACCAAATTCGTGGGAAACGGGTGCAAAAAAATCAACCCACTGAGTCCGACTGCGACCGTCTGATGCCCATCGAAATCCCCCCGATCGATACTGATGGTTCTCATGCGTACAAGGGCGGGGCCAATGCACCGACTGAGTCCCACTGAGTCCCACCGAAATCATCCTCATCCCATCCGGTCGATATAGGTGTTTCTCACGTGATTTGGGTGCATTTTTTTCGGCCGACTGCGACCTGCCGAGTCCCGCCGCATCTCGACTCTCGTCGTCTGCGACCTGCCGAGTCCCGCCGCATCTCGACTCTCGTCGTCTGCGCTCTGCCCCACCTACTGCTGCCGCTGACTGTCGATTGCGTGTTTCGCAGAGGAACTGGTTGGAGCTGGGGGCAACCGGACTCAGTCGGACTCAGCAGGTTTTCTCGACGAAGTCTGACGGGCGCCTAAACGCTACGCTTGCTGTATTGCGATTCTTTGCTAAAGTTTCGCTTTCAAAACTAGTGGGAGTTGTTGGCAACGGATAGGAACGGCCAATTTGTGATCATTTATGTTTTGTTTCATGCTGTTGCTCGACTAGCACCACCTCTTTTGTGTTTCTTACAAAATTCTCACTTCTCTAGCAAGCTTTTCATCGATCGTGAACTTTGTCAGAATTTTTGGTTGTTTAGGCTGGCTCGATTCTTCGAAAAATTTCGTAGATGTGTTTTTTTTAATTTTAAATCGTTTTTGTTCTGAATATGCTGGGATTTAATGAAAATCGGGCCCGTCTAACGAAGATTTCGGGCATGCCCATCAGGGATGAGCGGAATACGGATTTCCGATTTCCGATGGTTTTTGGCTTTCCGATTTCCGAAAAAAACCTAAAAATGCGGAAAAAATCGGAAACATCCACCATAATCAGCCTCTTTGTACACTTTGCCTTACAAAATTCCTAGGGGGTTATTTCGGGCGCTGAATTCGAATTCGAGGTTTGTCTTCACTTTGAGCAAAGCCAGGGTTGATAGTAAATGGGTTTTTAACTCGGGTTAACCACCACCTTCGAACGCGAGTTTACCACCAACCTTACGCGAGTAAACCGCCAGGTTTGTGCGAGCTTACCAATCTTTCGGTTCGAAAGGAGGACATCCAGGACGCCGTAGAAAGCGTGCAGGACCCCAATGAGATCGTGCAAGATGTGCGCGGACCCCAGTAGAAGTGTGCAGGATGTGCGCAGGACTTTTCAGCGAAGTCCTACACGCTTTCCTCAACGTCCTGCGCACCTCCTGTAAAGTGCTGCACACACTCCCGACGTCCTGCGTACTCCCACTCAAGTCCTGAACGGAATGCTCGATCTCCTTCACACTCCCAGTGAAGTCTTGCAAACATTCCCCGACTCCTTGCATATTCCCAGAAATGTCCTGCGCACATTCCTTGACCCCTGCACAATCCCAGTGATCCCGCACACAATCTCCAGCTGCGTCAAAAGAGTATTTACATAAGAATTGTTCAATAAAGAAGGACAAGCCCAAGTTTTTTTTTGGTGGGCACAGTGAAGAAGGAAGGGTTGAGAAATTCGCTGAACCCATTTCCGACTTCCGAATTCCGATTTCCTATGGTTTTACGTTCCGATTTCCAAATTCCGATTTCCGAAATTTCGATAGTCGTTCCGATTTCCGCAAATCATAAAAACATTTCCGCTCATTGCTGATGCCCATGTTCAGAAAAAGGTTTAGGTGAAATATAACAACAAAAGCCTACATCATAAACGTATTTTTGACCTTAGAGAAAGATTCAAAACAAAACTAACTTTATTCTAGGAGGTCTTTGAAGATTCAGGACGACCTTACCATATAACAAACACTGAAAAGGTTCAAGATCAATGAAGAGCTTGCCAGAAGAAGTCAGAAGTCAATAACAAACACTAAATACGGGTTCTAGTTGGGTCATACCACGAAGTGAAAAACTCATCAATAGTTGGCGAATCCTTTTAGATGCTGACGGTTTCCGGAATCAAAACTTTCGCAAACGGGTCAAACATAACAGACCTTGCAATCATCAAAAACTGCAGAAAAAGACATGAGAAATACCCAATAAATTACCCAAGTTTACCCAGGTTTAATTACCCAAGTTCGAGGGTATTCAATCAGCACAGCTATGTCGCTCTGTCCGATTACTCGTTTCGACCGCTACATGGACGACTCGATGACTCGTCTGGATCGACTTGGCCTGATGCGTGACATGGACCGGTGGATGGATCGTCAGATTATGCCGTACTGGAGAGATGCCGACCACGCGATGCTCCACGTGGGAAATCAAACCAAGGAGGTCATCAATAACGACAAGAAGTTCGCCGTATCTCTGGATGTCTCTCACTTCAAGCCCGAGGAGCTGAAAGTCCACATTGAAGGCCGCGACCTCACCGTTGAAGGAACTCAGGAAGTGAAGACCGAACACGGTTATATGAAGAAGTCGTTCGTCCACAAGTGGGCCCTTCCCGAGGAATGCGATCTGGACGGTGTTCACACCGAACTCGACAACCATGGGCACCTGTCCGTTGAGGCTCCGAAAACTGGTGAACACACGAACCGAAGGGTCCTTCCGATCATGTCTGCCCCCGAAAAGAAGTAGTTGAATCTCCTGTACATATGGAAAATCTATTTTGAATAAATTGCTGATTGAAAAAAAGAAAAAAGAAACATCATGAAAAATTAAAAAGAAAGCTAGCATGACTAGTAGAGTATATCAAACGAATAAAACTTTCGAATATTCGAATAAGCGAATTATTCGAAAATCTGGTTTTTCGAATAATCGAATTATTCGAATGATTCGAATACGAATAATTCGAATCAAAATCACGAGTATCGAATACGAAGTACGGACCGAGTACGCATTATCGAACCACCGTTCGCGGCACTACCAACTTTCTTGACCTTTTTTGTATGGTATTATATAGATCAAAGCTATAACAAGTACTTCCACGAAAAGGACATTTCACATTATATCATAAGAGTATTCAAACCAACATTTATCAATGTTTCTGAGTAGTTGTGTAACGATACGATCAAAGTCTCTGGATTTTCTATACAATATCTACCAACAATATCCCAATTTCCCATCAGTTTGGGGTGCTATCTGAGCGAGAGGGGAACGGTTGTATCGCACCTGGCCACGCCCATTTTCCCGTGCTGCGATCCTGATTTTGGCAGTATGTGGCAGAGACTCTGCTTCTTATTTTTCTGGAATTATTCGTTTATTCGGCCGAATATTCGAATATTGGGCTGTTCGAATATTCGAATAAACGAATCATTCGAAAAATTGACTTTTCCGAATATTCGAATAAACGAATTAATCGAAAAATTGACTTTTCCGAATATTCGAATAAACGAATTGTTCGAAAAAATCACTTTCCCGAATAATCGAATAATTCGAATATTCGATTATTCGTTTATTTGGCCGAATATTCGTTTTCCGAATAATCGCTGACACACTCTACTGACTAGCTGATGAGGGGCGGGTGCGAATGTTCGTGCGAAACCGATGCGCCGTGTGTTCGCAATGGCACACACTCGCGGTCTCTTAAGTATTAGTTTTTTTTTGAACATGATGGTCTCACTGACAGGCTGCCACTGGTAGTAGTAGAGGTACTTGCAGCAGGCAGAACCGTCTGCAGTGTTGTTTACGACACGAGAAGCTGCAAATATAATAATTCACCGAAGCGATTCGCAGGCTGTGCAGGTAGCTTCGCAGGTGTAAAACGGAGCTCCTGATTACTTAGCAATTATAGAACTGACGGCTGGAATAGACAAAAATAAGATGTAATGGAAGGAGTTGCACTCACTTCTCGGACGAGGCGGTCACAAGACACTACGAGGAGACTACAAATATAGTTGTACATCGAGCACACTACTAAAATGGGGACAATAACAGAGCAGAAATTGCGGGAAGTATGGTTGATGATCATGTACTCACACCGTGTAAACTCCCTGGGGAACTGTGTGACGTTTGCATGACAACGCCTGCACTATAGTGGGTGGTGTGGAATTATTGAAACATCCCAGGGTTTTTTTTCAACCTAACAATTTCCCCCCGTCTACCCGCCTAAAAACGAATCCGGAAATGACTTTATATATTTGTGAGATATTCCAAATCCTTTCAATAGGTAATTTTGCCCTTTGAAAGGGTCTGGAATATTTCACACAAACACACATACTTTCGAACAGATTTGGAGGAAGCAAGTGATAGAGGAAAGTTACAAGTAAGTACTCCAAGAAATGAGAAGTGGCCAAAAGTAAGTAAATGCAGTTGCTGGGGCCGTGAAGGCACAGTACACCTCCAGACATGAATTTGGTGATTCTCATTCGATTGTGTAGCAGACCAATCCTGTATAACACGTGCTGAATGCGCGATCTCAATTCTTCCAAATAAGCGAGATATAAGCGACCACCACAGGCCCGAACTCCTTCGCTCACCACTACAGGCCCGGTCCCCTACCAGATTTCCGAACTCGATAGCGGCTAAATGGATGGATGAATTCTCAACATGTCATCGTCCTTCAGTCTATTGCCGGTCTATCTCCTCATCATGTTTTGCTCTGGTGCAGCGATTGCGAATGAAGGGAGATACAGGCCTAAGACAACTCGTCCACGAAACTTTTGCCCTTTAAATGCAAGCATTTTCAAGGAACCATATCTCCCTTCGTAGGAGGTCTTGGACAATTTAAGAGACACCATTGTGATCAGAGACTGGCTCTCTTCAAGATGAGCATGAAATCTGAGAAATAATTTTCTGTGTGTCCTGTGCCTTTCAGGGTCTGTGGGGTTTTAAGTGATTTTTTGCGGTATTTTTTCATTTCAAAATTTCAAGCTGTTATATGAGGTGCTAGAGCGTCCATTATATATGTATGGAACACACAGAAACAAAAGTCATTGTGAAATATGCCTTTGACGAGCCACTGGGAGATATAGACAAACACAAATTCATGTGATTAGAGAACGACGCGGCCTTCAAGACAGGGGACTGCAATTGAACTGGCGTCGTTGGCAGTCGCCTACGGAGTAATAGCCCGTTAACTAGTAGTATTAAGTGTTTTCACCTGCTAGCCTGGCCGATATGACTAGGCTGTTTTTAATGGTCAATTAGGTTCTAGTAGTTTTCTGGACTTTGAGACCTGATTGGTGATCAGAAAAAAGCAGAAACACCATTTGAGAAGCATAGGGTTGAGTTAAGGCTTAAATTGGATTCTGTTTTAAGTCGATTAGGAATTTGAAAAAAAACATAGTTTTTTTCAATAATTCAAGAAAAAACAGATTATTTTTATCAAATTGTATATATAGTTGATTAGTTGCGAAAAATCTACGCGCTTAATTGCCTTGAATACACATACCTTCTATAAAACGGCGTAATACACATCATTCGAGGCGCGAGCGGCGCGTGCGACGCCTCGGCCTCCGTCTGCCCTACGCTCTCTCACTGTCTCTAACCTCCGCTCCGCATCAGCACGCGTAGGAACCAAGTGAATTTCGCTGATTTTTGGCCTGTACTTCATATTCTTTTCGACCGCAATCGCGGACAAACGTGTCGCGTCACGCAGCGACGCTTGGCAGTAATTGGATGCAGATGCGGAACATGCGAAATTGTTTTGAAATGTCACCTTTCAGCTTTTTTCCATTTCTCCGTAGGCGGAGCAGATCTTTTTGAAATCATGACGTGTCTTCAGCATGTGCATCGACCTTTTTGACACCCATTAATCCGCCTCAGAGGTCACGAAAAAGAGTGGAATGTGAGAATATATGTCCTCATCATGTTTTTCTTGCTATGATGTTCTATGAGGCTGCTAAGAGAGTTCTGAACCAAATTGCAACAACTGTAGACCAGCTACTGGATTTTTGGATAAGAACAGCGAAGCATCCGAAAGCTCAAATTTTTGCGTTGTCAATCCGCATCGAATTTCAAATCAAAATCTAAAAACCATTCTGGGCACCAGAAATCTTGCGAAATCACCTGTCCTCTTCTTCCCATCCATCAGGCCTATTACGCATGTTATAGTTCATAGAACATTCGAACTTTGTGAGCGCCAGATAATATTAGGTTGATGCAAAAGTTTCCGGACTTTTCACGACTTTGAATAAAAAACATTAATTCCAGAAACAAACAAGGCTCACCCAACAAAATACAGTGCGTTCAGAAAGTATAGAGACACCCCCGGAAATCAAGGTTTTCAAAATCATGTTATATTTGGCTATCAATACTGTTCATAAATGAATTCAACAAGGTGAAAAACCTCTATTTGTTCATTTCTATAGCAGCTGAGCAATTTTACTAGAATTTATTTCAAATTTCAGATTTTTTCGCCGTTCAGAAAGTATAGGGACACAACACAAGAACAAAAATTATTGAACAAAGAAAGAATTAAACACACAATCTAAAATGAAATAGCTGCACCACCATTAGCAATGATCTTAAAAATTTTCTTTGGCATAGCATTGATTAAATTGGCGATGACGTTTTCATCCAGATTGGCCCACACTTCGAGGATAGCGACCTTCAGCTCATCTACCGTTCTGTACTGCTTATTGTTGGCATAAACCTGGCCCACAAGTATGCCCCAGATATTCTCTATCGGGTTACAATCTGGACTGCACGCGGGCCATTCCAACAAACTGATTCGATGACGTAGAAACCAGGTTTTTGTAGACCTGGACACATGTACCGCCGCGTTGTCTGGCTGGAAAGTGAAACGCTGAAGTCGTGTTCCGGACAAAAATGGCAGTAGATCTGTGCGAAGAGTTTCTTGATATTCCTCCGAGTTCTTGCGACAAGAAGTGAAGGCCAATTCCAAAACACCTTCGCTACTGAATGCTCCCCAACACATCAGCGAGCCACCGCCGAAATTCCGTCTGCTGAAAATCAATGGATCCTTGCGCAGATCTCGCCAGTAGGATCGAGCACCATCCGGTCCGTCAAGATTAAATTTCTTCTCGTCGGAAAAGATGACTTGAAAATTTTTTGCGTCATTTCTCGATTTTTCCCGGATTTTATGAGACTGCCTTACCTTTGCCCAATCAGTTGCCAAATTCAAGTCGAGCCTCTTTATGGTTTGCAGTTAACGACGGGGTCTTCTTCACCACGTGTCGGACAATGTTTTTATCGCCATTTATGGTGTTCCAGACTGTCGTTTCCGAAACACTGAGCGATAATTCAGACCTAATCTGGTTCAGCGACAGTGTGCTGTTGGAGCAGAGCCGAACAATTCTCCGCGAATCTTGATTGCTGATCTTCTTCGGCCGTCCAGTACGTTTTGCAGTACCGTACGAATCTGGATCTCGCAGGAACTGGTTGATTCAGTTGACAGATCTTCCGAGCTGGGTAGCGATTCGACGTTGGCTCAACCCGGCAACGCTGAGCGCACGAATTTGAGCTTGTTCAGCAGCAGTTAGAGCAGTACCACGAGCCATTTTAGGAATAAAGATATCACATGTACTCATCTTGAGTTTATGTAGCGAACTTGCAACGGGAAATTTTGTTTGGATTAAAAAATCTGAATTTTCGAAGGGTGTCCCTATACTTTCTGAACGGCGAAAAATTCTAAAAGTTCTAATAAAATCTTACAAAATTTCACAATTGTTATATAAATAATCAAGCAGAGGTTTTCCATGATACTGAATTCATTGATGAACAGTATCGATCACCAAACACAAAGTTTTATAGGAAACCTCGATTTTCGGGGGTGTCCCTATACTTTCTGAACGCACTGTATTTTCCATAACATTCAGGGATCCTTCGCCTCCGATCGGGCAGATCATGAATTCACGACGCGTAGATCTCTGGCTGTTTCGAGCCGAAGCATTCTTTCAGAGCCATTTTGACATCGACATCGTTAGTGAAATGTTTCAAATCCAGGAAGTGCTGCATTGAGCGGATCAGATGGTAGTCGGAAGGGGCAAGATCTGGGCTATATGGAGGGTGAGGAAGAGCTTCCCAGCCCTAGTCTAGCAGTTTCTGTCGGGTTCTCCGAGATTTACCCTGTCCCAAACGAGATGGCAAGCGAAGAGTCCAGAGAGGCAGCGCACCCTCTGCGTCTCTGACATTTTCGAATTTTCGGACGTCGCATACGCATATACGTAGAATGTCTTACCGTGATCCAAAAACACAGCTCGACGGGCTTTTCTTTAGGTGACAGGAAAAGTATTTCAGGATATGTATAACAGCTCGGAGGTCCCGAAGTCTTCTGTTTTTGGATTACGGTGGGACATGCTTCGTATTTGCGTTCACGACGTCCGAAAATCCGAAAAAGTCAGATACGCAGAGAGTGCGCTGCTTCTTTGGACTCGTTGCTTGCCATCTCGTTTGGGACAGGGTATATGTATGGCCGAGCATTGTCGTGAAGAAGGCGAGCAGAAACTGTTGGACCTTGGCTGGGAAGTTCTCCCACACCCTCCATATAGCTCAGATCTTGCCCCTTCCGACTACCATCTGTTCCGCTCGATGCAGCACTTCCTGGATGGAAAACAGTTCACTAACCATGACGAAGTCAAAATGGCCTCAGAATAATACTTCGACTCGAAACAGCCAGAGTTCTACGCGTCGGGAATTAACGATCTGCCCAATCGGTAGCGAAGGATCCTGGAATGTGACGGAGATTATTTTCTTTGGTGAGCCTTGTTTGTTTTTGAAATAAATGTTTTTATTCGAAGTCGTGAAAAGTCCGGAAACTTTTGCATCAACCTAATATTTACTACCAAAGTGGGTCCGCAGACTTTTGTCGATCATGCGAGTTCCACAATTTTTCGAAAATCTTCTAAAACTGAGTATTTCTATCATATTTTTTTGTCCAACAACTTTGATCCAACCACGACCACGCCCGATTTTGAGTGACCGCACGTTCAGACCGCGTGAAATATAGCGTCACCGTATGCCGTATCCCACCGGTGGGCCACGTTGCTCGAATGACCTGCTACTCAAAGATCAAAGAACTCAAAGTGTACTTGGACAATTGTTTTCGCTTTTTTCTATATAAGTCCGAGCTGTCTTCATAAAAGTTCGACTACTGTGCTATGGTGGAGCTACGGAAGGACCGCCAATTCTTTAGTCGAGTGTAGGTTAGGTTAAGGGCAGTGTCCACGATAAAAATCGTTTTTGAGTTTCCACCAGAAAGCTAAGGTTTAGAGTCTGACTGTTTCATCAGTAAAGAAAGAATCATGAAAAACGCCGCTAAACATCTGAAGTTAGCCCTTCTTCTTGGAAGCCACATTTCAACGGTGGATGAGTTGCGCGGACATGGGCCTGAAGTAGACAGCGCGCGCAAACGCGCCCCAATGCTAAAACTCAGCCGCGCTCGCACTCCAATGCTAATGTAGAAGCGGACCAAACTGTTCCTCGGAAAACTCGACCGCGAGCGGAAGGGCTAGCGCGAGCGGACTTCGGAGCCGTATGAAACTCTTTCGGGCTCGTTTTCGTTCGTTCTTTCGACCCCATTGCTCCAATGAGACCCTGAACTTTGGATTTCCGACCAAAAACCGAGGACGAAATTCATCGTGGACACTGCCTTTAATACATTCAGCACAAGAAGATTTGTAACATCATTCGTGTGGCGGAGAAATCGGTTTTTGAAAAGCGTGTCCCACCGCAGGGACACCACAGTCCAACATCAAAATCGTTTCTCGGTTTTTCTGCTTTTCCTCAGGGCGGCTCACGATGATTCCAATGATGTCTCTTAAATGGTTCGAAACCCTCTGGAAACGGAGTTATGAGCCCTCGGAAATTCCCTGAAATTGAACGACGAAAGCATGATGGACGAGTTGTCCGAGGCTTGTAATTTCCGTCGTTCGCAACCGATTTAAAGGCAGTGTTCACGATGATTTTCGTCCTCGAGTTTTTCACATAAAACAACGCGTTGGTCCCCAAGTGTTGCCGACATTACGAAGAAACGGCGAGAAACGCATTAAAACGTCGTATTTCAGTGACATTGTTCTACAGTGCGTTCGGAAATGACCTCTAAAAAATGAGATTTTCAAAAAATTTCTGGGAATGGTGATGAATACTGTTCATCAATGAATTCAGCGTGATAAAAAACCTCTGTTTGCGACTTCCTTGGAACCGCGCCTAATTTCATAAGATTTTTCCTTTACTTTTAGAAAATTTCACCGTTCGGAAATGATAGGGACACCTTGCAAAAAATGGAATTTTTCACTTCGTACAAAATTTCCCGTTACAAGTTCACTATATGAACGCAACACGAGGACACCCAACATCTTTATTCCAATCATGGGCCGTGGTACATCGCTTACTGTTTCCGAACAAGCCCAAATACGTGCCCTCAACGCTGCCGGGCTGAGCCAACGTCTAATTGCCCCCCAGCTCGGACGTTCCCCCAACTGCATCAGCCAGTTCCTACGAGATCCTACTCCTACGGCTTGGCGAAGAGTCCTGGACGCCCAAGAAAGGTCAGCGGTAGGGATGCACGGAGGATCAGCCGACTCTGCTCAAACAGTAGTCTGTCTTTCAACCAAATGAGGGCTCAGTTGTCGCTCAATGTGTCGAAGACTACTGTTTGGAGCGTCGTAAACGCAGACAAAAACATCGTCCGTCGAGTGATGAAGAAGGCTTCATCACTCTCAGAAGCCCACAAATTAGCTCGACTCCGGTTTGCAAGGAACAACATGGCAACAGACTGGTCAGAGGTATGGGATTCTCTAAAAACCCGATAAAATTTAAAAAGATAAAGGCGACATGTTCCAGGTAATTTTCTCCGACGAAAAGAAGTTCAACCTTGATGGACCTGACGGTGCTCGATGCTACTGGAGAGATCTTCGCAAGGATCCGATGGTATCTAGTCGAAGAAATTTCGGAGGCGGTTCGCTGATGTGTTGGGGAGCATTCTGCAGCGAAGGTGTTTTGGAAATCGCTTTCACTTCGTGTCGGATGGATTCGGAGGAGTATCAAGAAACATTGCGTGCGCATCTTCTGCCGTTTTTCACTGGAAACAGGCGTCAACGCTACATTTTCTAGCAAGATAACGCTACGGTCCATGTCTCCAGATCTACAAAGGCGTGGCTTCAACAAAACCGAGTCCGCGTGATGGAATGGCCCGCGTGTAGTCCTGACTGCAACCCGATAGAGAATATCTGGGGCATAATTGTGCGCCAGATTTACGCGAATAACAAGCAGTATGGGACCGTAGACGAGCTAAAGGCCGCTGTACTCGAAGCCTGGAGAAATTTGGATAAAAATGTGATATCCAATTTGATCACTTCTATGCCGAATAGAATTTTTGAATTGATTTCCAACTCTGGAGGTGCGATATCATATTAGATTTCATGTATGTGTTGATCCTTGTTTAATAATTTTTGTTTTTTAATAGTGTCCCTATCATTTCCGAACGACGAATAATGTGATAATTTAAAATAAAATATTACATTATTGAGCTATTGTTATAGAAACAAGTGAACATAGGTTATTTACCTTGCTGAATTCATTTATGAGCATTACCGAACGCCGCACGCAATTTAAACATAAAGACTCTGGTTTTCAGGGGTGTCCCTATCATTTCCGAACGCACTGTATAGCATGGACTTGTTGTCTGATTGGATGAACATGTTCATCGTGGTTGTCACCGGTGGGAAATTGGGTCAATCGAAAATAGAAGACTATTCTATGCAAAGCAGGATTAGTTAGAGCCCTAAGGAAATGGGGGTGTGTATACAAGTCTGTTGGTACCTGCTCGTTGGTGCCCCTGCTTCTACTGAACCCAGCAGACGTTTGAGTGTACACAGGGAACGTTCGAGCGATATAGCGTGCACAACTATATCGCGAAAGTATCCCGCACATTGCATAAAGGTGTCGCCGTCCGGCACACTAAGGCCTCTGGTCCATAACACCTTAGGATCCGTACCTAGGGAGTCATGGAGTCTTTGGCCACAAGCCACAATTTCGCCACCCTGAACTGTCGATCGCTGTCGAGTGATATCCAAAAAACTGCGCTATCCAGACTTCTGAGCTATTTCCATGCACCGTTTGCTGCTTTGCAGGAAACCCGCCTCAAGGATAGACCCGTCATCAGCGTCGGAGAGTACACCATCTACTGCGGTAACGCTGACGATAGGAGAGTGGGAGGCTGTGCAATAGCTGTAAGGAAGGATTTCAATGGTATGGTCAAGGAGTTCGGCTCAACGTCGTGTCGGAATGCATTCGTACGACTGCGGGATCACAGAGGATTCAATCTGTGGATAGTGAGTGCTCATGCGCCCACTGAAACCGCCGAAGACAATTCGAAGGATGCGTTTTATGAGGAACTCAATACGTTGCTGGCCAGGATACCTTGTCAACATGCTGTTGTCGTGGGGATTGACGCAAATGCGAAGATGGGACTTGATCAGGAATCCGAAGTACTCGGTAAATGGTTCTACCCAGTGGAGCAAACATCGGACAATGGCTACCGCCTTGTCGACTTTTGTGAACGCAGTGGTCTGATTATTGCATCGACATTCAAGAGGAATCATCGCCGCCATCAGCTTACGTGGCAGGGACCAACCCGGCTATCTCCAGAAGAGCAGCGGAAGCGGAAGATGACAACTTTGAAACTACAGCTTGACTATGTCCTGACGAGGAATATTCCAGTATCGGACATTCGAAGATCTAGAGCTGTGTGGGATGTCGCATTCGATTCGGATCACCGTCCTGTTCTGTTGAACTTCACTGCGAGGATTCATAAGAGGAAGCGAGGGGCTCCAGCCTCTCCAGAGGATTGACATGACAAGTCTCAGAGATGAAGAGTGCAGAAGGAATTTCCGACAACGCGTTTCTATTCACATCGGAGTACGGACTAAGAAGAAACTTTGCGACGCGGATTCTTTTGTCAAGTGCATCCAGGACGCTTCGAAAGAGGCACTCCCGGTTGTACAGCCTAAGAAGAAGTTCGCCTACGTCTCAGAAGAAACAACATCTACCTACAACAGAGTATGTGCTCTCCGAACTGCAGGAAACTTCGTGGAGGAGAAGCGTCTGAGGAGGAAGTTGCGTCGGCAGCTTCAAAGTGACCGCGAACGAGAGTGGACGTGTAGAGCTAAGGAGTTCGAGAAGGCTTGGGAGGAGAAGAATCCGAAGAAAGCCTACACGTTGCTGCGACAGTATAGCGGGAAGATGAAGAGATGTTCTCCTGTCTTGAACACTACCAATGGAGTTGCAGTTGGTGATGCGACGCTGCCAATATGGAAGGATTACTTCAGTTCACTACTGAATCGTCCAGCGCCATCAGTACCTGAGCTCCCGCATGTTCAGAGAGCACATTACGATGTCAGTGAGGAACCGCCGACTGAGTCTGAAGTTTTGGATTGTGTCCGGAAAATGAAGAATGGAAAGGCAGGTGGAGATGACAACATCACTGCTGAAATGCTGAAAGCTCTTCCTCCGTCTGGGATTCGTGAAATGACCAACACCATCCGTGCCATATGGATGAGCGAAAGGATACCCGATTCGTGGAGACATGCGATCATCGTACCTCTTCACAAGAAGCTATCCGTCACGGATCCTAAGAACTACAGAGGAATCTCTCTACTTCGTGTCATGTACAAGGTTTTAGAACGTATCATTCTCGAGCGACTTATCAAACATCGTGAAGGAACGACCAGAGATGAGCAAGCCGGTTTTCGACCTGGAAGATCGACCATCGACCAAGTGTTCGTCGTGAGAAGAGTAATTGAATCGTGGCAGCGGTTTTCGAAGCCATTACAGCTTGCTTTTTTGACTTTGAAGCCGCGTTCGACTCTCCTCATCGTGATCGATTGCTCAATGCTCTGCGAGCAGATGGAGTCCCGGAAAAGTATGTTCGGTTAATCGAGGACATGAACAAAGGAACAACAGCAGCAGTTCGTACACCTGTCGGATTTACTTCAGCTTTCGAGGTGAAAACAGGAGTAAGGCAAGGAGCCGTTGCAGGACCTTTTCTTTTCAACTTCGCCGTTGATGACATCATGCGTAGAGTTGCAGAACAGTTTCCTGCGGATGTGATCCTAACACCATCAGGACGCTCCCTTGTCGACCTGGAGTACGCCGACGACATTGTGTTATTCGCTGAAAACAACGCAAAACTGCAAAAGATTGTGAACCTCGTTTCGAAGTATGCCGCAGCCTATGGACTTCGTCTTCGTCCCGACAAATGCAAGCAGATGTGGGTCTCTCAGAGGCCTTCAACTGGAGTTTGTGTGGACGGACAACGTATCGAACTGGTGGACGATTTCTGTTATTTGGGCTGTTTGCTGAAGAACGATGGTAGTTATGCAGCGGATATTCGACAACGATGTGCGAAAGCTACGTCTGCATTCAATTCTCTAACCAAGTGTTTGTGGTCTACCACCATCGCGAAGGAAGTCAAGTTGCGCGTCTACCTATCCGCTATTCGCCCTATCATGATGTACGGATCGGAGACGTGGGCAGCACCGAAAACGCAGATGGAAAGGTTGGATTGCACGGAGAGGAAGCTTTTTAGGCGTTTGCTTGGATATTTCTGGCCGCGTGTATGCCATAACGAAGACCTTTACAAGGAAATCGACGCAGTACATCAACGCTTGACACGAGGGAGGTGCCAGCATCTCCTAACGCCATCTCAAGCAGCAATGGAAAGTCGACTTCGACTGCTCGGGCATATACTAAGAAGAACGCCGGATCGTCTCGTACAACACGCTTTAAAAATGCTTCTAAATCCTGTCTGGAAACGGCCACCTGGGCGTAGGCGAAAGTTCTGGACGGATGTGGTTAAAGAGGATTTAAAGTCACTCGGCATCGAAAGACAGTTCAGGCGCGATGTTTCGTTTCGCAGGAAATGGAATAGTGACAGCTGGATGGAATGTGTTCAAATTGTGGCTGAAGACCGTGAAAAATGGACACGGCTGACTACTAGGACGGCACACCTCGGTGAAGATGCGGAATGACCGCGTCAGGCGAAAGCCAACCGATTAAGTCAAGTAAGCCTAAGGAAATAACAAGGCAATGAAGAGTAGGGAATTGCAAAGGACGGGTCCACAAAAGATTTCATTGTCACAACAAACACTTCCTGTGATATTTACACAAGGTGTTGAGTTGATCGCAAAACGCTTGGCTCCGGGCGAGATTGAACCAGCATATTCCCTTTCCGGGGGAGCGCCTTATTGCACTGCACCACCGAAGCCCCAGCGCCGCTCTCACTCAACTGCTCGGTAAATCTTCACCGAAGCAATCATCCTTTCACGCGCACAACGGGATGAAACAGGTATACCGCCAGAGACTATCTAACAGTCGTAGACCTGTCAAGATGATGCCCTACTCTTGGGTAGTCTCTGGTCTTAGATAGGTCTATAGAGTCAGATAGTCTCTGGCGGTGTCCCTGTTTCATCCCGTTATGCGGGTGAAAGGATGATTGCTTCGGTGAAGATTTACCGAGCAGTTGAGTGAGAGCGGCACTGGGGCTTCGGTGGTGCAGTGCGATAAGGCGCTCCCCCGGAAAGGAAATATGCTGGTTCAATCTCGTCCGGAGCCAAGCGTTTTGCGATCAACTCAACACCTTGAGTAAACATACCATAACGTGCACTGCGACGTTAAACTGCAGTTACGGCAAAAAACTTCCAAAAATCGTGTAAGACTTCCTGTGATACTTGAGAGGCGGGGTGATATTTTAGGATTTCGTGTACTTCTGAAGCGTTTTTCACAATTTCTACGTTGTTTTAGTTCTACCCGGGCGCCACTTAATCAATATAGCGAATAATCTCAAAATTGAAGGGTATCGTGAACACTGCCTCTAAGCTAGCGAACAGTGAGGCTGAGCATGAAGAAAAAACAGGGCTTTTCTTCGAAAACCATGGCTTATCTCGCCATTGTTGAGTTAGAAAAATCGTAAAAGGGACGTGCCAAGGTGGCTTCCTCATGTGGGCGCCCCAGGGTGGTTTTCTCCTATATCTCACTTATTTGGACGAATCGAGAGTTCGCACTTGGCAGGTGTTATATGTGGTGGGTCTACTTCACAGTTATGTGGGAATCTCACATTTCGCTACTGAGCTTGGACTGTACCTTTAAGGGCAGAGTACACTCATGATGCTACTATATACCGTATTTCCTCTATTAGAAGTACTTCTCTATTTGAAGTACACCTCTAATAGAAGTACATATAAAATAGGGGTCCGAGTATTGGATGTATTGTTCTTCTCTGGGCCAAATTCCGGTCCGCAAGCGCGTCTCGACACGCCTTGTGGCCGCGCGCTTCCGAGTCGGAAGTTTCCAGCGCTGCAGTCGCCGATATGTTGACTCTAGGTGGGTTTTGGAAACTGGAAACTTGAAAAAAATTGGAGAGAGCTGTATAAAAAAGCCACATCGAGTCGGCTTTGGCGCTGGAAACTCGACGGTCTCGAGCGCGTACGGCCGCAAAGCGTGTCGAGACGTAATTGCGGACCGGAATTTGCCCCAGAGAAGCACAATACATGTACATAAAAAATAGAAAATACGGTAGTCCACTTACCACGAGGTTGCGAGCTTTGCGTCTAGCGTGGCACTGAACGACATCAGTAGGAAAAACACTTCATTTCCTGGAAGAAAGGATAACAACTTTTTTAGCGGGTAAGGTTTTCTAGACGAGAGCACCAGATTTTAACTGAAAACAATCCAGTTCGAGGTTATCTTGTCCCATTAAAAATGAATTTATTGTCGTAAAATAATCATATTACATGGAAGGACATTTATAGCAGCAGGTTTCAGACAAAAACATCTGTCGCGCAGTTTACTAGGGAAGTTCTTGTAAGACATTCATCAAAACGACTCGCAGGCTATACAGACGGCCGTAGCAATTGCTCAGTGACTTAGCAGTATTATACACAATCGACCAGAGAATTGAGAAACTTCAAAAAATGCAATTTACGGCAAGAAGTTGCACTCACAATTTCATTTCCGAGAATTCTGGCCACAATGCAGCTGTGATTATAATAGCGGTAAAAAGAAAACAATAGAGTAGGACAATTCCCATTAACGACAGGTGGTAGGAAAAAAAGAAAATTTGCCGAATTATTCTGAACGACAAATCCGAATATGCGCTTTATAACTTGATTCTCATAATTTGTCAAGTTATTCCGTTCAAAACCGCTCACGGAGGCGAGCTTCAATTCAGGATATTCTCCGAGATGCTACTTTGGATTTGGCTAAAAAAATCTACTGTAACTCACAGTGAACCTCAGAATATCAACAAAAACACCCCAATTTTGTGTCCAGCACCTTAGTAACCCTTACATAAATGTTGTTAGAATTATCAGGAAATTTGTTTCCGGAACACCATAAAATTTGCCTGATACCTAACCTACCTACAAAGCTTTTTAAACGCTCATAACTTCTTTCGTAATTTGTTCATAATTAAAGGCAGCATACACGCTCAAAAATGATACCAATTTTATGGCATGATTCGAAAGTCTGAAGCTATTTGTATTCAGAGATAATGAAAAAACCGGAAAAAATCGACTTAAGTGAAGATATAACGGTTCGTTCTGTATTGGCCCAGATGTGGACGAGTTGTACCGCATCGGCTGAAATAGCGGAGTTAGCGACAAATTTGGTGGGTAACGACGCTAATGTACTCGTACGGCCCTTTCTGGAACGCCTACGACGTTAGAAGCGTAAAAATGAGCCAAAATGACCGTAATCGAGCATTGAACATTTGTATTGAGGGGCGGAGCCCGTTGCGGTGGGCGGGAAAAGGATGACTTTGTGACTCAATACGGCTCAAATACGGTCATTCTAACTTATTTTCATTTCTTCCAACTTCGTGAGGGCTCTTCTAGGGCCCGTACGACCCCAATAATGTAGCTATCTCAACAACTTTTGCAAGCGTGTATGCTGCCTTTTAGTACAGTACCGCGCATGCTTTTTTTTTTTTGCAAAAACAGCGTTTTGCGGCGTTTTTTGAGCGCAAAAAAATGCCGCAAAACACTTTTCTTGCGAAAAATTTGCGCGGCATTGCAATTAAATAAATAAATAATTAAATAAATAAATAATGAAATAAATAAATAAATAAATAAACTAATAAACAGGTAAATATATAAGTAGAGCTTTCTTGATTGCAGCTCCCGAAGGCAAACTCGTATCTCGCGTTCAAAATGGCTCTAAAAATGTACATCTCATTTGACTTTGCCAGTATGACCAGAATTATTTTTCTTCTGAGACGTTGGCTAAATTACAGTGTTCCTACCGTAGTCTATTGTAATTTACTATTGAATGAATAAATCCTAAACTCATTTTAAACACATTGAATAACCTCCAAGGAGAGTTTCTGAGAATGATCTCGGCTCACTAGAAATAGAAGCAATAAACGCATTCTACAAACTTGCTCTAGTAAACTGCAGATTACCCTTTACTTTCAACGTTACCCGTTGCTAAGAATGAGCTGTTTGAGATGATTTATCATTTTTTGCGTATTGCAAGCTGAAAATTTGATTTTTTCTCTAAAAATGTTTTTTATTAGGGTTTTTGAAAATTTTTAATTCAATCAATTATCAATTCATTTAGTCCTTACTGTCACTAATTGATATCATACTTCTTGTTTACTTATTTTGATATTTCTCAAATTTTTCCTAAAAGTTTAGGTATGAATTGTTTCATTTTTATCTTCAGACTATTCATATCTCTAACTACCCCAGGGCTCTTCAGTAATGAGGGTTTTTAGGGCCTAAACTATATCTAAAATTTAGTGAAGTGTTCCTATCGTGGCGTCCTCTCCAGATAAGTACCTTTCAACAAGGTGCTGAGTTGATCGCAAAAAGCTTAGCTCCGGACGAGATTGAACCAGCATAATCCCTTTCCGGGGAGCGCCATATCGCACTGCACCACCGATGCCCCAGCGCCGCTCTCGCTCAACTGTTCGGTAAATCTTCATCGAAGCGAATTTTTTTTCATTCACCGAAAAAATCTTCACCGAAGCAAAAAACAACATCCAACAACCAAATATGTATACCTGTACTTTAACTCTAAGCAGGATACCTCATGTTTTGCTCCCAGAATCCCTATGGGAACTACATGCGATATTGGGGTGGCGAAGGGCGCCGCTCGCGGATTTCTGGACACGCACTACCAGTTATACCTGGGATTTTCATAGTTTCTAAAGTGCGTGCGAAACGTTTCCTTATTTGGTCCAGAAGGCTGGAATTTCTGGATGGGAGAAATTGTGGCGAGGGGCGAATTTTTTTCGACCCGCCCCCCCCCAGGAATATAGCTCCATGCTACATATTTTTCTGAGGACATGGGTCTCGAGGTGTTCTCAAAAATCTTTGAAGATTCTCCAGACCAGACGGAAATCTCTATATTTCCGTCGTAAAAACTCGCAGTTGGAGACCAAACTTTTTTGACAGTCTTCAAAACAGCGGTTATTCTCCCATTTTCAGAGAAAAAAGCTTCATGGATAAAATAGATTCCCATTTTTGCACATCAATGGATCCCTTGAAGGTTCATTGACTTTACACAGAAATGAAATCAACTCTGAAATCAGTTTTTGTGGCTGCATTGGGTGGTCGTCGGATGGAGATCAGTCCTGATTATCAATAGAAACTTCCCGCACAATCTGCCTCGCAAGGGTGGCCATTTTGTCTGCTGGAACCCGTCTGCCTTGCGGTCTCCCGATTAACCCTTGGTGAGTTTTTGGCTTAAAGTCTGCTATTGGCCTTAACTACCTAAACTTGAGTCTGTTAAGCTACACTAATGCATGTAAAGTCGCTGCTATTCTATCTATGTTTCTACATAAACGTCATCGATGTGGGGTCCAAAGATGACTCGTCCACTAACTTCCTCACTAACTTTATGGGTAAGTCTAGAAAATCTCTCTGCTGAATATGACCAATGTTTGAAAAATGTGTTTCAGGTTCATTCCGTGGCCCAAATGCCATCAATATCACCCAGTTCCTGTCCACATTTCGCATGCCGGCCTGCATGAAGCAGTGTCTTCCTGAAATCGATGGACTTCTGACGGCTTTGTCAAAGACCAACGAGACCGGCGACATGGCCCTGCTCTGCAGGTTAGTTTGGAATTCAGAATCCTAGAAGATTCAATCAAATGGATTTGCACTGTCACTTTTGGACGCTTGAGCACAAAAAAACTCTACTTTACTGATGTACTGGACGGATTTTTTTTTTCCAAAAGTTTCCACACAGCAGAAATTTTTCGCAGTTTTTTCCTAAAAGGTTACGGTAGGCATACTGTGGTTTCGTCAGTGTCCCAGATTTAGCTGCAGCTTTCCCTAGGAGGTCATTTGGAAGTTCTAATAACGTTTGCCCTATCCAAGTTTTAATCATCTATACGCCATGTATGGCAGATTACTGTATGTAAGTTGTTAGATAGCATAACACCTACAGTAGCCCACCGTAATCGTCAGGAGAAATTCGGTAATAAACTCAGTTACGGTGTTTTTTTTTGACAATTGGGACGACCAATGAATTTTTGGCCGTACAAAGTGAGTGCTTTCAACATTTCAGCGAGCTGCAGTCGTCTACACACTGTGCGTCTTCCGCCGGCTGTTCAAAGGTGTTCACAGAGGCGGCAGCCAGCGCTTTCCAGTTCGTCTGCCTGGAGAACATTCAGGGTGGGACATTCTTTCTCTAATCGGAATGTAACCATAGGGAGTGCCCTAGTCGTGAAAATTCGAAGGCAAGGGTAATTCGGAGTTACCCAGAGTGCCTAACCATGATAATATCGGGCTTTTTCGTGGTAAAAAAGTTTGTGAAAACTCAAATCTCATAGCTTTTTTTCAGATCAAATAAGGTAGTCAGAGTGTGTATCAATTGCTTTCTTTAGCTCCGTAAACAGAAAGAGTTTCCAGTTTCATTTCCAAAAAGTGGGAAAATCCACGAGTTACTAAAGGGAACAATATTACAGTCTCCTGAGATGTGAAGGTGGTTTCATTATATTATATGTGCGCACGCAGACGGTCTCCAGTTGTTGCTGTGGAGCTGCAGTGGTGTTGATATGATGTTGCTGAGCTATTGCTGACAAGTTGCTGTGGTGTCGGATGTTGCTAGATGAATTGCGGAAGGAGTTGAGTATCCTTGGCAGGGCTCCTGCTGAGTAGCTATTCGAGCCGAATTCTCGGGTTGTGGTCTCAAGGCACAAGGATGGAGGAAGTGCCCTCTATTTTTGGCTCGAATCCCCTTGGGGCTACTTTTTTTGAATGAAATAGCCAGATATTTTGGACTGCGAAGAAAGGGTCAACTCTTCCAGTTTTGTGCATAGAGACCACAATCCTAAAATTTCTTACTTGAAGTTGCCTTGTAGTTGTCATGGAGTTGCTTTGTAGTTGCCTTGGACTTGCTCTATAGTTGCCTTGGAATCGCCTTAATGTCGCCTTGATGTTGCCTCGGAGTTGCCTCAGAGTTGGCTTGGAGTTGCCTTGGAGTTGCCTTGGAGTTGCCTTAGAGTTGCCTTGGAGTTGCCTTAGAGTTGCCTTAGAGTTGCCTTAGAGTTGCCTTAGAGTTGCCTTGGAGTAGCCTTGGAGTTGCCTTGGAGTTGCCTTAGAGTTGCCTTAGAGTTGCCTTAGAGTTGCCTTAGAGTTGCCTTAGAGTTGCCTTAGAGTTGCCTTAGAGTTGCCTTAGAGTTGTCTTGGAGTTGTCTTGGAGTTGACTTGGAGTTGACTTGGAGTTGCCTTGGCGTTGCCTCGGGGTCACTCCAAATTTTCTCGGAAAAATAACACATATTGGGTGGGAGAAAGAAGAAAAATTTCCAACACAAGTCAAAATGTTGTTCAGTACGGTCTCTCGTGGGAGCAAAACAATCCTCAATTTTCCCCAATGGGTCGGAACCCCTGAGTGGGCTAAATTCCCACATGAGCGCTAAATTTGTTTCGACATTTTCATGTGTACCGAGTCATTTGCTCTAGAGTTGCCTTGATGTTGTACTGGGGTTGCCTAGAGTTGCCCTAAAGTTTCCATAAGGTTGCCCTAAAATAGTCCTAGAGTTGAATTAAAGTTGCTACAAAGTTGCCTCAGAGTTGCCCCAAGTTGCACCAGAGTTGTCTCAGAGTTACTCTAAAATTGCCTCAGAATCGTCCTGGATTTGTCCTAGGATAGCCCTAAAATAGCTTTGGAATAGTCCTAGAGTTGTCGTATTGTTGCTGTAGTTGAAGAAGAGTTGCAGTGGACTTAATAATGGTGTTGACGATTGGGTTGCATAGAGTTGCTGTGTAGTTGGTGTAAGGTTGCTATGAAGTTGCGGATGGAGTTACTGGGAGGTTGCCGTGGAGTCGCGGATGGAGTAGCGCATGGAGTTGCAGATGGAGTTGTCCTATAGTTGCTATAAAGTTGCCCTAGAGTTGCCCTAGAATTGCCCTACAGTTGTCCTAGAGTTGCCTTTGAGTTGTCCTGTAGCTGCCTTAGAGTTTCCCTAGAGTTGCCCTAGAGTTGCCCCAGAGTTGCCCTAGAGTTGCCCTAAAGTTGCTGAGGAGTTGCTCCAAAGTTGTCCGAAGGTGCCTTAGAAGTGTCCTAAACTTGCACTAAAGTTGCCCGGAAGTTGCTATAAAGTTGCTGGCAGATTTAATGTTTGTTTTTCAGAAATTTCCGAGACGATGGAGTGTGTTAAGGATCGAGCTATGGATGTTCAGCCGGAATGCGAAAATCAGTGCGCTGTTCAGTCACAAATCATCGACGACGCCTCAAACAACAACATGGAGTCCATATTTGAGGTTCCACGGTTATGCAAGTAAGAGATTTTCTGGTAGACTTTTAGAATTCTTGGCTTACCTGGTTTTACAGCTCTACGAGATGTTTGCTGACCTGCTTCAAGAACAAAATCGATGCGAAATGCAAAATAGGAGAGAAGAATCTTATGGACAGTCTCCTGTCGGCGGTAATGAGGGGAGAAGATCATGGATTTGAGAATGCTCTGGACTGGATCATGCCGGATAGCTGTCGAATGAAGGTTGGTGTCAGGGCCCGTGTTCGACTCTTGTCCAGATAATTAAGTTTGTCCTCTTACAGAATTCGAACTCTTCCTCCGCCTCCAACTCCAATTCCACATTCCATGTTGGACAGGTGGGTTAACCCTAGGTTGTCTTTGCCTTTGGTAAACACGCTATTCTGTCCTTCAGGTGCCACGTCGACCTCCATTCAAATCTAGCGATGTGTCTGCGAAGAGTGATCTAGGTTTCTCAAAAGCCAAGCCACAGGACCCCACAAAGATTAACCGTGTGCCGACGAAATCTAACCCTCAGGGTGGCAACAGGTCTGAACCACTAACCGTGCGTCTTCCTCCTGGCACTAAAGTTCCGGTTAATGTTGGTGATCCTGTTGAGGCAGCGATGATCATTGATGGAGAGGTATGAGTGTATTTGTCCTTCTAAGGCTATTCTAAGATCAGGTGGGACCAAAATGTTGTCTCGATTCAGGTTCGCACCCTTCGCTACCAGCTGTTTGACTGGCAGGGCAATCCGGTGCCATCGCCGGACTTTGAAACACTGGCGAAGATTATGACGGTGAGTAAAGTGAGTGTTAGCCTAGCACAACTTGCCTATATTTCATGGCTCTTTCCCTTTCAGCTTCAACTCCTACCCTTCAAGTTCCCTCCTGGACGTCCTCGAGAAACGGTGGTTCTCCCCTCTGAGGACGACGAGAAGGCAGCTGAGAAGCGTGTCGAGGAAAAAAGTGAGTTTCTGCGATTGGATTTTTAAGAGCAACTGCTGCCCTTTTTCGGCTGTTTAGAGGTAAGGTCGAAATATTTACTGCAAATGAGGCTGTAAATCTGAGAATTTTCACCGAGAAATAGCCCATCAGGCTCCGCAGCGGCTCCTGGTGGGCTATTTCCCGACTGTTTCGCGGCGAGCATTATTTAGCGGCTAATTCTCGGATATTTCGCGGCAAGCAGGCATCTCGCGGCTATTTCTCGGCTGAAACTCTCAGAGAAGCTGACCTTCTAGCTTCGTATAGACCCTATGTAGTTGGGCTTCCCTGCAAGATGTTTTCACAAGGACAAGCGGTGGATTCCATTCTGCGTGGCTACTGAATAAAGGTCCTTTCGCTAGTTGTGTCTGAACCGGAGACTGTCCACGAAAGGCGCCGTGACTAGGCGCGCGCGGTCGCGTCACGGCAATCGCTGACCGTTTTGGCAGAAATAAGGAGCAGCTGCGATCGGCTTCGAAAACTTATGTTCAGAAAAGGGCTTTGGCCAAGTCAAAATGTTCGTTTGTTTTCCCTCTCCGTCTGCTTCATTTTTTTCTCTCTCTCTCTTCCTGTCTCTTTTCTTTTCCATCTAATTCTCTCTTCCTTTCTGCCTTTCTCTCCTTGCTCCTCTCTCCCTGTTTCTCTCACATCCTCCTCACTCCTTTCTCCAACTCTTTTTCTATCCTATTCTCCCTTCTATTTCCTCTCTCCCTCACCATCTCTGTATACGTTTCTCATTCTCCTACTCTCCCGTCCCTTCCACTCTCGTCTCTTTATCTCTATCTTTGTCTTCATTTCTCTTTTAACATGGGTCTTGCCCGCTGCTGTGCGGTTTCTTAGAACTATTTTCTCTTTCTCTCTTTTTGCAGCTTCCCTTTTCATTTTCTTCTTCTCTCTTCGTCTCTCCCCCTCACTCTCGCTCACTCTCCTTCACTCTCCCTCACTTTCCCGCATTCCCTCTTTCACCTTCTAACTCTTTCTTACTCATACCTCCCTCCTCCCTTCTCACCAGGGCTGTGCGTAACTGGATTTTGTAATTTCGTAAATCGTAAATCGTAATTTTCCAAATTCCTCGTGGTTCGTAAATCGTAATTCGTAACTGATAATTAGTAGTAAGCCCACACATAACCCAGACCTCATTCGATGTGTAAACACCTAAGCATTCCAGATGAGGTGTTTCCATATCGGAGAAGGTTTGAGAATGTGTTTCCAAATAACGCTGTTTTGAGCAGTACATGAAAAAAATCAGTATACATACGCGAGATATTAACGACTTCAATAGACAAAATTGAAACGCGAACCCTAATCAAACACAAAACCTATGCGATGTTTTGCAGAACATTAAAATACGAGAACATAGCGAATCACCGCTTCACCAAGCACTGCTCAATGATGGGAGCCAAGGAGCGCAACACTGTGATGAGAGAAAATAGCGTTTCGATAGGCTTAACCTCAATCTTTCAAGGGAAGGATAATTGGGCAAGGTTGCCATACCAAAGAGTTATTCACGCCGCTGCAAAAGCACTTCTTGACGCAGAAATCAAGTCTGCCCTCCACATTTGTGAAGCGTTACTCTGAACGGAGTTATATGCGTTCCTCCCCATAAATATAAGTTTGTTGGGGTGAAAACAACGGTTCGAGAGGTGAAGGTTTTTCAGAATTCTGGATTGCAGAAAGGTGAACGTTCTCTATAAATCTGTGATTTCAAAAATAAACTATTTTGAAATTTTTTTCTTTTGCTTTTAAAATTTGACTGAATTCTCAATTTCAAAAACATTCAATAATCTTTTTGAAAGGTTGAAACTGTGCTGCCATACTTTTTTGTAAAATTGTTCCGAGCTGATACTGTTGACGTTGACTGCAGCTTTGCACGAGGTGGTATCAGGCTTTATTCGACGGTTTCGCCTTCTTCATATTCTGAAAGAGCTAAATCCAGTTATAAACATGCAATCGAACACCGTAGCGGTTGACTCTCTTCAGAAATTCGACTCCCAAATTTCCAAACTCATATAATATCGGTTTGGAAAATTCGGATTCGAAATCCCGTAGAGAGTTTACCTTTATGGTGTTTGGTTTTTACAGCTGGATTTGGCTCTTTCAGATTCTGGTCAGTCGAATGAAGCCTGATACCACCTCGTGCAAAGCAGCAGTCAACGTCAACAATATTGAACTAATGCCGAGGTTCAACGAGAGTCGGTAACTGTTTGAAACTGACTCTTGGATTCGCCACTTTTCCTCTCGTAGCTAATTGCCTTCGGGATGTACATCTGCCAGAACTTGTTTCGGAAAACCCCATGAAACTTTTTGTCGAATAGTTTTCAGGTCAGAAAAATATTTTCCCGGTCATTCAGCAAATTCCAATTCACAAAATACCAGTTTTTTGCTTGTAACTTTTGAACCGCTGAAGATGGATGCGTAGCGATTGTTTTCGAAATCTCCGTGAACTTGTACAATGAGGTGCACATTGGGTTTCAACCTTTATTTTTTATAAGCCAGCCAGGTATTTAGAGCCAAACCTCATATTTAATTTCCATATCGGGGTGGAATTCTTGTCCGCAGTTGCAGACGACCGCTTCTGCAGCCTGCAGCTTAAAGGCAGTGTCCACGATAAAAATCTTCTTGTGTTTTACCGCCTACATATCTTGAAAACGGTCCTATGCTGATTCCAATAATGTCTCTGAAATCGTACAAGACCTCTTGGGAACGGAGTTAGGGTCCCTCAAACACTGATCTAGGGAAGCATGGTGGACGAGTTGTCCGAGGCTTGTAACTTCCGTCTTTTGCAGCCGATGTATGCGAGCTTACCTGGGTAAAGAGAGAACTTGAGAATGAAGGGTAGAACTGGGCTACTGATCGGAAACCATCGCTCATCCCACGATCTCGAGTTTTCTTTTGTACACGTCGGAATGCGAGCATTGCGCTTTTGGGGTTTGCCTTGCGCTCGAAGTGGCAACTTCGGGCTCTTTTGGGGCTCTTCCTGGCCCGTTTTCATGCGCTCTTTCGACGTCAACGTTACAGTGTGCTTCTCAACTACCTATTCCTAGTGAAAACTGAAACACATTTTTTATCGTGAACACTGCCTTTAAGCATTATCGTGCTTGGACCTCGTGGTCCCAGCATGATTCTGCTTGCACGTGTTGCAACAGCGGTTGTCTCCAACTGCGCACCGAAATTTGGCTCTGATATACAGTAGCTCCATCAAATGTCTGCGTCTCCCGTGTTCATCATGAGGGTGGTCACTGACAGAAGCGGAACGGTCGGTCACACTTGAATTTCGTTATCAACATTTATATTTCACCATGTCCGACCTACAGGTGACTACGCCCGGCTGGGAATGCCAGGGTAAGGTTGCATCGAAAATTGAAATCTAGAAGAATAATCAAATATCAGGTGTGAAAGAAGTGGTAAATTCGTCTATACCCTAGACAACAAACTAACATTGTTCCCTCAACCACATTTTCATGATTTGTTACGATTTGTTACGATTCGTTACGATTTTGGCCCGAAATTTCGTAAATCGTAAATCGTAAAAAAATTGCCAAAAACGCCCGTAATTCGTAAATCGTAAATCGTAATTCGTAATTACGCACAGCCCTGCCTCTCACTCCCTCTCTACATTATTTCGCTCTCTCTCCCACCCTCCATGTCCCTCGCCATTCATCTATCTCCATCCACTTCTATGTATTCATTTTTATGTCTTCGTTTTTTCATCTCTCCATCTTTTCCTCTCTCTCTCTCTCTCTCTCTCTCTCTCTCGCTCTCGCTCTCGCTCTCGCTCTCTCTCCCTCTAACTCTCTCTTTCTTCCTTTCTCGCTCTCCCCTCCTCGTCCCTTCCTCTTTTCCCCTCCCTGTGCCTCCCTCCTTCCTCCCTGTCCCTTTCTCTTTCCTGCTCTCTCTCCTCTCTCTCTCCGCTCGTGATCCATCCTCCTATCCCTTCATCTTCATCATCTCTACTCCTCTTTTTCCCATCTTTACCTTCCTATTTCTCCAGTCGCCAAACTTCATACTTCTACGCTTTTACGTTTTTTTTCTCTGTGTGCACTCTATCTCTCTTATTGTGTCCTTACCTCCATCTATTCCTCTATCTCACTCTCTGTCTATAGATGTTTGCCTTATACCCCTATTCATCTATTTTACTGATTTCTCTATATCTATTTCTCTTAGTCATCTTTATCCTTGCTCTCCTTCCATCTCTATTTTTGTACCTATCCTTCTACTTTTCTGTTTCCCCACTCTCTCTCTCTCTCTGCCTCAATATGTCTCTCTGCTTTTGCGTGTCCTTTTTTACCACCGTCTCTATCAACAATCTCTTTACATCTCTCTCCCTTCTTCCTCTTTTCAGCTGTCTATCTCAATCCCTCCTTATTTTTGTTTTCTTTCATTCTCTCCACTATGTTGTCTCGCGCTTTTCATCTTATTTTTATCCTCCTATTCCCTTTGAGAAGCACAAACTACCGTAGCAGACCTTTGAAAATAGCGATTTGATCTGAGAATTCGAAATAAAGCGAGTATTCAAGGTGTTAGTAAAGTAAAACATGAATAAAAATATGTGATTTAGTTGCTGTGGAGGACAAGATGTCAAAGAATCAGACAGTTGAGGGAGGTGACTGGCGTTCAGAAGACGGTCCAGAAGTGATCTCCAATCGAGGAGGAGTCAAAAACGAGGGTGTTGGTATAGCCATCGGCCTTATGGTGTTCGTCGTCACGGTTTTCTACTGGGCATGGGAGACCGCTCGAGAAGTATAGGCGACAGAAATACTACCATGTATTTATAGATGCTCATGTTTCACCGTACTAACACCCTAAATACTGTACTAGTCCTACTGTATATAATATCTTACTGTGCCGCATGTTAATTTTCTAGTCCATCTGTGAATTCTGTGGATATTTCACTGCTCAGCATGTGTTTTTGAGCCGAAACTTGCGTGTTTCGATAAAGCTTGTAGACTACTTGTGCACATTGATTTTTTTAGGATTGGGTTAACTCACTGGTCTTAACAGCTGTGACCCCCTATTCTTCACCCGTCAGGTTCTAGATTGTTCCTGTGCTCAATCATTTACCTAACTTTATGTCACTTACTCATCACTGAACTAGGGAGTATTTCACGGCGGTAGCGATGAGTGTGACTTGTGGTGGGCGTCGACTGCATTCCAATAACTTACCCACCTAACCCATTATAACAAATGAGTTGGAAAAAATAGGGCACCGAACTGTGTAATATTTATATTGGTCTGCAGAATCTGGTTTGTGACTGGGGAAAACAAGGTGGAGTTCCTTGTTCAGGGTGAATGACTAAGGCTTGGGAGGATGTGGAAGTTAGTGGAAAATATTACAAGGGACGTATCTAGGGCGATTAACGCATCTGCTTGCATACGAATTACACTGTAGGTATCACTTAGGCCATTATTACAGTAGAATCGCATGGTATCCCTTCCCGAGCTGCTGATTCCGAGAAGTTATAGTCTGTTTATAGCGGAGTGGGCCGCGGGCCGCCGTGTGCTACTGTAGTCGATGCGTTCTCGGTCGACCCCTGTACGCGTCGGAAACCCTACCGAGCGACCGACACGTCACTTCCGTCACTCAGAGCTCATCAGCTGGACGGCGGAATGGCTTGGTGGATTGGCGAGAGTAGCGGTTGGGACTTAACTGTCACTAACGGGTCACCGATGCATACCGGAATCAGCCGAGAACGCATCGATTACCGTAGTAGAGGGCCAATAGAGGACCAGTGGCGGACCACGAGTTGTGTGCTTCGTTACAAACAGGATGAATAGGCGTTTTTCAAGCTCTGCGAATCCGAAAAGGTCACCTCAGGCAATTTTTGTGGTGCTTAATGAATCGGATCAGGCGCAAAACTTGTATTCTGGGGTTGTTGTGCTGAGAACGAACTCTGAAAGTTTTGGCCGAGAAATAGCCGAGAAATGCCTCATTAAAGCGTAATAACCGCCAAGTAGCCGCCGATTAATGCTCCCCGCGAAATAGCCGTGAAATAGCCGGTAAACAATGCTCGCCGCAGTTTGGCCGCCAAATAATGCTCGCCGCAAATTAGCCGAGGAATAATGCTCTCCAGGTAGATATACGGCGCATTCCAAAGGCATGATTGAGATGTCATCACCTCGTTTGGTTCAAATACCCAAGTTTGAGGTACATGGACCTCGTTCAGCCTCTGGAGACCCCGCCTAAGCGCTGGCGGCCCCAGGTGGTGGCTCGGCGAGCCGGCGATGCTTGCGTCTTGGTTAATTTTTCTATACTTCAAAATATTTTGCGGTTATATTTCGGCTATTTCTCGGCTGCTTCTTGTTCGTTCCGTTGGAAACCGAGAACTAGCCGCAAAATAGCCGGCAAATAGTCCAACTGGAGCCGCGGCGGAGCCTGGTGGGCTATTTCGCGGCCGAAATTCTCAGAGAATCTGGTGCGCGTTTCGCACTTCGTACAAGGGTGGGGCTATTCTATAATTGCTGAACACGATTACGTGGTTCATTTTCGGATTTTCCAAACAATGCTTTGCGTTTTGAAACGAGGAATTGGTACAGAAACTACCGTTTTGAGCTTGTAACTTCTTGAAACCGGTGGCTCGGGGCTGGATACTGCGCAGTTCTACTACGGAAGCCCAACAGATACTGACAACGTTCAGTTGTGTTTAGCTCTCTGAACACCTTTTGTTAGTACACAACATGGAACAGTCGCCCTGACCCTTTCAGTTCGAGTTCCATTCGGGGACACTTCGCTTGACTGGGATATTTTGAGCCACAATGAGTCTCCTACATTAGTCAGCTTGGCCATTCCATATGAAATAGTCCTTTCTGTAACCATTTTCGGATGTAGAGTCCGAATAGGCCCTTCTCAGCTGCCTAGAACCACTCTGAAAAAAAAGTTATAGACGTTTTCCCCTACTTTTCGTACCCAATGGACTTTCGAGAAAGCGCTGTAAGCTTTCGAAAATCTGGTGGCGGACCTCATAATCTTGTTCATCTTCTAAAATGACCCCCTGGATGAAATTTCGGCGGAAAATCATTTTCAGAATTTAGCTTAGAGTAATAGCGTTTTGGACTTGTACGAATTGTTGATTGAGCGTTTAGTTATGAACATAAATTAGGGAGTTGTGAAAGCGTTCAGGAAAAATGTTTCAGTTTTGACCTAATACTTTCCCATATTCAGAAAAATCAAAACAAGTTACTTGTGATATAAATGTAACTCGCTTGAATATCTTAAGTAGCTTACATTCATATTGCATGTAACAAACATTTATAATACATGTAACTTGATTGTATATTGCATGTAAGTTACACTTATGTTACATGTAACTCACATTTATATTTTCACTATGGGTGACCATCACGTGACGCAGACGATACGCGACGCAGAGAGCGCGTCCCAGACCACACACTACGTCAAAAAATTTTGTGCGGGGCCTTTCCTGCTGGTGTGGGGTCAAGTATCTCAAACTTGGGTAACTGAACCAACAGCAACGCCAGTCGTAAGCCTACCCCACGACTTGTGCACTTTAAGTTACATGTAACATATCGGAGGCGCGCTGCACACAGTGTCCTCTAGGAAATCGAAAACAAGTCACTTGTAACATATCTGAGCCAATGTAAGTTACTTGCGACTTATCTCAGGTAATTCAAGATACATGTTACATATCGGAGGCGCGACGCACGCAGTATTTTGTCAATATGTTACGTGATAAGTCGCAAGTAACTTACATCGGCTCAGGTATGTTACAAGTAACTTGTTTCGGGCTTTTATGTTACAAGCATATCCCTTGTTTTCATTTTTCTGACTAGGGGTTCTTTGGGTTGCCGATCACGAATCTGAGGTTCATTTGCCTATTTTTCAAAGCTTGGGCCTCACTTCTTTCAAAGCTTCCCATCGGGGGAAATTTTGAGGCCAAAACGCGATTTTCGACTCTGGGTGATGCTTGGAGTGCTTAACACGAATCTGAGTTCCGTTCGTCAATTTTCGACCGAATACGGTAGATTAGAATGGGTACACGGTAGTTTGGTCAAAGTCTCAGATTAATTATACTCCGTTTATCTTGAATTGCACAAAATACGGTTCGCCAATAGTCCTCTAATTGGCCCTATAGTACCGTAGTGTACGTCCACGACGCGTTCTCGGCAGACCCGGGTGGCAGGGTGGGTGGCCGAGTGACGGCATCGACGAATCGATTGCTCTGGGTGCACACCCGGGTCTGCCGAGAACGCGTCGTGGGCGTACACTACGGTACTAGCGGGCCAATTAGAGGACTATTGGCGGACCGTGTTTTGTGCAATTCAAGATAAACAGAGTATAGTATGCGGGGATTGTTCGGGGTGCCGATTACGAATTTGATGATCGTTTATTGATTTTTTGATTACTGGAGTGGGTTTGGCCCCTTACGTGACATCGCACATCCATGACATTTTCAGCATCCTAGATTACCACAACATACAAGTTTTGAGCACAATCCAAAAAAAATATCAACACACCTTGAAAATTGGGTACCCTTACCTTGCCGCAAAGCATTGGAAAATCCCTTTACTTTTTTCAGTGTTTTTAGGCAGCTGCGAAGGGCATACTCGAACTCTACAACCAAAATGGTTCTAAAGAAATACATTTCTTTCGGAATGGCTAAGCTGAGAAAAAGTAGTTCTTTTGTCAGTGGTTTTACTATGGAGGCCAAAGAAATACTAGGAATGTAATTTGTTTCCGCAGATGCGTTTATTAATATGTACATTTCACTTGTTAGTGCACAAAACGGAGGAGTTGTTCTATCTCTTGTGATCCAAAATCAACTCGGGGACACTTCGCTTAGATGGAATCTTCTAATGTTCTGAGCCACAAGGGCCAGGTCAACTCATAAACTACATTTTTCTGTTCTGCGATCACAACCCCTACCTGAATGCTTCGAAAGCCTGTCCGATTGAGAGTGTCCGTTGACGCGGTCGGCGTGCGTGTCGCGCCGCTTCTGGTGGAGCCATTTTTTTCGGACCAGCCTTCGCACGACGGCGGACAGCTTGCTGGGATATCATTCAATATTTATCTAATGTACCTGCCAATCGATTTACATGTCCGAAAAATGTCCACGTCACGCCAGTCAACACGCATGCCGACCGCGTAGGCAGACAGTCTCATTCGAACGGGCTTCCGGTTCGATCTCCTTTGTAGCGATTTCCATAACACTGTATTGTATACGGAAGAAAAAATTGTTTTTCCATGCAAACATTTTCCCTGCTGACCAGATTCAACTTTATTCGGGAATCACAGGTCCTCAGAAGTTTCTGGTATAGAGCAGAAATCTGAGCACCGCTCTACTCCTCACTGACATTGTGTATGCTTCAACCCGTACGGGACAGCCGAGCGTCCACCCATGGTTGGTGTCTGGTTGCAGAAAGTCAGTGATGATCCAGCGCGATCAATGATAATGATAATACTTTGTGTGTCTCGAATCGGGCACACATACACACATCTACATAGACGAGCGCCGCCGAGAGCGCAACACACACACGCGGTGTAATATGTGGTCTCAAGCGCGCAAGCTCCCCGCCTTGTCCACTAACTGCTGCACTCTACTCGACCACCCTCAGGGCTCACGTGGAGCTATTCATCATACTCTGCTGCTAGTGCGCCCTTCACCTCCGCAAGTTTTCCTGCAGACTATGAGCTGTTTGGAGAGCTTACAGGGAACGATTCTGATCTTTTAGGCAAGAAAGTCGGTTTAGGTCGACACTATCTGGGCCAAAATGGGTAGAGAGGTTCTTAGTATAGCAAGCGTTTATGGGTGGTTCCACTTAAAAAGTTTTTGGCTGTCCTTCCGGTGACTCCGCCCACCTGACTTACCGCCACTTCGCCGTAACCGTCAACTGTCTGGATCGATTCTGCCTACTACTCATCATTAGGCGGCGGTTTTTTGAAGAATTTCCACGAACAATTCAGGCCGGGCGTCAGAGTTCAGATTCGTGACCTTTCTAATGAATGCAGGTTTTTTAGGAGTCTTCTGGCTTGCAAGATATTAACGCCAGCTGTCGCTCGTTGTCGCTCATTGTCGCTTGCTCTTACCATATGTACCATCCGATTTGAGATTACTTCTGAAATTACTTCCACTCAATGTTGCTGATGCCCTACATACCTGTTATCGTCTGGTGTTGCTAATCATTTGTCTCCGTTCACTTTCGCTGTCGCTCAATGTCGCGCACTGCCGCTTGCTGCTGCCTGTTAAAGCTTTGTGCCCAGTGTTGAACATAATCGTTGCTTACTTTTTTTTTGTAACAGAAAACGTCGCTTGCAGTCGCATGTTCTCACCTGATGTCTTTGACCAATGCATTTTCTCTCTTTCTGAATTCCGACGATGCTTGTGTATAGTCATTGCAGTGCGATAGTTTGCCGCATGTTGCTGGAGTGTGTCATGAAATGTCGCCTACTTTTGTCAACTGTGACCGCACTGTTCGCTATTATCTTTCAATATGCGCTTAAGTCGGGGTCATACTTCTAGCGACGAGACACGCGACGCAACCTTTATGTAGCATCGGTATGGACCGAAAATCGATGTGCCTGATATGCACTGTCACCGTCGTCGGTCGCGGGAAGTATGATCTCCGCCTTATGCTCCGTGCAGCTCCCTACTCCGTAAGTTCCTTCGATTCTTTGTAAACAGCCGGTTGTCGCCTTGTGTCGCGCACTGTCGCCTGTTGTCGCTCACCCTACTGCAAAGTCACTTCTCCTATTTTTTTTCTTCTTGTTGTCTATGCGTTCTGCAAAATGAAGTCGCCTGAACGTGGACGCTCTTGCCGTATGTCGCATACTGTCGCTCACTGTTGCTTGATCTAACTATATACACTGCGATTTGAGCTTATCTCTAAAAGTACTTCTACTCAATGTTGCTGAGGCGCTACTTGCTGTCGCTAATAGTCACTAGCCATTGTCCTCTGTTTAGTGCCGCCTAGCCCGTCTGCTGTCGCTCAGTGTCGCTCACTGTCGTTTGTTGCTACCTACCGAAGCCTTGCTGGACATTATGCATTTTGTACGGTTGCATCAGGAAATGCAGCTTGTTGCCGCATGTTCTCGCCTGATGTCGCTGATCATTCCACTCTGTCTCTTTCTGAACTTTGCGGTTGCTGGCCTGTACTCACTGCTGCGCGATAGGTTGTCTGTCGCATGTTGCCGCACAGTGTCGTAAAATGTCGCCTATTTCTGTCAACCGTGACCGCTTTGTTCTCTATTATCTTTCAATATGCGCTTGAGCCGGGGTAAGACTTCTAGCGACGAGCGACGTGACGCAAAGTTTACAATAAGTATGGACCGAAATCCGATATGCCTGATATGCACTGTCACCGTCGTCGCTCGCGGGAAGTATGATCCCCGTCTCGTGCTCCGTGCAGCTCTCTACTCTGTAACTTCCTTCGATTCTTTGTAAAGTGCCGGTTGTCGCCTTGTGTCGCTCGCTGTCGCCTGTTGTCGCTCACCCTACTGCAAAGTCACTTCTCCTATTTTCTGCACGCTCCTGCTGTCTATGCGTTCTCCAAAATGAAGTCGCCTGAACATGCGCGCTCTTGTCGTATGTCGCATACTGTCGCCTGCTGTGGCTCACTGTCGCTTGATTTTACTATATACCATCCGATTTGAGCTTATCTCTAGAAGTACTTCTACTCAATGTTGCTGATGCGCTACTTGCTGTCGCTAATAGTCACTACCCATTGTTCTCTGATTAGTGCCGCCTAGCCGGTCTGCTGTCGCTCAGTGTCGCTCACTGTCGTTTACTGCTACCTACCGAAGCCTTGCTGGACATTATGCATTTTGTACGGTTGCATCAGGAAATGCAGCTTGTTGCCGCATGTTCTCGCCTGATGTCGCTGATCATTCCACTCTGTCTTTTTCTGAACTTTGCGGTTGCTGGCCTGTACTCACTGCTGCGCGATAGGTTGTCGCATGTTGCCGCACAGTGTCGTAAAATGTCGCCTATTTTTGTCAGCTCTGGCGTGTCTGTTTTCTATCGTCTGCCGTTATCCACTTATGTCTACGTTGCACATCCCTCTTGCCTGAAAATTCCTTCAATTCTGTATAAACCGGCGATTGTCGCCTACTGTCGCGCACTGCCGCCTGTTGTTGCTTGGTGTAACCATAAGTCACACTTTGTCGCCTGCTGTCGCTAGCTCTCTTCGCGCTTCAATTTATTTCGTATACAACATATGACCTGCGTGCTCTAATCCACCAGATAATTTCTTTTTTGATGTCACCCAACCCGCCGGCTGTCGCAAAGTGTCGCACATTATAGCAATGTATCGCTTGCTGTCGGCGGCTGCCGCTTTCTCCTATTCACCATAATCTGCACAACACTTTTCTCCAGAACTTCTTCCTTTCCATGTCAGGTAATCTGCCTACGGTTGCTTAGTGTCGCACCTTCTCGCTCGGTGTCGCTCGGTCTGTTCGGCGGCTGTATTTTTCTCATATGCTGCATATGCTGCAACCAGAACGCTCCTCTATTTGAATATTCTTCATTCCAATGCCGCCTAACTAGTCTACTGTCACTTTGTGTCCCACGTTGTCGCTTGATGTCGCTCGCTCTTCCCAGCCAGCATCCACTTGTTCAGTGTAATCTTTCTTTGTGTCTGCTCTAAGAGTTCTCTCCTCTAATGTCACCTAAATTGCGTATAGTTGCCTAGCGTCGCTAATTGTCGCTCACTATGTTAGTCTGTGGCATCCCCTGTCCTTTCCTAGCACCGTATTAATACTGTCTATTCCGAATGTTTAACCGTTTTTCTCTCTGCTGTCGTTTAGTGTCGTGTGCTGTCGCCTACTGTCGCACACTTTTTGACCCATCTCATTCGCTATTCTGTGGCCATGTCTCTACCCTGAAAAATTTTCTTCAGTTCTGCTGCCGCCTGTTGTCGCTCAGTCTCACTGGCTGTTGCTCCAAGTCATTGCATCTGCAAATTGTCATCAATGTCGCGTATACCCGCTTACTATAACCTGTGGCTGTATACCGTCTAAATTGTGTCGACTCCACTCGTCCATTGTCGCTTGCGGATTAATACCAGTGCATTCTGCTTAGTATTGAACAGTTCATATTGATGTATGTGCATATACTCTTCTCGAAACTGTCGCTTTTTGTCGCACTTTATCGTCCTGGGCCATCTGCCTACTATAACCTACTACTGTATGACGATTATCCGTTGTTGCCTACTCATACGCTACGTATACCCGCTTACTATAACCTGTGGCTGTATACCGTTTACCGTCCTACTCCATCTTCAATTTTGAGACATATGTAGTTCTTTTTGGTTTCGCCTAGCCCGCGCCCTGTCGCCTATTGTCGCTCACCATCGCTTCCTATTTTGTGTCGCCTCTTGTCGCTCGTCATCGCCTTGTTTTGCTATATTTAGGCCAAGATCATACTTTTTGAGACCAGCGTCAGCGATAGCCCATAGAATTCATATCGATTCCCGGTAAATATAGATGGTAATCATGGCGTCGCGTCGCTCGTCGTTGGGAGTATGTTCCCGGCTTTGAAGCGTCGCCTAGTGTCTACTACCCAACCATTCCGCGTAGTGCTAAGCACTATAGTCGTTTATCGGTGCACACAGTTGCCCGTTATCGCACTTCATCGCCCAGTGTCGCCTGCCGTCGCCCAGTATTATGACCTACAACTATATGATGATTATTCGTTGTTGCCCACCTAGATCATTACTTCTTTGATTCCGAGAAATTTTCCTCTATGGTGTCGCTTAGCCCATACGCTGTCGCCTATTGTCGCTCACCATCGCTTCCTATTTTACGTCGCTTAATGTCGCTCGTCATCGCCTTCTTTTTCTGTCGATTGAACCCGCCACTTGCAGCCTGGTATCTATTACCGATGCATTCCGCCTAATGCTAAGCATTATAGTCGCTTATCGGTGGATACCGTCGCCCGTTCTCGCACTATGTCGTCCAATGTCGCCTACCGTCCCCTACTAGAAACTACAACTAGTATAGAACGATTATCCATTGTTGCCAATTAATATCCCCACTCTTTCTTCAATTTCGAGACATATTCCTCTTTGGTGTCGCCTAGCTCACGCCCTGTCGTCTATTGTCGCTTACATCGCTTTGTGTTTTGTGTCGCTTACTGTCGCTCGTCATCGCCTTCTTTTGCTGTCGCTTGAACCCGCCAGTTGTCGCCTGGTGCCTATTACCGGTGTATTTCGCCTAATGCTAAGCATTATAGTTGCTTATCGGTGCATACTGTTGCCCGTTATCGCACTTTGTCGCCCAGTGTCGCCTGCCGCCGCCCAGTATTATAACCTACAACTATATGATGATTATTCGTTGTTGCCCACCTAGATCATTCTTTCTTTGATTACGAGAAATTTTCTTCTATGGTGTCGCCTAGCCCGTACGCTGTCGCCTAGTGTCGCTCACCATCGCTTTGTGTTTTGTGTCGCTTATTGTCGCTCGTCATCACCTTCTTTTGCTGTCGATTGAGCCCGCCAGCTGTCGCCTGATGCCTATTACCGGTGCACTTCGCTTAATGCTAAGCATTATAGTCGCTTGTCGGTGCATACTGTTGTCCGTTATCGCATTTTGTCGTCCAATGTCGCCTATCGTCGCCTAATAGAACCTACAACTAAAGGACGATTATCCGTTGTTGCCCATCAGTATCCCTAGCTCTATCTTCGAATCTGAGAAATAGTTCTTTTTGGTTTTGCTTTGCCCGCGCCCTGTCGCCTATTGTCGCTCACCATCGCTTTGTGCTTTGTGTCGCTTATTATCGTTCGTCATCGCCTTCTTTTGCTGTCGCTTGAACCCGCCAGTTGTCGCCTGGTGCCTATTACTGGTGTATTTCGCCTAATGCTAAGCATTATAGTCTCTTATCGGTGAATACTGTTGCCCGTTGTCGCACTTTGTCGTACAGTGACGCCAACTGTCGCTCACCGACACTTCATACAATGTTCGCCACCTGTATAAGTCTAAAAGCGGCATTGGGATTTTCCCTGCTGTTACCTATCCGAAAGAAGCATCTGTCTCTCACTGTCGCTTGGCGGCCACGCTTACTCTGCGAACCATAGGTGGTTCACAGATCGTCTCCAAATGTGCTGGCAATTAGCCAGGTGCCTGGTGATAGTAAATCTACGTAAATGCGTCTGCAACCACTACAGACTGGACATTAGAACTGTCTTACCGTGGACGGGATGATGCATGAGAACCGAATAGAAAAAATCGGGCGTTCGCGTTTCCGCAACTGCGTAGCCGATGGCGCGACTTTGCGTAGGCCACTGCGCACTTTGGCGCCAGTCAGACTGCATATTTAGGCGCAGACACTTTCTTTAGTTCCGTTTTTCGTGGAAGATTTTCTAGTGGGTTTTCAGTGAGTTCCATGGGAGTTGGACCCTTTATCCTACATACTTTTGGACAGGTGGTATAAGTCATTCGGCGGTAATCTTTACCTGCGTTCATCGAGCGCAGTGAGATAACAGAGGTGTAAATCCTCTTAGTCGACAGGACCACGATGACCTCTATGTGAAGATATACCGACTAGTCAGCCCTATTTGCAGTCCCCAACAAAAAAAGCGGTTGTGAGGTTACGTATTTTCACCAAGTATACTGTAACCATGGCTGGCTTTGTTCCAAGTTTATCATCAATCAATAAGGAAACAGACGATAATTTTTTCTATAATACTTTTTCTCCGTTTCTTTCATTTTTTCGTCTTATTTCACATATTCTTATTGATATTGTGTGCCTGGGAAGGGCAAACTTGCCGTTTTTGACGATACCTGCGCTTTTTTCTCTAAAATTGAAAAGTTCGAAAAAATGCCGTCGACTATGGTGGGGTGTCCGTGGTGCAGCTAAGTGATCGACAACAAATTTTTTATTTTTTTCCTGAATTTTGTAGAAAAAGCACCGGAAACATTTAAAACGGGCAAAAAACAGTTGACCAGAAAAAAATACCAGCTGTTTCCCAAATCGATTTATGGTAAACTTGGGACAGAGCTAGCCAGAACTAAAGTCTGTCCGAATGAGACTGTCCGCCCAAACGGTCGGCGTGCGTTTCGAGCGGTACTCGCGGAAGGGTTTTCTTGAACGAGCCTTCCAATGCCTGAAAACAGCTGACCGGGGTGTTATTCACTGTTCTCTTAAGGCCGAATTAATCATTGTGTTAACCCTGGGTTTGCCGTTTTGGGTTGGGTTAGGCGCGTGCACCAACGCGATAATTCTGGCGCTGAATCCAACCCGAATTCACAAACCCAGGGTTTACGCAGTGACGAATCCGGTCTCTAATTATCTTGCTAATCGACTTACTCAGGCAATCGCTGCATTCAATGCGTGTCGAATATGCAATCAACTCGAGGACAAGGTGGTTTTGAGCACAGTCAGGGAGCGTGCTGCTAGGGAAGCACGTGCTCCTATTGTGTTTCAAATTACAGCACGTGCCCCAATAAATAAGCCGTCCTATGCGTTCATGATACACATTCAACTCGATGGCAAAACGATTGTCCAAAAAAGGAAAGTATACGAGGATACTCCTGAGACGGAACTGAGAGGTCGATAGCTTCGCCGGTTCAATTACCCAAGATTGTGGTACTTTACCCGCCCGGCCGCTGGAAGCCTCTTCCAATCGCTGACGGCCCTAGATGGTGCTCGACGAACTGGCCGCGTCGCAGGTCGGTGTGCCAGTCGCGTCGCGTCTGTGTGCTGCTACGATAGCGCTGGACTACCTTGCAGCACGTACTCCTGCGATTGAATTCGCGGAACATGTTCCTGCTATGAAATTTTGCAGCACGTGCTGCTGTTTGGAGCCCGTGCCCCTGTGATGAAGCCTTTCGATGGGTGCGGTCACTCGAGTTGAATTCATATTCGACACCCATTGAATGCGGCGGTTTTCTGAGTATAATTGTCTTTTTTACGACAGCTCGACGCGCACGCCGACCGCGTGGGCGACAATTCCCATTCGAAAGGTATTTAAAGTGCATGCTCAGTAAAAATACGCAACCACACCACCGCCTTTTTCCCTATATGTGGTATGCACCTTTTTTTCCTGCACTACTGGAAGTCACGGAAAACTGAGAGAAAAGTCTTCGTCATGAGTAAATGTTCCTCTTTTTCTTTTTATAATTTCTCATTCATATCTTTAATTTTTATTAAAATATTTATTTGTATTTTTGATTATCTAACTAAACTATTAGGTCTAGAAGTTAATTTCCGCGTTTTTGTTGTTATTGATATTTTGTAAAAAATAAAATTATTTTTATATAACGAATTTTATGTTATAATGCTCACTGTATTATCAGCTTTCTATTGATATATAACTTGCTTCACGTACCTTATAAAAAAAGTATTATTTTAGTTTCAGAATATGTCAACTTTTGTGCCGGAAAAACGCCATTTGCGGGAAGCTCTCCTTTTCCTTTTTCATCTCAAGAAGAAAGCCACTGACGCGCACCAAATGCTTGCCCAAGCTTACGGGGATGCTGCTCCATCCATAAGAACCTGCCAAGAATGGTTTCAGCGTTTCAAATCGGGTGATTTTGACGTTAAGGACAAAGATCGACCAGGACAGCAAAAAAGTTCGAAGACGAAGAACTTCAGGCTTTGTTGGATCAAGATTCGGCTCAAACGCAAGAACAGCTCGCGGCATCTCTCGGCGACACCCAAATAGCACTTTCTATTGGATTGAAGGCGATGGGGAAGATTCAAAAGGAAGGAAAATGGATCCCCTATGAGCTCTCAGAACGCAACAAAGAGCAGAGAAAAACAACTTCACAAATCTTGTTGGACCGATTCCAAAGAAAGTCTTTTTACACCGCATCATAACTGGCGATGAAAAGTGGGTGTACTACGACAATCCGAAGCGAAGAAAATCGTGGGTTAGTCCTGGTGAAACAACAACTTCGACCGCAAAACCAAACATCCACGGGAAGAAGGTCTTACTGTGCATATGGTGGGATCAACGCGGTATACTGTACTATGAACTTCTTCAACCTGGCGAAACAGTTACTGCGAATCGCTATCAACATCAACTAGCGCAATTGCGGCATGAAATCGAAGCAAAGAGACCAGAATGGGCGAGTCGACACGAAAAAGTCATATTGCTTCATGATAACGCTCGACCTCATGTTGCTCGAACGGTAAAGGATACGCTAAAAGAGTTCAAATGGGAAGTCTTACCGCACCCGCCGTACTCTCCAGACATCGCCCCGTCGGATTATCACCTTTTCCGGTCAATGGCGCATGGTCTAGCGGAGCAGCGCTTTCAAGATCGTCAAGATGTCAAAAAATGGCTCGATGAATGGGTGGAGGCCAAACCAGAAAAATTTTATTATGATGGAATCCATAAGTTACCCAAACTCTGGGAAATGGTTGTTATTAATGACGGAAATTATTTTGAATAAAAATTTTGTTTAAGTATGTCCAGTTTTCAATAGTGTAAAAAGCGTAAAAAAACGCGGAAATTAACTTCTAGACCTAATATTCTTTATTTTGTTTGTTTTTTCATTATTTCATTATTAATTAATTTGTTTATTAATTTTTTCATAGACTGTTTATTCATTTTATTCGTTTTTTCTTTCGTTTTTATTTATCCACTAGACGTAATCGTACATGGATCCTTAAACGGCATCTTCACTAAGGTGGGCAGATAGCTTCAAACAGTATTCGTAAAATTCTGTAAGGTTCTCGTCATAGTTGCAATATCGGCTTTGTCCAACTCGGCCGATAATGTACTCAGGCGATTCTCGGCCCCGAGCCTCACCGAATAGGAATCGGAGCCGCCTGACAGTTCGGCTCGTTCTACCAATCTCCGGGCTACTGCTGTTGCTGTTCGGGCCAACCGGAATAGCCCGGACAGCAACAGCAGTGGCCCGGACAGCAACAGGAGCCGACTCACAGATTGGAAAAACGAGCCGAACTGTCAGGCGGCTCGGGGCCGATAATCGCCTGAGTAGTTATGTACATCATGCAAAAACATCATGGGGGATAGTAGCGAAATGCTGCTGCTAAAAAGACTTCATTGCTGATGGTTGTCGGGTTTTTAAATCAGATGATTTTTCGGATTAGACCTTCATAGAAAATCCAAAAAAAAATGAAAGAATTGAAAAAAGTGTCCTTTGCTCGATTAAATGAATATTCGAGAAATTTTTTCACAATGTGCAGGCAAAATACACATTTTTTCAATACTTCTTTAATAATTCGCGAACTTCGTTTAATATCCTTGTCACCCCGGAAAGAAGGCGAGATCTCAGTGCTTCAATAAGGCAAAATGAAGCTATACCGCGCTTCCGCCGGGAGTCTGCCGCGACTTTTGCTACTGCCTTCTGAAATTTGAACCATCAACCCGTAAAAATTCATCGCTTTGTTGTTTGACGCGTTAGCGACAGAGCCGTGCCTGCTGCTGCGACTCACTGTAATCTGGGCGAATAAACTCGCGGTTATTTCGCGGTATTATCCCGGTAAATCCGCGATGGCTACTTCTCAGTAGTTCCCCTATGAACTTGTGTCATTTTCGCGGAACGGCCCGATCTCGTGGCAGTACCGCGTCAGATTCTCGTCAGTATTAAGGTCCGCGGTCGATTCTCGGTAGATCATAGGTAATTTCTCCCAGAGCAGTGACCGAATATTCGAAAACATTAAATCTGCCGAATATCCAAAAAATCGAATACATCCGAATCCAGATTGCGTAGAATACTTTGAAAAAACCCAATGAATTTAGATCCGGAGTGAATGGAATATTTGGAAAGACAAATGCTTCAGAATCTCGAATGGATCGAATATTCGAAAAAGAAAACGGGAATCGGAAATTCCGTACAAAATCGATTATGTTTTGAAGTGTTATCCCAACTGGGTCCCAAGTCTGACGAATTTTGGAACTATTGTCTTATCAAAGAGTTTGAACTCTCCCTTATATGTACAGAACGTGAAACGGGAAATTTTCTGTCGCAAAATCAGCTTTTTTTTTTGAAAATTTCTGAAGATTTCCATTTTTCGTAATTTTTTCGAGAAAAAACTGGAAATGAGGGCGCTGAACATCATTAGCTGATGGATTGAGGAAAAATTTTAGTTTGTGGTCTATGGATGTAATTTTCCACGCTAGTCTCATAAGTTTGATCTCCCGGGCGGCAGTTCCGCGTCTAATTCTCGGTAAAATCCAGGTGAATTCCCGGTTGATCCCAGTGATTTTTTCAAAGCAGTAACCGAATAGATGTACTTTGCTTCTCTGCGCCGAATTCCGGTCCGTAATTGCGTCTCGACAGGCTTTGCGGCCGCGCGCATTCGAGCCAGACGAGATTCCAGCGCCGTAGCCGCCGAGCTATTGACTCTAGGTGGGTTTCAGAAACTTGAAAAAAAAAACAAAATTGGAGAAAACTGTATAAAAAAGTCAAATCGAGTTGGCTTTGGCGCTGGAAACTCGACTGATTCCAGCGCGTGCGGCCGCAAAGCGTGTCGAGACGCAATTGCGGACCGGAATTTGGCTCAGATAAGCACAGTAGGTGGGTGGTTTTTTCGTTTTCTTTAATTTTCTCGGTTTCTTCTGCAACCAAACCCGTCCTCTGTTTCTTCATATATTAAAGTATTATATATAAATGAAAGCTAATTTTTTTACTTCCAAATGCCTCCGCAACAACTTCTAGGAGAGAAAAAATTCACGATGGTATGGAATTTTTTCTTTCACATTTTTTTTGGAATTATTTTCTTTATTTTTCTCTAACATTCATATATTTTTCATGATGATTTGGATTCGTAATTCTCCTCATGTGTTTTTTTAAGAAAAAAAGCTCCGGTTTAATCCCGATTTCGATCAATTTCGGAATGAATCCGGAACTATGCTAAGAAACCAATAAAAAAACAATAGTATAAATCACTGGAATGTAAGGAAGAAAAACAAAAAGAGAAAATTACAAAAATAAAAATGAAAAAAAATTTGCCACCAGCGTGATTTTTGTCTCCTCAAGAAGTTGCTGCAGAGGCATCTGGAAGGAAAAAGTTAGTGTGCATGAAGATATAATACTTCAATATATGAGGAAGCACAGAGAGACGAGTTTAGTCAAAGAAGAAACCAAGACAGTTAAAGAGAACGAAAAAAAAAACACCTTTAGTGCTTATCTGGGTCAAATTCCAGTCCACAATTGCGTCTCGACACGCTTTGCGACCGCGCGCTTTCGAGTCGGAAGAGTTTCCAGCGCTGCAGCCACCGTTGACTCTAGGTGGGTTTTAGAAACTGAAAACTAAACAAAATTGAAGAAAACTGTATAAAAATGTCGTATCGAGTCGGCTTTGGCTCTGAAAACTCAAATGACTACAGCGCGTGCGGCCGCAAAGCGTGTCGAGACGCAATTGAGGACCGGAATTTGACCCAGATAAGCACAGTACAATCAGCTGATCGGCCGCCGCGCTGGAAGATCGGCTCCGGCTCGAGCGCGTGCGGCCGCGAAGCGTCTCTGTATGCGATTGCGGAGCGGAATTTGATGCAGAGAAGCACACACAGTATGTATACCGCAACATGAAATTTGCCGAATATTCGAAAAATCGAATACATTCTAATCTCGATTGCGTAGAATGTTTCGAAACCAAATGAATTGATATCCCGAATAAATAGAATATTCCTGAAGTTGAACAATTCCGATTACCGAGTGGATCGAATACTCGAAAAAAAAGGAAATCAGGAATCTCTGAAAAAAATTCGATTAATGGATTGTCATGTTTCTCGATTCAGTCTGGAGTCAAATGAACTCTACTGTGAAGTGACTACTGTGTAACAAACATGGGGTTCGAACTTTCACCTTTATGTATATAACGTGAAGCGGGAAAATTTCTGTTGCAAAGTTTAGTTTTTTTTTCTGAAATTTATGGTACTTTTTCAATTTTTTTCATATTTTTTTGGCCAAAATAACTTTCGCCGCTAGTTTCATAGAAGGGAGCGAATGATTCAACTATTGGAATGTAAGAACTTTCGATAGGAGTGAATACATCCTTACTAATTTATCGATTTATTTGTATTTTGACTCTTATCGCTCTTATTTTTAATGAATTCCCGCTACAGGGAACAAAAAGCAAAGTCACTTACCCCAGAATTTTGGAGCGCAAAACCATTTCCCCAACGTCAGGTTCGATGCGTTGTCCGCAGTCTCCCAAAATCAAACAAACAGGCATATTTTATTTTTTCCAGAATTTTCTTCAAACAGTTTTTCTGCGGTATTTGAGTTTTCTGTGAATGCTTTTCCCTATTAACCTCTTTTCAGTGGGCTTACTTACCAAAAAACATCGAAAACTATAATAAAGTTCTTTTTTATCGTGAACATTGCCTTCGAAAGCTTGTTTTTGGCGCGACCGCAGCGACTACGCCATCGAACAGATACTCAGCCGACGATGACGTCATGATACACACCGTACGCGGAGTTACACGAGATTCTTCACACCAAGCACCTCACCTAACAGATGATGTGTCGGACAGATCGATGTTTGATTTTTCAAGAAAAGTTTGATGTTTTGCTTCCTCTCTGACACGTTTATCATACATTAGGTTTATAGTTTCTTCGTTTGTTTAGTGTTGACTGGATTTTGACACATTTGCAAAGTGACAATCTGGCGGACACACTTACGCAAAAACCTAGCCTATTACATATGAATGTAGGCTTATTTCTTCATTTTCAATGCGAGACATAAATCTCAAGCGCTGTACAATTTTCTCATTCAACAACCTTGATCTTGGCCCTCTTCTGCGCATCCTTCCTGCTACGGTCGGACGATGAAAAAGGAAAAACACTTCACTCAAATGCCGGAACACCGGTATTTTTCTGGGCTGGCGCCACAAAGTCGCCATTCACCGCCGACCGCTACGCTTTAGGCCAGTGTGCCGGGTACTGACGTTTTTCTACCTCCTTTATTCATCCGCAGGGTATGATATGATGATTTCGTACGACAACTGAGGCGCTTCCTTAACAAACTGTGACATCTAAAACAAACTGATTGCTGCGATTACGAAACGCCTTCGACCTAGATTCTATTCACACCGTCGGGCGCTTCTGAGCCAGTTCCATTCTACTATCAGTCCATTCTAGTCACAAACACACACACACACACACACACACACACACACACACACACACACACACACACACACACACACACACACACACACACACACACACACACACACACACACACACACACACACACACACACACATGCTCTAGAGCAGTTTCAGTTGTCAACACCAGGCCGATAGGCTATCGCCTCATAAACTGCCTCGCGTTGACTACTTAAACAGGACGTTTTGCCGTCAGAGACCTACTTTTTACTTAAAAAAACTAGGTATTTTTTCTACCTTATCATGTTCTCTTGTGTCGTTTATGCATCCTATTTAACAGCTGACATAGCATAACACAGCATAACATAACATAACAAAACATAACATAACATAACATAACATAACATAACATAACATAACATAACATAACATAACATAACATAACATAACATAACATAAGATAACATAACATAACATAACATAACATAACACAGCATAACATAACATAACATAACATAACATAACATAACATAACATAACATAACATAACATAACATAACATAACACAGCATAACATAACATAACATAACATAACATAACATACCATACCATACCATAACATAACCTAACAGTACATAACATAACATAACATAACATAACATAACATAACATAACATAACATAACATAACACAGCATAACATAACATAACATAACATAACAACATAACATAACATAACATAACACAGCATAACATAACATAACATAACATAACTCAGCATAACACAACATAACATAACATAACATAACATAACTATAACATAACATAACATAACATAACATAACATAACATAACACAGCATAACATAACATAACATAACATAACATAACATAACATAACATAACATAACATAACATAACACAGCATAACATAACATAACATAACACAGCATAACATAACATAACATAACATAACATAACATAACATAACATAACATAACATAACATAACATAACATAACATAACATAACATGACATGACATGGCATTGCATGATATAACATAGCAAAACATAACATAACATAGCATAACGTAACATAACGTGACGTAATATAACATGGAAACATAAATACCTAGAATCTATCCTTTCGTCAAATTTGTGTTAACAGGCTCCGAAAGTAAGGTTCTGAGGCAAATCTGAGGCTTTACTAGGGTTCGGTATGCACACCGTAACCTACATTAATCTATCGAAAATCTATAAACGGAGCTCAGATTTTTGTCACGCGCCCCAAATAACATCCCAGTACACATAATCTATTACGGCAATTAGGACATCGTGAAAGGTGACGCTTGACCCTCCAAATTCTCCCGGACGGAAAGCTTCAAAGAAAGTGAATTGACGTCGGAAATCGTCAAATGGACCCCATACTCGAGCTCAACACTTAACTAAGGAACCTCGCATGGCTAACCCCACCATTTAAAAGATGATGAACGTTTTCGGGTCAATTCTGCTCCGCTGTCTCCGAATCTGACATCGGATTTTGCTCATACACCTCTGAATGAAGTTATAAGCGTTTTTGAAGATTCAACAAAAGGTAGGACAAACAGACCCCATAAGCTAATTTTTAATGTGCTTGAAAAAAATTCGGATTCGGCTCAAAACTTTCAACTGGGGGTTATTTAGGGCACTGAACGCGAATCTGGGGTTTGTTAGTCGCTGGACTTATTGTTACTGTAGGTTACGGTAGGCATAATGCCTTTTAACTGGCTTCACCTACCTTGAAATTTCGAAAATCAAAAAATGGACCTCAAATTCGGGTTCGGCGTCCCAAATAGCACCCACAGAGAAATTTTGAGCCAGATCTGAGATTTTGACCAAGCTACCGTGCACCCACCGTAACCTACCGAAATCTATCGAAAATCAATAAACGGATTGCAGATTCGTGTTAAGCACTGCAAATTACCCCCAGAGCAACAATTTGAGCCATATCTATCGTAGCACTCCGGAAATCGGCAACCGTCGCGATTTGTCATCAAATTCTCCCCCTCCCCCCGATGGGAAGCTTTGAACGAATCAAGTCGAAAAGCTCAGAAAATCGTCAAATAGACCCCAAATTCGTGATAAGCGCCCCAAATAGCCCACCTGGAAGGATTTTGAGTGAAATCTGAAACATTTTTTAAACGCTTTCAGAGGTATAAATCCGTGACCGCGAAAATCCGCGCAAGTCCGAAACGCTATCAGTCTGTGCAAAGCCTGGAAAATAAGGGTAGTTTTGGGCGCTGAACACAAGCATGAGGTCCGTTTCCGGATTTCGCAAACACTAATGCGCGTTTTTGATAGAAAAAAGGGCGGGAAATACGAAATTTGACAGGCTATAACTTTTTTCCCAGATATCCGCAGCAATATCCGAGTTCAGATTCGAAGAGGGCGCGCCAGACCTGACTAGAAAATGTGTTTATGACCTCTCTTTCCGGGGGTACATCATGCGAGGTTCCCTAGTAAGGGAACTCTCTTGGTCAAAGTGGCCATTCCGAGTGAAATGTACTTTTCCATAACAATTTTTGGACGTAGAGTTCAAAAATGCCTTTTGCAGCTGCCCAGAAACACTGTGAAAGAAGTTATGAAGTGTTTCAAGCTTTGCGGAAAGATAAGGATACCTATTAGGCTATTTCTAGGCTGTTTTGAAAGAAAAAAAAATCTCGGATTTTGCTCAAAATGTTTATGTAGAGGCAGACTAGGGTGCTGAAAACGAATCTGTGGTACGCTTTTCAAAATTCCGTGGTTTACTGTCGGTCACGGTAGGCACCATGCCCTTTAGTGAGCAAAACTTCCTTCTACTATAATTCGAAAATCGGCAAACCTTCACCAATAATAGTTTTCTTTGTTAGGCCTAGTGCATACTTCCCGCGACGCGCGACAGCGACAGTGCATATCAGCAATATCGATTTCCGGTCGATTTATATATCAAACACTATGTCGCGCCTCCCGTAGCGGCAAGTATACACTAGGCCTTGGCAAAATTGAGGAGCCCCAAATCGTTTGGTCAAGTTCGTTTTTTTTTTCCTCTGCATCTATCTTCCTTATTTTCCTAGTGGTTGCATCACATGGTCTAGGTCATCTCACGCCTCGCAACCACTGTTTACTGCAAGCAGGTCGGAAATGATCGTGTCGGGAGCACGGTTTCGCATGCAGCAGCGATTGTACGCAACTGCGGACTAAAATTTCACTCCGGTATGAGCAGCTAGTCTGGTGATTCGTGATTCATTTTATCCTGAACTTGACTCGTCAGCCCGATTCAGCTGATGATGCGCCTTTTATTTTGTGCTCTTTGTGATTCGCGAATCAGTCAAAAAACCGCAGCCTGATCTTTAAGAGTGGAGATCTGTCAGTCATGGACTTGAATTAAACGTTAAGCTTATCTGATGTTGATCGTAACTAATTGGTTCGATAATGTGTTTGAAGTGGAAAAAATCCGTAGAACTACATATCGGCCGGAGATCGGGCGTTTAATCCAGAACCACACTCTGTTCTTCCAGGTCTGTTCGTTTCTGATTGGAAAAATGACCACTTCGTGTGTCAATCCACTCTTTCTTGCTCTTGCTCTGATACCTTCATGGTTCGTCTTCATGAATCGTGCGAGCCGCAGCGCTCTTTCCATTCTTCTCTTTCTCTCGCAATCGTTGCTTGTTGTGGTGGTGTTTCTTCATGCCATTTGATCAAGATCACTGAGTTTAGAAGCAAGTGTTCGCTGCCGAGGCAGCTTATTAACAATCTAGACCAAAACGTCTGCTCATCTGACAGGTGTCTTCCCTCGACGACGCAAGCGCACAACTAGAGTCCATTCCGTGGTTCTTCTTGTCCATCTATAGTCGTCTCTCCTCTTAACGTCACTGGTCCATACAAATTTTGCTTTCGATGCGTGTTCTTTTGAATCGTCAAGACGGGGTATACCTCAGAGGTCTCAACTGCGTAGTGTGCCTTGATGTTGATTGCACCGGTTAGACTTCAGAAGACAACGCTCGAGCGCTCTGTAGGTAACTTGCAAAGATCTCAACGTGGAGGCTCTCTAGGCACACGTTTTGGCTGCTTAACATAGCGCAGGGAGAGCCCAACAGGTTAGCGGGAAGTTCTGGGTGAGCAGTTTGATCAGTGGCTACTTTGAGAGCCCATGCTGCTCTCCTTCTCCTTCCGACTTTCTCCTCTAAGTCGTTATACATGTTCTTTGAGCGTCCCAGGGACGCATAGAGGTTGGCTTCCGTGAGCGTGAACCATCAACCTCAGTGTGAGTTCCTTCGCACCTGCCGTTCTTCATGAGCCTGACTTTCTTCCAATTAATTCGCAGTTCAATCTTTTCGCGTGCTTCATTCAACTCCGTTAGCTAAGCCTCCGCTTCACTGGTACTACTCGAAAAGATGACATGATCGTTGGCAACACGAAGGTCCGAGAGGACGAATATTCCCTTTTCGTCTCAGTCGAGCGACTTCATTACTTACTGCAAAGCGGCGGCTAACATCTTGGGCGATATAGTATCGCCTCGTCGAACCCCCTTCCCAATAGGAATGGCGAAGGTCCGATGGAAGAGCTGCATCGTTCTAGTACAGTTTTGATTGCAGTCGACTAGCGTTCATAAATAGGACAGGTCTACTCCTTGATCGACTAGAGCTGACAGGACGGCATCCGTTTCGACGCTGTCGGAAGCTTTTTCGTAGTCGACGGAAGTTAGACCTATGTAGGGGCTATTGGTACTTTCGTCAGACTTCGGTGACAATAGCGACGAATTGGATTTCGTCCATGCAGCTAAATCCGTGACGAAACTCTGCCCACTCTGGTGGTTGAGCTCCATCTAAAATCCGCGATGGGCAAGGAAGACGATCTTTATGAATGACTCGCAGAGCACGCTCAGCAATCTGGTCGGTCGATAGTTGCAAAGGTATTGCCGATCATCCTTTTTCTGAAGTCTGACTCTGCGCAAACTCCTGTACTGATCTGGAATTACTTCCTTCTGTAAGTATGATGACATATACGCTGCGAGAAGCGCGTGTAGGTTGTGGCCTCCTCATCAACAGAAATTCTGTCTGGTTCTGGAGCTGTGCCGCTGTACATACCTCTAATTGCAGCGCTAGTCTCAAAGAGAAGAATCCGCGGTGGCGTTTCTCCAGCGGAAGTCGAGATCTGGTACTGGAGTTGTGAATCGGAAGAGGTTGGTATACAAAATTTCCGTAATCGAATTCACCTCCTGGTGAGTTGGAGTGATTGCGTCTTTGTTGAGTAGTTCTTCTGAAATACTGAAACTTCGAAGGTCCCGGCGACATTTCTTCGGACTAATCCTTTTCTGTGTTGCCTCTAACAGGCTTCGTTGCCCGTACTTCTGGAGATCCTCAATTTAGTTCTACTACAGTTTGGATACGTATTGATCGTATTTAGAGCGTGTGGGCTTGGTCAGAGGACTGCCTCTATGGTTCGTGGCACTATTGCGGGCATATCATTACTACATTATACAGCTTACGTAAGTAAATAGTATAATTGTGCTCTGGTCGAAAAGGTCAAAAATTGAATGGATTCGACTAACCCCTTTTTTAAGGTTCCAGTTTCGACTAGATCTGAATGATTTTTTCGAATAACTTCGAGTCGGCACCCTGAAAACAGCCCGGATGAGCTGTCAATGTTCTCAAGTGAAAAAACCCAAACGCTATTACTCTGTTCATAGTTCGAAGAGAGGTGCTTTCATTCAATTTTCGTCCATACCGGTTATTTTGGGCACTTAACACGATTATGAGATCCGTTTCCAGATTTTCGAAAGATTACTGCGCACGTTTTGGAAGGTACAATAGGTACAGGAAACGACCGCTCTAAGCTTCTAACTTTTTTGAACCAGCAGCTCGGGGCGGGATACTAAGCAGTTTCGCTATAGATGTCCATGAGATACTGAATACAAATAACTTTTGGAGATGCGTTTAACGCTCTGAACACTTCCCATGTGAGTGAGCAGTGTATTACATACGTATCGACCGGGACGGTCATGGACAGCACAGGTATGCTCAGTCCGGTCGATCTTTTTTACACCCAGTTCGCATGATATAGACGCTTATCGACCGGGCTGACCACAGCCTATCGGCCGAGTATGACGGTGGCCTATTAGAACAAACGGATAATAAGAAAACACTGACCGCACTCGGTCGAGGCGGTCGCCGAAGAATTTTGAATTCTGCTGCACGCGATAACTCAGAAAAATCAAAACAAGTTACTTGTAATATAAATGTAACTTACTTGAATGTCTCAAGTAACTTACTTTTATATTGCATGTAACATACATTTATATTACATGTAACTTAATTTTATACTGCATGTAAGTTACACTTATGTTACATGTAACTTACAGTTATATTTTCACTATGGGTGGCCATCACGTGACGCAGACGACACGCGACACAGAGAGCGCGTCCCAGACCACACACTACGCAAAAAATGGTGTGCTGGGCCTTCCCTGCTGGTGGGGCGTCAAGTACCTCAAACTTGGGTAACTGAACCAACAGCAACGCTAGTCGTAAGCCCCACCCCGCAAATGCGTCGTACATCCCCTTGGAGATATCTCCTCGGCCGATTTTAGTTACTTGCGACTTATATTGTACCATTTAAGTTACTTGTAACATATCTGAGCCGTTGTAAGTTACTTGCGACTTATTTCGTGTCATTTAAGATACATGTAACATATCGGAGACGCACCGCACGCACTATCCCGCCGATATGTCACATGTAACTTAAATGACCTGAGATAAGTCGCAAGTAATTTACATCGGATCAGGTATGTATCAAGTAACTCGTTTTCGGCCTTTTATGTTACAAGTAACTTGTTTTTATTTTTCTGAGAAGGCGCCAAATGATTTCAAAATCTGTTGGTGTGGTCAGGCTAGCCAAATGGAACACACGGTCACTTACCGTACACCATAAACAGCACCAACGGGGCAGATGAGTTCGGAAGTAGTTGAAATTATTCGATTTCGAATGTTCATTTGAATAGTAGGCTTCGAATATCGAATCAGTTCTTATCACCCTTTTTGAGGTGCGATTTTCGAAGAATATTAGAACGGCATCATTTTTCAAACTTCGAATATCGACTAGTTTTTTTCGAATGGCAATTATTCGAAGAAATCGATACGAAACTATTCGAATGGCACAACTATGTATAGTGAACAGTTCAAGTGAAGTAAACATCTGAAGGGGACCGTGAACGCTTCACTCGTAACTAGCGTCAGGACCGAGGGAAGCAGCCAGTTGTTTTGTCAGTATACCCAAGTTGTGAAGCCGTTCTCCCTAGCTCACTACTAGGGATGAATTGGTGGTTTTGTAGCCTTCGCATAGTGCACTTTGCCCATGATGTATTGCGGTCAGTCGGTAGATGCGGAATCGGTCAGTATATCAGGTCTGTCTGGTTTTCACCCCGCAGACAGAGTCTGCGCATCCCGTGATCATGGATGTGGCTGTCTGGTGGCCGGCCTTTTCGAGACTTAGCCCAATTTCTGGATAACCCGTGGCGACGGCGGCCGTGACGAACACGGTCTAGTGATTGCACGACACTACATCATTCATGACTGGAACTAACGTGCTTATTTTGGATTATTCTTTTGTGTTTATACTTTCCGCCATATAAGGTTAAGCTGTAGTTTTCTCTTGGAAATTTGTATGTACTGTGCTTATCTGGGCCAAATTCCGGTCCGCAATTGCGTCTCGACACGCTTTGCGGCCGCACGCTCCCGAGTCAGAAGAGCTTCCAGGGTCGCAGCCGCCGATCCGCTGACTATAGGTGGGTTTTGGAAACTGGAAACTAAGAAAAAATGGAGAAATTTGTATGAAAAAGCCTCATCGAGTCGGCTTTGGCGCTGGAAACCCGACTGACTCGAGCGCGTGCGGCTGCGAAGCGTGCCGAGACGCAGTTGCGGACCGGAATTTGGCCCAGACAAGCACAGTACCTATATTTTCGGCTGGTGGCTTCGAAGAAAATTGTTCGCAAAGATAGAATCATTTGTTTATCGATTTTAGGATCGATAATCTGGTGATTTTAGTATTCGTTAGCAGGTGGATAGGAAGTTATGCATCCCATGGACCGCCAATCTATTGTCAATCAGAAGAAGTTGTCCTGCATTTTGACCTAATGTTCTGCCGTGTCTGCAGATGGGATCAACTCGACAGAAAGCACTTTTTAAAACGTTTCTTTCTTAATGTTAGAATCATGGGTTAATATCATTTATTATAATTAATCAGTATTATCATTAGTTAATTATTAAATATTATCAATTGAGGTTTAAAGTGCTCTATGAATCTCCCACACCTTGAAATTCCTAGTACTCACCAAAAACACATCTATGAATAGAGGGGTGCGAAACTCAAACGAGCCCCCAGAAAACACTGTTTTGATGTTTGAAAACCATTGTTTTGATGCTAATTGATGACGGATATATACTTTATGCGTCTCAGCCATCGACGTCCCTTCTTGAAAAGGTTATCTCTAGGAATAGCTTCGCAAACTCCCCCACTGCTCAAAACTTGGATACATTCTATCTGATTTCTTTTCGTTTCGTATGTTGAATTTGTACAGCAGATCTGTTCATTCGACGTTTTTTTGCGTCGTTTGCGACGTATCTATTAATAAATAAATAAATAATTTTCAAGCGGAAGTCAACCCAAATACTTCTGCTCTCTTTATCAATGCATACCAAAAAAAAACTGCGAATAAAAACTTTTTTAGGCGAATAGCATCATGTATAGTTCCATCCAGCAAAAGTGGTTGATCGTAACCCATGTGTAGACACCACAACTCAATGCGTGTGGTTGCGTCGCGGCCATTTTCATCCAATAGCGCAGAGGGACTGAGCTACTGATTAATGTTGACCACGACGCAATCGCTCAGACTAAAATACAACATGACAGCACAAGAAATTCACGCAAGAGTGTGCTATGCATAAGGAACTATTGATGTTCGTCTTTGTACAACGTTGGTTCCGTTTCGATCTATGACTTGCCCACGATTTTCAACTTCTATGAATTCGTTTTTTTTCTCTCATAAAGTTAGGGACGAGCTTCGAGCTCACAGTTTTGATCAAAAACGTGAAAAAGCGTGGACATGATTGTTCAGAGAACTACTCAGAAAAATCAAAACAAGTTACTTGTGATATAAATGTAACTTACTTGAATGTCTCAAGTAACTTACCTTTATATTACATGTGACATACATTTATATTACATGTAACATACATTTATATTACATGTAACTTACATTTATATTACATGTAAGTTACACTTATGTTACATGTAACTTACATTTGAATTTTCACTATGGGTGGCAATCACGTGACGCAGAAGACACGCGACGCAGAGAGCGCGTCCCAGACCACGCACTACGCAAAAAATGCTGTATGGGGCCTTCCCTGCTGGTGGGGGGGGTCAAGTACCTCAAACTTGGGTAAATGAACCAAAAGTAAAGCCAGTCGTAAGCCTGATTCCGCGAGTGCGTCGTACGTCAACCTTCGAGGTTTTTTGGCCAAATTTAGGTCATTTGCGACTTATATTGTGCCATTTAAGTTACATGTTACATATCGGAGGCGCACTGCACGCAGTATCCTCTCAGAAATCGAAAACAAGTTACTTGTAACATATCTGAGCTGATGTGAGCTACTTGCGACTTATCTCATGTCATTTAGGTTGCATGTAACATATCGGACGCGCAGCGCACGAAATATCCCACCGATATGTTACATGCAACTTAAATGACCTGAGATAAGTCGCAAGTAACTAACATCAGCTCAGATATGTTACAAGTAACTTGTTTTCATTTTTCTGAGTAGTTGTGGTCCTGAATACAAATCTGTGGTTGATTTGTGGATTTACGCTTCTGCAGGTTTGGTTCGGAGCCTCCCTGTCAGAAAAATCAAAACAAGTTACTTGTAATATAAATCTAACTTACTTGAATGTCTCAAGTAACTCACATTTATATCACTTGTAACATACATTTATATTACATGTAAAAAATATCACATGTAACTTAAATTTATATTATATGTACAATACTCTTATGTTACATATAACTTACAATTGAATTTTCACTACAGGGGGCCAACACGTGACCCAGACGATACGCAACGCAGAGAGCGCGTCCCAGACCACACACTACGCGAAAAATGCTGCGTGGGGCCTTCCCTGCTGGTGTGGGTCAAGTACCTCAAACTTGGTTAGGTGAACCAAAAGCAAAGCCAGTCGTAAGCCTGATCCCGCGAGTGCGTCGTACGTCAACCTTGGGAATATTTTCTTGGCCGATTTAAGTTACTTGCGACTTATATTGTGCCATTTAAGTTACATGTAACATATCGGAGGCGCACTGCACGCAGTATCCTCTCAGAAATCGAAAACAAGTTACTTGTAACATATCTAAGCTGATGTAAGTTACTTTCGACTCATCTCATGTCATTTAAGTTACATGTAACATATCGGAGGCGCAGCGCACGCAATATCCCACCGACATGTTACATGCAACTTAAATGGCACAAGATAAGTAGCAAGTAACTTACATCGGTTTAGATATGTTACAAGTAACTTGTTTTCGGGCTTTTATGTTACAAATAGCTTGTTTTCGATTTTCTGAATACCGCAGTTTTAAACAAAAGTTCACAATAGAATTTAAGAAGGTGTGCAGCGCTACAATTTTGTCAGGATTCGACACTGCACAAGGGTAAAATTCCTCACATTGGTATGTTGATTAGGTATGCTTTTGTGTAACTAAGAAAACATAATTCTGTCATTACTCGAAGCACTTCGATTTCGTTGCCATGTTTTTCCAGTCGAAAATATGCAATTACGAAAATAAAGACAAAATAAAATTTTCAGAGTTTTTCGAAACCAAAATCGAAAATTTTTCGTTTTTCGGTTCCAAAGTTTTTCGCGCATGCCTGTCCCCGATGCTCCGAGTCGCAACCCGGACTGGGATTCTCGAGGTAGCGTACCCCTGAGGCCAAATTCATCAATTATCGAGTATAATTATACCCTGGGGTAAATATACTCCGACGTATACTACCTTATACCCCAATTGTGTGATTCACAACGCGGCAGGCACCCGTGGTACAATATATACTACGGGCACTGCAACGCCCATTATTATCTCTCACCGAAAATTTTTTGATGACGATACAAAACAGAAAATCTGCAACCACACAATATTTTGTAAAAACAGAGAAATCCTATAGCTATATCTAGTGCATCCCAAATGGGAAGAGAAAATTTGACGAAATGGCCATTCCGAACGAACTATAAATGTCTACAAGTACCTAATTTTTGCGTATAATTCGGAAATTATCTTCAAGGCACTGCTAGACTGCTCTAAATGGAGTTTCCCTTATTTGCGTTTTCCCCATATCAATTACGGGGATCCGAGAGCGTTTCAGAAGAAAAAGGATTTGAACTAAACTTGGAGAAGTTTACTCTGTTCAGTCACAGTTATAGGTTCGATAAAAAATTAGTTTATATAATAGAATTAGTTTTTCCTACTTTTATATGAGTAAAGTATTTACTAAATATCAATCTGATTTGAATGCTCATAAGATTTCAAAATATTTGTTTGGAAATGGAAATTTAAAGGCGGATCCGCGAGCGAGATATCGAAGAGCGAAATCGTCCCATTAAAGGCAGCGTTCACGATGATCATCCTCAGTGATTTTCAACAGTAAAATGATAGACGAGAAGGATCCTAGGATCTCAGTGTCGAAAGAACGGTAGAAAACGAGCCAGGAGTGGCGAAATAACGGCTGCAAACAAGCGTTTTGGTGCCCCAGACACGCCTGGTGCCCCAGATCCGCCCCCTCGGAATGAACAAATGAAGATTCAGATTACAGGAATGATCAAGTCAAGAAAGTGCTAATAAGTGAGCTGATCTCTTGATTGCACTGATAGGCATCATCCTTCATGGCGGTCAATTCCTCCACGCCCAAACATCATTGTAAACAAGGGAGGGCCTATTTTGGCTCAAAAACTCGTCTTTCGCGTCCTTTTCAAGCATGCCTTGCTTTGTAGGGCACCAGACCTTCCGTAAACCGTGGAGATATCGGAAGTGAATTTTTTCGTGAACACTGCCTTTAAGGAAAGTGTATCAGTAAAATAAACGGAGAAAAAGAGAAAATGTATTAAAGGGGTAAGATATGTAGAAAACGTCATCAAATTATGGAGGCAATACGGAAAGCTGTACGGAAAACAAAAAATAGGCAAAAAACTCGCTTTTTAAAGGCACAGTACACCCAAAAAATTGTTTTTCAGTTTACATGCTTGGTTTGGAGACGGTCACACGCTGATCACAATGGTATCTTCAAAATCGTTCAAGACCCCCTACGAGAGGAGTTATGGCTCGTCAAAAAAGCCTGTTGTTTGAGGGCGAAAAACTGGTGGACGAATTTCCTTGGCCTGTAATTCCTTTCATTCGCAATCGTTGCACGAGAGTGAGCCAGGATTATGAAAAGAGCCGGTAATGGATTCGAGAACGTAGACTCGATTGAAATTTATCCATTCATCCAGCCGATATCGAGATCGAAAATCAGGAAGGGGGCCGGGCCTGTGGTGGTGAGTGAAGGGGGTCGGGCCTGTGGTGGTCGCTTATATCTCGCTTATTTGGAGGAATTAAGATCTCGCACTTGGCAAGTATGATACAGAAGGGGTCTACATCACAAAGAAATGAAAATCGCAAAATTCATATCTGAGGGTGTACTGTGCCTTTAAGGCTTCGCAAGATTGTCCGCCAGCTGATTTGGTTGAACGGCGCAGGCGAATCAACCATGGGCCACGTTTTCGTGGAGTATACTCGCCGAGGTATACCGTGTACCCCAGCTCCAGAGTGGGGTATAATATACTCCAATTTATACCCCAAGTCGGCAGGGTATAATTTTTGATTAATCACATTTTCTGGGGGTATACGGACGATTATACCCCGATGCGACCGTATAATTTGAGTTGTAACTTACAGATCCCTTATAAGTTTTCCATGGGTTTTCTCATTGCCCTCACCAGACACATACGGATATTTTCGAGGTAAACTACCCCTGATAGTTTCCCGGTCCACATAGTTTATCCGCAAGTACATATTCCCTACTCCGAGTCACCCCGATGTAGGGCAGCCGGCTCCATCATCATAGGGCATGTTTCAAATCTGCGAATTCTCCGTGGCAGTCAGTCTGTCAGTGTTGACTCTATTGATCGATGGAGGGAAAGGGAGGAGAAGGGTTGCTGTTGGTAAGGGTTGATTGGTGGCAGTGAGGGTGAGATGAGGACGACTGGTGTAGAGGACTTTGACGAGTGAGCGAGGACGAGGACGAGGGTCGAACTACGCCCCTGTTGCTACTACTGCTGCCATGCCCTTGCCATGCTATTCATCCGTGGAACCATCCAGTCCGATTTTGGGAGTTTTTTGGATTATCAGGACACATTTTCCTAAGTTTTTACGTTTTCGATTTCCTTCCATTGTCACGGTCAGGTTGGAAAAATAGCGGCTAAAATCGTGTTTTTCGTGCAGAGGCAGACATCGGGGTGTCCTCTGAGAACTTCTGTGTCAGGTTTGCAGCCGGATTTTTGATGGATCTCTTGTCGCTGATTTCCGCGAGAGTCGTTTTTACTTTTTTTTGGAAGTTGTAAAGTGAGGAAGGCAGGCTCTTAGACAAACAATGTGTCAGGTCGAACAGTAGGTTTTATATTATCTGGTGCTCTAACATGTAAAATATATCATTATACATATGTTTTTTATCGTGAAAACTCGGTCAGGCTGACTTGAAACCATTTTGCTGCTGATTCGTTGATACCCTCTTCATGTAACAAAATCGATTGAGTGGTTTAAATATTTATTTTACTTATTGAAAGGCTGAAAATTTCTTCCCAGAAAAAACTTCTTTATATGCTTTCTCCTATTTACGACCTACTTTTGGGTAACTGCTCGTTTGGACAGCGTGCAATATTGCGTTACCGTTAGTGTCCCACCGGTGGGACACGTTGACTCGAATGGCATGCCGCTGAAAATCGATTTTCGTTTTTTGTGTTCATTGTGTATCTATCGATGTTCCTTGTAGCTGCATACATATCGATATTATAGAATTTTCGCTCATAAAAGAAACTCCTTCTCTCCGAAGAAACAACTGCTTGAAAATACGGCAGGGCCAAGTTGAAGTGACTATAATTGCCAATCCTAGGTACTCCAGTGAGATTCACCAGGACTATGCGGTATAACCTTAACGTGTTAAGGCACTAACGTGTTAACGCGGTTTTTCTCGAAAATTAACGGTTAGCGCTTAACAAAAGTCTTGAAATCGCGTTGATTTGGTTCGTTACTGATTGGTGTGGGACCTCTGATGATTTATTGATTTTTGCTGTGATCGGGTAAGGTCTTTTTTAAATTTGAAAACGAAATGCAAAATTAAAGTGTTAACGAATAACGGGCTAACGCGGTTTTTTCGTAATTTTACGATTAACGTTTAACGAAAAAGTCGAAATCGCGTTAATTCAGTTGGTTAATCGTAGTAGGAAGGATGGCACTGATTGGTATGGAACCTCTGATGATTTAGTGGTTTTTGCTGTGTTCGGGTAAGGTCCTTTGAATGTTTAAAGAAAACGCAACACATTAGCGGGTTAACGCGGTTTTCTTTTTTGGAAAAATTCACTATTAACGCTCAACGAAAAAGCTTTTTTTTTCATTAACGCACACCCCTAATATTCACCCAGAGGGGCTAGTCGATTTGCGTATCGGACACTTGCATTCAGGTTTTCTGAGGTTCGGTTTTGGTCACGGTAGCTGTAAAAATTGAAATGGTAAAAATCGATTTTCTGTGTTTAAGTCTGTCCGAATGAGACTGTCCGCCCACGCGGTCGACGCGCGTGTCTTGCGACCGTCGCGAAGGCCCTCCCACGGCTGCAGACAGCTGACTGAAATATCGTTCAGTGTCCGTCTAATATTCCGGCTAATCTATTTACCTTGTCCGAAAATGCTTTTGCGAGGGCCGCTGAACACGCACGCCGGTCGCGTGGGCGGACACTGACCGACGTTGAGATTAGTAGTGATGGTAAGAGTATCTGCACGTGTCAAGCCTAGTAGAAATCGATTCTAACAATGATTTACTTCTTAGAAATCTTCAAAAATTGCAACTGAATATCAAAGAACCCATAATATGGCTCCAAATTTGTATTCGCAGAGTTTTTTTTTGCTATTTGGGTATGAGCGATTTTTACAAAAATTTGAATTTGTGTTATGGTGAAGTAGTTTCAGATTTCACTCTTGCGACCATAAATTGATTTTTAAAAGCGTGTCCTACCGGTGGGACAGGTGGTCTGAAGTTGTAGTCAACGCGTGTCCTACTGGTGAAACATGTGATCGTGGACAGGCTAACATACAAAATACTACTTGTTTTTCAGGACATCAAAAAAGTGTCCCCAGTCTCGAAAAAAAATGCTCTTATTCTTTCTGAACTACATATATCCCAATGAAGCCTTCGCACGACGAGCACATTTGTGCATGGTTAAAAAAGTTATCGTACCAAATCGCATCGTGTGGCTCAGAGCGGGCAAATGGAAATTCAAATTTTTTGCAAGTTTTTTCTTCAGTTTTAAGTTTTCAAAAAGGTGTGAGCATTGCTACCGCTCAGGGATGTGCGGAAAAACTATTTTTGGAAACAGAAAACAGAAAACAGAAAATCTAGTTTGACAGAAAACAGAAAAAAATCTCCAAAAATGGGCAGAAAACAGAAAACAGAAAATTTTCAAAAATCAATAAACCATGTTCAGCGTACACTAAACGAAATTTTTCAAAACATTATTGAGCTTTTTCTTACATTTTTTGAGTGATCTATGCTTCTTTCACTGAATTTTCAAAACCTTGCAGTTGGCCAGAGCAAAAAGTAGAGACGCTCAAGAATTGCATATTATGAGTGCGATGAGGTGACAAATGTTCATCAAACCTTCCTTTTCCCAGACAATAAAAGCTCGATTGTTTATTAGAAGCTCAATACACATGTCTGTACAAGGAGTACGCATTGAAGTCTTAGCGAGCTTTCCGTTCCTGAGTGTACATATTTTGACACTTATTGCGGGATAACTGCTGATTTGAACACTGTACTACTCCTCAGAGCTGATAGTCACGCCCGTACCACCTGTGCCGTTAGAGTATAAATGACCTGAGGCGCCGTTCGCTCCACCGTTGAGAGCCTCTCGTACCTCTGTGGCAGAATTATCATCTGCCTCATGGGCTCACCATCAATTTTTTGGCGCTTCATTTTCACTGAATTCTATGCCATCTGCGTTGCAGTGAATTAAAACACGTCATGGTACAGTTTGGGCCAACGTTACCCGTCCATCAAAGCGGGTACGTTGGGAAGCGGGTATTCGTAGAGGCTTGACTCTGAGAGAAATTGCCGCTGCGGCTCCGCGATAGTGCCGCTTTGGCGCGTGCAGGCAACAAAGCGGCACTATCGCGGAGCCGCGGCGGCACTACCGCGGAGCTATAGCAGGGACCCGACAGCACCACTTTGGCTCCGCGATAACGCCGCAGCGGCTTTGGGAGAGTGTCTGCTATGAAGTGATTTAAGAATTATAAGACAACTAGAGGGGGTCTAAGTGTAAGAACAAAAATTCGCACCTGCGGTCGTTACGTCCTTTGTCTGATAAGGACAGAGGTTACCGCCGCTTTTGCGCACAAGGAAACACGGAATGTACCTCAAACTTGGGTATGTTGAATCGGCGACAATTTCTTTTTACCACACAGGACAGTGCATCGAACTCCACGCGAGTTCGCTGCTGCATCCTCGCGGAGCCTAACGTTCTAACGCGGAGCTGCTGCGGTACTATCGCCGCGATGTCGAGGCTCAAGGCACGGTAGCAGAATCGTCTGATCACGGAGCCGCTGCGGCACTATCGCCGAACTATCGCGGCACAGTCGAGGATCGCGGTACTTTGCCGGCACTGACGCGGCACATTTTTTAGAGGAATGGGTTTCGTGCTTATTTAGTGGGTTGCGGGGGCCAGCCGACTAACCCTTTGAGTGCCTTCATCTCCCTACAAAAATTTGTTCCAAATTGAAGGATCCTGGAGGGTTGGTTGGTTCGGTTCACCTCGGCGAGGATCGACCCCGACCGTGTACAGCGAACAGCAACGTTTCCTCCCACAACGCCACACATGCCCTAATGGATAACCACTACAGAGAGATAAAAGTGTCTAGCGTGGTACAACTATAGAGAGCCTGGGTGAAGTACATCCTCACCCTTTTGACTTAGCTTTGAAAAATCCAAAAAAAAACAGTCCTGCTGCAAATCGCGGTACACGTTTTTTTTCTGTTTTCTGTCCATTTTTGCCTATTTTTACAGAAAACAGAAAACAGAAAAAAATGGCCAAAAATGGGCAGAAAACAGAAAACAGAAAATTCCGCACATCCCTGCTACCGCTCCAGAGTCTAGATTCGTCCACCGAAGGATCACTCCGAATTTTACCTAAGATTTTTTCGACTATTCCTCAATGTTTTTTCAAAGATTGATAGTTCGATAGATTTTAATATCATTTGAAAGTTAATGGGTATTTTGGACTTAAAATTACTTCATCTCGCGTTTCGAAAAGTCTGCTGATTTTTGTCTTGAAGTTTTCCTTGGCTTGAAATTCTGCCTTTGATGCTTTGAAGACGTTTGAATTCTGCGAAAAATTGCCCTGGGTATCTTCTAGTTGTTTTCTTGGGTGTGTTTTGTACAACACCCTTACATACTGATAATTTTGAATTTTTTAATGCATTTTTTGGCATGTTAGATGATCACAAGTTATCACCAGGAAGCTGAGTTTAACGCAAAGCTAAGATTTCAGGCGGGACTTGAACCTGCATTGCACGCTTTCTGGGCAAGAGTGTTACCATTACACCACCGACACCCGCTCTATGATCCTCAGCTATTCACTCATGAACTGTGTGAAAGCGTGCGATGCAGGTTCGAGTTCTGCCTGACATCTGAGTTTTGCGTTCAACTCAGCTGCTTTGTGACTCTTAAATCATGTTTAATCTCAGAAGTTTAGCTGGAGCCTCGTACACTTCAAGATGCCTTTAAAATTTCGTAAGTTTTCGTATGGATGGAATTCTTTTTCTGATTTTCTTAAACAAATGTGTTGACTTGAAAGCTTTCTAAAAACTCTTGGAAATTACCCAATCGTTCGTGCCGTTCGGTCAGAACCAGGTATGAGCGGGACAGGACCTAAAAAAACAGTTTTTCTGCGGCATTAGAGGCACAGTCCAACGTCGGGATCATTATTCAGTTTTTCTGATAAGTTTGGAGAGAATTTTACGGTGATCACAATGTTGTCTTCGGAATGGCTCAGAACCCACCACGAAGGGAGTTATAGCCCCTCAAAGATTGTAAATTCGAACGGTGAAAATTTCGTGGACGAGTTGTCTCGGGCCTGTTTCTCCTCGTTTTTCGCAGCCAACTCACCGGAGCAGATCACAATATAAAGCTAGACCAATAACAAATGGTAGAACATAGATTTTGGTCAGATACCATGACGCGTCTCGTCTTTTTTGAGACCGAAACCCCTGAAGGGTGCGGAGCCAATTCTTTGAGAGTTTTGGCCGCGAAACAGCCGGTCAGGCTCCGCAGTGGCTCGTTTCCCGGCTACTTTACCGCTCTTTCTCGGCTTCTCACGGAACGGACAAGAAGTAGCCCAAAAATAGCCGAGATATAACCGAGAAATACTCAGAAGTAAACAAAATTGACCAAGACGCAACCGTTGCCGGCTCGCGGAGCCACCATATGGGGCCGCCAGCGGTTGGGCGGGGGGCTGCAGAGGCTGAACGAGGTCCAAGTACCTCGAATTTGTTGGGAAATTGAACAAACGGAGGTGCTGACATCTAAATCATGCCTCTGGAATGCTCCGTATATCTACCTGGAGAGCATTATTTCTCGGCTATTTCGCGGCTATCTCGTGGCGAGCATTATTTTGCGGCTAGCATTATTTAGCGACTGTTTCTCGGCTATTTCGTGGTGAGCATTATTTGGCGGCTATTTAGTGGCTATTACGCGGCAAGCAGGCATTTCGCGCCTATATCGCGGCTATTTCTCCGTCAAAACTCTCAGAGTGGGTTCTGATTTGGGGGTGGGGGGGGGGGGGCGGAGGGAATGGGTGCTCGATTTTTCTCGCTTATTCGAAAGAGCTGAGATTCGGCGTTTGGCAGGGTTGCTACACTTACCGGCAGGACCGTAATACCGAAATTTACTCGCGAGCTTGGACTGCGCCTATAATGAGTATTGTGGGGACTTTTCCCTATTAACCTCTACTTCGTGGACTTACCTACTCAAACTTGGAAAACTAGAATACGGTTTAATCGTGAACACTGTCTCCAATATTGGTGGGCAGACATGAAGCTTCGTAGAATTCTTGAATATGGGTTCATTCACCATGAAAATCGCGATTTAAAAACACACAAAATGGATTGTCCGTGGAGCGCGCGATCTCTCAAGAGGTAAACGTGTCAACTGTGGCAATTTTCTAATGACTGGATTTTCTTATTTCGTGAATAGCCGGCCTGTCCGGGGGTGGATTAGCTTTATTGGCACCATTCCGGCCACATTTTGCGCGTCCCGAATGACCGCGCACTATGGTTGCATAGTAATCTGCCCCCGAATTGACCGTGATAGTCGGCGGGCGTCATCGGCTGTACGCAATATCGTGGTTCCAGATCTGACCTTACCCTGGCCGGCCATGGCCAGTGCAGGGTTAGTAGAAGGGCGCCCGCGCGCTGGCTGGCTGGCGACCGATGTGCCACTGGGGGGCGACGCCATGCGCGCATTTACAACGCAACATACGCAACAACTTACGATTGCTATTCCCCCCCGTGGCGGCCCCCCCCCCTCCCGCCCGTCCAACTCCCACATCGACCGACCGACCCATTCATTCTTCATTCATTCATTCTTTCTCATTCACCCCCCACCCTCCACCACCACCATCGTCAAGGACATTCCAGTAAAGGGTATGTATGGGCTGCTGCTATCAGACGATGCCACCTAAAGCACATTTTCAAGGTCTCTGCAGAACTTGTTTTTGGGTTCTTCATTAACTCTGTGGGGTTGCCATTAGACATTTCAGCTGCGGGAACCACTCTTCACCTGTGGAATTGTTGACCTAAGGAAGGCTAAAGGCATCGTACGCGCAGAAAACCGTATATTACTTTTTCATGTTTTTGTGTAACTTGTCCTCCCCAATCAACGAAAATGTCGAAGGAGCCCATGAAAAACCTTTAGTTGAAAAGAAAAGTCAGTCGTTACACATTGTCAATATGAATTTGACTTTCGCGCCAATATGGTTTTTGACGTTTTTTTCTGCCTTTGAAGGCCTCGTCGCTGTCATTTTCGAAGTTCTTCTGCATGTGGAGTTTGTGCCATAACTGTTTTTCATGTTGTTTAACGATTGCATCAACATTCTATGAAAAGTGATAGATGACTGGTGAGAACTGTTGGCGGACCTTCATCTTCAACCCCTTCCAACCTCATTACCCTACGTTTTTGTTGCGCCGAAGCTCACCGGTGTGGTCTACCGGGCTCATCCATGAATTTGAGCCTAAAAATGGAAATTGGTTCTTACAAGGGAACCACAATAAGTCATAGTGTCACCATTCCAAATGAAGTGAACTTTTCTAGAACCATTTTTGGACGAAAAATCCGAGTATGTCCATCGCAGCTGCCTAGACCCACTCTGAAAAAAAGTTATGAGCGTTTTTTAAAGCTTCGCGGCAAGGTAAGGGTACCTATTGTGCTTATCTGGGCCAAATTCCGGTCCGCAATTGCGTCTCGACACGCTTTGCGGCCGCGCGCTTTCGAGTCGGAAGGAATTCCAGCGCCGCAGCTGCCGATCTGTTAATTCTAGGCGGGTCTTAGAAACTGGAAAGTGAATAAAATTGAAGAAAACTGTACAAAAAAGCCATATCGACCCGGATCTGGCGCTGGAAACCCGACTGACTCGAGCGCGTGCGGCCGCAAAACGTGTCGAGACGCAACTGCGGACCGGAATTTGACCCAGATAAGCACAGTACCTCCATGGAATTTTTGGGGTGTTTTTAAATTTGTCTCCGGATTTTGATGAAAACGTGGATGTAGGGGTAATCTGGGGTGCTGAACACGAATCTGGGGTTCGCTTGTCGAAATTTCAAGGTTTACTGTAGGTTACGGTAGGTAACATGCCATTTAGGAGTCAAATCTTACCTCAACATGCTGATATTCGACAAATGGACATTGAATTCGTATTCAGCGCCTCAAATGACCCCCACATAAAAACTCTGAGACAAATCTGAGACTTTGACCAAACTACCGTATACTCACCGTAATCTACCGTAAGCTGTCAAAAATCGATGAGCTGACATCAGATTCGTGTTCAGCACTCCAAATAACCCCTCAGGGAAATAATTTGAGCCTAATCTATAGTAGCATTCCGGAAATCGTCAAAAGGCGCGATTTGCCATCAAATTCTTCCCCGATGGGAATCTGTGAACGAATACAGTCGAAAACTTCGGAAAATCAACAAATGAACCTCAGATTCGCGATCAGCACCCCAAATAACCCCCCAGAGCGAATTTCAAGTCAAATCTGGATTATGTTTCGAAAACGCTTCGAGAGCCCTTTAATTGGTATACTGTGCTTATCTGGGTCAAATTCCGGTCCGCAGTTGCGTCTCGACACGTTTTGCGGCCGCACGCGCTCGAGTCAGTCGGGTTTCCAGCGCCAAATCCGGGTCGATATGGCTTTTTTGTACAGTGTTCTTCCATTTTGTTTAGTTTCTAGTTTCTAAAACCCACCTAGAGTCAACAGATCGGCAGATGCGGCCTGGAAACTCTACCGACTCGAAAGCGCGCGGCCGCAAAGCGTGTCGAGACGCGATTGCGGACCGGAATTTTACCCAGATAAGTACGGTAAATAAACGCCCAACCGAAAATTCAAACGCTGTTAGTCTGCGCAAAGCTTGGAAAATGTTCCTTCACCCAAACTTTGCCTAGGGGGGTAGTTTTGGGCGCTGAACACGATTATGAGGTCCTTTTCCGGATTTTCATAAAAATAACGCGCTTTTTGGAGGGTACAATAGGTACGGAAATCGGAGAAAAAATGCCTATAACATTTTTCAGAGTGAGTCTAGGCAGCTGCGCTGGGCATATTCGGACTTTTCGTCTAAAAATTATTCTAGAAAAGTACATTTCATTTGGAATTGTCACTATGACGTATTAAGTTTCCTTGTTAGCGCGAACGGCGCCTTTAAGTTTATCGCATCATTGCGCCGGTGGAAGTTGAGACTACGTGGAACTTGCTTGAGACTTTTGGTAGTTATGAGGCTGTAGCGAAAGCCCGAAGTTTCACTATAGAGGCCCCATAGATACTAAAAAGGTTGTTTTTGCAGATGCGACAAAGAATTTTTGTAAGCTTCATGGGTGCTTCCTATGCCGTCAACCAAATTCCGTTCCGCAATTGCGGACTACGGCTTTTTAACACGTTTCGCATGATTAAATAGCCGTAGCCCGCAAATGCGGACCGCAATTTGACACAGAGAACGATAGTATGTAAATATGTTTTAGAGTACTAAACGTTATGGATGGCGCTACAATACTAGCGTTAGGGACGGATTTGACGAACTGAACTTTATGAATGCCTTTGACAATGTAAACTTTTAAAGGGCTAGGAGCGTAATAAACTTCATGGGTGATCTTCGATTGCTAATCGGGAACCAGACGAAAATTGAAAGGATTGAAATTGAGAAATCGAATATTAACCATAATCTTAATCCGAATCGATTAATAGACAGTTTTTCGAGTGTACCCCTTCGCTAGAAAAGATTTTTATGTATTGGTTTGTTGTGAAAGTTATGTCATTTAAGTTTTGTTGATTTTTTGAACTTTCAGTGTCGGTCTTTTGAACGAGTGTGATGACACCGTTCGAAAGCAGAACTTATTTTCTTTCTGATGCTATTTTCTCTTGAAGGGAGTGTCTACGATAAATCGCGCTTTTGAGCTTTTAGTGTGAAACATTACACTGGCAGACGCTGGAGGGGATAGGGTCGAAGATTGCATTGAAAACGAACCAGAAATCGATAAAAACGACGGCGAAGTGAATATTTCGTTAGCCCAGTTCGCCTGCTTAGCCCGCCCCGCCCTTTGTTCTGACGAAGTTTTTACGTCGCGGGCATTTTCAATGGTGAATTGCCAGGCAATCCGCCGCGTGCAGCCTTATTGATTCGCGCACATTTCGCCATCAGGGCGCGCTTGCGGAAACTAGCAGGGCGCGTAAGGTCGTCCGCGCCCTGAACGTTGGAAACCGCTATTTTAGCTCATTCTGAGCGCTTTCCTCGCCGTTTCTTCACTATTCGATCGCTCATTACCAAACAACTCTATTTGTGAGTACTAAGATCTAATTTTTTTTTGTAAATTCCTGACGGAGCGTGTTTATTGATTTTTGCGACGTCTATGAATTTGCCTGTTCGGTCATTTCTGCTATTCAGAACGAGTTTCAGCAACGAAATTTTGCTTTTATTCAATTTTCGCAAGTCCCTACCTAATTTTTGCAAGCTCCTGCCTATTACCGATTTTGCATTTTTTTGATCAATTTTTTAAAATGCCGCTGAAAAAAAACAAAGTTTCAAATTGATCGTCGTTGAGAGCCTCCACAAGACTTGTTAATAAATGCGAATTTCGCTCATTTAGGAATTCTCGCAAATATAATCATCTATGCGATGAACAGTCCAAATCGACTTTGGCAATTTCAGTGTTTTGTTGCGAAATTGTTGAAACGTTGGATAACGCTAAGTCAGCGCGAATTTCGCCCTGAAATTCAGAAAGCGTCGAGTTTTGTTCAGGTCGCAAAATTACGTTAGATGCAAGGTTAGCGCTCCCGGATGTTCTCAGGCGATTATCGGCCCCGAGCCGCCTGTCAGTTCGGCTAGTGTTCCCAATCTGCGAGTCGGCTACTGTTGCTGTCCGGGCCACTGTTGTTGCTTTATGGGCCTTTGCTGCTGCTGTCCGGGCTATTCCGGTTGGCCCGAATAGCAACAGCGGTCGCCCGGAGATTGGGAGGACAAGCCGAACTGCCAGGCGGCTCCGATCTCTGTTCGATGCGGCTCGGGGCCGAGAATCGCCTGAGTTATAACACACTTGGCCAGAAAACTGAGCTGAAAATCTGAACGAAGTTTACAAAAATGAGTGGCTAGAAACCTAAAAATGCAGTCTAATACCCGAAAATATTTTCAGAAGGATGACTCGAAAAAAATTTTTCTTTTCTCTTTTAAAACCTATGTCCAATGTGTGTCATGGTCATAGCTTCGTTGGGTGGAGCCATGTACTCCACCAACCTTCACCCCTGTGCAGGTGAAGTGGGGAACCTTCACCATTGGAAAACCGGTGACAACCAGTGAAACGCTCGGAAAAAGAATGAAAGCGACCCAACACTCATGCAAGTCGTTTTCGAGATTGGGTGGGTTTCACTGCCGGTTTTTCGTCCATAACTTTTTTGTGCTTAGAGATAGAATTCTGGTGAGGGTTGTTTTCGAAATTCCGATGGAATTCTGCGAGATAGGGGCTCTCTACACACCGAGGGAGGAGTTGTCCCGTTTTTTGCAGTTGGAGACGTCACGAGAATGAGCGCTGACGTAGTGGTCCCAAGTGGAATTAGTGCCGCAAAAGGCGAGACAACTCCTCCCTCGATGTGTAGAGAGACCCTATCCCAATTCTGCGTCGACTGGGGTTTCCAGTTTGGAAAAATATTTTCTCGATCCTTCAGCCTAATTCATTTTACGAAACACCAGTTTTTCGCCTATAACTCTTCAACCGTCAAAGATAGGGTTCTGGTGAAGGTTGTTTTTGAAATCTATCTGCGTCGAATGACATACCGGGTTCCTAACTTTGCTTGCTGCATAAGCCAGCCAGGTCGGTGGAGCCGAGCTCCATAGTTATCTCCATAGGGTGCTCCCGCCTCTATGGTGTAAGTAGGAGACGCAGAGTTCTCCTGGAGCCTACAACGGGGCTCGGCTCCACCGATCTGGCTGGCTTATGGAGCGAGCAAAGTTAGGAACCCGATACATCATTCGACGCAGAATTTTACGCAGATTTCAAAAGCAACCGTCACCATAAGCCCATCTTCAACGATTGAATAGTTATAGGCGAAAAACCGGTGTTTCGTAGAATGAATCAGATTGAAGGATCGAAAAAATGTTTTTCCAAACTTGAAAGACTAGTCGACGCAGAATTCCATTGAATTTTCGAAAACAACGTTCACCAAGGTCTATCTCTGAACCCAAAAAAAGTTATGGACGAAAAACCGATAATTTCAGGCGACAAAAATGCACTTCATAAACTGAAATCGGCTGGTAGAAGGGGAACGTCTTTTTCAAAACTGAAAACGCTATTTGATGCAGAATTTTATGGGGATTCCGAAAACAATTTTCACAAAACGGCTATCTTTTAGGGTAAAAAAGTTATGGACGATAAACTGAATGCTTTTGGTGAAAGAAACTTTACTTCATAAATTGAAGTCGGCAGAGCGAATGGAAACGTATTTTTTCTCAACATGAAAACATTATTCGACGCTGAGTTCCATGGAGACTTTGGAAACAGCTCCGTTCATAGATTAGTCTTAAAGGGCAAAAATTTTATGAGCGAAGAACGGGTAGTTTTTGCAAAATCGCTTGGAAAAATTTTCCGAAAGACTTTGACTGCAAGACAGCTCAAGGGAAAATTTTCATGACCTAGGCAGATCATTTCATTAGGAATAGCGGATTTTAAAAGGAGGTCACTTAACGAAACAAATGTTTCAAATTTAATGATTGAAAAGAAAATTATACTGAATGCAAAAAAAAAGATTGAGAAAACGTCAAATTTTGAACTTGCAAGTCTATAGGGAACCTTCACCATTCCCACTCAGGTATCCTAAGCAACCTTCACCTCTTGGACAGCTGTCTCCACCCCCAACGAACCTATGGTCATGGTTAGTATCAGGGGTGTGCGTTAATGAAATTTTTTTTCGTTAACCGTTAATCGTTAATTTTTGAAAAAAAAAACGCGTTAACCCGTTAAGTTGCATTTCGTTAACAAATTTGAAAACATTACCTGACCACCACAAAAATCGATAAATAACCAGACGTCCCAAAAAAACATGAAACACGTTCCATACCAAACACCGCAGTCCGTACACTCCAAACTTGGAAATCATCTTCATGGGTTATTAATACTATCAGCCAGAACAATAAACGAATACTCTTCAAGAATAGGAATCCTGCCATGCAAAAAAGCATAGATGGATGGAACATTAACGAAATAAAAATTAACGTGATTTCGGGACTTTTTCGTTAACCGTTAATCGTTAATTTTTGAAAAAAAAACCGCGTTAACCCGTTAATGCGTTAACACGTTAACGTTATTAACGCACAGCCCTGGTGTACACACTCAGGCGATTATCGGCCCCGAGCCGCCTGACAGTTCGGCTCGTTTCTTCCAATCTGTGAGTCGGCTCCTGTTGCTGTCCGGGCCACTGCTGTTGCTTTCCGGGCCACTGCTGTTGCTGTCCGGGCTATTCCGGTTGGCCCGAACAGGAACAGCAGTCACCCGGAGATTGGGAGAACGAGCCGAACTGTCAGGCGGCTCCGATTCCTATTCGGTGCGGCTCGGGGCCGAGAATCGCCTGAGCAGTTTAAGGCGAGTTTTTAACGAACAGTTCTACGGGAAACTTTCCTCTTCTTTGAATTTTACAAGAAAATAGACCAAGCTACGCTCCTGAGAAGGGGGTCTGAACAAATCGAAAAAATTTGACTAAATCATGCTCTTGGTGGGGTTCGAGAAAATTGCAGAAAATTTGATGAAATAAGGTGGGGTCATGGGAAAACCGTTAATGCGTTAACACGTTAACGTTATTAACGCACAGCCCTGGTTAGTATCAACCGTTCCTTTCCTGGCTTTATGATATTTTTTAGCCTTTTACTCTGTTTTTTTTTCTGTTGGTGTATGTGTGATAACCTCCTACCTTCGACCTTTCACCTCTGCTGCCGCGGCACTTTTGCCGTAGCGTCTGGCGGCGGTCGCGCACTTCTTGAGGCTGGCGGGGGGTTCTCGACCCGTCGCCACGCGCGCCTACCAGTTTTGCGGGTTTGCTCAGTGCGCCGTCCTAACGTCGCGTATTAGACAAATTGATCCTCAAGTCACAGAGGCCGGCTCCGTTTCGCCACTATCAACCAACCGCCTCGACCTCGCGTTTTGAAACCTATTAGCAACATTTTGGCTATTGGAAATGCTCTTAAGGTAGAGTTTTTCTGGCACTGAAAAAAAACTATAATTTTGTTGTCTTTTTGTGTATTTTTGGTGCATTTTTGTTGACTTTATTGCTCGGAATTGTCACAATCAAGTATGATTTCCTTGGAAAATGATCTCGAAAAGGAAGTATTTCTTGCTCACAACATTCTTATCCAGGGTCCAGCGGGGTTGTGAAATTCGTCAGCATAGGGGAGTCGCAAAAAAATTCGGACCAAAATTGAAAAAAGTGTTTGAAAATTGAAAATAACGGTTACTCAACGCCATAACGCACCTTTTCAGTACTCTGTATTTCAAAATTTCTCTGAAAAAAAAATGCTGAAAATTACACCTCGGTGGGGGGTGTAAAAAATTTTAAAAATTTTACAACGCCCCATTTGATCGTGTTCTTATCTTACTCCTATTTGTTTACTTCCCCTATTTCCTAGAAAAAAACCTCAACCGCAGGCTATTTGGGACACCGTGTCTTGATGGGAATTTACTATTTTTCTCAGTAATAGAGACTAAAAAAGACGATAAAAATTATTTAAAAAAATCAATTCAAAATAAATCAAATGAAAATAAGTGGAATAGCTTGCTTTAATTTTCATGTTCGGTTTTCATGCAAACATTTTTCGTGAAAAATTCATTTTCGTTCGTTTTTAATGTGTTTTTTTTTTCGTTTAAGGGTGACTGTTTTTCCAGATAATGGGATATTGATCCAGATATAGAGCAGTTCAAACATTTTTTAAATCAAAGAATGAAGAGGTTGCCCGTTTTTCAGCAAATAAAAAAACCTAAGATTTGGTTCCTTCTAAGACGAGTAAGGATAGAAATTCGACGAAAAACGACCAGGAAGTGGGTGAAAACCTCGTGGACCTGCCGACCCGTTGAACCAACCCGCCCACGTCATTTGGACAGTTGTCCACAAAGGGAACAGTTGCCGAATTTTTGAATAGTATTTGTTCGGAATATATCTGACATCCAATAATGTGCATTTTCAAAGAGTTTTTGGTATACGAAACAGAAACCAAAGTCCTTCACCTAAAAAATTCGAAACACAAAACCATTTCCGACGCTATTTTTGACGCTTTGTCTGCAGTCTCCCGGAACACAACAAACAGCGTAATTGAAGGTATCGTACGCGCAGAAAACAGGATATTATTTTTCATTTTTTTGTGTGCCTTGGCCTCTCTAGTGAACAAAAATGTCGAAGTAGCCCATGAGAAACCTTCATTTGTAAAGAAAAGTCAATCGGAACACTTTGTGAATATGAATTTGAATTTCGCGCCAAAAGGGTTTTTTTAGCGTTTTTCTTGAATGCCTCATCACTGTCATTTTCGAAGTTTTTCTGCATGTGGAGTTTGTGCCGTAACTATTTTTCATGTTGTTTGACGGTCGCATCAACATTTTATGAAAAAGTGGTAGATGACTGGTGAGAACTGGTTGCGAAACCTCATCTTTAAGGCGCTATTCATACTACTCAACGCCAGCGCGGCACGCGCGTGCCGCGCTGGCGTGGCGCTTGTGTATGAATACTTTGTACGCGCGTTACGCGCGTGCCGCGCTTGCGGAGACTATGAATACTCCAGCGGCGACGCCATGGCGGAGCGGTGAAGCTGGAATGAATGAGACGATCGATAAATAATATCAGTGGATGAAAACGCCAAGGCGTTTCGGGAGTATGAATTGAGTAGTATGAATGGCGCCTAACCCCTTCCAACCTCATAGCCCTACGTTTTTGACGTGTAAAAAGGTCAGCGGTGTGGTGTACCGGGCTCATCCATGAAATAGGGCTTAGAAAATGGAAATTGGTTTTTAGCGCGAACGATGCCTCTAACTATTTTAGAGGTCTTTTACACGGTTTTTTTTTCACAAGGTTTGAGAGTTTTGTGGTGGACTTTTCCCTACTATCCTTCTCTCAGCGGACTTGCCTATTCTAATACATCGAAAGATAGAGTACGGTTTTCTTAAATCCGTACTCTATCCTTTAAATGACACTAACTAAGTACCAGGGGCGTGTGTTAATGCAAAATATTTTTTCTTTAAGCGTAATTAATTTTCGAGAAAAAAAAACCGCAGCAACCCATTAATGCGTTAACGCATTAATTTTGCATTTTGTTCCAATGAATCATAACAGGTCCCTTATCAATGAGCGCCTTAGAGGCATCGTACGCGCTGAAATCCACTTTCCATTTTTCATGCTCAATCCCTTCCTCGGGCCCCTGTGAGAACGTACAACGAGCTTGGCTGCTCAAAAACGTACCATTGTGAGCATAGAGGAAGTGGAAAGTAAGGAATTCCGTCAAAAGGGGCCGGCCCTACCGTCAGTCATTTGGCACTGTCGTAATATTTGAGCAGAACGTCGTGTCGCTAAGTACAGGGCATGTCACTCACTGTACGCTGACACACCGTCGGACGAAAGTGGCGTTATCGATTGGAAATTTCTCGTCACACAACGAGCGATTGCTTCCAACGCTGCGCCAATGGACGAATTGTAGAACTGTTCCTTGCGCCCTCCGCGTAACTATCCCGAGTCGATGCCGGCGCGAATTTCAAATGATTCTCAGAAGTTTTTTTAAACGTTTTTTCTCGAAAAGTTAACGTTTTTGAGCGGGCTTTTCGCCACCTTTAGTCACTATATGGGGCTAACAACTCAAAACGCTTAAAAACGAAACATGGTTTCCAGCGCGTACGATGCCTTTAATCCCACTACAGATAAAGAACTAAATTAACGCGATTTCAAAACTTTTCGTTGAGCGTAATCGTTACTCTTAGAAGAAAAAACCGCAAAACCCTCTATAGCGTTAAAACGCTATCGTCACAACGCACAGCCCTGTAAAACTTCTTCTGACTTTTCAAAAAGATTCCAAAATCCATCTGTTTTTTTTCATTTTTCCCGAGGAAATTATTTTTTTTCTCACTTTTGCATTTGATTCGAAGTGCTACGCCTAAAGTCGGGACGAATCGCACTGATACTTTGTGTCCCTTATTGTGCGTTGACACAAACTCGGTGCACATATGTTATACTCTGTTTATTTATTTATTTATTTTTATCAGAATGCACGCTAAGGTGCGTCAAAAAAAACAGTATGTATAACAAACAAATCAAACAAATGCAGTGTCGAGAACAGAAACATAAAAGTTATCAATATACTACCAGATTGACTAAAAAAAAGAAGCCTAAAGCAAACTAAGCTTCTCGCCCGCGAAAACAGTGCTTCTATTTGAAAGATCTGACGTTTTGATTATAAGCTCGTCGAAAATCAGTGTTTATCTTGAATTGCACAAAACACGGTTCGCCAATAGTCCTCTAATTGGCCCGCTAGTACCGTAGTGTACGTCCACGACGCGTTCTCGGCAGACCCGGGTGGCAGGGTGGGTGGCTGAGTGACGGCATCGACGAATCGATTGCTCTGCACACCGGGTGCACACCCGGGTCTGCCGGGAACGCGTCGTGGACCGACACTACGGTACTAGCGGGCCAATTAGACGACTATTGGCGGACCCTGTTTTGTGCAATTCAAGATAAACAGAGTATATAATAAACGTGCATCGAATTCGCGCCATCACACAATAAGGAACGCAAAGTATCAGTGTGATCCGTGCCGAGTGTACACATAGGAAGATGAATTTTTAGATTTAAACTTAGCCTTCCAGGGTTCGTGTTCGTCTGTTCAGAGGAGTGAATCTCACAGCTGATGATCTCATAGTACTGTCGTTATCGGAATGAAATTCCGGTCCGCATTTGCAGACAACCGTTATTGCAGCGCGCAAGCCGACGATAATCCTGCTGGGATTAAGGCTTATCGTGCTGGGACCAAATGCGGACCACAATTTCGTTCCGATGAGGATATTGAATAATTCAATTTTCCTTTTATTCGGCTTACTCCCTGTCCTCCCTGTCCTCTGTCCTCCAAGTTGTTCAAGGTTCTAAGGTGAAGACTCGAGAATTTATTTAGAATTTTTTGATCACATGGCGGCAAAATTCTGAACTTTGTCACAAATGAGACACGAATGTATGTATTTATGATATACATAACGTCAGCATGGATCTGAAAGAGACTTCGCGTTCACTGTTTAAGGTTGGCGCAAACTCGGTGTCATATGCTATAACATAGGTGCACCAAATTTGCGCCAACCTCCAATGGGGAACGCAAAATCTCTTCAGGATCCATGCCGATGTTATGTGTGGACATGTGTATGTTTGTAGTATGTCCTCCTATGGATAATTCTGTTATTGTGGACTCGACCCAGGCAATTGGGTTAGGCCGAGAATGCCATCTTAAATCTCCATCCTAACACCCCGTGGGAGGTAATCGGGGTGGTCTCGGCTAGCGATTGAATGAGGCCCGGCCGGCCCAGGCCGGCCGGGTGGCCCAGTAATCCCGCCAGTCGCCAGGCCACTCCTTCAGCCGATTGGGACTTACGACTTGAGTGCAGCAGTAATTTACGCCATTCAGCCTGCACCGTCGAATTTCTCCTATGTAAATCCTGAGTGTTCAAAGTCAGATTTATAGTTGATCGCGTTTGATAGCGTTTCTTTGTCGCTGTGCACTGTTTTTTTACGGTTTTAGCCAGGGTACTCGAAGCCTCAGTATTAAAAAATATAGGTTTATTTTCAATCCTCTGCTCAAAAACAGATTAATATTAAAAGCTTGACACAGTAAACGAATCCTCATAATGTGCGAAATTGGTGGACTGCGCAACCAACACCCTATTTGGCGCCAGATGTACTTGATTTTTTGCTGTTTATTGATAACAGATTCACCCCGCCACTTAGGAATAATAAATGCAGACCTGTTCGAAGTTATATCGCACCTTGAGGCCGGGTTTACAATTCCATCGCGAAGCAACGCGATGACGCGCGGCGCGATGTCGATCGATACTCAACAATGTGGTGTCATCGCGTCTCTCCGCGATGGAAGTATGAACATGGCCTGACGACAGGCCGTGTTCGATATTTTTTGCTATCGTTCGCAATCGCCCTGGGAAATAGGCAAGCTGTCGCGTAGAGTAGCGACGAGACTAAATAATGGACTCTGACATTGACTAGAGTTCCTATGGGGCGGCGCGGCACAGTGCACTTCTGTAATATTGATCACGCGGCGCAGTACGATCGATATTATAGAATTCCACTTCGCTGCGGCGGAAGTATAAACGACACTTTAGAATTCCATCGCAGCGCGGCGCGGTTAGATGCTGGGTGGGGATCATGCTTCTAGCGACGCAGTGCAACGTTTACTATCCATATGGACCGAAAAGCGATATGCCCGATGTGCATAGTCGCTGGTCGCGGGAAGTATGACCCCGCCATATCTCTGAACATCTATGGATAACGCGCCGATCGTCGATTTCGCATATGAATCATGAAGTCGCACCGCGCCGCGGTGGAACTCTAAGATTCCCCTTAGGTGCCAGCGATCGGTGATCATGCGCTATTGAGTTCGTACGCGATTCCGCGTAAACAAGCAATAACAATTTTTTGTAACGGTAGTAACAGTTTTTTTTTTCGTATTTGCTTGAACGCGAAAGATTTCAAATATGCGTATTTTATTGCTTTCATTATTAGATCTGGTTTTGTCAGTGGAAAGAAACCATGAAGAAAACCAGCAACGACATGCCTTCGCACGACGTCCATCGCATCGCCGATGACGCGATACTTTCGAAATGGCACACAACACAAATTGTGTGCCATTTTGAAAGTATCGCGCTTAATCGCCGTAAACACCTTGCGACGACGCGACGTCGCTTCATTGATACGCGACGTCGCTTCATCGATACCTATTTATAACGTCGCGTCGCGCCGCGAATGTGCTCGCCGCACTGGGCGATTGAGGCGTTTGAAGTTAAGTTGACGTCAAATCAGGCGCGGTGTATGTAGGTAATGGGAAAACAGCGTAGTTGACGCTTGAGCTCTTTGAATCCTTATGTTAGAGTGTTATGCCTGATACAAAGATATCCGCTCACTAGATCTAATTTGGGTTAGTCGAAGTTGAATTAAGAACTTAGACAAGGGAAGCGGAACGTCCGCGAGCAAAAAATCTCGTCTCGTATCGACCGCGTGCAGAAGAAGCTTTTCGTACCGGAGGCGCTCATTTGCGCTCACCGACCGCGTGCAAATAGCGTTTCGAACATCGCTCACTTCGCGGTCTGTACGCAAATTGTCCGCGGCTGGTACGCTTTATTGTCTGAGAAGGATGTTGCAAATTTTGTCTTCCATCTCTCTCTCTCTCTAACCGTAAAATGTCCAAAGCCTCGTTTGTACTGCATCTAGTCGCAGCGGTTTTTCGAGGAGAAGTGCTCCTTTCCCGTGGCGCACGAGTATAAACTGCTTGTGTGGGCTCGTTGGAAGTTGTGAAGGCTTCAGAAGGCGTGGGTAGGACGACATGAGAAGTGGTTAGGGACTCTGGAGCGCAGTTAACTTTTGACTCCTTAACCGTTTTGTAATTCCGTCGCCATCGCACCCTCTAAGTATATATGTATGCATGATTTATTGTATAGTGTAGTTGCTGCTACTGCAGCAGCTGCACTGCTGCAGCTAGCCGGTTGGCAGCAGCAGTCAGTCAGTTCGTGGAGAAGAGGGCAGGCAGTTTCATGTGTGTATGTGTGTATGTGAGTGTGTGTGTGTGAGAGTGTGTGGCGCGCGGGCCAACAATGCATGTTACAACCGAAACCCTGACGTCGTCGCCGCGCGACGGCTGCTCGCCGCGTCGACGGCGATCATTTTTCATCGGCCGTCACCGCCGCGCGGAGACGCAAAAAACTGGCGGCGAAGTCGATGCACTCGACGAATTTTTTCGCCCCCCCCCCACCCTAGACAATCACATTCAGCGCACAGGTTTATCTTCTGATAGGGAACTTTCTACTGTTTTTATCAAAAAATTTCTTCAAAAAACTTATTCTGTATTTTTGTTCAATTATTCGTTTCTTAAAGTTTGTTTAGCTATGATGATACGACTGATTGAATGTTCCATTGTTAGAAAGTCATATTCTTCTTTTTTCTTCCATTTTTACATTCACCAGTATTCTTTCCCCATTCTACTGGCCGTTACTATTCCCCTTTTGTGCCACTGAAAGGGAGACGGGCAGTGGTTTAGAGAACCTACCACAGCGTCAAATAGTGTAGCTTCTATAAAGCATTCAAGATTGTACATTACAGTATTTAGGAAATAGCCTCCAGACTAGAATATACATAGGTATCTTAACAAGTTTACGGTCACTTATACGTTTTGACGATTTTGGGCCGGATTTATGTACTGTGGTGTCAACGTTTCGACACATGCACTCTGTCGCGAACATGTAAAAACACACACATTCTTCTGTCGTGGCTTTTTTCTTACAAAAAGAACTCATAATCCTTAACAGAACAGTATCTTGAGCTTTTGATAGAACCAAGAAACTACCAGAAAGAAGGGTTCCCCATGTAACATAAAGTAGCATAACATAACACAACATAACATAACATAACAAAACAACATAACATAACATAACATAACGAAACAACATAACATAACATAACAACATAACATAACATAACATAACATAACAAAACAACATAACATAACATAACATAACGAAACAACATAACATAACATAACAACATAACATAACATAACATAACAAAACAACATAACATAACATAACATAACATAACATAACATAACATAACATAACATAACATAACATAACATAACATAACATAACATAACATAACATAACATAACATAACATAACATAACATAACATAACATAGCATAGCATAGCATAGCATAACATAGCATAACATAACATAACATAACATAACATAACATAACATAACATAACATAACATAACATAACATAATATAGCATAACATAACATAACATAACATAGCTTAACATAACATAACATAACATAACAGAACACAACACAACACAACACAACATAACATAACATAACATAACATAAGATAACATAACATAACATAACATAACATAAACGCATGCGTTAAATGTAATTCGCAAAAGAGCATCGTTTGTGAGCTCCTTTAATTTCATCATCATTATATCAGTTTTACTATTAATTCTTTCATTTTATGTCATGTTATGCTACCGTTTCATGTAAGACAGCATAACATTACATCACATTACATTACCTTACTCAACTCAACGAAACAACGTAACATAGCTAAGCGCAGCATAGCTCGTAACACAACACAACATAACATAACATAACATAACATAACATAACATAACATAACATAACATAACATAACATAACATAACATAACATAACAAAACATAAGATAACATAACACAACATAACATAAGCATAACCTGACATAACATAATGTAACATAACATAACAACGTAACATAGCATAATATAACATAACATAACATAGCATAACATAATGTAACATAACATAACATGACAGCATAACATAACATAACATAACATAACATAATGAGATACATACTTCTGCGCTTCAGTCGCGGTTGGCTGCAATTGTGACTCTCTAGCAGGTTTTTTGAGGCATTGCAGCAAGTAAAATTTTCATTCCAAGGGCATTGTAGTGTATTTCAAAATTTGTTTTTATTTATTTTTGATTTTTCATTTTCCCTTGTAAGCAGTCATTCCGCTTCGTATTCCGGTCTTGTTTTTTTTTGGACCTCGGAGTTTTTTTTTCGAGTTTTCAAGAAAAACTATTTCTGACCAGCTGTCTTCTAAAAGATGTTGGCCCTGCAAATCTGAGAATCTAACCAATTTTCAGATTTCAACAATATTATCACCAATCTTCAAGGTTGGAAATTTTTCCATTCACGTCATCCTCTAAAATCCCTAGAGATAATAGATGATTCCCAATGTGACTTCTGTGAGCACACTATCCGTAAACATCATCTGTGCCTACGTAGGCTAACCAGATTTGTTTGTTCAAAACGTCTGGATGTACTATGTATGCATATGCACTTTGCCCTATTGTAATGCCATGAAATTCATTCCCTATGAAGACCCTGAATCTCACGAATGACAGGTTTTCCTGTACTATAGTCCACTTTTGCGCGGCTAGGTTCCTTTTTAGTCGATTCGCTTTGCATTGTTCTTGTGCGCACTCTTCGACCGTTGTGACTCTCTTAATTCTATATTCTTCCGCCAAGGCTTTTCCATATTACAAGACTTTGCCTCATTCCCCTTTTCTTGCCTTGATTTCACCCCGATATCACCGAAATCCGAGTCTGGTTTTTGATTTTGCGATTTTGCTAGCGCAATGTGAGCGTAAAATAGCATAATTAGATAGCATAGAACGTATATGTGAAAGCATTCAGGCAGTGGGTGGGCTCCTTCCTCGTTCCCCCGAGTTTTCCGCGCTTCGGCCGCGATATTTCATGGATCCCTCCGCAGACAACATTGACTTTTCCCGAAATTTCTCTGATTTCGTTTGACCCACTCTCTGACATGTTAACTATCCATGATCGGCGTCTCACCATTTTTTCCCCAATTCCGCCGCGATTCTGAGCCTGTCTCCGTGTTTCCGATTTTCTGCCTCGCTTCTGCACCGATTTCTTACCGCACCGAATTCAGCCGCGATTTTCAACGGACTGCGCCTCACCGGTCTCTTCAAGGTTCTTCAGTAGTACAGAATCGGTTATGCGTTCATTGCTCTCCATCCTCGATTCTTCCTCTACTATTCCTCGCCTTTGCCGAGGTATTGCTATACCACGGCTTATGCCGCAAAAATTTGTCGATTTTACTCTGATTCCTCCTCAGTCCTCTTCATTCCAAAATTTGTCATCTGCTAATTTCTTAAGGTCATGCCTTATTCCACCGCCGTGATATCTCTGCGATATGTCCTTGATTCCGCCGCGATTCTGAGTCTACCTCCGGTGTTTACAGTTTTTCTGTTGCATATTTGCACCAAGTTTTGAGTAGTCTTGCACTTTCTTGGAATTTACTTCTTTGAACCCTCGCTAGTGTCCAGATTGTCGCTATTTTCCGGGTTTCTGCCGCGATATCGCAAATGCCTTTACTCTCCTTGGATTTCGCCCTCTTCATTCGATCTTATCCACGCCTTAAGCCGGGATTATACTTGCCGCGACCAGCGAAAGCGACAGTGCGTATCAGGAATATCGATTTTTGGTCGATATCGATGGTGAAGATTGCGTCGCGTCGTTCATCGTGGGAAGTATGGTCCCGGACCTAGACGAAATAATCGATTTCGCGCGGTTCTCAAACATCGTTGATGCTACTTCGGCAATTTCTGCTGCAATTCCAATTATTCCTCTTTTCTGCAGCGATTTCGATTTTTCCCTCTATTCTGCCGCGATTGCGCTCCAATCTTATTTTTTGGGGTCAGAAAGCCGAAATTCTGCCACGGTTTTTTTGTTTGCACTGATTTCGACCCGATCATCTCAACATTCTATTTTATTTATTCACGGTTCTGTTTTTATTTTACTCTGTCCTCGTTTCCTCCTGTTTTACCCCCCGAAATTTCCTCGATTTTACTCTGACTCCTTCCAGTCTTCCCTCAATCCAAGTTTTATGATTTTGTCTCAATCTAAATTTATATTTGATTCAAATGCCGTGTTATCTCCAAAGTTTTTCCTTCATTCTGCCGCGATATCGCCGTCAAATTTGTTTTTTTTTTCAGATAGCCCATATTCGGCCGAAATTTACCCTGTGGTTCTGTCGATATTTTGCCAGCAGTCGGGATACACATTTACCAGATCCTTGATTCTTCCGCGTCTAAGCCTCGATTCAGCCTGGGTTCGGTCTGAGTCACCGTTTTGGTGGCGTTCCTCACTCTATATATATATATATATATTTTTGATCACATCATTATTCATTTACTCTTTTTTCTGCATTCTTTTGCTCTTAGATTGTTCTGAAGAACTTTCTAGTGTCACCGAGAAGGAGAAGACCATTTTTCATTCGAAAAAGTCGTTACAATCGCAAGGTCACCACGGGGACGTGGTGAGACCGCGGCCGGCCAACTTGCCATATCAGTGTTGGTATGCGTCTGTTATTGTGGATTGGCAACTTACTATAACAAAAATGATTTTTGACTTTCCTTACATTTTTCAATGTATGTAGTGCATGAAAAAAAGTGTTTCTACCGGATTCTTACATCGTCGGTAGCTGCTTTCTTCCTCTTTATTTGCTGTCTAACACATTGTTTATTCTGCCGTCGAATCATCCACACCCCAAGGGGGATATCCTGTTCTCTGCGGGTTTTTCACGCTAGGCGTAGCATTGGGGAGTCCGGAGATTATCACGGTTTTTTGGTTGTCTCATAAGTCTTCCTCTGGAGTTTAGTTCTTGTCAAAATCACGTATTCCAATCTATGAAAACAGTCTAGATGCTTCACTAGTTATTTGAGATCACTCACACCCCTGTGGGGATATCCTGATCTCTGCTGGTTTTTTTTCTTACGCCAGGTGTAGCATTGGGTAGTCTGGAGATTATCACGGTGTTCTGGTTGTGTCATAAATCTTCGTCTGGAGTTCAGTTCCTGCCAGCATAATGTATTCCGATCCATAAAAAAAGTCTAGACGCTACACTAGTTATTTTAGATATATGTTTTCTTGATATTAGTCGAAAGTTGGAGATTTTCGCGAATTTTTTCCATCGAGACTGCGCCACATTCATGTATGAGTGTCGATTTTGTGGGATCGATTGATTGTGCAAAAGTCGAACAATACTCAGAAAAATCAAAACAAGTTACTTGTAATATAAAGGTAACTTACTTGAATGTCTCAAGTAACTTACATTTATATCACATGTAACTTAAATTTATATTGCATGTAAGTTACACTTATGTTACATGCATGTAAACTACATTTATATTTTCACTATGGGTGGTCATTACGTGACGCAGACGACACGCGACGCAGAGGGGGCGTCCCAGACCACACACTACGCAAAAAAAGTTGTTCAGGGACTTCCCTGCTAGTGTGGGGTCAAGTACCTCAAACTTGGGTAATTGAACTAGCAGCAACGCCAGTCGTAAGGCTGACCTCGAGAGTGCGTCGTACATCAACCTTGGAAACATCTTGTTGTCCGATTTAAGTCACTTGCGATCTATATTCTGCCATTTAAGTTACATGTAACAAATCGGAGGCGCACTGCACGCAGGATCCTCTCAGAAGCCGAAAACAAGTTACTTGTAACATATCTGAGCTTATGTAAGTTACTTGCGACTCAAGTCATTCAAGTTACATGTAACATATCCGAGGCGCACCGCACGCAGTATCCCGCCGATATGTTACATGTAACTTAAATGACCTGAGATAAGTCGCAAGTAACTTACATCGGCTCAGATATGTTACAAGTAACTTGTTTTCGGCCTTTTATGTTACAAGCAACTTGTTTTCATTCTTCTGAGTAGGGCGTTTCAGATGAAAAAATGAAATTTTGTTTCACAATTAAACATAGATTAAGATTTTGTGGAAAATATGGCTCCAAAGGTTAAGAATTACCATAGCGACAAAGCACAAAATAACACAACATATAGTCTGTTTCGTAGGCATTTTTATTTTGTCCCTTAGCGTGCCTATGCGGAGCGAGGGGAGATACAGCGAGAAAGTGTGGTGGGGACTAAGAAGGCGTAGCATACGCGTGCACAGGCACGCGATCAGTGGAAATAAATTTCACACCGAAATAGAGGATAGCAGGCATAGCATAGCATAGTGTGACGTATGTAGCTCACCATATTTTAACACATCAACGTAACATAACATACCGAAACATAACATAACATAACTTAACATAGCAACTTTAAAGCATAAGTTTTTCATTATTAAAGCAGGACTTAAATTTGACATAGACTGTGAGTTACCCATCATCTACGCTTTACCGAAATTACATAAGGATCCCATAAAATTCAGATTCATTACGGGAGCAAGAAACAGCAGCATGAAACCATTAGCAGTAGAATCGCAAAAAATTGTCTCGTTTCTCAAGACACATTTTATTAATTATACCCATGTGAGTTACCAAAGGAAGGGAGGACTTAAGACCTATTGGTCTATCTCCAACATTAACATAGCAGCTGAATTATGTAGATTGAGAACCAATGGAGTTTGAGTTCATTCTGCTGATTTTACGGATATTTTCACGAACCTTCCACACAGTTTTATTCTGTATAACATGAAAGAATTTTTGAAAATTTGCTTCAAAAATGCTAATAAAAAATGGATAGTTACCAATGAATACAGAGCATTTTATCGAGATTCTGAGCTGGATAAAGGCGGTTACAAATATTATACCATCACAGACTTGATATATCACGTTGACTATCTTTTACGCAACAGTTACTGTCGTTTCGGAGAACTTGTGCTTCAACAGACGAAAGGAGTTCCTCAGGTAGGTAACTTCAGCCCATTGTTAGCCGATATAACAGTTTCCATGTTGGAGTATACTGTGCTTATCTGGGTCAAATTCCGGTCCGCAATTGCGTCTCGACACGCTTTGCGGCCGCACGCGCTCAAGTCAATCGAGCTTCCAGCTCCAAAGCCGACACGATATGGGTTTTTTATACAGTTTTCTTCAATTTTGTTTAGTTTCGAGCTTATAAAACCCACGAGTCAACAGATCGGCAGCTGCGGCGCTGGAAACTCTTCCGACTCGGAAGCGTGCGGCCGCAAAGCGTGTCGAGGCGCAATTGCGGACCGGAATTTGACCCAGATAAGCACAGTAGGTATTCTATTAGCGCGAAAATTGAAAATAACGTACTTTTCAAACCTTTTAGATATATGGATGACTTGCTCATAATCCATAATAAAGATGAAACATTTGTGGATAGTCAAATTTCACTAATATACAAGAATGTATTGGAACTCAAAAAGACGCAGGGCAATCCCTATAAATGCATTCTCCATGTTCTTCCTTCTTCAAACCTCGGCATCTTATTATGATTATGATACTGCTATGCCAACGAGGTTGATAGGTGGAAATTTTATTAGTGGCCTGACGTTTCGACCTTCACGTCTTCATCAGAGGCCTAAAAAGTAGTTCGAGATTAACCGATCTCGTGAATCTACACTACCAAGCGCCTCCTCTCACTCCGACAGTTCTAAAGCACTGTGAGGAGCAATGCGGAGGCACTCGAAAAGGAGGATCGGTAACCCACCTCGCAAGTCCACCTTTACGCGGAATAGGTCCGCTGCCGCTGTTAGTAATCGAGTAAGCAGGAGTGAGATATACCTTGCTTCCCTCGTATAAATACAGTTAGGGAAAGACATGTTATAACTCACAGTGTTGTACAAATGGCAAAAGATCACTGGTTATCATGGGCCGCTCAACTCTGCTGTTCATTAGTGGGTCCTTTACGTGAATCCAGAAGGCCTCCAACGTTTTTCTCGCCGATACTTCAGTTTCGCAAGCTAGGATCGTACACTTCACATCGTACTCGTCACCGTTGTGGTCCTCCATTTTATGTCTCCCAAGTGGAGTTCTTCGGTCATTGCGTCTCTTGCTAGCTAAATGCTCCTTTAGGCGTACCGCCAACACTCTTCCACTCTCCCCTATGTAACTTGCGCTGCATGTCTGACACTCGAGATGGTAAATAGTGCCAACCTGACTGCAGTCGCCGAGTCTTCCATTGGGGCAAACGATGCAGTTATCTGTGAAGCAGCTCTTATCGTAAAGTCTGTTCCTTACTAATTGACTCTTTATGTTGTTGTTAGGGATGTTAACTAAAACAACATCGTCGTTTAGTTGTGCTCGTACGATGCATTGCTGTATAGCATCAGATACTCTGTCCGAGAAAAATGGTATACACAGCGGAATTTTGTTTTGACGCTGTGGGATCGAAAGCGCATTTCGAGATCTGCGTCTGTTTTGAGGTATTACGTGCCCGTTCATTGTTGCTATATTTACCGCAATCATGCGTGATTCCAACCGTTCTGCTTCACCAGTGCACACACCTGTTGCCGTATTTACCATATTTCTCACAACGGCACGTTTTACGGCACTTGGATGGGAAGATGTGGCGTGAAGCAAGATATTCTTTGAACTGGGCTTACGATACCACTTGACGCTGTATTCGCCATTACACACTTTCACTTGAGTGTTGAGGTAAGGAAGCCAACCATCTCGAGGTACCTCCCGTGTGAGCCTAATATTCTGAGACTGAGCATTCAATAACCGGAAGCACTCATCCATTTCGGATTGCGTGGATGTTATTATGAAGCAATCGTCGATGTACCTGCAGTACAATAGTGGGCGACGTTCCAGTATTGGCTGTTCTATTCTGCTCATGAAGCAGACTGCTAGCACAGGAGCCAGTCGCTGCCCCATGGCTAACCCTCTTATCTGCGAAAAATACGCTCCTGCCCATTTAAAGATATTGCAACTCAGACATTCTTTCACCAGAGTCATGATGGTTCTCTTGTCGAGTCCAGAGGTCTCTATGTCCGTAAAATGCCTATCCAGCAGTTCGGATAGGGCCTGCAACGCTTCATCGTTCTGGACATTCGCGTATAGTGATGTTACATCGAATGACTCTATAATGCAGTTGTCATCGAAATTAGAGTTCCGCAACGTATCAATAAATCTGTTGGTGTTGGGCAGGTGAGAGGGAATGAAAGCTAGCAGTTGGTTCACGATAGTATTGAGGAACCAAGATATTCGGTCAGTTGGTCCACCGACGCAACTTATTATTGGTCTTATCTTGTAGGTTTCCGCCAACGTAGATGACATGTCGAGAGACGTGACCTTATGCGTCTTGATCAGGCTATAAAAGACTGGACAGCTCGCATTATCAAGCTTAAGCCTGCGTAGAAATCTGTCATTCAAACCAGCGGACCTTCCCATGGTCTTCCAGACTTGATTAAGGCGTCTGCATTGAGCAGCGAATTCCGTCGCGGAGGATGACTGATACGTAGTGGTATCTCGCAAATGTAATTCTGTTATCTCGCGATCCAACGACTGTGGTATAACCACAAATTCTCCGCCTTTGTCACTGACAGAAATGCGTATAGTACCATTTGATCGTAACTCCCGCAACTCGCTGAACCCTTGCCACTGTTCATAGCTAAGATTGGTGTTTCGAACCGTTCGGAAACGATTCAGTACATCTAGTACACCTGTTGATAGAATTCTGAACTTAGTATCGCTCTCGGGAACTGGGGTTGGCTCTCTATCTCTCTATGGCGAATACAGCGTCAAGTGGTATCGTAAGCCCAGTTCAAAGAATATCTTGCTTCACGCCACATCTTCCCATCCAAGTAGTGCCGTAAAACGTGCCGTTGTGAGAAATATGGTAAATACGGCAACAGGTGTGTGCACTGGTGAAGCAGAACGGTTGGAATCACGCATGATTGCGGTAAATATAGCAACAATGAACGGGCACGTAATACCTCAAAACAGACGCAGATCTCGAAATGCGCTTTCGATCCCACAGCGTCAAAACAAAATTCCGCTGTGTATACCATTTTTCTCGGACAGAGTATCTGATGCTATACAGCAATGCATCGTACGAGCACAACTAAACGACGATGTTGTTTTAGTTAACATCCCTAACAACAACATAAAGAGTCAATTAGTAAGGAACAGACTTTACGATAAGAGCTGCTTCACAGATAACTGCATCGTTTGCCCCAATGGAAGACTCGGCGACTGCAGTCAGGTTGGCACTATTTACCATCTCGAGTGTCAGACATGCAGCGCAAGTTACATAGGGAGAGTGGAAGAGTGTTGGCGGTACGCCTAAAGGAGCATTTAGCTAGCAAGAGACGCAATGACCGAAGAACTCCACTTGGGAGACATAAAATGGAGGACCACAACGGTGACGAGTACGATGTGAAGTGTACGATCCTAGCTTGCGAAACTGAAGTATCGGCGAGAAAAACGTTGGAGGCCTTCTGGATTCACGTAAAGGACCCACTAATGAACAGCAGAGTTGAGCGGCCCATGATAACCAGTGATCTTTTGCCATTTGTACAACACTGTGAGTTATAACATGTCTTTCCCTAACTGTATTTATACGAGGGAAGCAAGGTATATCTCACTCCTGCTTACTCGATTACTAACAGCGGCAGCGGACCTATTCCGCGTAAAGGTGGACTTGCGAGGTGGGTTACCGATCCTCCTTTTCGAGTGCCTCCGCATTGCTCCTCACAGTGCTTTAGAACTGTCGGAGTGAGAGGAGGCGCTTGGTAGTGTAGATTCACGAGATCGGTTAATCTCGAACTACTTTTTAGGCCTCTGATGAAGACGTGAAGGTCGAAACGTCAGGCCACTAATAAAATTTCCACCTATCAACCTCGTTGGCATAGCAGTATCATAACCTATAAATGCAATTACTTAGACATTAGTATAGAAATAATTAATAATAGAATACGCACAAAATTGTATAATAAGACAGATGATTTTAATTTCAGAGTTAAAAGATTTCCTCATGCTCATTCTGATATCTCTATAAATGTCAAAGCATCCACAATTTACACGGAGACCTTGAGATTAGCTAATATCTGTTCAAATTTAGATTCCTTCACGGAAAATCTCAAAGAAATGAAAACAGCTTTAATTGGAAACCAATATACACCAGAATTCGTAGAAGTAAATATGATAAAATGCATCTATAAACAAAAAATGATCACATATAAGTTTAACCTAAGAGATGATAAGAAAAGTATAGCTCAATTGGTAAAAAGCATAACATGCTAAGTCTTCACTGTTGACAGGTCGGTGTTCGATACTGTCCAAAATAAGGACTGTGATCATATGGACTTCATTCTGATATTGATAGTATACTACAGCTTCTTGCCCTAATACCTCTTTCTAACGTTTCTAACACTACTTCACTCTGCTCGGCTCATGCTTTCGTATTCATCCTTCTTTTTCATTCTGTTCCTCACTGAGGAGCCCCGGCAGAGCTGTTCGATAAAGTTCGTCTGAGACAAGGGCCAAAACGAACTTTGTCAACTTCTTTTTCTTACCTTTCCTCTTTTGATTAACCTACCATGAGTTATCTGAAGATGGAGTCTAATGTAATTATAAAGTTGGCGATCATGTGATTGTCCATACTTGATGTATATTCCTATACATATGAACTTTATATACCTATTAGTATAATTTATTGACATAACATATAACCCATCATAAAATAACAAGAAATAAATATCTAGTTTGAGGTTACACAACGTGAAGCGGCGTGAGCATAGCCTAGCATAGCATGAAATGACGTAACGAGATGTGACATGACATGACATGACGTAAACTCAGCCTAATGGTACTGTCTGCCCGCACGGTCGGACTAAGAAGGGGTGTGCGAAAAACTTTCGAAACCGAAAAACGAAAAAATTTTTGGTCAGAAATTTGTAGAATGCTCTGCTGCAATATGCTACAGCAAAAATGTTATTCGTTTTTTCGAAAAATCAATACCAAAAGACGAAAAATTTTCGAAAAATGGTTGATCTCTAAATGGCCTATCTGCACCACAAAATTTATTCTCAGAACGAGAATCTTCATTATCGGTTTCTCGTTTTCGTAAATTTTTCGCAGATCTCCGGTCGGAGTGCGTGTCGAGAGGCCGTCTCGAAGGCATTTTTTTCTGATCTGTACATCGACTAGCAGTAGTAAAAAGCACATAGGAAATAAAATCCTCATCACCTGTTTGCAGACATATTATTTTATGTTATGTCATGTTGTGTCATGTCATGTTATGTCATGTCATGTCATGTCATGTCATGTCATGTCATGTTATGTCATGTCATGTTATTTCATGTCATGTTATGTCATATCATATTATGTTAACTCATGTTATGTTATGGTAAATGGACACGGCTGGTTACCACTCAGAAAAATGAAAACAAGTTACATGTAAGATAAGAGGTCTAAATAAAGTTACTTTCAACATGTCTTTGTCGATATAGGTTACTGGCGACTTATCTCAGGCCGTTTAATTCACATTTAATATATCGACGGGATGCCGCGTGCAGCGCGCCTCCCATACATTGCATATAACTTACATGTCCCAAGATAAGTCGCAAGTAACTTGAATCGGCTAAGATATGATACAAGTAACTTGTTTTGAACGGCTTTAGATTCGGCGTGTGCGAAGGCATTCCGAAAGGGAGTGGACGACGCACCACTCCCTGGATCAGGCTTAGGAGAGGCGTTGCTGTCTGTTCAATTACCCAAATCCAAGGTACTGGTCCACACACTTGCATAGAAGGCCCTGTAGAGAGTTTTTCGCTTTGCGTGTCGGCAGGGCCGTGTGTGGACACGTTGTTTGCGTCGCGTGATGGCCAATCATTGTGAATATGTAAGTGTAAGTTACATGTAACATGAGTGCAACTTACAGTGAATATAAATTTAAGTTACAAGTGATATAAATGTTAGTTACATGTAATATAACTGTATGTTACATGTAGTAATATCAATTTAAGTTACCTGGAACAACCAAGTTTTTTACATTTATATTACAAGTAACTTCTTTTATATTCTTTTGAGTAAGGCGACTTACTTCGGTGTAGAGGCGGCCTGACCGTGTCAGGTGGAAGCCAGTCGATTAAGCCAAATAACTCGAGTGTTATGTTATGTTATGTTATGTTATGTTATGTTATGTTATGTTATGTTATGTTATGTTATGTTATGTTATGTTATGTTACGCTATGTTATGCTATGTTATGCTATGTTATGTTATGTTATGTTAAATGGTGAATACTACCCAGAAAAATAAAAACAAGTTACATGTAACATAAAAGGCCTAAATTAACTTACTTGTAACATATCTGAGTCGATGTATCTTACCTGTGAGTATGATATCGGAGGTGCACTGTTATGCCGATATGTTGCATGTAACTTGAAGGCATTGTACGCGCAGAAAACTGCATATTATTTTCTAATGTTTTTTTGAAGCATGGCCTCTCCAGTGAACGAAAATATCGAAGGGCCTATGAAAAACCCTCATTTGCAAGGAAAAGTCAATTGGAACGCATTGTAAATATGAATTTGAATTTCGCGCCAAAGTCGTTTTTGGCGTTTTTCTGCATTTGGAAGCCTCGTCAGAGTCATTTTCGAAGTTTTTCCACATGTGGATTTTGTGCCGTAACTGTTTTTCATGTTGTTTGACAGTCGCATCAAATTTATATGAAAAAGTGCTAGATGACCGGTGAGAACTGGTTCCCGGATCCTCACGTTTGACCTCTTCCAACCTCATAACCTTACGTTTTTACGAAGCTCACCCTAGTGTTCTTCCTGGTTCAATCATGAAATTGAGCCTCAAAAATGGAATTTGGTTTCCAGCGCTAACACTGCCTTTAAAGGCAGCATACACGCTCGCAAAAGTTGTTGAGATAACTACATTAGTGGGGTCGTACGGGCCCTAGAAGAGCCCTTCACGAAGTTGGAAGAGTTGAAAACGAGTTAAAGTGCCCGTATTTGAGCCATATTGAGTCATAAAAACATCATTTCCCCGCCCATCGATACGGGCTCCGCCCCTCAATACAAATGTTCAATGCTCGATTACGGTCATTTTGGCTCATTTTTTACGCTTCTAACGTCGTAAGCGTTCCAAAAAGGGCCGTACGAGTACATTAGCGTCGTTATCCCACCAAATTTGTCGCCAGCTCCGCTATTTCAGCCGATGCGGTACAACTCGTCCACATCTGGGCCGATATAGAACGAACCGTTATTTCTTCATTTCAAATGATTTTTTCCGGTTTTTTCGTTATCTCTGAATATTAACAGCTTCAGAACTTCGATTCATTTCATAAAATTGATATCATTTTTGAGCGTGTATGCTGGCTCACATGAGTCGCAAGTAATCTACCCCAGCTTATATATGTTACCAGTAACTTGTCTTCGGCCTTTAATGTTACAAGTAAGTAACTTGTCTTGATTTTTCTGAATGCAGATTTTGTTTGATAGGATTACTGCACTATGGTATCTTGCAAAAGCAGTTCTGACCAGGGGTGTGCATTATACTTGTTCCGAATCGAATAATCGGATGAGTATCCGACTGTTTCAGTCGGATAAAAAAGTCGACTTTTTATTCGACAAGTCGGTTATTCGAAAAAGTGCGATATCCGACTACAGTCGAAAAGTCGAATATTCGAAAAAGTGCGATATCCGACTACAGTCGAAAAGTCGAATATTCGAAAAAGGGCGATATCCGACTACAGTCGAAAAGTCGAATATTCGAAAAGGTGTGATATCCGACTATAGTCGAAAAGTAGAATATTCGAAAATGTGCAATATCCGACTATAGTCGAAAAGTCGGATATTCGAAATAAATTCCATCTGGAACAAGTATAGTGTGCATCTTCCGTCTACCGATTTTCCGGATTTTCGGGTGTTTTTCGGTAAATTTTGATTTACCGATTCACCGAGTTTTTCTGGAAATTTACTGAAATTTCTACCGAGAAGAAAAATTGGCTGTTTTTGCCCAATCAGCCTACTTCTTACTCGTATTTCACGGATAGGCTGCTGTTACGGCATGCCTTTGACGCTACATCCATCTTCATCCTTCTTTTTGTGACTCCTTTTTCATTCCTTTGGCTTACCTTTCGAATAATCAAACGACCCCCCCCCCTACCCACAACACTGAATCCACTGCAGCTCTGGAACGACTCCATTGAGAAATTAGCGCATCCGCACCTCTCCTCACTGACCAATAAGTACTTTTGCGAGCCTCCTGGCACAGTTGAGGCCTTTTTCTCAAAATCAACGTCCTGCTGATCAGGTTCAGCCTTTGAGCCAAGTTTAATATGTAAAACTCACTCATTATTTGCACTATCCTCATGCACTATTGAAAATGATACATAAATAGTATTGATCATTTGTACTATCGTGTCGGCTAGATACCAAAGTCGAAGTCAGAATTTTTACCGAATACTCCGTTTTTACCGTATTTACTGAAGAAGAAAAAATTTACCGAAAAGGATTTTCCGCCTACCCCTGGTTCTGACCTTTCGGTGAGGGTGTAGTTAACCATCCTAATCAATACTTTACAATTTTTGTGAACAGGATCCGTAACGGTTCAATCTGCTTCTTGTAGATTACATTGCAAAAGAACGATTTTCATTTCCGCATACAGTATGCAGCTGCAACGTGTGTGGGTATGTGTGTGTGTGACCTTTGCAATGGAATTACGTCGCTGCTATCATTGAACAGTTGCCGATTCTCCCCCGGTTGGTCGAAGGACAGACCTTCTGCAGGAGCCAGCAGGAAAAAAAATCCGCCCACATTCGGCTCAAAAATTCACCATAACGCACGTATGTAGGTAGGTGATTGGTCTTACCTCTGGGCAGGTATGTACTATGTGCCCGTCCATGGTGACCTATTAGAGGACTTAGGTCCAGCTTCGGGGGGTAACAAATTATCACCATCACCTACCCCCGACTGGCGATTATTACGGTAATTGCGACCAGCGCGCGCTATGTGGTGTGGACCGCATTTTCGATTAATTGGGGCATTGGTGCGGCGCCGGGGTTCGGGCGGGGGTGGTTGTGGTCAGCACCACAAATTTCTACGAACGATCACTCAAAACAAATTCACCCTGTCTCCGTAATCTCGCCCAGTGCACGTTGATGATCGTCTGGTTTCGTAAGGGTTTGACCCTGGGCATTCCTCAATAAGGTGGTTCATGGGGATGGTTTAGGCAATCTAAAAGGAGTTATGGTACTGCATAGGTCAGTAAGCACATAAGGGCTTTCCAGTTCAGAATATAGTTAGAGGATCGCCTTTTTTGAAAAATTTCATATTCTTCCATATGTTATGCATAAAGTTGTGGTTTTTCTTTTGGTTTTATTATATTTGAGATGTTGAAACTTTATTGATGCTTTTTTTCTTAGGCGATTCTCAGCCCAGAGCCGCGTGACAGCCCAATCTTGGCGTCACTGGCTGTTGCCGTCCGGCCAACTGCAGTTGCTGTGCGGGCGAAGTGGAGGAGCTCGGACGGCAACAGCAGTGGGCCGGAGATCGGGAGAACGAGCCGAACTGTCAGGCGGCTCCGATTCCTGTTCGGTGAGGCTTCGGTCCGAAGATCGTTTAAATTTATTGCTCGACATGGTCAAGCTCTCAGAGAAGTTGAATCCAATGTTTTTACATTTTTATATCATATTTTTTTCAATTGTTTTTCTAGTTTTTCTATCATTTTTCCGTACATTTGCTTCTTTTCCTCGTGTCCTGTTCTGATTTGTGGTTTCAAATGTGCTTTCATGTTTTTTTTTCTGCTGCTATTCCCGCTTGACGACTCGTGCGCTCTTACTTAGATTTTTTTTGCGATTTTTGGCTAATTTCCGGTGCCTATAACTGTCTCGTTTTTCTAATTTGTAGGGCTAAAATTCACGATAACCTCTGTCGTGTTTTACTAACAAGGGAACCACAATAAGTCATAGTGACCTTTCCAAATAAAATGTACCTTTCTAGAACCATTTTCGGACGAAAAGTCCGAATATGTCCATCGCAGCTGCCTAGACCCACTCTGAAAAAAGTTATGAGTGTTTTTTTAAATCTTCGCGGCAAGGTAAGGGTACGTACCCCCATGGAATTTTTAGGGTGTTTTTAAATTTTTTTCCTGATTTTGCTAAAAACATGTATGTAGGGGTAATCTGGGGGTGCTGAACACGAATCTGGGATTTGTTTGCCCAAAATGTAAGGTTCACTGCAGGTTACGATAGGTAGCATGCCATTTAGGAGGCGAAACCTATCTCAATATTCCGATAATCGACGAATGGACATCAAATTCGTATTCAGCACCCCAAATAACCCCCACTTATAAACTTTGAGACAAATCTGGGACTTTGACCAAACTACCGTATAGCCACCGTAATCTACCGTAAGCTGCCAAAAATCGATGAACCGACATCAGATTCGAGTTCAGCACTCCAAATAACCCCCAGAGAAATAACTTGAGCATATTCTATAGCAGCACTCCGGAAATCGTCAAATGTCGGGATTTGCCATCAAATTCTCCCCGATGGGAATCTGTGAATGAATACAGTCGAAATTTTTGGAAAATCGATAAATGAACCTCAGATTCGTGATCAGCCACCCAAACCAGAGCGAATTTTAGGTTAAATCTGGATTATTTTTCGAAAACGCTTCGAGAGCCTGCAAATTGACATGCCCAACCGAAAATCCGTCAAGTCCAAAAACGCTGTTAGTCTGCGCAAAGTTTGGAAAATGTTCCTTCATCCAAACTTTGCCTATGGGGGTAGTTTTGGGCGCTGAACACGATTATGAGGTCCGTTTCCGGATTTCCGTAAAAATAATGCGCTTTTTTGCAGGGTACAATAAGTACGAAAATCAGTGAAAAAAATGCCTATAACTTTTTCCAGAGTGGGTCTAGGCAGCTGCGGTGGGCATATTCGGACTTTTCGTCCGAAAATGCTTTTAGAAATGTACATTTTATTTGGAATGGTCACTATGACTTATTGTGGTTCCCTTGTTAGTTATCGGCTTAATCAAAGGCAGAGTTCGCGATAAAAAATCGATTTTTGAGCTCTCTCCGTACGAATGTCGATTTGATCATCACAAAAGAAAAAATGAGTGAAAACGTGAAAACTCGTGGGAAAACGCACAAAAACAAGGTAGAAGGGCTTATCACAGGCGTCCCCATGCCCCCTTCAATTAACGAGATTTTCATGAATGCTTGTCTATCCGTCTTCTAATTTGGCTCTTGAAGTCAAAGTTTACGATGATTTTCGTCCCCGAGTTTTCCACATAAAACATCAGCGTTAGCCTCCAAGTGTTACCAAAATTACGAAGAAACGGCGAGAAATGGATTAAAATGTCGTACTTCAGAGACACAATTCTATAACATGGACTAGTTGTCCGGTTGTATGAACATGTTCATGATGGTTGTCACCGGTGGAAAATTGGGTCAATCGAAAATGAAAGAATATTTCATGCAGAGCTGGATTATTTAGGGTCCTAAGGAGAGAATGCAAGCAGTAGAGAGTAGAGAATTGTAAAAGACGGGTCCAGAAAGGATTTCGTTGTCGTAACAAACACTTCCTGTGATACTTAAGAGGCGGGGTGGTACTTAAGGATTTCGTGTTCTTTTGATGCGTTTTTCTCAATCTCTACGTAATTTTTGGTTCTGCCCGGGGGCCACTTAATCAATGCAGCGAATAATTTCAAAATTGAAGACTATCGTGGGCACTGCCTCTAAAGTAGTCAGTCGTCTCTGAAAGTGCTCAGAAATTATTTTAGAAGTAAAATAACAAATGGCGAAACAAGCATTTATAGAAATCTCGATCAACGAAGGCGGGCGGACACCAAGCAATAACTTGTTCCTGGGCGTTTTTCTCCAACTTTTCACTTATTTCTACTTCTCTGATGGCCAAATCTACCTTCTCATGAGGATCGCAGAACCGCCTTTTTTTATCGCGGACCCTGCCTATAAGAAAACCTACATAGAGTCTGTCCGAATCTGACGGTCTGCCCACGCGGTCGGCGTGCTTGTCGAGCGGCTGCCGCATAGTCATTTTTTTAGACAAGCCTCCCCACGGTTGTCAAGTACTGTCTTGGATATCATTAAAGGCACTGTTCGCGATAAACTTCATCCTCGAATTTTTCATGACAAACGCTTCTCGTGGCTCTCAGAAGCAGAAAAGCGTCGAAAAAACGGGACGAAAAGCTACCCAGGAGCCGCAACACGGCTTAGAAAAGTGGGAAAACCCCGCCATTGTGGGCAAGTCCCGCCTCTTCCCGCCCCTCGACATGAACAAAGGAACACTCGAAATCGTGAGTTGAGCGATGGTTCCCGATCAAAAGCCCCGTTCTTCCCTTCATTCTCAACTTCTCTCTTTACTCAGGTCAGCTCGCATACATCGGCTGCAAAAGACGGAAGTTACAAGCCTCGAACAACTCGTCCACCATGCATCTCTAGCTTAATTTTTGAGGGACCATAACTACGTCCACAGAAGGTCTTTTACGTTTCCAGAAGCATCATTGGAATCAGAATGGGACCGGTTTCAAGATAGGCAAAAAAAACGGAAAAGCGATTTCTATCGCGAACAGTGCCTTTAAATATTTGTGTGATAATTCTGCCAGTAGATTCGTAGGTAAAACAATTGACTAAAAAAACAAGGCCGCCCGACACGCACGCCGACCGCGTGGGCGGGCAGTGTCATTGGGACAGACCCTGTGTTATAACATATGTGAAACGAATCTACGTCAACCGTTAAGCCTCGCTTATATTCTTACCGCCAAGCGGTGCGGCGGAGTGCAATCCAATAATATCGATCAGTAATACTGCAGAAGTATACTGCGTCGCATCGTTCGGTGGCGGGAGCATAAACGACGCCTTAGGGCTTACATAGTTGCACTTTGGTGTTTTGCTGTTGCTGAAAGCTTCGCGGAAGGTCTGCTATTGGCCAATTTCGAAATCTTACCAATCGCAGACGTGCCGCGAAAGCCGGCGGCAGCAAAACGTCGAAGTATAACTGGGACTAATGTAGGGAGCTGAAAGTATTGGTGCGATCCGTGCCGATTGTACAAGTTATATTTTCTAATTTTCCTGTTTTTTTCTTTTTTCTTCATTAATATTGCTAGTATTTTATAGCGTTATTATTATTTTTTGCATATGCGTCTTTATTTTGCTTGTTTGTCTACCTACTGCACTTCACATTTCGCACCTCTGTTTTCTATTCGATTGTCGACCTTTCTAGAGCATCAAGTTCGTGATTTGTCATAGGGTGGTTTCGGACAATCCATCAGAAGTAAAAATGGGGCATTTAAATAGGGGATTTGTTCTGGATGTTTGCTGCGCTGCAAGATTTATGTCTGCAGTCGTCTGCGCCGGTCTTTTTTTTCAATCACCCATTCTCCATCGTTAGTCTGACAATGGGCTGCAGTTGATCACTGGAGAATTCGTACCTGTCCAAGGAAATAATAAACTCAAATATTTTGGCTAGAAATGTGTGAAAAGCAAGGAAATACAATAGAATAACTGGTTATTGCTATTCTAACTAGGGAATGCCTTGACCGGGCGGACAGAACTACCAATACAATCATGATTTTCTGATGGACTACCTTCCGGGCGGTCGTAAAAACAACCTTTAGCTCCCAATTAATAGTGGAAGGAAAGTCATGAGCCATTTTCAACATGAGGTCCAAACGGCGAAAATGGCAAGCGCGTACCATCAGCCTTTCAACCACATAATTGAGTCGAGTTGGCCGAGTGGTCCAAGGCGCGAAACACCAGCCGGAGGGTTTCGGGTTCGATCCTTCTGCTGAAAGGTATTTTTGCTACGATGCGTTTGGAGTCCAACAGCTGTACGCGGTATTTAAATGATAGTTTATCGACGACAACCGTCATAGAGAAGAAGAAGAACAACAATTCAGAAGAGCAAAATACGGGAACGAAATCTCTGAAAAAAAAAATCACTTTGTATGACACTCGATTCTGCAGTCCTTCAGGCGAAAAAATCTGCATGCAGTAGCTGCAGTAGATGCACTATCGATGAAAATCGATATTTTCTCTGTTCGACGTGAGTCTCTACCTTGCAAATAGTAGTTGGACTAAAAACACTGCCCGTTCAAGTACAATGCGTTCAGAAAGTATAGGGACACCCCCGAAAATCAAGGTTTTCAAAATCATGTTATATTTGGCAATCAATACTGTTCATAAATGAATTCAACAAGATGAAAAACCTCTATTTGTTCATTTCTATAACAACTGAGCAATTTTACAAGAATTTATTTCAAATTTCAGATTTTTTTCGCCGTTGAGAAAGTATAGGGACACAACACAAGAACAAAAATTATTGAACAAAGAAAGAATAAAACATAGAATCAAAATGAAATAGCTGCACCACCATTAGCAATGATCTCAAAAATTCTCTTTGGCATAGAGTTGATCAAATTGGCGATGACGTTTTCATCCAGATTGGCCCACGCTTCGAGGATAGCGACCTTCAGCTCATCTACCGTTCTGTACTGCTTATTGTTGGCATACACCTGGGGCACAAGTATGCCCCAGATATTCTCTATCGGGTTACAATCTGGACTTCACGCGGGCCATTCCAACAAACGGATTCGATGACGTAGAAACCAGGTTTTTGTGGACCTGGACACATGTACCACCGCGTTGTCTTGCTGGAAAGTGAAACGCTGACGTCGTGTTCCGGACAAAAATGGCAGTAGATGTGTGCGAAGAGTTTCTTGATATTCCTCCGAGTTCATGCGACAAGAAAAGAAGGCCAATTCCAAAACACCTTCGCTACTGAATGCTCCCCGACACATCAGCGAGCCACCGCCGAAATTCCGTCTGCTGAAAATCAATGGATCCTTGCGCAGATCTCGCCAGTAGGATCGAGCACCATCCGTCCCGTCAAGATTAAATTTCTTTCCGTCGGAAAAGTTGACCTAAAATTTTTTTGCGTCATTTCTCGACTTTTTCCGGATTTTATGAGACTGCCTTACCTTTGCCCAATCAGTTGCCATGTTCCTCTTTGCAAATTCATGTCGAGCCTCTTTATGGTTTGCAAATAACGACGTGACCTTCTTCATCATTTGTCGGACAATGTTTTTATCGCCATTTATGGTGTTCCAGACTGTCGTTTTCGAAACACTGAGATATAATTCAGACCTAATCTGGTTCAGCAACAGTGTGCTGTTGGAGCAGAGCCGAATAATTCTCCGCGAATCTTGATTGCTGATCTTCTTCGGCCGTCCAGTACGTTTTGCAGTACCGTAGGAATCTGGATCTCGCAGGAACTGGTTGATACAGTTGACAGATCTTCCGAGCTGGGTAGCGATTCGACGTTGGCTCAATCCGGCAACGCTGAGCGCACGAATTTGAGCTTGTTCAGCAGCAGTTAGAGCAGTACCACGAGCCATTTTATGAATAAAGATATCACATGTACTCATCTTGAGTTTATGTAGCGAACTTGCAACGGGAAATTTTGTTTGGATTAAAAAATCTGAATTTTCGAAGGGTGTCCCTATACTTTCTGAACGGCGAAAAATTCTAAAAGTTGAGATAAAATCTTACAAAATTTCACTAATCAAACACAGGTTTTCCATGATGCTGAATTCATTGATGAACAGTATTGATCACCAAACACAAAGTTTTATTGGAAACCTCGATTTTCGGGGGTGTCTCTATACTTTCTGAACACTTTGTATAAGTGCAGTTACAATTGCTGTTGATTTCTCTTACCGTGTATTCCTTTTCGAAGTACTTGCTCTTTGTGCCTATTAAAAGTTTTACCGATAAACTTTTACATGAATACCTCCGACAATTGTTCAGCTGTACCACAGGATTCTCGGGACGGAAGTTTGTGGGCTACGGCAGCCAAATAACATTGTACTTACCGCAACCTACCGTAATCGTCGGAGAAACTCTAAACGAACCTTAAATCCGTGTTCAGCGCCCCTGAAAAACTCCCTAGGCGAAGTTTGGGTAAGCAATTTTTTTGACTTCTCGAGCCCGTAGGGGTAGCCCAATCTAATTTGTGGGGGCGGGCTGCAGAGGTGAATGAATTTTTTTTAGCTCAAACTTCCTTCAGAGAAGTAGTTTGGGGCCTGGAACACGAATCTGAGGTCTGTTTGTTGTCTTTCTCAAGATTATGACAGGATAGGCCTAGTGCATACTTCCCGCGACAGCGACAGTGCGTATCACCCATATTGATTTTCAGTCGATATGTATGACAGACACTATGTCGCGTCGCCTGTCGCAGGAAGTATGCACTAGGCCTTACATTAGTATCCGAAAAAATCGATTCCAATCAAGATATAACGGTTCTTTCTGTATTGGCCCGGAACTGGACGAGTTACGCCGCACTGGCTTGAACAGCGGAGCTAGCGACAATTCGGTGAAGGTAGCCACCTTAATCCACTCTTACAGCCCTTACTCGAACGCCTACGCCGTTAGGAGCGTAAAAAAGCCGAAATGAACGTAATTGAGCATTGAATATCTGTATTGAGTAGCGGAGCCGGAATCGACGGGCGGAGACAGGATGGTATGGTGACTCAATGAGGCGGTCATTTTGACTCATTTTTTAAAATTTTCAACTTTGTGAGAGTTCTACTAGAGCTCTTACGATCCCAATCTTCAATGGAAATACGCCTTCAGGTCCCTTTACTTTTTGGTTCATAACACTTTTTCTCACAAACGTGGCTTCATGGGTAGTTCTAGTAATCCGATTTGGTCATTCCCTTGTTGAATGCATACTTGGGCAAATGTAAGCCAAGGTGAAGGATCTGCCATATGATACTAAGATTTACACACCACGATTTTTTTTCTGTTTCCGCCTTTCAAAAAAGTCAAAAATGTACAGTCGGCCTGGATCCTAGTGATACTTTGATTTTCGTGTTGAAGGTTGGCGCAAACTAGGTGCCATATGCTACAACAGAGGAGCACCGAGTTTGCGCCAACCTTCAATGGGGAACGCAAAGTTTCTTTAGGATCCATTCCGACTGTATATATGTAGGTCGTCGAATATTTAATTTTTGTGGAATCGTGAAATATGGATTTTTCCAAGTAATATCTTCTGAACATCTCGATTGGGTTATTTTGTTTGTGCCAGTTACAGGTTTTTCTGCAGAATTGAGCAGGGTTTCGATTCGGCGCAACGGGGGTCGTAACGTATGTAGAAATTTTATAAGAAAAAAAAAAGAAAATCGGGGGGGGGACGTGCTATTTTGACTAATTTTGCCGCAAATTTGAACTTTCTACAACATTTCCACTCTCAAGGACCTCAAGGAATTTCTTATTTTGGGAGGGGATCGTAAAAATTTTCGGAATTTAAAAAAAAATCGGTCAACAGGGAGGGGGTCGTAGCTTCGCCGAAAACTGTCGCAACGGCCTGCTTAACCCTGGTTTCCTGTGAGTTGATGCATCCGAAAGTGTTCCCTATATATTAAGGGCATGGGTTCGCGATAAATCTGTTGTTGTGCTGTCTTCATTAGAAAGTAGATCTGGCCATCACAAAAAATGGGATTAAGTGAAAACTTGGAGAAAAAACGTTTAAGAACAAGTTAATGCTGGGTGTCCACCCGTTCTCTCCCAATTATCAAGATTTCTGTAAGTGCCTGTTCTGCCATCTTTTATTTGGCTTCTAAAGTAGTTTCTGAGCACTTTTGGAGACTACTGACTACTTTAACAGCAAAACAAAAGGCCGATTAACAATCATTCATGGAAATCTCGCTAATGTGGGGGGGGGGGAGAGCGGACACCAGTAATTAGCTGTTCTACTGTGCTTCTCTGGGCCAAATTCCGGCCCGCAATTGCGTCTCGACACGCTTTGCGGCCACGCGCATTCGAGTCGGAAGAGTTTCCAGTTGAGCAGCTGCCGATCTGTTGAATCTAGGCGCGTTTTAGAAACTGGAAAGTGAACAAGATTGGAGAAAACTGTATAAAAAAGACATATCGAGTCGACTTTGGCGCTGGAAACTCGACTGACTCCAACGCGTGCGGTCGCAAAGCGTGTCGAGACGCAATTGCAGACCGGAATTTGGCCCAGATAAGCACAGTGCCTGATTTTTGTGCGTTCTTCCCGCGGCTTTTCACTTATTTTTACTTCTGTGATGACCAAATCTACATTCTCATGGAGAGAGCTTGGTAATAGTTTTTATCGCGAACACTGTCTTCGAGTGATGAAACTCAACCTAATATGTACAGGGCGTTTCAAAAGTATAAAGGCACCCCAGAAAATGGCAATTTCGCTCGCATATCAGGGACTTTTGAGCTGGGACCAATTCCATACGATTCAGCATAGTCGAAAACATCCAGCAACTTTATTTCCGAAAATGTTTCATCACACTTTCTCGAGAAATATTCGGCAACTCGAAATAAGACCGTTTCAAAATTATAAAGAACGCAAAATTCATATACAAAAATAAAAAGCAACAACAGATTTTTAACGGATAGGTCCAACATGATTAGCAATAACATCAAAAATGCGATTTGGCATATTATCCGTAACCTTCTTCAAAAGAGACGGGTCCAAATTGTCCCAAGCCCTCAGAATGGCGTTCTTGAGGTCACCGATGTTGTTATACTGCATGCCATCAGAGTATATCTGCCTAACAATAATCCTCCAGATGTTCTCAATCGGGTTTAGGTCAGGACTACAAGGTGGCCACTTCAGAAGCGCGATATTCTTGCTGTTAAGTCAGTCGACAGTTGACCGGCTGTTGTGAGCCAAGGCGTTGACCTGCATAAAAACGTACTTCTGATGGTCAGCGAGAACCTTCTGGCATTCCTCAGAATCCACTCAACATGAAACAAAAGCTAGTTGGAGAACGCCACTGCTGCAGAATGCCCCCCCCCAAACCATTAGTGACTCACCGCCGCAGTTGCGCTTGCTGAAGACAAGTCTTCATCTTCTTCAGGGCCATCCAAGTTAAACTAAACTTATTTTCGTCAGAAAAGATGATCGGAAAAAACGTAGATTGAATTAAATTGTCCAAAAATGGAAAAGCGCCTTGGGGTGCCACATAACTTATCAATTCTCGATCCGTTTTCGTATTCCCACGAGCAAACTGGAGTCGGCCGGATTTGTGGAGATCAGTCAGCTTTGGAGCCTTGCCATAGACTGCCTAACAATGACAGGACTGTCATTTGCGGCACTCCATGCCGTAGTCTTTGACGCAGGGAGTGCCAGCTCGCACCTGACTTGGTTGACAAACTTCATAGAATTGGACATGAAACCCCGATTATGACGGACATCTTTATCAGACAGCACTCGTGGTCTTCCGGTGTTCTTATTCTTTCCGTAGGAATCTGGATTCTAGAATGCCTAGCCTGATGCTACGCTTTTACTTGGGCTTATTCCTCACTTGAAAGTTTGTATCCACGAGGCATAATAGAAAAAGAATTAAACTCGTTTCGCCTCTTAGCCCTATACGATAGTGAGTGGTTATTAAAGAGTCGTATGAAGGAAGGAATGAAAAACTGACACTCCCCGAGGCTCGTCAGTAGGGTAAGGAGTGTAGTATGAAAAGAGTGCCTTAAAGGCACAGGACACCCAGAAAATTAATTCTCAGATTTTATGCTTATCTTGGAAAGAGTCACACGCTGATAACAGTGGTATCTCTGAAATCGCCCAAGACACCCTTTGAACAGAGTTATGGCTCTTCAAAGATGCCTAGATTTTGAGGGCGAAAATTTGGTGAACGAGTTGTCTCAGGCCTGTATTTCTCTTCATTCGCAATCGTTGCGTGAGAGAAAGGCAGGATAAGGAGACACTTCGGTAATGGACTGAAAAACGACGATTTGTTGGAATTCATCCATCCATCGAGCCGCTATAGAGCTCGAAAATCTGTTAGGGGGTCGGGCCTGTGGTGGTCGCTTATGACTCGCTTATTTGGAGGAATTCAGATCTCGCATTTGGCAAGTGTTATACAGGAGGGGTCTTCTACATAATTACATGAAAATCTCAAAATTCATATCTGAGGGTGTATTGTGCCTTTAAGCAGGTGCTATTTATATGACTCTGAGATCAATTAAGGAGTTGAGGGAGAACGTTCTAGCACTATCTGTGAGACCAGCAAGAGAAAAGGAATTGTGATATACGTTTAGTTATTGTAAATTATGGAAAGAAGTGTGTTTTTATCAGGTTGAAATCATTACCTATTCCTAATTTATGTCCCAAGTTATTTTTAACAACACTTTTTAGAAAAGCAATGAGAATAAAAGGTCTAGGATAGTGTAGGTCAATGAGATTTCTGCTCAGTAATTTTATTCTATCTTGAAAATCTATTGTTAAAGAACAAGTTCGAGAAATTCTTAGTGTTTCCGTGTAAATTATAGCTTCCTTTGAGTTGGAGGAAATATTGGATTCAAAATGGGGAAATCTATGCACTTTAAAATCGAAAAGCTCTGTTTTATTGTATAGTTTTGTGAAAATTTTTTCGTTATCAATTGTTATGTTAAGATCCAAATATACACAGTTTTTTTTGATTAAAATGGGTGCTTTCAAAATTCATAATGTTTTAATACGTATTTCTGAGAAGAGTTGTAATGAATTCTTCTTCAAAGTTATGTATGATCAGGAGATCATCCATATATCTATAGGGTTCGAAAACTTTATTAGTAACAAGCAGTAGAGTTTTTGAAGAAATATATTCTGAACAAACTATGTCAGAGAGGTACACGAAATTGTTGCCTTTTAAGTGGAGTGCAGGAGGATCGAAACTGTGGGAGATAAAAAAAAGCACCGCAGGGGGTGCCTTTATAATTTTGAAACGGTCGGATCTTATGTGTTCGAATATTTCTTGAAAACTATGGAGATGTGTTTTCCATAAAGAAAATTTACGAAGTGTTTTCGGCTATGCTGAATCGAATGGAATTGGTCTCGGCTCGAAATTTTTCGACCTGTGAGCGAATTTGCTACTTTTTGGGGTGCCGTTATAATTTTTAAACGCACTGTATATCGTGTTATTGTGATTAGAGGTCTACCCTTCGATTTTCCTTGAACACCTTTTGTAAGCCCCAGTGTTCCCCTGCCCTCCAATTTTCCCATTCATTCATTATACATTCGTTGTTGCTCTCGCCTGCCTATACATCCCCCCCCCCCCCGTACTGTTGCCCTATTCAAAAGTGAAGGTTTTTTCCCGTGTACATATAGTCCATCGCGTATCGTCGTCAGAGTCAACATTTCCCTATCGACTGCCCTCAGTTATAGCTCTCGTCAGCGATTCAGATTCATGTTCATTTCAGGTCAGTTGGTAGAGTAGTTCGGGTAGATCTGGAAGGAGGTAGAGACTTCTCCTGAGAGCATCGCGGCTCCAGCCCTCCCTCGTTAGGGTTTCATTCACAAAAGACGAAAGTGAGTTATATTTTTCTTTTTGACAAGATTGGAGATTAGATGCTAAAATTTGATAAATTTTGAATAATACTTGAATAATTGTTTGAAGATTTGAATCGATTCGAATAGAGAATATTTTTCGATTTATTTTGTTTCCGGTTGAGTTATTTTAGGAAATCACGTTATCACGATTTTTTATCGGCCTAAATTTTCTGGATTTGAATCAGTTATACTCTGTTTATCTTGAATTGCACAAAACATGGTCCGCCAATAGTCCTCTAATTGGCCCGCTAGTACCGTAGTGTATGTCCACGACGCGTTCTCGGCAGACCCGGGTGTGCACCCGGTGTGCAGAGCAATCGATTCGTCAATGCCGTCACTCGGCCACCCACCCTGCCACCCGTGTCTGCCAAGAACGCGTCGCGGACGTACACTACGGTATTAGCGGGCCAATTAGAGGACTATTTGCGGACCGTGTTTTGTGCAATTCAAGATAAACAGAGTATATTTACTCGAATCTTCCCAGAAATCAGTCATAAAAGTGATTATTAGTTTGTATATCCGAGTACGTAATCTCCTCATGATTTTATTTTTGGATCACCAGTTTTGAGAAAAAAAATCAGATTGAAATTTCGAGTTTTTTTTTTGCGATTGAAAAATATTGTTCGTAAAGCTGTTTTTTCCTCTCAATTTTCCATAGATCTGCGGGTAATTTTTCATCTGAATAATCAATCGATTCTCAAGAATTACTCGGTTTTTTGGATAGTTTCCAAATATTTGCGGGGAATGGTTTTGCGATATTTGAATAACATGTATTTGAATAAGGCCGGCTTTATACTTCCATCGCTGAGCGACGCGATGACATGCTTTGAACAAGTCAACTCAGGCGATTATCGGCCCCAAGCCGCCTGACAGTTCGGCTCGTGTTCCCAATCTGCGAGTCGGCTTCTGTTGCTGTCCGGGCCACTGTTGTTGCTGTACGGGCTGCTCCGGTTCGCCCGAACAGCAACAGCAGTGGCCCGGAGATTGGGAGAACGAGCCGAACTGTCAGGCGGCTGCGATTTCTATTCGATGAGGCTCGGGGCCGAGAATCGCCTGAGTGCATACCGTCGGCATTGATCCTAGTGAGACTGCGTTCACTATTGAAGGTTGGCGCAAACTCAATGCCGTATGCTATAACACAGGTGCACCGAATTTGCGTCAACATTCAGTGGGGAACGCAAAGTCTCATTGCGATCAATGCCGATGTTACTTCCGGCCACGCGCGACCACGACAGTGCGTATCAGCAATATCGATTTTCAATTGGAGTAGATAAGCATTATGTCGCGTCTCTCGTCGTGGGAAGTATGCACTAGGCCGTAGGTCGGGATCATACTTAACGCGACCAGCGACAGCGACAGTGCATATGGGCCATATCGAGTTTCGGTCGAAATTGATGGTAAAGATTGCGTCGCGTCGCTCATATCTGGAAGTATGATCCCGGCCATACGGATCGATATGCGACGCGATATCAATTGATACTCACCAATGCCATGTCATCGCGTCGCGCCGCGATGCAAGTGTGAGCCCGGCCTATCCCCGTACACCTATGTAGTCTGACAGAATATTTGAAAAATCTCCTATTTTATTCCTTCAATTCAATCGAATAATATGTGCAATGGAATCCATAAGTCAAATATTCGAATGAAGTGAATATTAAAAAAATTTCTTAGAAAACTGTGTGTAGATTTTTCTTATCAAGCTTTTCAAAAATTTTGGCTGAGTTTTTTGTTCCGAGTTTTATGTTCAAGATTTTCCTCAGATCATAGACAATTTTCGAAAATCTTTATTCAATTTGAACAGGAAGAATATTTGAAAATTTATCTGACTATAGAAGAAAAAATAGGATTCTCATTTTTTCCAGGTAGGATACGAACATCATTGAATTAGAATTCTGTGGTTAACAATTGAAAAATCAATTAACTTACTCCAACGATTAAACTGAATATTGGGGAAAATACCGAAATTCAAAGTCTTGAGTGAGTCGGGTTTTCAGTTTCAAAAACATTTCAATTTAGTGAATATTAGTAAGTTTTTGGGTTATACCAGGCCGTCCAATAATTACTGTCCGAAAATTTCAAAATTCTATAATTTTCCTTAGAAGTGTTGTTATATCAGGCAAGTGTAAGAACCTTCTAGAAGATTCTCCAAAGTTCTACGCTAGGGGTATATAAGGCGCAGTCGCCGCGTCCAGCTATCAGTACAAGCTAAAATGGACCAAGGTCGGATTCGTACGTTCGTGTACTTGGAGTGGCTGCTGGGCAACGACACGGGCACCGCGGTCGCCAACATCTGCAGAGCGTGCAAGGAGGATGCAGTGCTGGTTCAATCGTTTCGAGAGCGGCGACACGAGCCTCGAGGACAGGGAGCACAGCGGGAGGCTTCTACGGTGGATGATGACGAAGTCCGTCGCTGTATCAAGGAAAAGCCGGAAGCCACCACCCGTGAACTGGCGACGACGCTCGGCTGCAGCAAGTCCACCATCCACAATCGACTCAACTTACTCGGCTACCACAAAGTTCTGGCCCGTTGGGTCCCCCACCGTCTGACGGACGCCAACAAGCAGAGCCGCGTGGCCGTCTGCCAGTCCCTCCTCCTTCGTCCGCATCGCAAGGAATTTCTCGAGGATCTGGTCACTGGGGATGAGAGCTGGGTCCTCTACGACAACGTCGCCCGCCATGCCGTCTGGATCCCGCGCGGAGAAGAGCCGCCGACGACGCCGAAAGCCGACCTGCACCCGCTGAAGATCATGCTCTGCTGCTGATGGGCCACCAAGGGCATGCTGTACTTCGAGCTGCTCCCGCAAGGCAGGACGGTCACCGCCCCCATCTACACCGATCAGCTCGAGAAACTAGCCGCCGCCATCCGAGAAAAGCGTCCCCGACGGGCCTCGGTCCACCTGCTGCACGACAACGCGCGCCCCCACGTGGCGAAGGAGACCCAGCAGAAGTTGGCGATGCTCGGCTGGGAGACGGTTGCCCATCCGCCGTATTCCCCGGACCTCGCCCCCTCCGACTACCACTTGTTCCGCCCGCTGAAGCTCCATTTGGCCGGAAGAAAATTCACCAACTACAACAACCTCAAATCCAACATCGCGGACTTCTTCGAGTCGGAGCCCCCGAAGTTCTGGGCGAAGGGCATCGGCGACCTGCCCAATCGATTGGCCTTTGTTGTGGATAGCTGTGGTGATTATATTGTTGATTAGACTTGTTTTTCAATAAAGTTGAAAAAAATTAAATATGGTGAAATTTTCGGACAAAAATTATTGGACAACCTGGTACATAATGGAGTGCACAAGCTCGTGGTACGCTACTGGTCCTCTACTGGCCCTTTACTACGGTAGTCGACGCTGCCTGTGTCGGCCCCGGTATGCACTGGCGACCCCGTAAGGCGATCACTGCCCATCCACCACTACACTCTGTCTGCGGACCATAAGTTTGTGCACTTCAGTGTAACCGGAGTATACTCCACTCGAGGTGTCTGAAATTGCGGTACTCGAAATATCGAATCTTCCGAAAATCTTTCAAAAAATCACTGTCAGAGTTGCACACATTCGCGCAGAAAAATCTTTGCTTACAAATGAAGAGTATATTCAAGTAGATTATTGATTATCTCATGATTTTTGTCTAATTTCAGCATTTTATTCAAATCTGCAACTGCTGCTAGTACTCCCATGCTGCGACATTTGCTCACGGATACCCCGGATATGAATGTACCGAACAACAGCGGCATGGTTAGTTTAATCTCGATATACTTGCTTTTCTTTTTCAACGTTTTAGGTAGTCTTTTCTATTAACTTGATTCATTTCAAATCGATACTAACAAGAGAAGGATTTTTCGACTATATGGTTTTATGAAATGAACTAGCTCTATGTATCTAGGACCAGTTTCTTCCGCAGAATTCGATTTTTTCCTCTGCAGCTGCGGAATGGTTCTCCGAATAGAGTTGTATTCGTTCTACCCCCACTTTCCCTAGAAACGTCTCTCTGGGGTTATTTGTATGGGATGGTAAACACGAATCTGATGTCCAATTATCGATTTTCGATAGATTGCTATAGGTTACGGTGGGTGTACGGTAATCTGGTCAAAGCCTCAGATTCGGCTCAAGACTTTTCTATGGAGGTAGTTTGGGGTGATGAATACGAAAATGGTGTCCATTTGTTGATTTTCAAAAATTAGGGTAGTTGCTACCCCTTAATAGCGTAGTACCTACATAGCGTGCCCTAGACTAAATGCCACAGTATCGACGAATAGCACCCTAAAACGCCCCTATTGTCAGATACAAAATTTGAGCCGAATCCGAAAAAAAATTTTTAGGAACACCCAAAAATTGTCTGGGCTGGGATTCATGAACGCAGCCGGCTAGGTTTGGGTTTGGTTAGGGCAGCAACCCCAGCGGTAGCCAAACCGCGAACCGGTATTCACAACCGCCCCATCGCGGTTGGGTGGCTAACCACTCCGCGGCCACGTACTTGCCACTCAATTGACGCCGAGAATCTCGATTGGAGAAAATCAATATTTGCACTCGGGTCGGAATTTCCCTAACCCGTCACTGTTTTTATTGCACATGATTGCTAATTTTGCTTGCTTTTTAAATTCTTATTTTGTCTACCTTGTGCTTTACCTTCTTCAATGGATCGCAGGCATTTAAAGGGATTTTCCTCAACTTGGAAATGTTTTTCCATTTTTAAGTTTTTCTTTTTTTCAGAAAAATCCTTTTTGGTTTTTTTAAAAGTACATAAAGTGATGCTGCTCTCTCACGATGAGCCGCAAACCTGCTGGTGAAATTTTAACCCCCAATTTAGCTTTTTTCTCGCATTACTAGCCTTTTCAACTTCTTTTTTTTTCGAAACGCCCCTCCAATTTTTTTGTGTGTTTCACAAGGCTTATGTGTTGCTGCAGGGATCATCATCGCCCTCTCAATGAGTTTTTTGCTTCAAGTTCTCCGTTAGTCGCTTGAGTTCCGAGTTTTTTCCATCTCTTTTTTTGTCTTAAAATCCCTTTTTTGTTTTTTTTTCTCTTTGTCATTCTCACACAAGCTTACTGTCGCTCACAACAGGAGAAAACTAAAACGACTCCTTAGAAAAATCATATGGAAAAAGCTCAAAATGCAAGGAAAAACAGAAGTTTGAACTAAAAACATCGAGAAAACCTAGGTTGATCATAGAACCATGTAAAAAAACATTAACATTTGAAATCCAAGTGGGCGCTTCGGAAAAAAAAGTAGAAGAAAACGTTGTAAATGCGAAAAAACCAAATCATGCATCACAGTACCAAACCAAGTTAGGGTTTTCCGACAGAAAAATAACGAAAACGTGTACGAAAAGTGCTGGGAAAAAATTCTGAGGAAAAAATGAGGGAATTCGGAGCCGAAATGGGAAAGAAACCCCAGCGAAGAGCCTGTGGCTGCTCGGTAAATGGTCAGCGCACGGAAGACAAGAATTAGGAACAAAAAGTGGAGGCAAAAAGAACAACGATGTGCTATAAAATAAAGAAGAGAGCGAGAGCAATGAGGACAGGCATAAAGATTTTAGTTAGCCATGGGCAACATACATAAAACTTACAGATGAGGTTGATGATTCTGGGAATTTTCGTTGTTGTCGAGAGGAACACATTATGGCAAGAGGGCCTATAATGTGGCAGTCAATGACGGCGGCATTTCCGTATTTACAGCTTGCCTCGAAGATATCAATTTTTAAGGCGTATTCGCAAAAGGTGCGTTTCCTCATTGTTGTGCGCTAATACAGCACACTATCAATTCGACGACTAAGCCGCAAAACCGCTGCTAACCGCGGTTAACCGCAGCTCCGAGGTGCGGTTACGCGTAGCCCAATCGTAGCCCAGCCGTAACCAAACCGGATTTTTCGTGAATGCCGGTTTCCTCCGCTAGCCCAGCCGTAACCGTGGTTTGCCTTTCATGAATCCCTGCCCTGATGGGGTACCGCGAAGTCCGAAAAAAACCTAAAACTCCCCTGGAAGCATATATTTCGTTTTAAATGACCTTCTAGTATTAAGTTTTATTCTCAGTTGATTTTTTTTTGATATTTTGTTAGATCTAGTATTTTTTAGTATTTTTTTAGAGGGCCATTATATTCTTTTTCAGATCTATTTAATACATATTTTTGACTGTCCTATATTCTTACATAACATATACAGGCCATAAAACGGCCAGAGTCTCACCGTCGACTGCGTACCACGCGCTGCGCGACCGCACGCGCGTCGGAGGCAGCCGAGTTTTGGCCGCCGCGCGACGAGTTCCGGCCGCCGCGCGACTTTTCGGCCTCCGCGCGGCGGCCAAAACTCGTCTGCTTCCGACGCGCGTGCGGTCGCGCAGCGCGTGGTACGCACTCGACGGTGAGACTTTGGCCGTTTTATGCCCTGTACAGGTTGAGCAGACTGTTTTTCTGGACCTCAAGCGTGCTGCGTACCCGCCCCCCCCCCTCGCTGATCAAACTCTTTGAAAATGTAGGATTTTGTAGGAACATTTTTGAAAAGTATGTAAGCGCAGACTGTATGTGATGAGGGGGTGATATGGCGCGCCGCCCTCGGATTTCTGGCCATGGATTGGGTACATGAGATTTTAATGAATTCTAACCGAGGTAGGAAACGTTTCCTGAAACTTTCCTCAAGGGGTTGGAACCTCTGGGTGGGTGAAGTCTGGTTTTTTTTGGATTTTCTCCGAACTTCCTCCCTTAAGCGGATACAGCTCCGTAAACCCTAGGTTATTGATCGTTTTTGACAATTTTTAGACCCTTTTTCAGGGTGACGATTTTCTCAAAAACTTTTTTTTTGACATTTTCAACTAGTTTTTTTGTTGTTGTTAGAGCTACACTTCTTGTTCTAGTGAAAAGCTTCTGAAAGTGTTTCTAATTTTTGGGCAAGAATTTGGACGCCCCCCACCCCTCCTTCCGAATTTTCACGATTCTTTAAAGGTTTTCACGTCCCGCGAGACGGTAAGCGCTTGACCATGTTCCTTTATTGTTGTTTTTTCCAAAAATTTCTAGTGACGCCATATGTAATATTTTTTTTATATTACGTTGTCGCCTCAAGGTGAATTTCGGATCAAAATTTTTACTTAGATTATATTGTTTGTAGAATTTCTGTTTTTTTCCGTCGTATTCTACTTGCTTGCCGGGTTTGATCCAGCATGTAGGTCTACGGATTTGTTCAATTATTTATCAGTTTTTTATGCTCGTTTATGCCGCCAGTTTTTTTGACGTTTAGCAAAACTTCTCGATTTTTTTCCACCGTTGTCAAAGTTTTTTTTTGCCTGTTTTCCTCGATCTCGGACTATTTCTCCGATTCGAGTAATTAGTCTAATACCCGAATAACGAACAATATTCGTGTACAAATATTTTTTTCTTTCTCGTTTTATTGAATGCAAGCAATGTCAATATCTGATTCTCGGGAAACCCCGTCGCAGTTAGGAGCGCGCGTGTCGAGCGTTTGGGGCGACCCCGGTAAAAATGAAAACGATCGATATCACACTCCGCAGATATTCCAATGGCCAACATTCTTCTTATTGCTTTTTTCTCAACTATCCCACTTTATGTGTGATAGATATCCTGGTCGATTTGAACTTCTAGCTAGAGTTATGTTTTCGTAACAACTAATGGTCCGCCGCTGGTCCTTGACTGGCCCTCTGCTACAGTAATCGACGCGTTCTGGACTGACCCCGGGGCTGCATAGGCTTGCTTCGCGGAAGATCGATACGTCACTGCCGCCAATCGCCCATCCACTACGCCACTCCAATAAGCAGCTAGTGAGTTCTCAGGGGCGGCAGTGGCGTATAGATCGCTTACAGGGTCGGCGATGCATACCGGGGTCGGCCGAACACGCGTCGATTACCATAGTAGAGGGCCAGTAGAGCACCACTGGCGGACCATGAGTTTGTGGACCCCGTTATAAGCAGATCATACAACAGGGTAATATGTATTCACAGATTTCTGGAATAAGCGAACAACATGTTATGGGTTGTTAGAAAATTGCGGGTTCGTGTGGCTTACAAAATGATTTTTTGAGTTCTTAGAATGAGAGAATAGATGTCGTGTTTTCTAAAATCCCGTATGGAAGGAGAAATGGAACTTCCTATTTTTGTTTTAAATCAGAAAAATATTTCTAAAATTTTCGCATTTTGAAATGACGAAAAAAAATCAGTGAAAGGGTCATTTCGGCGTCGGTTTCCTCCCCTGCACTTGGAGCGATTTTCCGCGAAAACTTCTTTTTGACCTTTGAAAAAACTGACATTCACCGTCTCGTTGTTTGACGTGTGGTGGAGGTGGGTTCCACGGCCGCCGTCATTCATCAACCACTTCATTCGTCTCAATTTTCTTTCATTAGTTTTTTTCTAACCTGATGGAAGGAAAGTCCGTTACGCGGCTCTGTGTTCTTGTGTAAAGTAAAGTAAGCTCTTTTTCGTATGGAACGAGCTTCTGTTGACAAGAAAATCTCCCTAAAAAAAGTGATATGACTTGGCCAGTCACCTCGGCTTTTCAATCTTCAAAGATAGCCGCGCAACGCGAGCGCTCGCGTTGTAGCGGTGTTTATCTTATTGGAGTGCGAAATCGGTCAGATTTGATGATTTGGACTATATCTGCTTTGCTGCATTCCATTTAGAAGTCCTATCATAATTGCTCTGGATTATAATGGAAAATATACTCTGTTTATCTTGAATTGCACAAAACACGGTCCGCCAATAGTCCTCTAATTGGCCCGCTAGTACCGTAGTGTACGTCCACGACGCGCTCTCGGCAGACCCGGGTGGCAGGGTGGGTGTGGTGACGGCATTGACGAATCGATTGCTCTGCACACCGGGTGCACACCCGGGTCGGCCGAGAACGCGTCGTGGACGTACGCTACAGTACTAGCGGGCCAATTAGAGGACTATTGGCGGACCGTGTTTTGTGCAATTCAAGATAGACAGAGTATAGTAATTCTTCTGTTGCTAGAATTGAGCAAAATGAAGTATCTTGCAGGGATGCCCTTTCTACTAGAAGTAAAAATTATGAGCATGTCATGCCCAAACCTATATCCTAAAAAGGTAAAATTTTGAAACGGTAGGTTGCAGTAGTGAATTGCCTTTTTACTTACCATAACCTACCGTAGATGTTAAAAAAACCCTAAATGGACTTCATTTTTGGATTCAGCGCCCCAAAACCCTTTCTGCACGAAGTTTGAGCCCTTACCGTAACATGCTGTAATTTTGTAGGTAACTTGGAACGGTCCTAGTAGTCGAGTTTAGCACCCCAAGTAACCTCTTCAGTCGAATGAACCTTGTCACAGCCAGATAATCCTTTTTAGTCTACATTAAGTTTGCACTGTGCGTATCCTATATTCCGAAGTGAAGTTTACTGCCATTGTTTGCGTACGTGTGCGCGCGTATGCTGCGTCTCCTTCTCCCCCACACTTTCTCACTGTCTCTACCCTCGCTCCGCACAGGCACGCTATGGAACAAACTAAATCTGCCTCCGGAACAGGGGATACATCGAAAGTTCTGTATCTTTGCCTTTTTTACATTTCCTCCAAAATCATTCTTTTCTCCTCCCCGTTTTCTGATAAAACTGTTTTTTTTCCTTTTTCAGTTCTGAATAAAACTCTTAGCGTGCGTTTTTAGTGTGTGAGTGTAATTGCAGAAAACGCCTCTTATCATGCGGCGCAAGTCACTGTAAGCTTATTGGAAACAATTGAGGCGCTAAACGCCAGCGCGGCACGCACGTGATACGCGCGCGTGGAGTTTATCTATGAATGGCCTGACGCCAGTATGAATAGCACCTAAAATACGATTTCTTTCTTTCTGACTATTGGAGAAAAGAGAATTGAAAAATTCTCTCTATGCCTGTTTGCGAAACTTATTTCTCTACATATGATGTTTTCTTTATAAAATTCTGAGGGAATTTCCCTGAATAAACATGCTTTTCCCTTAGTAAAGTTCGTCTCGGATCTCCTTAACTAAACAATCTTTTTCTTTGGTGATTCGGCGAAAACCTCCCCTTAAATCACCACGAGTCAAAAACTAGCAATCGGACAAGCAACGAATTGCTGACGTTTGGAGTTATTCGTAAATACTTCTCTTTTCGTATGTAGTTTTATACCTACTAGCGAGACCTAGCGAAGTTTTCGCTCACAGAAACTTTTGGGTGAGCCAACTACCTGAGACGGCTTAGTTTGTTAGAACGGTGGTGACTGACTTCCGTCTACCCGAAAGTTGATCTACGTATGGACTCTCCTGAGCAGAGCAGGGTGCCTTACATTTACAGCAGGCCGTGGGGGTATCAAAATGTGGGATCATAAAGCAAAACATAAGAAGCCAGCGGTAAATCGTCGGTTGCTACCGGCACAAATTTCACAACCCCTTCTGTACTTCCTTCCCTTACGTCGCTACCCACTGCCCTTTCTTCGAATTTGTAAAGTTCACAGGCGATTATTCTCGCTTTACCGTCTCTATCATGATAAGGAAAAACGCATTCTCATATTATATGATGTTTCCCTAATTGACCAACATCATGCCCTTGTTCTCAATGAATGAAATTAGTAGGTGGTCGTTTATGTTTTTGTGGTGCAGATTTTGATAAGCTCAGACTTGCAACATATACTGTGCTTATCTAGGTTAAATTCCGGTCCGCAATTGCGTCTCGACACGCTTTGCTGCCGCACGCGCTCGAGTCAATCGAGTTTCCAGCTCCAAAGCCGACACGATATGGCTTTTTTTATACAGTTTTCTTCAATTTTGTTTAGGTTCTAGTTTCTAAAACCCACCTAGAGTCAACAGATCCGCAGGCGCGGCGCTGGAAACTCTTCCGACTCGAAAGCGCGCGGCCGCGAAGCGTGTTGAGACGCAAATGCAGACCGGAATTTGACCCAGATAAGCACAGTATAAAACTGGTTTTTGGAAGTTAGGGATTCGAAATGACTGAGCGGTTGCAATGAGTGGCGAACGGAGAAGGTGCGGAAGTGGAGCTGCTGCTTGTATCTTGAAACTGGCAAGAAAATACTCAAAACGCGTCGCACCCTTCTCAAGATTAATGTTTTCCTATCTATTTCTTCTCCCGTTGGGGTCCTGCACACATTCAATGACGTCCTGCACACTCCCACTGGGGTCCTGCACATTCCTACTTAGTACCTGCGCACTTTCTATGACGTCCTGCACACTCTGATCAGGGTCCTGCACATTTTCTATGACGCCCTGCACACTCCCACTGGGGTCCTGCACATTCCTACTTAGGACCTGCGCACTTTCCATGACGTCCTGCACACTCTGATCAGGGTCCTGCACATTTTCTATGACGCCCTGCACACTCCCACTGGGGTCCTGCACATTCCTACTTAGGACCTGCGCACTTTCCATGACGTCCTGCACACTCTGATCAGGGTCCTGCACACTTTCTATGACGCCCTGCACACTCCCACTGGGGTCCTGCACATTCCTACTTAGGACCTGCGCACTTTCCATGACGTCCTGCACACTCTGATCAGGGTCCTGCACATTTTCTATGACGCCCTGCACACTCCCACTGGGGTCCTGCACATTCTTACTTAGGACCTGCACACTTTCCATGACGTCCTGCACACTCTGATCAGGGTCCTGCACATTTTCTATGACGCCCTGCACACTCACACTGGGGTCCTGCACATTCCTACTTAGAACCTGCGCACTTTCTAGGACGTCCTGCACACTCCGATTAGGGTCCTGCACACTTTCTTTGAAGTCTAGCACACCCTCACTGGGGTCCTGCACTCCTTTTATGACGCCCTGCATTTTTTGCATCGCTAGACGACTCGCAGAAGTTATCATGACCCACGGCCAAAAGTGCGCTCCACGGACAAACTCGGTTGACCCGAGGCACGTAAGAGGTGACTCGGGCTGATTTTTCGGTAATCGATAAATGTCGCACCCACCTAAATACTGGTACCATTTCATTCAAGTTTTGATCGGCCATTCCTAAGATATGTGGGACACATGCACACACATACACACACACATCGGGACATAACTGCTTTAAGTATAAGGATATGTTCTTAAGAAAGATTGAAGATTACTTGTCCGTCACCGCTTTGTCTGCACATTAATTAACCATAAAATAAACCCTCGCAATCAATTAATGTTCGACTTAGGTAATTGATTCTTTAGTTGTGCGAGCCTAGATAACTTGTTTCAAACTTGATGAAGTCGTGTTAGTTAGCTTTGAACTTGTGTGCGACGTTTTCAGGTGTTTTGTGACATTTCGCTTAAAATTCCCTAATCAACGGAATTCTGGATGCTTTTTCAGTCAGAAGAAAGCAAAATCATGACAGCTGCGCATAACTTCCGAGAATTTAGACGGGAAAACTCCCGAGCGAAGGGGGTGCATATTCAGAGCTATCGATTGCCCATCCCTGGTTTCTTATCCGTTTTACTTCCTATCCGAGATGTTTAAAATCGTCCCACTCAAGCCAAACCTCTTCCATATTGGTGTCCTTGCAGGCGTCAAAATATTGTCTCAGGTGGGGGCGTTGCGCGGTTGTACAGTCAGCCGAAGAAGTCCCGAGCGCGTCGGCCAGCCGAGCGTCCTTGGGCCGTCACAATCCCGAAGGATAAATTAATAGAGTTTTCACTGTCCGCACGACACATAACCTGACCGCGATTGATCGCGACCGTTGATTATATCGCCCACGTCCACTTCTCGTGTTACCCTTACCTGTTTTGGGCGGCGGGGGGGGGCGATGGTGTCGGTCCATCACCCCATACAGACATGTCCTTCCAGCAGCAGCGAGCAGAATCGTCGAGAATGCCCTCAACCAGTTCTTGCCACTCACCCCCTACGCGTTGCGGGTTTTTTTACGCGTGGCGTCTTCGACTTTTTCGCCCCGAATGGCGCCGCTGCTACCGCGGGACGGCCACATGAAAAAGGCAAACATCCGGTGATGGCGAAATTGAGGCTGGACCAAAGGTTTGCTACTGGGGTATCACTGACGGTGGCAAGCCTCCACAGGAATCTCTTGAAACCTGTTGATTGACACCACCGAATGGGTGTCAGTGGGGGTTGTTGATCGGACGGGGCGGTGGGTATCTGGAACGGTCACGTCACCCGATGATTGTCATAATCTCTCCACCTAGACAAGGGACTTGGGTCATGTGAACGACCGAGACCATGGATGTGACAGCTGACAGCTTCTGACATCTGGGTGGAGGTGGCACGGTTAGAGTATGTCAGGTTTCCTTGAATTTGATCAATTTGAGCTCTTGACAGGGAAAAATTGTCTATAAAATCCAATCGCTGTAATAGAAACGTTCATGTCTAGAACCATATTTCGACGTAAAATTTGAAAGCCAGACATTTATTCTGTAGCATTGTCGGTTGAAATTATGATGCACCCACGTGCGACTCTCGATTGATCTTACCACGACCATTGACGCTAGTGGTATTGGGTGGTTTAGACGAGTCAAAGATTTAAAGAGTCGGGATAACCTCTCAGACAAGAGGTGCGGACTGACCGCTGGCAATCAAGGCCTCTCCAGGCGGTACGCCGACAAGTTACGGGCGGATCGCTGCTCATCGTGGCCTCGCCGGGCGGATCGCTGCCTCTCGTCGTCTCAGCGGGCGGATCGCTGCGTTTTGGCGGGCGGATAGCGGCACCTGGGAAAGTTGATCACGCTAGGGGGCGGATCGCCGGCAAGCTCTGGAGCGGCGATTCGCCCGTAACCTGCCAGCGATCCGCCCGCAAGGGCTTTGATTGCCAGCGATCCGCCCGTTCAAAATTTACAAGGTGAAACTTGTCAATCATTGACGAGTTCTTTTCTGTTATCAGTATCATGCCCAGAGTAGAAAACCGAAGGGTATAAAAGGCGCTCCATCGCAGTGACTGCTCTCTCGGCATTTCGAGGCCGATCCTGAATGGTGACTTAAAGTTACCTTTGAAGGTTCACTCAGAGGCCGAAGGATAATTTTGGCAGCTGAGGGGATGGTCCCCACGGCTAGGAGGGTGGTCCCGCACACGGAGACCGTGGTGGGAACCACCGGAAACCAACATGTGGCATCGAGGGCGGATCGCTGGCTAGTGACTGGTGGATCGCTGGCTTCTGGCGGGCAGATCGCTGGCTAGTGGCGGGCGGATCGCTGGCTACTGCCGGGCGCTTCGCTGGCTACTTCCGGGCGGATCGCTGGCTACTGGCGGGCGGATGACGGGGGGATGCCGATCCGCCCGCCAAAAGCCAGCAATCTGCCCGCACCAACTGTCTGAGCTCTTTATTTGGCTGACTCTTTGGCGATTTTCGTTTTCTTCGGAGCCTGTAAAAACCGAATAGAGGCAGTGTCTACGATGAATTTTGTCTTCGTTTTTTTTTCGCTGGAATTCGAGAGACCTGGGTCTCATTGGAGCGATAGGGTCGAAAGAACGAACAAAAACGGGCCCGAAAGAGCCTTTATCGGCTCCCAAATCCGCTCGCGCTAGACCTTTCTAATCAATCGATACGTATGTGATACACGCGAATTAAGGACTAGCGCGAGCGGATTTCGGAGAAAATAAGGGCTCCTTCGGGCTCGTTTTTGCTCGTTCCTTTGACACTACCGCTCCAATGAGACCCAGGTCGATTTCCGGCAGAAAACGGAGACGAAATTTATGATGGACACTGCCTTTACGATCCATGAAACTAACCTCCCAAACCCCATAACCCCATTTCAGCCTACAGAAATGAACCAAATAAGCCGAAGCCACAGATTTTACAAACCTTGGAAGGGGATCAAGAGGTCCGACGGTCTCGGATGGAAGTTGTTAGGCGACTGAGTGGTAAGAAGCCTCAGGACCATCCACGAAGGCTTAGGACTCAATATGAAGTTCTCAATATGTCGTGTTCTTCAGTCCATCGCCTGACAGTCTTGAGCGATTGCGAATGAAGAGATACAGGCCTGAGACAACTCGTCCAATTTTTGCCCTCAAGATGCAGGCATTTTCAAGGAGCCATATCTCCGTTCGTAAGGAGTTTTGTACGATTTCAGAGACACCATTGTGATCAGAGAGCGGCTCTCTCTAAGAGAAGCATGAAATCTGAGAAAATTTCGTTTTTGTCTCTAAAAGCACGGGACACCCAAAACTGATGTTTTTCCGATTTTATGCTCGTCTTACTCTGAGAGTTTTGGCTGAGAAATAGCCGATAAATAGCCGCGAAATGCCTGCTTGCCGCGTAATAGCCGCAAAATAGCCGTCAAATAATGCTCGCCGCGAAATAGCCGAGAAATAATGCTCTTCAGGTAGATAAACGGAGCATTCCAGAGACATGACTTAGATGCCCTCACCTCCGTCGGTTCAATTACCCAAGTTTGAGGTACTTGGACCTCTCGTTCAGCCTCTGGAGGCCCCGCCGAACCGCTGGCAGCCCCAGATGGTGGCTGGGCGAGCCGGCAACGGTTGCGTCTTGGTTAATTTTTTTTACATCTGAATATTTCTCGGCTATTTCTCGGCTACTTCTTATCCGTTCCGTGAGAAGCCGGGAAGTAGCCGCGAAATAGCCGGGAAATAGCCCACCAGGAGCCGCTGCGGAGTCTGGTGGGCTGATTCCCGGCTATTTCGCGGCCAAAACTCCTAGAGTAAAGGAAATCTTACGCTGATCGCAATGATTTCTCCCAAATCGCTTAGGGCCCCCTACAAACGGGGTTATGGCTCTTCAAATATGCCGAGTTTTTGAAGGCAGTGGTCGCGATCAAATATGCTTGTCGTCTTTTTCTCTCTAAACCCTTTCCTGGGTCTCGAGTAGTAGGACCTATAAGAAAAAATTTAATAAAAAATAACCACTATTTCGGACCAAATTTGAAGCCTGAACTTTGTTGTCTTTTGATGGTGGACGAGTCCACTCCACATCATCAGCATCCTCTTATATCAAGAACATCAGCTGGCTTGGAATTGAATTTCAATTAATGAACCTTCGGATTTATGTACACATGTAGTCAAAAGATTGACTGGAGTGTTTTCTTTCATTGCTCAACTGTTTTAATTAGGTAAATTTGCATTAATTTCTTCCTCTGAATGTCGATGATTTTTGACTGCTCGACATGAGACCGCGACTTTTTTGGTCGGCGCTATGCACTTGTGCACGAATGAGCTTCTTTGGGTCATAGAAACTCCAATGCTAGCCCGTTTTTCACCCCGCTACCTTCTCAGATAATAGCAGGCCCCGGGCGCAACCGGCTCCGCCTCTCCCCGCCCACTGCAACCGAAATGCAGAGCAGGTGATATTCGAATTTGCGGCGCGTTCCGGTTGTGATTGCAACGTGCAGTGCGTTCAGGTTGCTCTCCGGGCCACATGCGTTGACTGACGCGCGCATTTCGAAATTAGATGAATCGATTGAGACAAGGAAGAGCATCAGGGCTTCCTGCGATTTTTGAGTGGGATTCTAACTGTTTCTCGTGTGGGGCTTGTAATTGATTTCCTCTGCTTCATTTGTGCTCAATATTCGACCATCCTAGAATTCACTATATTCTTCCTCTTTGTGCTATATTAGGACTGTATTCAAAAAATGAAACGTTAACATGACTTTCCGAACGCATTTTGCAAATATTCATGAAGGGAATATTTCGGATTTATTCAACAATTTGGAAAAAATGAGAAAAACGAATCGCTCGGATATTTAAATTTAATCATTCACTCCGAAAAATTAAAAAGTCCGAAATCGGAAAAGCATTTGCTTCGGAAGGGTTAATTGAATTCAATACGCATTTTGAGTATTCTAAAATACGATATTCAGCTTATCATCTGTTTCCAAGTCAAATTTATTGCCATTCATCGCGTTCACATGGTGCCGTACGCTGCGTCTCCTTCTTAACACACTTTCTCGCTGACTCCACCCTCGCTTCGCACAAGCGAGCGAGGGAACAGAATAAAATAGGCTTGGTACCAGATGATACCTATCCGGTCGTTCTAATTTAGGCAACGATTCTTCAAGGAAATTCAGTAGAGTGGGGTAATTCGGTGAATGTGTGGAAATCGTTGGATCCTTCCTTGGAAAATCGATTAGATAAAATGGGTGCGATAATCGATCAGCGAAGCGTCTGAACCAGGGATGAGCGGAGTTCCGCGTTTCGCGTTCCGAAACTCGCAGTTTCGCGCGATTTTGGCATTCCGCGTTCCGTATTCCGAAAATCGCAGAAAGCGCCGCGGAATGCGAAAATATTGGGTCATCTGGGACGTGAGAAAACACTAGATGATTTCTGAATTTTTCTGCGTTTCGCGCTCCGAAAACCGCATTTCCGCGCATTTTAAGGCGTTTCGCGCCCGATTTCCGAAACCCGAGAAAAAATTTTTTTGTTCCGAAACCCGAAAACCGATCTCCGAAATTTCATATTTTTATTCTGCTCATCCCTGGTCTGAACCACTTTAAGGTATCAATTTTGCAACTGTGTTGCTTAAATTGGTTTATAGTAAGCGCCCGGGGCGCAACCATATACGCTGCATGATGTACTGTGACGTCATCAGCCGACAGTTGCGCTCAGGGCGCTGCGTGAATCAATCTCGGCGGTAGCACCCGGAGCGCAACGTATGCGGCCTGGATCGCAAAATATGTGGCCCGGAAATTGCCAAATTTGTCACCCTGAGCGCAACATGGACGCGGCTCTGGGTGCATTCGGGGTGGGCTCAGGGCCTGCTATTGCCTGAGTTCATAGTTTTTCATCTCTTTTTGATCTAATCTGATTTTTGTAGCATTGCTAGCTCTGAAGCATGACTCACAACTCTTTCTACGCTTTTCGTATCCTTCAAACGTTTAGTTGAGGTAAAACTGCTCGAGTATTAGCGATACTGTTCCCACCGGGATGTTCTAGTATCATTGATTTCACTTTTCTTAACCACGTATCTCTTAAATACGCGTAATAAATCATTTTTTTTACTATTATTGTAGTAACTGATTTCATTTAACTTCGCTAATGATTATGTGCTTAGCGCACGTTGGCGGCCAGCCGAAAAAAAACCGTGCGGATCGATCATAATCCATCAGAATCACACCTGTGGAACAATCAACACTAATAGTCGTACTTATAATTTATAGTTGAATTGATTTTTCGATGGGCCGCTGTCTGTGACCGCTTTTAGCAGCCGGCCGGCCAGTCAGCCAACCAATCAACTGTCAATGTAAAGATGAACAAACATTTTCAGTAATTCTCGTATTGTTCTAGGTTCTGTCCTCTCCGGCCATGGACCCGTTCCAATGGCAACAATATCCACAACCGGGCGCGTCGTCCTCGGTTTCGGGAACGTCTGAGCTCTTCAGGTAGCTTTTTGGGTTGGTCTACCCATTATGGCAGGTGTTCTCATCCGCCAGTTTAGCTCAACTTTCGCCATGCTGAGTGACACTTCCTCAACACCGTATCCGGATCAATGGCCGGAAGCCAACAAGTCAGGTAAGATTTCAGTTGAGAGAGATTTGTGCTCTGGTCGTTTACCGATGTTTTTACCGCTAATCATTGTAGAGTGTGACTCCACGTTCTACTTTGACGCCGTGCCTGGCCCATATGGTCATACCAACAACATGTACTACCACCAGGTTCATGATCAGAGGTGGGTCATCTTGACGACGCTTAGTCCACCTAACATTGTTATTAAAAAACAGGGTTACAAGGAAAGTGCTTGGACCAAATTTTAGCTGAATCTGAACATCACCCAATTGCGGTAGGTTACTTCTGTGTAATCTGATGAAGCAGGAATACTTCATTCATTCATTCATTTATTACGCCGTATAAGACAAGCGTGAGATAAAACGCTACAATAATTGTGTAAAACAACCCTAATACATATCTAAAAACTCAGTAACTTTGTACCAGCCATACGTTTGAACGAACCGTAAGTAAGCATATTTGGTATGGCGGTATACTTCAGCTTCAAATAGATTAAGCCTGCCCTGCATGTGAACATGTGCCTCCTCAAATCGGTTCTTGGCATTGAAAATGAGATATTGGCCTGTCCTTCCCTGGTTCTGGATTGTATCAAACTGTAGAATCGGGACACTCTAACACCAAGCTGCCCAGATAGTAGTTTGAATACCATACACGCGTCTAGATACAGTTGACCGCAATGTTAAATGGACGTGGTGCGGTTGCGGACTCGCACTAGAACTACGGTAGAATCTGGCACTTTGCCAGATTTCGTCATCGATCGGCGCCACAGCTGATATTCTCGTGAGCAGAGAGGCGACGGTCGGCGCCGATCGATGACGAAATCTGGCAAAGTGCCAGATTCTGCCGTAATTTAGTGCGAGTCCGCAACTGCACCATGTCCTTTTAACATTGCGGTCAACTGTAGTTAGAAATCCAGTTGAAAATATTGGGGTGGAATATTAGTTTCTCAATCTTATGCAGAAGTTTGCTATGCTCAACCTTATCAAAAGCTTGTGAAAAGTCAAAGTAAATCACGTCGCAGGCTTTCCTTTCTTCTATGGATTTGGTCCAGTCATCAGTGGACTCTAAAAGATTTGTCTCTACAGATTTTCCCTTCAAGAACCCATGTTGACAATCAGGAATGATTTTGTTTTCCTCTATACGATTTGTGATATGTTCTTTTAGTACCTTTCCGAACATGCGACAGAATAGTGATGTTATACTTAAAGGCCGATAGTTTTTGGCATCATATGAGGGACCATTCTTTAGTATCGGTATGACAAGAGAATGTTTCCACCGCTGAGGAATCTCCGAGTACATCATAGACAGATTGAAAACGTAAGAGAGGGGGTGCGCCAACACATGTGCATCAGGGCTGTGCGTTAATAACGTTAACGTGTTAACGCATTAACGGGTTAACGCGGTTTTTTTTTCAAAAATTAACGATTAACGGTTAACGAAAAAGCCCCGAAATCACGTTAATTTTTATTTCGTTAATGTTCCATCCATCTATGCTTTTTTGCATGTCAGGATTCCTATTCTTGAAGAGTATTCGTTTATTGTTCTGGCGGATAGTATTAATAATCCATGAAGATGATTTCCAAGTTTGGAGTGTACGGACTGCGGTGTTTGGTATGAAACGTGTTTCATGTTTTTTTGGGACGTCTGGTTATTTATCGATTTTCGTGGTGGTCAGGTAATGTTTTCAAAATTGTTAACGAAATGCAAAATTAGCGTGTTAACGCATTAACGGATTAACGCGGTTTTTTTTCCAAAAATTAACGATTAACGGTTAACGAAAAAAAAAAATTTCTTTAACGCACACCCCTGATGTGCATACTTGGACAAGAATACTAGGAATAGGCGTTTGTAGGACCATACCCTGCCGTAGAATTCAGATATGCTCTCGGAACGGTTCTCTAAACAAGGTATTAGTGTTTTTCACTATTTTTCGTCATTTTTTGAGCGTTTGCCTCGGGCCAATCAGGTGGTTCCGGAAAGCATTCATGAATATGTTGCAGTTCTGACCTGAGATTCTTCTATGGGGCGATTTGCGGGGTGCTGATCGCGAATCTGACGTTAAATTTTCATTTTTTCAAAGTTTACGACATAACTCATTCGGAGCTCCCCATCCGGGGAGGGTTTTTGGGGCAAACGCGACTTCTGGCCGTTTCCGTGATGCCATGGTAGATTTAGCTAAAAACTTCTCTGTAGGTGCTGTTCACGGTATAGACCACGAATTTGACGTCCAATTTTCGATTTTCAAAATATTAAGGTAGGTTACGGTGGGTATACGGTGTATGTACTTCGGCGACACGGAAATTTTTTCGACTAATGGAGTTTTCGAATAACTCGGTTTTTCAAATTTTCGAATGATGGAGTTTTCGACCAGCTTGATTTTCCAGTTTTTCGAATAATCGAGTTGTCGAATTACTCAATGTCGATATTTTCGGTCGATACTAAGACTCGATGTCTCCTTTCGACATAACTTCGGCATGGATGATGAAGAGGCTTCGCGTTCACTGTTGAAGGTTGGCGCAAACTCAGTGCCATATGCTAAAACGTAGGTGCACCGAGTTTGCGCCAACCTTGAACAGTGAACGCGAAGTCTCTTCACGACCCATGCCGATGTTAAGTGAGGAGCCTACACATTAGTTTGGTAAAAATCTCAGATTGGGATGAAAACTTGTCTGTGGGGGGTGATTCGGGGGTGGTACTGTGCTTCTCTAGGCTAAATTCCGGTCCGCAATTGCGTCTCGACACGCTTTGCGGCCGCGCGCTTTTGAGTCGGAAGAGCTCCCAGAGCCAGAGCCGCCGATCTGATGACTCTAGGTGGGTTCTAGAAACTGGAAACTGAACGAAAGTGGAGAAAACTGTGTGAAAAAGCTTATCGAGTCGGCTTTGGCGCTGGAAACTCGACTGACTCGAGCGCGTGCGGCCGCAAAGCGTTTCGAGACGCAATTGCGGACCGGAATTCGGCCCAGAGAAGCACAGTAAACACGAATTTGACGTTCATTCGATGATTCCGAAATACTAGCGTAGGTAATGCCACCTAAATGGCATAACTACCGTAATCTAAAGTATCCCTCTGAATATCAACAAACAGACCCCAGATTAGTGAAGAAGTACCTCTAGATAAAGTCTGTGAGACTGTCCGCCCACGCGATCGGCGTGCGGCTGTCGTGAAGGCATTTTTTCGAACTTGGAGTCGATTAGTGGGAATACTTGACCAATGGTGAATGATATCCGAATCAGCTGATTGCAGCCTAACTCCTTTGCGGCAGCCGCTCCACACGCACGCAGATCGCGTGGGCGGACAGCACCATTAGGACAGACACTTCACAAACTCTGAGCTCAACCCGAAAAAATTTTTTGAAACTCTAGAAAATTGCTTGATAGGTACTCAAACTTACCCGCGAAACCTTGAAAACGCTTATAGATAGACAGTCCGCAGCTACGGAGGTCAAATTCGAATCCTACGTTAGAAAATGGTTCTAGCAAAGCAAATTTCATTTAAAATGACCTCTTTGTCCGAGCACCCCTCCCTTATGAGGCGTTTTTTGCTTTTCGGGGTAATACAGTTCGCTACCCTAGCTATAGAGCCAATTTTCCCGGCGTTGGTATGCTATCATTAGGGTAGAGGCTATTCAGAGTGCTGCTTACGGATCCAACATCAGTTTTACCAGAATCACTGCTTTACCTTGGGTTTCGGTTTTACTACTGTGCTTATCTGGGTCAAATTCCGGTCCGCAATTGCGTCTCGACACGCTTTGCAGCCGCACGCGCTTGAGTCAATCGAGTTTCCAGCTCCAAAGCCGACACGATATGGCTTTTTTATACAGTTTTCTTCAATTTTGTTTGGTTTCCAGCTTCAAAAACCCACCTAGAGTCAATCGATCGGCAGCTGCGGCGCTGGAAACTCTTCCGACTCGGGAGCGTGCGGCCGCAAAGCGTGTTGAGACGCAATTGCGGACCGGAATTTGACCCAGATAAGCACAGTATATGTATCTGGGTGGGGGGGGGGTACTAATTTCACATTGGTTCACTACTAAAGTTCATACATTTATAGCGATTTTCCAGATTTCAACCGTCATTCCCGGATGCATATCATCATCGTGCTGCCGCACCTCACTTCGAACACCAAGTGCCGTTATCGGAGCCGATACAGATCACTGCCAACTACCCTCCAGTGCATTTTCAGCACCATCAATTCCCACAAAAAATCGATGTGAGAACTTTTCCCAGATACACTCAGGTAAGATAGCGGCAGACGTATACTTATATACAATTCTGTTTCAGTTCCCTTCCTCGGCCACACTTCCGGTTCCTCAGTCGATGACGCCGACTCAGACAGCACCTGCTGCTCAGCAACAGCAGCCGTCATCACAGCCACAGACAGCTCTTCTGCCTACGGCTCCACTGCCTAGGCCATCGACTGTATCACCATGTGAACAGACCTCGCTCAACAGTCCGACGTTGACGTCGAACAGCGGCTCGGCCACATCCGAAACACCTCCGATTGCTGGAGAGAATATTTCGACGGATTTAGAGGTAGGTGCTGACGGGATCGTGGAGACTATCGGGAGGATGAAGACCACAATGATTTCATGAATTAGCCAGTGCATTTGCAGGGTCCTGATAACGAGCGAGTGATGTGCATGGCCTGTAGGGGTGTTTATCCGTCAAGGAGGAGCCTAACCGGCCACATCGGTCGAAATGAGAAGTGTCGTGAAATCATCGGTAAGATACGTGGTCCGTTTTTGAGTACTCTTTAATGAACTTTTTACTTCTTGTAAAATGAATGTGATGTATAATATTGCTGAGCATTTTTTTGTCCTTCAGGTCGAAACTACCTGGACCAGGTGGCAATGGGTGCTAATCCGATCGCTCCGGGCACGGAAAACGCCATCAAAGCAGGAGCGTTGACGAATGGCCACGACGGTCTCAGCCCAATCTGTCCGCATTGTGATCGGTTCATCAGCCATTACAAGGTGATTCGAAACTATCTTCTTTTCTAGACAATCGCGAATGTGTTTCGCAGATCAACCAGTCGTGACCCACCACGAGGCGGCCTTTGCTTGACAAATGAAGAGATCAATGTTCGCCTCGAAACATCTGCCGCATGCCCCGAGAGACCGCGATTTCACAGTGATCTGGCTGGCAAGGCAAAGGCTTGTAGTAAACCCGCCATACAGTTCAGGGGCCGGATGCATCAACGCACACGTGGGGGCAAGTGCAAGGGCAGGGTCTGGTTACCATAGGGCAGGCGCCTCGAGCGTCTGTGCCCTGCCCCGTATGCACAAGCGCTCGACGGCATCGGGGCAGCTGGCCCAAGCGTAGTGTAGGCAAATCACGTACAACGCTTAATTTTACGGCCCGAAACGTGCTATCGATAAGTCGACACAGCTGAGAATTTTTGCCCCGTCTGCTTAGCGCCTCCTGTTTTCTACTGCTTTTTGTTTTTTACAGCGGTAAAACATCTTGCATTCCCTCCTTTTCTAATGTAACGTTTTATTAAGATATATTTAAGGCGTGATTTCGTTCTGAATTTTACAATGTAATTTAATTTAAAGTGTATTCGTTTTTGCGGCTTGAACGTTCCCAAAACATGGAAAACTACAAACCTTATGTATATACTGATTTGAGTATCAACGTTTGAAAAATTTTGTGGCGTATATTGAAAACTTTTCTGGCTTTGAAAGCCATTTTGCTACCTTTTTTATGATTAGTGTTACTATGAGGTATGATAATTAGCCAGCTTACCTTGTTGACAGTTTTTTTGTTTTCTACGGTATGAAGGAGAGGGACTGCAAGATTCGCTGTGAGAACGAAAGCAGGTGACAACAAAACAGAGGAATGCGAGGAAGGATACAAGGCAGAATATTACAGTTACTGAGCTCACACGGAAACCACTTTTGTTTAGCCAGGGCACTCCAAATGGAATTTAGTTTTCTAAAACTTATTTTTGAACATAGCATTCGAATATGTCCATCAAAGCTGCATACGATAGCTTTGAACAAAGTCATAGGAGTTTTTCCACTAATTTTCTCACCTACAGTACCCTACAAGACGCTCAGTAATCTCTCAAAAATCTGAAAAAGGACCTCAGTCGTTTTATTTCTGGGGGTGACTTGGAGTGCCTAACACTTCTCAAAAAATCCCCTCTATTCAACAGAAAGATTGCCGAACGCGAGCATATTTTCTCGATCGAACGCTTTTTTTTTTCAAACCAACATAACACACCATACTTGCTACACTTATCTTTCCAAATTCGAAGGATCTACCGAGCGATTATTCGTTTTTCGAAAGTTCTTAATCTTTCTCAACCTGCAGCACATCAATCAATAGTGCAAGGATTACGGAAGCTTCATGGAGAAAGAAGATGCAGGCAGTGTTGTTTAATTATTCTAATGGAAACGTCAAGCGAATGCAAAAAATCAGGATATATGATGAGAAGTTATCAAGAATGGAATAATTTCTGCTATAAGTGGGAAGGTTAGGCGTATACCTTTCAACACGAAGCGAAAAGAATAATAATAATAACAGCTGGGAAAAAGAAAAAAGTCTTTTTCTGCAGCGTCGCCGCATTCTTGCCCTAGCTGGGGCAGCCGCTGCCCCAGCCTCCTAGCCGGGGCAGTTAGGGGCACTGCCCTTGCCCCTGCCCCGATAACTTAGCATGTCGATTTTGCTGCCCCGTGTGCCCCGCGCCTGCCCAAACCCCGAGATTCGCGTTGATGCATCCGGCCCCAGATCGACTTTATGGGTGATAAGTCGAGCCCGAAATGTTTCAGACACAACCCAGACGAGTCCGAAATTATGGGCACTGTGTTTCTTAGGGTCCGTTAAAAACAACGATACAGAAGACCTTGCAGCAGGAACTGTGAGCATCACGCTATCGAGGAAGATCTTCAGTTCGGCGAGATAGTAGCTGATCTTGCTAGCGGCTACCTCTAACAAGGGACCACTTCGAACAAAAAATGGAGTTTTGAAAAACGGTCTTTTGAGGGTTGTAGAGGAGTTAGAAAGAAACAATTTGAGGTTTTAAAATTTCACTTAGTCCTCACGGGTAGATCAAAAACGATCGAAAAAAGAAAGAAACCAGAACGTTGGATTGGGAGGACGTAGCACAAATGTAAGCTATACAGTGGCCTTCAAATCATCTGAAAAGGTTCTCCTAAAAGTTTGAAGATGAAATCTAGCTAGGTTCTCGAGTTATGACTTGTTCATTGATCCCCTGAACACTGCTCGTTGCATGCAAACCACCGATCATTGTAATGAGATAGTCGGGGTGGGCTGGCATCACACCATGGCTCAGCTGGTTAGGTGTTGGATTACGAAGCAGTTGAAAGATGGGTCGAATACTGTGGAATCATTACTGCATTATGGCTGATAGTAATGTGATTTCTATGTGTTCACCTTACTTGTTTTGAGTTTTAACAGTGTCTCTTGTTTTTATACCTCTTTTCTTACATCGCAGAGGAAACGTGATATAAACGGAGAATGGTTCACATCAGTGTTGGAAACTATGGAAAAAACAAAAAAGTTCGGAAAAAATGAAATTTCGTGAACTTGTTCCTTGATCAATGACCAATCTTTTTTCCAACAGAAATAATTATTGTAAACAGAAGTGGGTTTACCTAAACTACAAAATCCATTGAAGCAACCTAATACTTTAGCTCATGGCTCGAAGGCTCAAGAAAAGTGTTTCGTTATCGATTCCGAAATTTTGAGTAGATCAGAACCACTCTTTCAAAAACGCACTTCACAAGAGAACTACCTTTAGTCGGCCTGGCCATTCTGGATTAAATGCAGTTTTGTGGAGCCATTTCGGACGTAGAATCCGAGTATGCTCTTCGCAGCTTCTCTGAAAAGAAAGTTTTTGCAAGCCTCGCGGCAAGGCAAGGGTACCACCCATTAGGAAATTTTTCGGGGTGTTTAAAAAAAATTCGGATTCGGCTCAAAACTTGTATGTAGGGGTATTCTAGGGTGCTGAACACGAATCTAGAGATCGTTTGCCGAAATTCTGAGCTTCACTGTAGATTATGGTAGTTGTCATGACATAGATGGCTTAAACCTACCTTCATAGTTTGAAAATTGACAAGTGAACATCAAATTCGTATTCAGCACCCCGAATAACCCCCGTTCAGAAATTTTGAGTCAAATCTGAGACTTTGACCCAACTACCGTATACCCACTGCAAGCTACCGTAATCTGTCGAAAATCGATAAACTGACCTCAGATTCGTTGTGAGCACTTCAAATAACCTCCGAGAGCAAAGTTTGGGTCTTGAATTTTTTTTTCGACCTTTGGAGCCCCATGAGGTGCTGAATGCCATTTTGGGGGTTCGGAGGTCGAAATTTTTTTTGCCCAAACTCCGCGCCAGGGGGGAAATTTGGGGCGCTGAACACAAATCTGAGGTCCGCTTCCTGTTTCTTAGCAGATTTCGTCAGGTTAGGGTGCATTGAATGGCATTTCACCTACCGCAACCCTCTGTTTTGGTGGTTTTTGGTCTACCCGTGAGGACTGAGTGAAATTTTAAAATCTTGAATTGTTTACTCTTACGCCCTCTACAACTCTCAAAAGACCGTTTTTCGAAACTCAATTTTTTGTTCAAAGTGGTCCCTTGTAAGTCACGGTCCTGGCCTGTAATGGTGACGACGTCTGCAAACATAACAATCTTCATGTCCTAAGGGGTCTCCGGTGGATCTCCGGGGTACAGGGGAGCATCAGAAAGTCCCGCTTTATTAAGGCATGTTACCCGCGAAAAAGGTGTCTGTCGCCTAGAAAGACCTGCCTGTTTTCATCTCTCGTGGCTAACCGGAGGCGGAAGATAAAGCCCGTAAAGGGAAAATCGCTTAACATGGGTTCGTCAAAAATGCTGGTCAAAACTCAACCAATCTTCTTAGGGTAATATCCGCCGACACATTAACCAATGTGGTAAGAACGAAAGCCCGCAGAAGAGGCCGCGTCCGGACAAGGATAGACGACGGGATGCGAAACGGCGTCGACATGAAGAGTCTATGCTGCCGCATGTTTTGCATGAAGGATTCGATCCTGGTGAGTTTTGTGATAATCACTCTGGACAGTTCCTTGTGAATGTTGATATGGCCTTTACAGCAACGATAGGGCAGAACACGGGGTTGGTCGGATCTCCGGTAATGTCACCTTCGCTTGGTTCTTATATGGGACATGAGCAGGACCTGCAACAGGACGGTAGCATGGCCTATATGAATGGCCATTCGATGGAGGCGGTCCGTTGGAAACCTTTCGTCACATTATTTTGCCGCTACCTTTAAATAGGTGAGAGTTATTTCAGCAGATTCAATTGCCCAGCGATCCGTCACCACCTAGTGGTCAACGAAGAGAAGGCGATCCTCCAGAGGTTAGACATTTTCATAGAGGAGCCCGGTCGCAGTTTTCTCGAGTTCATGTTGTTTATGTCTTCAGGACGCTTACATTTGTGATACCTGTGAATTTGTTACAATCTACAAGGGTAACATGAAGAGGCATCTGAACACCTGTCATCCCGCTCCGGACTGCAAGGACCTCAAAGGTTGGTTTATACATTGACGATGGTGGATAGAGTTCATAATCATTCATAGCTGATTGTTGTTTCGAAGAGTTATCATCATAATAGTAATCTTTTCCGTTCAGAATGGGACCGAAAGTTGGAGAGCATGCGAGCGACCGTGATGGGAATGAGTCGAGTTGAGATGATCGAACGTCTGAATGCTCACCGAATGAACTCAACCCGGGGGCGAAAGCCAAGAGGAAAGAAGCACGACGATAGTGCACAGGTAGCTGGTGTTTAATTTCTTCTCCAAAACTTTCAACTAGTATTCGCTGACTGAATTTAGTCGCGCCACAAAGGATGTAGTGCTCAGCATTGATATCAATCCCTCGGGGATGCGCCGCACTCTCGACGTTCACTCGGAATTCTGGATGCCTTCGAATATGTATTGGGCCTGTGTAATGACTTGTGGGGGGTCAGCCAATATTCAGTTCAATGTTCGAATTCTCCCAGACAAGTCTGGTACCAATTCACCGACCCTTCCCCCCCCCCCCGGGGGACAGAAGGCTTTGTTTGCCTCGAGCGAGGATCGATCACGCGACCGTGTGCGTGACATTAGAGCCTCCTGCCACTGTCCTAAACGCACCTTCAAGACTCGTACTTCTCGCTCGTGCTATACAAGACCTAATTGATTCCTCTCGACCCATGAGCAAGATGATCTTCATACCCTCCTCGTGCATTTCATGAAGAAAGACTTGTTCGGCTGCATGTCTGATCCGTATTCGAAAAAAACTCGTGTAGTTGTTGATGCTCGTTTTATGAGTCTCCTTGAGAGTCGATTCCACAGATCCACCACGCGTAGGTTGGACATCTCGGATTCAAACGTCTGATCCCAAATTGAAATGTAGTCGACCGGTTAGAGCTTTTGTACAGTGCATATCGTAACGTGTCCAGCCCTACCGTTCTTCGATTGTTTCAGCCGCCGTGGGCCTCTTATGGAACGCTAATGACCTCTGTTTTGTTGGCGTCAATGTTTCGCTCTTTTGGTTTTCGAGACTAACTTCAGTAGCCTTTATGCCTGTGTGCACCTGGTTGTGCGCTGAGTGTCGTTTCTCTGAAACATCAACGTCCATAGTGATCTCACACGCAGAACCGTTGCTTTCGGGGGACGTGGCCATCCGAGGCGAAACTCGCATAGGTTGTCACAAAATGGGGCGATGCAGATCGTTGTCGACGTTTTTCATTCCATTGGTGATTGCGAGACTACTGATGACCCACCTGCATCGGTGGTTGATACAGGAGAGGCTCTGCCGTCACCCGCTAACATCGGCGACAGTAGTGTGCATGCTGTGTACACCATAAACCAGCACTGGCACTGCGGGTACATTGCGTAACGGGCTACGCTCCCACACCCTCCAGCATGACTTGTGCCAGCACAGGGGCAACGAGGCAGTCGCAATGAGCACCTACCGCATCGTTCCCCATGAACTTCGCATCTCACGTCGAAACCATCCATACTGCTCAGACAGGAGCTGAACCTATCTGCACTGACCACTCATTCTGCACGAGCAGGAGCAGTGGCTTTACCGCCAACCATGACGAGGCGGCAGCTCGCAAATGCACTTAAACAAACACTGACAATTGTGCGTCGGAAACCGAAGCTGTGGCTTGCATCTGTATTTCAGACTTCCAAAGACCTTACTAACGTGCTTCCGGGAACCCGCGAGCTGAGAACTCTGCTTGCCTCTAATTTGTGTCCAAAAATCTCGGCCGAAAGTCAGGATGGAGAAGTTCAAGACCAGCTGTCAATCGAAAGGTTCTCCTTCCTATCACTCTATGGCGACAAATCGATTCCCCTGTTGCAAGTTGACGCATAGCTTGTTAGAGCTCAACAGATCAAGTAACAGATATACATATTCGACTATTCTACGTCTGCTGATCTCAGACGAAAGGTCGTTAAACGCCCAGCTAGAAAGCCGGCATCATTAGCGGAATAGTGGCCAAAGAGCTCAAAATTCGGAGTTTTCTCGCCCACGGTTGTAGCTGTCGCGGGCAAGCAGCTGACTAGTACCTGGGCGACAATCCGCTGATTCTGAAAGGCCCGGGCGGCGAGCCCCTCCAAGTTTTATGAGCTGATCGTAAAGCCCACGAGTATACACAGGCGCACCAGCTCGCGATGCTTCCAGTGCGTCGAGCCCCAACTGGCACCGCCAGCGGTTGGACGGGACCTACAGCCGCTGGAGCAGGGTCACGTACCGCAAACTTATGTAACTGAACCGAAGACATACCATGTTGTCCAATAATTCTTGTCCGAAAATTTCACCATTTTCAATTTTTTTCAACTTTATTCATAAACGAGTCTAATCAACAATATAATCACCACAGTTATCCACAACAGTGGCCCAGATACAGCGACGGACTTCGTCATCATCCACCGTAGAAGGCCTCCCTCTGTGCTCCCTGCCCTCGAGGCTCGTGTCGCCGCTCTCGAAACGAGTGAACCAGCGGCTGACTGTGCGTTGGGACACTGCATCCTCCTTGCACGCTCTGCAGATGTTGGCGACCGCGGTGCCCGTGTCGTTGCCCAGCAGCCACTCGTAGTACACGAACGTACGAATTCGACCTTGGTCCATTTTAGCTTGTACTGGTACCTAGACGCGGCGACTGCGCCTTATATACCCCTAGCGTAGAACTTTGGAGAACCTTCTAGAAGGTTCTTACACTTGCCTGATATTATAACACTTCTAAGGAAAATTATAGAATTTTGAAAATCTTCGGACAGGAATTTTCGGACGGCCTGGTACATTGCCGACATCTCAGTCCTGGCTCAAAAGTGCGTCATATGCTTCCCTTGGGAATGAGCGTCGTGGGTGTGGGGTTTCTTTTCGGGTGCACGCTTCACCCGTGATGGGCCCCATGTCACTCTTCTCCCCTTCGTGTCAAGGGAAACATGTGTTTATCGCATGTCGGGGGGGGGGAGGCTGGCTGGTAGGCGTGGCCGTCGAGCTTCTTTTTGTCTGAGGTAATCGAGTATGTTCTGCTCGCATATGTCGACAGTTCCGACCAGATTCGTGACCCATTATACCGTGGTAAGATGTGTGAGACTGATTGAAAGTTGACTAGAAAGTGCGATTTGACTGATTGCCAACCATTCCACTGGGAAGAATGGATATGCAAGCTCTCACATTGGCGTTCGTTCCAATTTCGATTGAGCCATTTTGAGGTCCGGTTTTGACTTAGGGTTGAGTACGGTGTGCTGTGCTGTTTCTGCTGTTCAAAACTCTCAATGCGCTGCGCCATGCGGGGGGGGGTCGCCAATCCCTTACCTTGATAGGGAGGGTCGCAAGTGTTCGCGCTTTGTAACATTATGGATGAATCTGTTTGGAAGGTTTTGTTTTACTTTTTGGTTTTCAGGCCGTGGTACAACCCGACTATCAGCCAATTCAATACACCAACTATGACATGATGGGTGGCGGTTTCCCATCATTATGATTCAACGTCACAGATTTGACTTCACACAGTGCTGCTCAATATTAACCTAAGACTGCCATTACTTAACCCGTTTCTTTTCTTTGATTCTTTTTTACTTATTATGTACAATTACGTGAGATCACATTCATATCTGCCTACCCCATGCATATTGTTCCATATTGTGGCGTTTCCCATGTCAATACTATGTTCAGGGACATTCGTTTTCTTCTTTTCCTAAACTCCGCCGTTGTTTGCTCAGACAGTATTTGTTATATTGATTTTCCTACTGCACCTATTTGCACTCTGTAATTTAGCTGTCTAACTCATGATTCGTAGGCATAATGTAGCTGGCATTCAGAACAGATTCTATACACGGAGATGGCCCCGAAGGGTGGCGCTCTCGTTTTTGTGGAGCATCTCTCACACACCTACGCGCGGTCGCGTTGTGGCTCTGGTGGGGTCAGGACGTTGTGTCACCTCTCCTTCGACTATATAAGCAGCCTCGGACAATCAGGGGCTGGATTCATGAACGATACCTTGAGGAGGGGCTGCCGTGAGCATAGCGTATTACCCTCAATTTTGATTCAAAATGAGCTAAGCAGGGCTGGTATGCTCGTCGAGCCGCGTATTAAGTGCATCCTCACCGCAATACGCTCATTAGACGCCGCGTCCATCGGCGGCAACAATATCGATTTGTCGACAAGTGCCAGCGTCGTAGAGTGCGACATTTTTCGAGCGAGGAAGTTGACGTCGGCATAGATCCTAATGAGACTTTGCGTTCACTATTGAAACTCCACACTGAAACTTGAAACAAGTCGAGAGAATCACCGATGAGGATGGACCATCAAAGGTATCAAAGGTAAAGGTATTGAAACTCGGTGCCCTACGCTATAACATAGGTGCACCGATTTTCTCTAATGGGGAACACAGTCTCATTGGGAACCACTGTCTCGCCCTACTCCATACTTTTAGTTCGCTCGGTATAGTCTAAGTTGAGTCGCGAGTTGTCGTTGGAATTCAACCACTGCATGAATTCGGGCCAAAACGCTTCAAGTGGGTAAAACCGAGCCCAGCCCTCGACGCGACCGCTCGAAACCCAAAGAATTCTGCTAGTTAGCATTCTAGATTGGCGGCATTCCCAACTCCTCTATATGATTGAGGCTGCGAGGAACGGATAGGCGCTTGTATTCCTCATTGTTACTCCGTTCTTGAGAGATTTGCTCTGTTCCAGTGCCATTTGTGATGTTGCGACATTTTCCCGTTTTTTTTTTGCTCTCCATTATTATTGATTGCTATATATCTCTGCCATATTCCCCTTCTCGAGGTGTTGTTGCGCATTTCTGATGACTCCTATACTCACCATATCATCTAGGTAAGTCAACTAATCGATTATTGATTAGCTGGCAAAGCTGTCTGTTTTATTCGTCGATTGGTTCAAATTGTTGCTCCATATTCCTATGTGTGTTGAGTGCTACGGAAGTTCTTCTACTCTATTGTTATAGGCATGGCTCAATTGATTGAATGTACTCCATATCGATCGATTCTTCTCCCTACCCCTCAAAGACGATTCGATACTAATCTCGCCCCCCCCCCTCCCGCCTACGTTTTCCCCATGCAAAACGCGCTCACAATCGTCTCCTTCCTTCCTACTTTTGGTGCCTGAGAAAACGGAAGAAGCCATAATCTTATTTTGTGATCTGTACAGCAAAGATATCTAGCATAAAGTGTTTATTTATGTGTTGCATTCATATGCAGAGTAGTGTTAGGACTAATCGATACTGCTTGTCAGATATGGTCACCTTTGAGATCTGGAGAGGTTTTGATTTCGAGAACAGTAATGGTCCCGGTTTTCTATACGAACTGTTCGAAAGAGTTGTTTCTCTTGTGTGGCTGGGGCCATACCTTACGACACAGCTACGTACTGATTTGATTTTTGGTGGAGATATGTGATAAGCGCAATCGAGTCGCCCATCGCTGGAAGTATAAATTCAGACTGAGAATATACCATAAAAGAATTTCGAAAAAGTTAACCATGGCAACAGAATTGAAGTGAAAAATGTAGAGGAACTGCAACAACCAAGAAAAAAGATAAGCCTTCGGTAGGATGTGGGAGATGTTTCCGAGTATGGGCAAGACATACATCGTGGAAAGTGGGTAGGGCTCGGGAGGTCGTTTTGAGGTGTCAATCCATGAAAAGTGTGAGCATATCAAGGGGAAGGGCTCGGTAGTGCTTAGCATGGGTCGACGTCACCCTGCTCGCTGCAGTGTGTTGAAGGGACCCTGCAGCCAGTAAAGTGGTGTCAACCACTAGCGGTGCTGAGCTCTTCTGTCCAATCTGATCGCCCTTTTCATGGACTGACGCCTTGAGACGACCACCCGTTGAGCTCCCAAAATGTTAGCCAGGACATTGTGAGAAGTGGTTAGGAAGGACGGACCGGTTGGGTACCTGCATAATTGTTGGGGTGGTAAGACTTTCATAATACCTGTGGAGATGTCCTTCAAAAGCAAACTCCCGATAATTCTCATTCACGTCATGACTTGCTAAAACGAAAACATAGTATCCGGGCAAGCGACAAGACTGTGGAAAACGTGCCAGAAGTACCTTGTTCAATTACCTACGAATATGGAACTGACAACGTTCCCAGTTCATAACAAGGCATGCAGGCTGGCACGAGGTCACCTTGAAGGCAGTATTCACGATAGATATGATTGTCGTTTTTCTTAGTTAAGTCTTTTTTGCTTCGCTGTAGTGCGATCTATACGAAAAGAACACGGAAATCCTCATTTGAAAAAAAAAGCAATCTTAAATCGGCCAGTTTTTCGCTGGAGCACGACTCTAGTGATGTTTTGTACTATCAGGGGTCATCAACTGGTTCGAAATTGATGATTGTCGACTTGGCCTTTCTCGAGCTTCATTGTTCACATTTAGTTGGCACTGAAACTTTTGTTTTTTTTGTAAAAAAAAAATGTTTCTGCGTACTCTCAAACTATTAGGTTGTAACCTAAGTCTTGGAATATTTTTTTAAAATTCTTTTATCTTTATTGCTTCTCACATTCAATCCACAACATAATCACCATAACTATCTACAACCGTACCCCATCCAATATGCGAATCGCTGATTCCCTTTTCCCAGAACCCAGTAGTCTGTGCATCGATGAAGTCCTGGGATAAAGGTCCGATTTCGACTGAGTTGGCGGCTGTTCTCCTCGAGGAAGCCAGAAGGCTCTGTGTGCGTTCGCGTCGTATAGTATCCAACTCTCATCTCCAGTCACCACATCCTCCAGAAAATCCTTGCTGTTGGAGCGGAGGAGAAGAGACTGACATATAGACAGTCGGGTCATCCGTTGACCGTCGGTGAGAGCATGCGGTGTCCATTGTGCGAGTACTTTCCGAAATCCAAGATTCGAAAGACGACGATTGATGGTCATATGGCTGCACCCGATCTTCGTCGCCAGTTCCCGCACACTCGCTTCTGGATTCTCTTTGATGACTTTGAGAATGGTCGAGTTTCTACTGTTCGTCTTCGAAGTCGGTTTCTCCTTCCTCAAAGCGAGTAAACCAGCGATGAACGGTGGAGTAGTTGACAGACTCTCGCCGAAGACAGCGTTGATATTGGCGACTGTAGTCACCGCCGAGGTGCCGCGGCGCCACTCATAGAACGCAAGGAGTCGACGTTGGGGTGAAGAAAGAGAACGCATACTTAGACGGTGAAGTGAGAGCGCGCGTTTATAAAGGTTTCGCTGAGAAGCTTCCAGATACTTCTCTCACTATCATGAGTTAGTTGATCTATATTGACTAGGAATGGAAAGTTCTAGAATTGCAAACAAAAACTTCCAAGACGTATGTTACAACCTAATACCTTATTAGCTGCTAAGCACGTCGCAGAATTTGGACCGGGCACAGCAGGAAGCTGCACTTTCTATGGGCGGCGCCTTGCGCCTGTGCACGGATTGGCATTTTGTGCCGTAATAACTCGAAGCTTAGCGCATTTATCGCCACGGAACCTTCGCAGATCTTCAGCTGTTATCGAACCAGACAAGTCTTTGCAGTTTTCTCAATTACTTTTTCCATCGTGAACACTTTCTTTGAGGGGAATCGTCGGAGTCAGCATTTGGGGTTAATGTAACAGAGCGGAAGCACCTCTCCAGACGGGATGGCCACTCATCTAGCATCCGATCACAGGAATACGGGAGATTTCAGGCTGGTTGCCAATGCATAGGAGAACTATGCCGAGAGAATCCGACAGCCGCCACCGTACAACGTCGTCGTCACACACCTAATTGAACAAAGCAGGCCACGATTAGGCGGGGCACGCCGGTACGTTTTGAGAATGTTCGGTATACGGTAGTCGTGCCGGGAGCAGTCATCGCGGGGCCAGGCGCGGCCTTTAAGGAAATCAGTCGTGCGGAAGTCACGACAAGGGCTTTCAGACAACAGTAGCATTGTTCCTCGGTTTGTCCAAACATTCGAACATGATGACAGCGCGCCGCGTCTGCGTTGGGGCCACACATGAACACCTGAATTTACAATTCTCCACGTATACTTGCGAAATTTTCTTACGTACGGTGTATACAGGTCGCGAGACCAACATGAAGAACAATCTGGTATCAAAGCTGAAACGGAGAAAACGAGAAGCTTGGGTAACTTCAAAAACCATCAAGGAAGTCGTGATGAAGAAGAAGCTTTCCGTCTTAGTGCGCTGTGGGGCTCTGGAGCCACAGGTAACCCAATTTTCATTGAAGATTACTGGGGTAAGCGGGCTGGTGGTCGGCACAAACGGTAGAAAAGTAGCCGATGGGTGAAATAACGTCGAACAGTGGCACGGCTGAAGCATCCCCATGGAGTGCACGGCTGGGCTCAGGACGACCGAGAAGTAGTTACGCAGCAACTGCCACTACTTCCATAGCTATACAAACTTTCATAGTGAGGTGACAGTCCGTTTACTACGATGAAGGGAACTCAACATGGGAACAAGGGGATAAAAAAAAATTCAAATAAAAATTTCCAACTCAAGTCTCGGCTCTTTGGACTCCAGTGCTGGTCCAAGTTCCTCGCCATACTTCGCCGGTGAGACTTCTTGCTGCAAGAACATTACCTTTTTAAAGGCATCGTACGCGCTGAAATCCACTTTTCATTTTTCATGCTCAATCCCTTCCTCGGGCCCCTGTGAGAACGTACAACGAGCTTGGCTGCTCAAAAAACGTACCATTGTGAGCATAGAGGAAGTGGAAAGTAAGGAATTCCGTCAAAAGGGGCCGGCCCTTCCGTCAGTCATTTGGCACTTTCGCAATATTTGTGCAGAACGTCGTACGCTGACGCACCGTCGGACGAAAGTGGCATTATCGACTGGAAATTTCTCGTCACACAACGAGCGATTGCTTCCAACGCTGCGCCAATGGACGAATTGTAGAACTGTTCCTTGCGCCCTCCGCGTAACTATCCCGAGTCGATGCCGGCGCGAATTTCAAATGATTTTCAGAAGTTTTTTTGAAACGTTTTTTCTTGAAAAGTTGACGTTTTTGAGCGGGCTTTTCGCTACCTTCAGTCACTATAGGGGGCTAACAACTCAAAAACGCTTAAAAACGAAACACGGTTTTCAGCGCGTACGATGCCTTTAAGCATGCGTTGCTATATAGGACACCAGACCTTCCGTAAATCGTGGAGATACTGGAAGTGAAACCCATTGCGGCTATGCTGGAACCAATGACATAAGAGCATAAAACCAACGGCAAATATTATGAGTAATGGAGAATATTCTAAGTGAAGAGACACTTTAAAAAAAAAAACGGCTAAGCTGATGTAGTTCGGCGTAAATTTTTTGCTTGCGATGGTCTCGAAACGTAGAGTATACAGAGTCGCGTCCTGCATAGCAGATCTGCATAGTCTCTCCCAGCTTTCCCCTCTATCTATTTGTCTTCGATGCTCACTCATTTATTTATTTATTTATTTATTCCTTCGTTCCCCAGATTTCGTGTATTGAATGCGTAAGGACTTGTGTGTTATAACTATTCTGCAGGTTAGGAACTGCCTGTAGCGGTGTTATATTGCCCGATGTCTGTGCTTCTCAGGAAAATGAAAACAAGTTACTTGTAATATAAATGTAACTTACTTGAATGTCTCAAGTAACTTACATTTATATTACATGTGACATACATTTATATTGCATGTAACTTGAATTTATATTGCATGTAAGTTACATTTATGTTACATGTAACTTACATTTAAATTTTCACCATGGGTGGCCATCACGTGACGCAAAGGACACGCGACGCAGAGAGCGCGTCCCAGACAACACACTACGCAAAAAAATGCTGTGTGGGGCCTTCCCTGCTGGTGTGGGGTCAAGTACCCCAAACTTGGGTAATTGAGACGACAGCAACGTCAGTCGTAAGCCTGACCCCACGAGTGCGTCATACATCCCCCTTGTGAATATCTTCTTGGCCGATTTAAGTTACTTGCTACTATATTGTGCCATTTAAGTTACATGTAACATATCGTAGGCGTACCGTACGCAGTGTCCTCTCAGAAATCGAAAACGAGTTATTTGTATCATATCTGAGTCAATGTAAGTTACTTGCTGCTTATATCAGGTCATTTAAGATACATGTAACATATCGGAGGCGCACCGCACGCAGTATCCCGCCGATATGTTACATGTAGGTTAAATGACCTGAGATAAGTCGCAAGTAATTTACATCGGCTCAGATATGTTACAAGTAACTTGTTTTCGTTTTTCTGAGTTACTCCCTGTCAGATATCTGTAGGTCGTGAGGATGCATCTAATTGAACTGAAGAAGGCAAAGACTATCAACAAGAAATATTTATTGATTTATAAATGTTCATGCAATGAGTAAAGAATGAATTGCGTTCAAGGGCCATTCGAGACAGAAAACTGTTGTTGAGGGCATTCAAAACCTACGTCAGACCAATTTTGGAAAGTGGAACGACAGTTTTTTCACAGCATAAAAGAAAAGATATTTTGCAACTTGAGAAAATCCAACACAATTTTACACGCAAAATATATGTAAGATCTCAAATCCAGGCCTATGACAGAATACCCAGTGCGAGAGCAAGGAATAGAGAGTTGAAAATTCATTCTCTGGAATCTCGCCGACGCCTAAATGATGTTTGCATGGTGTTTAAGTCACTAGCTGGCATTGCGAAAATCAACCTCTCTAGATTCTATAGGCTGAACCGCTCGAGGACCAGAGGAAGCAAGCTTAAGATTTCATATGTAGCTCCGAAGGGCAATATTAGAGCCTGTACCTTTACTTGTAGAGCCGGATCAACTTTTGTCTCTCTTAACCTAGATATTACACCGATACCAGTACCTTCTGCTCTGTGGAGTTAAAACGCATTGCAGGGAAGAAGCTATTGCGTTTCTAGGTCCACATGGAGAAAGAACAGTATTTGTCCTTTTTTATCCAGTTCATGTTCTATGTAGTTACTTGTATTATAGTACTTGTAGTATCGATGTTTCTCACGCTTGCCTTATGTGGCGTACTCAATAAATAAAAAGGGTGGCGGAGTTTGAAAGTCAGAGGGCGGGGCTGCTGAACGACTGCCGCGGAGATCGCGAAGCTAGGATAATGGCGTCGAAAATCAATATCGCATCACAATGCAGCATCATTAGTGCGGTTTCTTATGTGTATCTCCACAGTTGAGCGGTGATGGAAGTAACGATGCCGCCTGATGGGTAGCCTGATACCCCATCCGTTGCGTAAACGTGAGCGATCCCGTTTTTACTTAAGGTGGCTAATTCCAGTTTAAAGTATCCGTGTAAAATTTACGGCGGGTTTCGTTTGTGAAGTCGAGTTCTAGAGCTGATAACAATGACATAATCAAGTGACAAACAAACGGTTTCGAAATAACTGCGCAATGGGTTTAGCATAATGTTGTGCAATAGTCAGACGCTTTGTGCAATAACACAGGCGCACATATACTCTGACCTCCTCTGTTACTCCTACATTCAAGTAACTCAGTTCCTCAGTTTAAATGTGTCTGCACAATGCTCCATCCTAAATCAGAATGAGCATTGTCATATGTGTTGTTCCTCTCACACGCAATGTGACCTTGTCCACGTCCATCCACCCCCGGGCTTAGTATTGAATGGATTAGACCCCGAGTGAAATCTTTCTTTTCGAGGTCGACTGAATGGGCGAAGGAAGGGCCTGTTGATGCTGTTTTTTGTCACTTCCACTCACACTCATTCCAAGGGCACCACGATGAAACATCGCCGCGACGAGACCAGTTGTCCTTTATATTGCCTCCTCCGCCGCTCGCTTGCAGCTGCTGGCAGCCAGCCAACTTCTGACGCGTACTAAGCGCTATCTGCCGCTGGCTGGCTGCTGACGAGAACATACATCATCGTCAGGTTAGCCATAGGATGCCGCACTGTCCTCGTTGACCCAAGACCGCAAGATCTAGACCTGTTTTCGTTCGTCAATTTTAATGTTTCCTTATACTTTGCTCTTCAACTAATTCATTTTTCTGATTTGATTACCTCTTGTTTGAACCAATTTCCACCTTGGAGAAAGTGGAGCTCTCTTGAGGTATACCCCTCCAGTTTGGTCGATGGAGGATCGGTCCGAAAAGCTTATTCAATAATTGTACGTTATAGTTGAACTCTTGATTAGATGGAATCGTAGTGCCTTTGCACAGGTAAATAATATCCATGCTCCAGTGTAACTTCATGATGATTTGCTTGGACTTGTACTTCGTGACTTCGCTCCTAGTTCTGCTAGATGACCTTCGAATTCGTTCTCTCGATTGCCCAGAATCTTGCTAGTTTTTTGTAGATGAGTGAAGGCCATTTTGCTTATCATTCCACAAGTTGAGTAGTATAGTTGTAATTGCTTTAAAATCGTTATCATCGGTTCAATGGTATGCGAGTTTAGCTACTCCCTGATCTGCCTTATATTGACAACAGCGACGCGGGTGCGCCCGAAGAGGCACTCTGATATGGGAGGAGCCTGAGAGCGCATGGCGCGCGCACCTTCTCGTGGACGAGTCTCTTTTACATCGCGAAGCGTTTATCTTGGATATTCCTGGAATTATTAGCCACCCTCATTATATTTCGTCTCTACCAGATGATTACTATTTCTCCCATTCGTTTCTCTCTTCCACGAGAAGCTGTCCACGAGAAGGTGCGCGGGCCATGCGCTCTAGGGCCCCGCCCATATCGGAGTGCCTCTTTTCCCTCCTCCCAGCGACGCTATTCTGTTCTCCCAGCGTGGCATCCTGGTTGATTGGCGGATTACCCGTTGATGGTCTGGACTCTGACATGGCTCTGTACTTGTATAGAGCCGCTCTCATCGTTCCACCTTCTTCTTTCCTAGAGCCAAGGCGAGCTTTCAAGGAACGATTCTCAGCAACAAGACTATCCAAATCTTCTGCCACCCGCCGTGGATCGCCATTCAACAGGAACGACATTTCTGTGCTGAAACGCTCCTTTTTCTTCACCAATGTGTTACGCTCCATGACCTGCTCTTCCTTTTCTCCGAAGACAGTGTGATGATAGGATTCAATTTTTCTGAACTCAAATTTGGATCATTGAATCTGAGATTCTATGAACTGCTTCGGGGATGTGAGGGCTTTTTGCAATACTTGCGTTCGTTTTGCAGAGCGCATTAGTCGCGTGTTCCGAATAGCACATTGCTGCACTTTTCGTCCTTTCAGTGGCTTGCTTTTCTATTGATGCTATTTTAGGGCAGCTCCCTCGCATGATTTATGTATCGTCTTTCTCTCTTGCAAGCTGCATCCGCTAATCCTTCTAATCATAGGTGGTGACGTTAGTGAGGCTACTCGAAGTGAGCTGCAGGTACATTCTAGCGAATTGAGACGAATATCAAAATAATGAGATCAGCAATCACTCTATAAGGTAACACTAGTTTCGGGACCTCCGAATGTCCAACAAATTGAAAAGATCAGAATAACAGCTAAAACATTAGCACAGAAAGTACAGAAAAAATCGCAGACATGTGCTGAGAATCGCGCGAAGTGATATCGAAATTAGATAGAGCAATGGGCGATGACCCAATCGAACACAGAACTTATGCATGCACCGTACTCAATGATCCAGAACATTTTAAACTTCAGAAACACGCTCAAAGAGATTCAATTGTATCTATTCGGATAAAATCTAATGAGCTATCTATAAATTACCTTGAGGTTAGAATGAAATACTGAGGGATGAAATGTGCTCAAACGTGCCAATGTGGAATTTATGCGGAATTTCCGTGACAACTCCAGAGGTTTTATTGAGGTTGTGGACGTCGGGGATTCAGAGAGCAGTAGCTTTGCAGTTGTCTTCATTTTTGTGATATGGATAGCCACTTCTGCTGAAGCGTATTGGTCGAGCCGTGCAACTAACATAACCGTTTCCTCAGCCTTTAGAAAAGATACCAAACCAGCAGCGACAACGCTTCCCTCCTTGAGTCATACCACTGTTGCTTGGAAAATCCTTAAAGGCACAGTCCAACCCTTTGAATCGTTCTTTCTATTTTCCTGCCTATCTTCAAAACGGTTCCACGCTGATTCCTATTATGTCTTTGGAATCGCACAAGATCCTCTGGGAACGGAGTTATGGCCCTCAAAAATTGAGCTGCCAAAGTATGGTGGACGAGTTGTCCGAGGCTTCCAAAGTGGCTTCCTGGTGTGGGCTACCCAGGGTGGCTTCCTCTTATATCTCGCTTATTCGGAGGAATCAAGAGCTCAAATCTGGCAGGTGTTTTATGGGGTGGGTCCACTCCGAAATTCTCTGAAAATCTCAGATTTCGCCCCTGAACTTAGACTGTGCCTTCAAGGGCATCTGTAATCTCTTCAAGATCATATGGATTTGCATTTCCAGTTAGTTTGGGAACAGCCGATTACTACGCGACATTAGTAAACTAGTCACCGTCAAGGTTCTCTTTCCAGTTCAACAGCATACAAACAGCTCTTGCAAATTTGGCAAGATTGTTTCTTGAAGAACGTTTAATGTGGTTATAATGAAATATCTTCCTACTGTCGTCCTAAGCTGCGGTCGCAGACCTTAATGCTGTACTAACAACAAAAGTTAATTTTATTTCTTTGCGAAAAAATGACTAAACAAAATAACACGAATCAACTAATATGTGGGCAAACGCACAAAAGAAGAGCAAGTAATACGATTTGCTGAAAGTTTCGAGAGCGATGACGACACGCCGCGACCGCTCTGCCCTGGGTCCCGCCACGTTTTGTGAAAACAGCAATAGGACCCCGCTTTCTTTGGAAAACAGAAATGGGACGCCGCCTTCTCTGGATATCTTTTGAGGGTACCGGAAGCCTTGGGACATATGAAACGTTGAGTGCCCGAGTAAGCCCTAGGCAGATACGACAAAAGATCCAGTGCATCATGGGCGAGTCGAGAGAGATGCTCGTCAGTTAGGTTTGTTTTGAGCGAATAAAAAGCATAAATAAGTGGTCAAAACGAATTACCCCCACTGCATTTCCCTCAGCTGGGGTCGCAGATACTACAAGTCCACCAATGACGAATAAGGTTATTTTTCTTCACGATCAAGTGATGAGACCTAGAAATCGTTATGATGCAGACACAAAAAAATATTCAGTTGGTCGCACTTTGAATAGCAGCCAATAAAGCTAAGGTGCTTGAGGCTCTATGAAGTCAAGCTAACCAGGATATGAAACACAGAAACCATTGAACGAGCGAGAGCACGGAAGAAGCAGAACCGGATAAGGTGTGTTGCTTGACCTAAATTTTTGAATGTGATAACGCCGAGCCTGTTCCGTCCCTGGTCCCGCCACGATTTTCCAAACTAGCTCTGGGACGCCGCATTCTCTGGACCTTTTTCGAGAATGCCGGAATTTTCGCAACACATGGCTCGCCGAGAGCCCAAGTTGATTTTTGGCATTGGTGGGGGCCAGGAAATCTGAAAAGTTTGTGAACTCACCGGGTTCCCACAATCTTTTAGTTTGTTAGACATTGCCAATTCTTTCAGCCGCTTCCCCTTGCGGCATTACACCGATTGACGTTCATGCACTCTCTCGAACGCGGAACCCTGCCACAACGCTGCGACCAAGCCATGCAATGAAGATGTAGATAGCAAGCTTGCCCTCTGATGCACTTCTCGTGCCACTTTTGCGACCGAGCTCCTTCAGCTGTGCAACTGAAGGGGATGCTGGTGCTGGTGATAGAGTGCTGGTGCCCTTTTACACAACTGATTAAACTGCGCTGTGCACATAATGTGCCCGTGCTGCTGCTGCTGCACATCCCGTCGCAACAAAGGCACAATCCAGGGCCACCACAGCACAGCGCCGTCTTCCACCAGCAGTATGTAGTGGAGTTGGCGGCCTGGGCGCCAGCCAGCTGATGAAACATCGCACTGAAGGCCATCCAACCGTCGTGCCTCCAATGTAATCGGGCCGATTGCACTTGTCAGTGACTTCATGCTACTTCGTTGTTCTGTCGGTCGAGGGCTGAACCATGTTCATTATAGCAAAAATGTTGGGTTTGAGAACGGTTTACATCACTATTGTTATGTTCTGTCAACTTTTTTTCGTTCGATTCGATGAAACTTAATTTGGACACTCTTTTTCTCAGGCGTAAAAGAAATTACCTTCTACTAGTTTATAGCATTGTGGGTGGAAAAGTAAAAGTAAAAACACACTCGTTTCTCAGACTGGCCGCTTCAAATACGAGAGGTGCAAAGCTGAAGCTTGATTTTTGTTAACCCAGGTCCTCTGTTCCACGCAACTTCTTCACCTTTCGCGCCTGGGTGGGGTATGCAAAGGTGTGTAGAGTCATTAGTGTACCTGATAAGTTCACGATTTTCAAGAGATGTTAGTCGTTATCTATTATGTAGAAAAATAGATTTCCTCTCAGTTACCTAACTTGTAACCTACTGAGCTAATATTCACTGCAAATTTGTTTTTCGCCTGTTCTTTATTCGTCCACATTTTGTGTTGTTGTCACACGTGCTTGCGCATGTAATAAAAATTAAGGTAGACTGGCACTAAATCTGATTCCATGTCTACCTCAGGCACCTCTCTTTACTTGAGGTCAGCTTCATTTCTTCGACGCTCCTGAATGCTCTAGGAAGTGTATATCTAGGAACTAGAAAACAAAACAACAGAAGAGATAAACATAGCAAAATGTATGAACATAACAAAGTGATAACAAAACAGAAGGAACAAGATCTGAGTGAATCTAGGCATAAAGTAAGAGTGGAAACAGTCAATGAAAAACATCAGTTTTCGAAAAAAGCGCCACCTATTTCGAAATCACTTTGTCCCGCACGCGTGCCTGCACATCTTGGGATGGCGCGAAAATGTCACATTTCCACGTTCCCATAGTCGCGCAATCGATTCTGTTTATATACTTTTTATCTAGTAGGATCAGTGCCAATCATATTACTGATGTAAAAGAAGTCTATCACCTATAAGGACACAGTTACTATATTGTTGTTTTGTTACTTTTTGTTTTCTTGTGAAATGATTGCCGATATCAATGAGCAAGTGAAGCAACATCGGTTTTTTGCGGAAATATCTCTTTCATATTCCTTTTCCGTATTTTTTTCGCTTACCCCTCTTCTGTATTGTCTCGAATTTCCCATCACTATCGTATGTGCACGCGCAGTGCAGCTCTCTCGCTGTTTCTAACCTTCGCTCTGCACACGCGCACGGAGGAACTATGGGTATTCAGATTTGAAACGGTCTACATTTTGAGGAAAATACGGGAAAAAATCAAAAAAAAATCAGCTGATGGCTAAACCTCATCGGAAGTTTCATAATTTTCCGTATTTTTTTCTGCTTCAGGCCCAATGACGTACCGTAAGCGGACAGTCTCCTTCGGACAGGCTTTACACGCTGGTAAATGGGATTGATATAGCGATGCCAGTAGATTCTTACGGCCTCTAGTAGAACGCATATCCTCTGTTTCGGAGTGGAATTCATTTCCATCGATGGCGTGCGTGTGCGAGCGTCCCTCACACTTTACGGCTGTCTCTCCCTCGATCAGCACACGCATGCGAGGGAGCAAAGCATATTTGACCTCGAAATAGAGGGTACGTCATTGGAAGCGCCAAAAATGGGTCCCATTCACCGTATTCCAGACAAGCCTTTTAAAGCGTGGAACCCTGACCGTTCGACTGCAAATTTTCGCCCGTTCTTGACGTTTCCAACGGCGTAAGCGTTTTAGTACAGGCTCTGTGAATGTAATCGCTCCACTATCTCAACCACGTTTACGAGCGTCTATGTCTTTGAAGGCAATGTCAGAGAAGTCAGTTTTTTTGAGATGGCATCATTGCACTCTTCATTTGTTTTTTTGTTTCAACACTAGAGCATTACTGACTAATAGTAACCGGCAACATGGCGCCTCGACGGTAGTCATAGGGCTCTTTTCCACATTTCCGACTCTAGAGCTGAAAAAATGCTTCGCCAAAACTTTGTCTGTGGGTGTTATTTGGGTTGCTGAACGCACATCCGTTTCTGTTTTCACCGAATATTACGGCAGGTTACGGTGCCTATACCGCTGCAGTATGTCAAAATTTTAGATTTAGCCCAAAATTTGTTCATAGGGTCCCTTGAGGTGCTGATCGCGAATCTAGCACAATATGTTTCATTTTGCAAGGAGTACGGTAGGTTAGGTTAAATTCAGTTTTGCTTGGATATCGTATTCTACTTCAATAATTCGAAAATCGGTAAACGGGCAAGGGATTCATGGCTATCACCCCCTAATGACCCTTTAGGCGGAGTTTGGGCCGAAAAATTTGGACTTTTGGAGGCGGAAAAAATGGAGGGTAAGTATATCGCCAAATTCCACTTGTGTATATGGTGGCGAATGACAGAATTGTGTAGGTAGTATATAATTACATTTGACCTCTCGAGAATAGTTGCGTTGTTGATTGACCAAAATGATGCCCTACAGGGCCTCTTCTCACTCAGGTGTGATTTTCTTCTGAATAGGTGGGACGACTAGTCATTTCTTGTTGACCCTTCCTTGGCGCCTACTGTCGTATTTCCTCAAATGGTTGATATGTTGCCAAAGCATTTTCTTTTTCAAATTTCTTTGTTGATAAAATTATTGTGAAATTTTGAGGAATACGTTGGACATCATTACGCTTTTTCTTACCCAGGATATCCCTTTATTTACCCGAATTAGGAAGGTGATGAAGGTTTTGTGGTCTATTCTGGTACGCTCTCTCCAAATCAGAAATCACATTTTGCTGTAAACTCCTGGGAAAGAAATAACAACCTGCCAAAATTTAATTTTTGTTTCGAAGGTACTCAGGCGATTATCGGCCCCGAGCCGCCTGACAGTTCGGCTCGTTTTTCCAATCTGTGAGTCGGCTCCTGTTGCTATCCGGGCCTCTGCTGTTGCTTTCCAGGCCAGTGCTGTTGCTGTCAGGGCTATTCCGGTTTCGCAGTTCGGGCAAACCGGAATAGCCCGGACAGCAACAGCAGTAGCACGGAGATTTGGAGAACGAGCCGAACTGTCAGGCGGCTCCGATTCCTATTCGGTGCGGCTCGGGGCCGAGAATCGCCTGAGTAAGCTGAACGCCAGATTTCCTATCGTTTAATAGATTTGCTAAAATATCGACTTCAAAGGCGATTCGACATGCTGAAGTCGGCAATGAGGTTAGTTTCTTGGTTTCCGAAAAACAACCCACTGGGGCTCAATGAATTAGATGATCGGAGAGTCCATTAGCTCATACTTGTTGTTAGAGTGTTTAGCTTATTCAGACACTCCTAGTTGTGTTTCGCCAGACCGCTGCCGTGTAAAAGCCGAAATCGTTGAAAAAAAAAACGTCGGCCTTTTATCCCGAGACATCGCTCTTCGACGCTTTTTTTAACGCCTGGTTCCCTCCAGAACACCTTCTGTTTCACCCGAAAGACCTGGCGTTTGCCACGAGACAAGCACAAACCAACAGCGATCAGGCGGAACACAGCTTCGAGTGTCTGAGTGTATACCTAAATTAAAACTATCTGGAAGCGCTTTACAAAAAGTTTCATATCTGACCTGAATGTTCGCTTTCAGGGTTCATTGGCTGTGTTGATGCGAATCTGTGGTTCACTTGTCATAATTCGGAAGATTTGGCCAGATTTGACTCCAAGCCTTTTAACTGGGAGGAATTTTCGGTGGCCTGATCAGACTTTTCACGCTTTCCCAAAAGCTTCGAATCTGAGAGTTTCGGCCGAGAAATATTCGCGAAATGTCTGCTTGCCGCGTAATAGCATCGAATCAGCCGCTAAATAATGCTCGCCACGAAATAGCCGAGGAATAGCCGCTAAATAGTGCTTGCCGCGAAGTAGCAGAGAAATAATGCTCTTCAGGGAAGTATATGACGCATCCCAGAGGCATTACTCGGATGTCAACATCTTCGTTGTTTTCTCGGCTATTTCCTGTCCGTTTTGTGAAAAGCCGAAAGATATCCGCGAAATAGCCCACTAGGAGCCGCTGTGGAGCCTGGTGGGCTATTTCTCGGTCATTTCACGGCTATTTCTTGTCCAAAACCCCCAGAGAAGAGATTCGACTCAAAATTGTTTTGTGAGGGTTATTTGCAGTGCCTTACACGAATCTGACACTTTTTTTATCGATTATCGATGGGTTGTGGTAGATTACGGTGGGTATACATACGTTTGTGTGGAAGAAATCTCAGATCTTGGCCAAAAGCTTCGCGGTGGGAGCTATTTGCTGTGGTGAGCACGAATTTCAGGTCCATTTGTCGGTTTTCAGGAAATTGAGGTATAGTATGCCCCTAAAATTGCTTTGTACCTACCGCAGCCCAGAGTAATCCTCAAGATATCCGCACGATTTTCCCCGGATTCGTGATCAGCAACCTTAGTAATTCCCACATTGAAGTTTTCGGTCAAATACGAAAGAATTTTCAGAACGCTCCAGGAATTCCCTGATGGAAAGAAAACCTTTTAGTTTTTCGCGAGACTTCAGAAATGCATATAACCTTGTTCAGAGGAGTACTCAGCAAAATCTGATTTCAGATTCGGAGAAAGCGTGCCAGAATTTTCTACAAAACATTCTTACTTTCTAAATCCGGGGAAACACCACACGAAGTCCCCTAGTTAGACCACGTTTCACTTCTACGCACCCATTGAGAATCGCTTTTCAAGCAGCGATGTAGTAAAACATAGGATTTCGTCGCCGCGACCCAGCGATGTAGGACGTTTGCCACGAAGCGATTACAATTGGAGCGACTTTCCATTACGCGCGATGAAAAAGGAACAGTTGTCCCTCGCACAGTTGTCCATCTTATTTTTGTATATGTCTTGACAAGAAAAACTATTGTTCGTATGGCGAAGAACACTTTCTGTGGCTGTTGTCCACAATTTTGACTCTAATAAGGGGACCACTCAAAGTCATACTAACCATTCTAAATGAAAAGTACTTTACTAGAACCTTTTATGGACAAAAGTCCGAGTATGCCCTTCGCAGCTGCCTAGAATCACTCTGAAAGAAGTTATGAGCGTTCTCAAAGTTCCGCAGCTTGGTGAAGGTACCCCCAATGGAATTTTTAGAGTTTAAAAAAAGTTCCGGTTTTCCTAAAAACATATACATATGTAGGGGTAATCTGGGGTGCAGAACACGAATCTGGGGTTGGCTCGTCGAAATTTCGGGGTTTACTGTAGGTCACGGTAGGTAACATGCCATTTAGGAGGCAAAACCTACCTTAATAATTCGAAAATCGACAAATGGACATCGAATTCGTATTCAGCACCCCAATTAACCCCCACATAGAAACTTGGAGACAAATCTGTGACATTAACCGAACTACCGTATACCCACCGTAATCCGCCGTAAGCTGTCAAAAATCGATAAATTGTCATCAGATTCGTGTTGAGCACTTCATATAACCCGCAGAAGAACTATTTGAGCCACATCTGTCGTCATATTCCAGAAATCGTCGAAAGTCGATTTTGCCGTCAAATTTTTCTGCCGGTGGGAAGCTTCGAACAAGTTTAGTCGAAAACTTCAGATTCGTGAACAGCACCCCAAATATATTTCCCCAGGGCGAATTTTAGGTCAAATCTGGAATATTTATATTGTGGCCTGCTTCATAACGATGGCTGCGAATAACGAGAAAATACAGGGTCGAGACAACTCGTCCGCGAACTTCTAGCCGTTCAAAATCGAAATTTTCGAGTAGCCGTAATTCCGTTCATAGTGAGTTCTGAGCGATTATGGAGACACTACTGTGATCAGCGTGAAATTCCCTCCAAGATAGGCAGAAAAACGAAAAATTGATTCTGAGGTTGGACTGTGCCTTTAACCGAAAATCCGTACAAGTCCAAAACGCTATCAGTCTGCACATAGTTCGGGAAAAGTGCTTTCACCCAAGCAAGGGGTTGTTTTTGGGCCCTAAACACGAGTATGTGGTCGGTTTGCAGAGTTCCTTAAATTTAAAGTGCTTTTTGGAGGGTATAATAGGTACGAAAATCAGGGAAAAACGGCTATAACCTTTGCCAGAGTGACTTCAGGCAGCCGCGAAGAGCATACATAGTTGGACTCTACGTCCGAGATTGGTTCTAGAAGTAGTCCCTTTGTAAGAGCAGGAATCTCTAAAATCTGAGAACCTTTGCTGCAGGGGTTCTAATATTTTGAACGATGAAGATCGCGGACAGAACTCAAACAAAACATTTTGGATTATGCACATATCAATGATCCTTGTACCTAACTTTTTAGAGCCACTTTTTAAGCAGCGAACCGTAGATAGTTCTCCCTCCCTGCATTCGATCGCGCCTTCTTTTATGCCAAGCATCGCTTGTTGATGGGAGAGGGTAGAATGGTTCTTTGTCACCAGGAAGTGCAATGCAGCAGCCAACGTATTGCACATTCGATGCACTTTTAGTGCTAAAACTCGCGGAGATTTCCGCCGCGCTTCAATCGATTAGTTTTACTCGAATGGAATGGAAGGTATCATCATTTTTTTCTAGGGAGGGGTACCATGTCGTGTATCCATTTCTTTGCATGACGGACGTATTGTTCTTCATAGTTTTTTTTTCAGACAATATTATGCCTATATTCCAGTTGTTAGCAGATAGTCCCCACCCATTCTCAGGAAAATTAAAGCAAGTTACTCGTAACATATCTAAGCCGATGTAAGTTACTTGCGACTTATCTTGTGCCATTTGAGTTACATGTAACATATCGGAAGGCACTGCATGCTATGTGCCGTCTATATGTTGCATGTAACTTAGATTACCTGAGATAAGTCACAAGTAAATTACATTGGCTTAGATATGTTACAAATAACTTGTTTTTGATTTTTGAGAGGATACTGCATGCAGTGCGCCTCCGATACGTTACATGTAACTTAAATGACACGATATATGTCGCAAGAAACTTGAATCGGCCAAGAAGATGTTTCCAAGGGAGATGTACGACGCACTCGCTGAGGTCAGGCTTACGACTGGCGTTGCTGCTGGTTAATTTACCCAAATTTGAGGTTTTCGACCCCACACCAGCAGGGAAGGCCCCGCACAGCATGTTTTTGCGTAGTGTGTGGTCTGGGATGTATTCTCTGCGTCGCGTGTCGTCTGCGCTACGTGATGGCGACCCGTAGTGAAAATTCAAATGTAAGTTACATGTAACATAAGTGTAACCTACATGTAATATAAATTCAAGTTAAATGTAATATAAATGTATGTTACATGTAATATAAATATAAGTTACTTGAGACATTCAAGTAAGTTACATTTATATTACAAGTAACTTGTTTTGATTTTTCTGAGAGTTGGTGACCAAAAAATTTCGAAAGCGTTGTGCGTCTGAGGTCCCGCGGTATTCGGCTGGTTTCATCTCTTCTCAGAAAAATCGAATCAAGTTACTCAGGCAAACCATCGCTCCGAGCGGGACCGGCTCCTCCCAATTATGACGTCATCGCCCGGACAGCGGCCGAGGGGCCAACTGGCACCGCGGTCCCTGTCCGGTGCCAGTTCGCCCCTCGGTCGCTCTCCGGTCGCTCTCGGGGCCACAGCGGTGCCATCGCCAGAGATAGAGAGACGCGGGATTGGCTGTTCTTTGAGTGATAACGTGCGAGCCACGTTATCACTCAAAGAACAACCAATCCTGCGGGTATAAAAGGCGGCTCGCCTCGTGTAGACGGGTAGTTGGCCTTTCGAGGCCACTCTTGAGAGGTGACCTCGGATCACTCTCAGGATGACAATTTTTGGCGGCCGAGGGGATCCTCCATGGCCCGCGGTGGGGAATGCTTCCTCATTGCGGATCATGCTGGGATGGTATCCTTGTTGCGGCCTGTGGCAGGATTATCCTCCTGACCCACAGGCTGTAACAGGTGCCTTATCCTCTTAACAGGCTTAATCCTCTCCAGAAGAGGCAGAAATAAAGAAAATTTAGCAATTAGGAAATTTTTGAAAATCGCCCGAACAGAGACCGCAGTGCCAGTTGGGACCGAAGATCGCTCCGAGCGATACTGCTGTGGCCCGGAGAGCGGCTGCTGTGGCCCGAGTAGATGGCTAATTTTCGCTCGGAGCGGAGAGGCAGCGCCGCTCGAGTAGCTCTCCGGTACCGCTCGGAGCGATGGTTTGCCTGAGTATCTGTACTTACTTACCTGATAAATTACACTTATGTTACATGTAACTTACATTTATATTTTCGCTATGGGTGTTCTTCACGTAACGCAGACGACACGCGACGCAGAGAGCGCGTCCCAGACCACACACTACGCAAAAAAATGCTGTTCGGGGCCTTCCGTGCTGGTATGGGGTCAAGCGCCTCAAACTTGGGTAACTGAAACAACAGCAATGCCAGTCGTAAGCTTGACCCCGCGAGTGCGTCGCACATCCTCATTGGAATTATCCTCTTGGACGATTTGAGTTACTTGCGGCTTATATTGTGCCATTAAAGTTACGTGTAACATATCGGAGGCGTATTGCATGAAGTATCTTCTCAGGAATCGAAAACAAGTTACTAGTGACATATCTACGCTGATGTAAGTCACCTGATCTGAAGTCATTTGAGTTATATGCAACATATCGACAGGAAACCGCGTGCAATGCGTCTCCGATATGTTACATAAATCGTAAATAGAACAATAAAAGTCGCAAGTAACTTACATAGGCTTAGATATGTTACAAGTAACTTGTTTTAATTTTTCTGAGGAGAATGCGTCGTATACTCTATTTGGAAATGCCTTCTTAGCAGATTCGAGTTACTTGCTAATTATCTTGGGCCGGTTAAGTTACACGTAACGTATCGGAGGCGCACTGCACGCGGTATCCCGCCGATATGTTGCATGTAATTTGAATGACCTGAGGCAAGTTGTTAGTAACTTACATGGACTTGGATATGTTACAAGTAACTTGCGTTCGGCCCTTTATGTTACAAGTGACTTGATTGTCTTTTATCAGCTCATTGTTTGGTTCAGAGGCGTGTCAAAGACGTTTTGAGGTTATAGGCTTCTTTACTGAGAGAGGATTAAATATCATTTTTTTTTTGGAATTTTTGGCCAAATGGCCAGCTAAATTCCAGAAGAGGTACATATCCGGCATTGCATAGTTTTTGGGCTTTGCAAAGGAAGCAACGCAACAGTTGCTACCGAAATTATGTGTAATGTTTATCCTAATGCATTGGACATTCGTTAATGCCAGAGGTCCTTTCCCAAGTTCAAATCGGGTGATTTTGATCTTTTTGACTCGTATCGATCAGGAAGACCATCAGCGTTACACAACGACTTGTTAAAGGCGGAAACGGAAGCAGATTCGTTTCAGACGATTGAGGAATTTTCAAATAGTCTTAACCAACCATGGTCGACCATCCAAGAAACATTTGAAGCAGATTGGGGAAGCATGCAGAGCAGGTGTTTGGGTTCCGCATAATCAAAAAACGACATTACTTACCTGTCCCTCTGATATAAATGTAAGCTAACTGAATGTCTCAAGTAACTTTCATGTATATTGCATGTAACATACATTTATATTACATATAACTTAAATCTATATTCAATGAAAGTTACACTTATGCTACACGTGACCTACATTTGTACATTCACCATGGGTGGCCACCACGCGACGCAGAGAACGCGTCCGCACGCATCCAGGACCACACACTAAGCGGAAAACCATGTTCGGGCCCTTTTTTGTTGGTGCGGGGTCAAGTACCTCAAACTTGAGTAATTGAACCGACAGCGACGCCTCTCCAAGTCAGAAAAATGAGAACTTGTTATAAAAATGAATGTTACTTTAATGTCTCAAGCAACTTACATTTATATTACATGTAACATACATTTATTTCACATGTAATTCAAATTTATACTACATGTAAGTTACATTTGTTTTACATGTAACCTACACTTACATATTCACCGTGGGTGGCCATTTCGCAACGCATACGACACGCGACGCAGACAACGAAGCGGAAACCGCTCTGCGGGCCCCTGTCTGCAATTCCGGGAATCAGTACCTCAAACTTGGGTAATCAAACCGACAGCAACGCATGTTCTAAGGCTAACCTCAGGAGTGCTTCGTTTACTCCCCTCATTCAGAAAAATGAAAACAAGTTACTTGTAACATAAAGGCCGAAAACAAGTTGCTTGTAACATATCTGAGCTGATGCAAGTAATTTGCGACTTATCTCAGGTCATTTGAGTTACATGTAACATTTCGGCGGGATACTGCGTGCGGTGCACCTCCGATATGCTGCATGTATCCTAAATGACCTGAGATAAGTCGCAAGTAACTTACATCGGCTCAGATATGTTACATGCAAATTGTTTTCGATTTCTGAGAGGATACTGCATGCAGTGCGCCTCCGATATGTTACATGTTACTTGAATGGCACAATATAAGTTGCAAGTAACTTAGATCGGCCAAGAATATACTTCAAAGGGGATGTACGACGCACTCGCTTTGTCAGGCTTACGATTGGCGTTGCTGTTGGTTCAATTACCCAAGTTTGAGGTACTTGACCCCACACACCAGCAGGGAAGGCCCCGCACAGAATTTTTTTCGTAGTGTGTGGTCTGGGACGCGCTCTCTGCGCCGCGTGTCGTCTGCGTCACGTCATGGCCACCCAGAGTAAAAATTAAAATGTAACTTACATGTAACGTAAGTGTAACTTGAATGCAATATAAATTCAAGTTACATGTAATATAAATGTAAGTTACTTGAAACATTCAAGTAAGTTACATTTATATTACAAGTGTTTTGATTTTTCTGAGTAGTAAATGCCTTCCTCGCCGATTTAAGTTACTTGCGAATTATCTTGGCCAAGTAAGTTACATGCAAGATATCGGAGACACTCTAGCGTTGATACATTACATGTAACTTGAATGGTCTGAGGTAGGTCGCAAGTAACTCACATAGGCTTAGATATGTTACAAGTAACTTGTTTCCGGCCTTTTATGTTACAAGCGACTTGTTTTCATTTTTCTGGGTAAGTCTTACCCCGAGAGTGCTTCGGTTACCCCCCCCCCTTCCTCCTGGAAATGCCTCATTGGTCGATTCAAGTGACTTGCGGGTTATCGTGTCCCATTCAAGTTACACGTAAGGCACTGCACACGGTATCCCGACGACATGTTGCATGTAACTTGAATAACCTGAGATAAGTCGCAAGTAACCTACATCGGCTTAGATATGTTACAAGTAACTTGTTCTCATTTTTCTGAGTAGTCGCTCCCTTGAGCATGAATGGTTCATCAGGAACGTTTTTTCGCGAGTATCATCTTTGTTAGGTTCACGAGTGAAACACCTTCAGTTTGCAAAAATTTCAGGAATGCACTGCGTCAGACTTTGCAATCTCGCTTTATGATCATTGAAACGCCATTTTTCATATTTTTTTTTTCGCCTTCGTCTTCTTTGTGTTCTTCTCCCTACTCCTCCTTCCATGCTCCGTTCCCTTTCTTCTCCAGCTGTAAGGACGAATGCAGCTTTATCAGTGGGATCATAAAAACAGGAGTACACTGCTGTGTGTACGACTGGACTCCGGGGGGAAAGTTCACTGAAAGTGCAGATGAAGGCGTGCTAGAGGGTTCACACTCGACTCCGTGGTCTCCCTCCCCATGACGATGGTTCTTGCTTCTTGGCTTGCGTCTCCTCCCCCCATCTGGTTGCTGCACTCAATCTCAGTTCTTGTTGTACTCCCCCGTTCAACAATCGATCCTATCCGTACTATTATTGTACTATACATGTATTTCACTGCCTCTCATCTCTCCCTCCCCTTCCCCCCTGTGCAACCCCCAACATTCAGCGCTTCATCATTGATTTTTCTTGCACTTTTTGGCATTTGTGTCTGTGTGGGGTAGAGAATATAATCTTTGCCAGCCACCCATATTGTTCATTCCCCATATCAACCAGTCGTACTGTTAATCTGGCTTTTTTTCTCATAGATTAACACCATCTACTACACCCCACCTATAGTTTTTAAACGTCAAAAATTGATAGAAGCCACGATACTTTCAGACGAGTTACCTGCATCAGATAGGGCCTATTAACGCTTCAATCCTTCACTTCGTAAACGGGAACCCCATGAAAATTTAGATTTTCATAATTCTGAAAAAAAGGTTCGGGATTTTCAGGAAATTCTCTACATAAGGATACCTAACACCCTTTCCATAACCCTAAAGATACGGAGAAAATCGCCTAAAACCCGTTTCCTTATTGTCCAATTCCGTTGTCCGGAACCGCGTCTTCGGCCGAAACGAGACAATGCAGGTTTTTCTCCAAAAAAAAAAGAACAACCCAAAGGTGCCATTTTCATCTCACAAGGGAACCACAATAAGTCATAGTGACCATTCCAAATGAAATGTACTTTTCTAGAACTATTTTCGGACAAAAAAGTCCGATTATGCCCATCGCAGCTGCCTAGACCCACTCTGAGAAAAGTTATAGGCATTTTTTCTCTCATTTTCGTACTTATTATACCCTCCAAAAAGAGAATTATTTTTACGAAAATCCGGAAATGGATCAGATAATCGTTTTCAGCGCCCAAAACTACTTCACTAAGCAAATTTTGGGTGAAGGAACATTTTCCAAACATTGCGCAGATTAACAGTGTTTTGGACGGATTTTGGGTTGAGCGTTTATTTAGACCAGTTAGAGGGCTCTAGAAGCGTTTTAGAAAAATATTCCAGATTTGACTAAATATTCGCTTTGGGGGGGGGCTATTTGGGGTGCTGATCACGAATCTGAGGTTTATTTGTCGTTTTTCCGAAGTTTTCGACTAAATTTGTTCAAAGTTCCCCGCCGGCGGAGAAAATTGACGGCAAAATCGACTTTTGACGATTTCCGGAATGTGGCGGCAGATGTGGGCTCAAATCGTACCTCTGGTGGATATCTGGGGTGCTCAACACGAATCTGATGTCAGTTTATCGATTTTTGGCAGCTTACGGTAGATTACGGTGGATATACGGTAGTTTGGTGGAAGTCTCAGATTTGTCTCAAAGTTTGTATGTGGGGGTTATTTGGAGTGATGAATGCGAATTCGATGTCCATTTGTCGATTATCGGAATATTGAGGTAAGTTTTGCCCTCTAAATGGCATGTTACTTACCGTAACCTATAGTAAACCTCAAAATTTTGACAAGCGAACCCCAGATTCGTGTTCAGCACCCCAGATTACCTCTACGTACATGTTTTCAGCAAAACCCGGAGAAGACTTAAAAAAACACCCTACAAATTCCATGGGGCGGGGGTGGGTACCCTTACCTTGCCGCGAGGCTTTGAAAAACGCTCATAACATAACTTTTTTCAGAGTGGATCTAGGCAGCTGCGATGGGCATATTCGGAATTTCTGTCCGAAAATGATTCTAGAGAAATATATTTCATTTGGAATGGTCACTATGACTTATTGTGGTTCCCTTGTTAGGCCTATCCTCTACAGACTGTGATAAGGTCGTCCGGAACTTCCGCAACTTCAGATGTTTAAGAGAAATGCTCCAAATTGCGTTGAGCAGACTGTCGAAAAATACCGCGCTCCAGAGCCAAACTGGGCTACATTTGCTACAGAAACCGCAAAAACACCGCCGGTGATACCCCACCTCCTACCCGCGCTCGCTCCGCTACTTGATTTCTATTAGGTCTAGAAGTTAATTTCCGCGTTTTTTTACGCTTTTTACACTATTGAAAACTGGACATACTTAAACAAAATTTTTATTCAAAATAATTTCCGTCATTAATAACAACCATTTCCCAGAGTTTGGGTAACTTATGGATTCCATCATAATAAAATTTTTCTGGTTTGGCCTCCACCCATTCATCGAGCCATTTTTTGACATCTTGACGATCTTGAAAGCGCTGCTCCGCTAGACCATGCGCCATTGACCGGAAAAAGGTGATAATCCGACGGGGCGATGTCTGGAGAGTACGGCGGGTGCGGTAAGACTTCCCATTTGAACTCTTTTTAGCGTATCCTTTACCGTTCGAGCAACATGAGGTCGAGCGTTATCATGAAGCAATATGGCTTTTTCGTGTCGACTCGCCCATTCTGGTCTCTTTGCTTCGATTTCATGCCGCAATTGCGCTAGTTGATGTTGATAGCGATTCGCAGTAACTGTTTCGCCAGGTTGAAGAAGTTCATAGTACAGTATACCGCGTTGATCCCACCATATGCACAGTAAGACCTTTCTTCCCGTGGATGTTTGGTTTTGCGGTCGAAGTTGTTGTTTCACCAGGACTAACCCACGATTTTCTTCGCTTCGGATTGTCGTAGTACACCCACTTTTCATCGCCAGTTATGATGCGGTGTAAAAAGACTTTCTTTGGAATCGGTCCAACAAGATTTGTGAAGTTGTTTTTCTCTGCTCTTTGTTGCGTTCTGAGAGCTCATAGGGGATCCATTTTCCTTCCTTTTTGAATCTTCCCCATTGCCTTCAATCGAATAGAAATTGCTTTTTGGGTGACGCCGAGAGATGCCGCGAGCTGTTCTTGCGTTTGAGCTGAATCTTGATCCAACAAAGCCTGAAGTTCTTCGTCTTCGAACTTTTTGGCTGTCCTGGTCGATCTTTGTCCTTAACGTCAAAATCACCCGATTTGAAACGCTGAAACCATTCTTGGCAGGTTCTTATGGATGGAGCAGCATCCCCGTAAGCTTGGGCAAGCATTTGGTGCGCGTCAGTGGCTTTCTTCTTGAGATGAAAAAGGAAAAGGAGAGCTTCCCGCAAATGGCGTTTTTCCGGCACAAAAGTTGACATATTCTGAAACTAAAATAATACTTTTTTATAAGGTACGTGAAGCAAGTTATATATCAATAGAAAGCTGATAATACAGTGAGCATTATAACATAAAATTCGTTATATAAAAATAATTTTATTTTTTACAAAATATCAATAACAACAAAAACGCGGAAATTAACTTCTAGACCTAATACTTTGGTTTGCCCTCACATTCCGTCCTCCTTATGGCGTAATGAGATTAGCGAAGAACAAGTCAAAACTTAATTCCCCGAGGCTCAACAGTAGGGTAGGTAGTGCAGCAGTTACTAAATAATAAAAAATCAAGAAAAAAAACTTTTTTCTTCAAAAATTTTCACCACGAAAAGTGTCATTTTTTTCAGAACCTGGCTGGACGGTCAAGTTTTGGACATTTTTCAGAATTTTTGATCACCAAGGGGAGGACGTAGCTTCGTCGAGGTCCTGCACCATGATCTGCATGACGCAGGAGTCTATCCTTCTTCCGATTTAGCTGCTCTGCTAGTGGGTCACTTAGTGTGCCGAACGCTAGAGCATATATCAAAGGGTTTTAAAAAGTTACTGTGCATATACCGTAGCTGGTCGATATCTCAAATTAGGCTAATGCTGTCCCCCAAAAGGAGTTAATTGTGGGGGGGGGAGGGGTTGAGCAGGATTATTATACCCGTTTTTAGTTTAAGGAAGACAACGGTAGGGGTTGAAGCAATGTTTCGCGCTCACGTAAGAATTTCGCGAACCAAGGAGCTCCACCCAATTGGGCAAAATTGTAATTTCAACTTCGCGGTTATTATACATTGGATCCGAATCAGAAAATTTCGGATACTCGGATTTCGAGTCACTTGAAAATCAAAGATCTTGGATATCCGACTCAAGCGGATAGATTCAAAATAACAACATCGGATAATCCGAGTCATTCGAATAGAAAGGCTAAACGGTTAATCTGATCTCGGATCAATCCGAAACAATGTTTTTTCGGTAATTAGGAATTCGCATCACTCGGATTTCGACCTTTTTTCGGTGAGTCGGAATCCGAATATCCGAGTCGGATATCCGGTCGGATACAAGTTGGTATAATGCACTTTGGGGAAATTTTTCAAAAGAGAAGGTTTTCTACCGTATCATGATAGAACATTTCATTGTTAATTATCTTTAAACCGAAATTCATTCTTCACAATATATTCAGAGTGAGTGTAATGTTATAGCATTCTCAGGCACTCGTAGATGTCGACACCAGTGCAAAGTCACCGATATTTGTGGAGCGCGAGTGAAAAACGTCTATTCAGGTGGAGTGCAGGCCATTTTTCATGACTATTCAGTAAACTGCAGCCCGCAACATTTTCGCCCACTGGATCTGCTGTGGGTGTCGACCGCCGAGGATCTCAAAGATGTGGATGTCGACCGCCGAGAATTTAGAAAACTAAGGCTTTTGTGGATGCAGAAAACACTGCTTTTCGTGAAGAGCCGGGCAAAAAGTTTGTTTTCTTGGAGGACGTCAACGTTTTTAGACAAAAACATAACAATATTTTGGTATAAAAGGCTCATGATTTCACCGTGCGCTTCAATCGGCTCTTCGGAGCCGGACCTGGAAGGTGACCTCCATCACCCCAAGGCCCACAATGGGCGCACCCCACTCTGGAACCTGACGGTGAGATCACCCCTTTTGTTCGAATCCTTGATACGGGTCGACCGCGAGCAGAATGCTTGTCGACCGCAAGTGTCGTCGGGCGTCGCACTTACATAGCCCGCGGTCGACATCTGTTCAGGTCAACCGCCAGCTGATGGCGCGTCGAGCGCGTGGTCGTGCGGTTGTGATGCCCGACGGCACTAGCGGTCGACAGGCAGGTGGCTCGCGGTCGACATCAACGAGTGCCTGGGTTAGTATAAATGAGCACCATGAGTATAAATTCTCCAACTCGGTTTCGTGAACATCCGTGAATTCTTCTCCGAATCTCTTTGAACAGGGTTGTCCGATCGATCAATACATTTGCTTTTTGGGAGCCAATCGTACCCTCAATGTGCCATACTCGCAAAAACTGATCAAACGAAGAGGATCAATGCCTATTATGCGCAAAATCTACGCTGACGATGCGTAGAAAATGCGACAGAAATTTCACAATGTGCGCCAATTGGATTTCTGTAGTGCAATTATGTATCTGCATGGCTACACTAGAATAAAATGTCGAGTAGTGTCATCGGATGCACTTTTTTGAGTAACAGGACATGCCCAATCTGCCAATATCCGACTCATTATCCTATCCGAATCATGACATATTTCGGATATTCGGTATCCGAATCAGGGATGTGCGGCGATTGCCGTTTGCCGTTTGTCGTTTGTCGTTTGCCGGCCATTTTTGGGACTTTTTTGTCGTTTGTCGTTTGCCGAAATTTATGTTATTTTTCCGGCAAAACATTGAAAGGAAATGCCGTCTATGCTCGCGGCCATGAAGGCACTAGGGGTAATCCGATTATCCGTTGTTCGCTTAACCGTTATCCGTAGTTTTGACTCATCTGGGGTGGTAGTAAATGGATTTGAGAACGCGAGTTAACTAGCGGTAAGTCCGCGGTGAACTGCAGCTAAACGCGAGATTTTTATTTGACGATATTCAGGAAAGGGACCAGACATTGCTAAAACTACGCACTCGCATGCCACGTTATGAGCTACTAGATACGCATAGTGTAAACCACCTCTAAGCCCTTCTGAAAGCCTCTATGAACAGCGCTTTGTTTTGATCGCATGCATCACATTACACTGCGTCGCGGCGTTTATGGTATGCTATAGAAGGAAAAGCGGTGTTTCATTATCTGGGTCTACCGTGCCTTCATGGTCGTGAGTATAGGTCACACGGAATCTTAGCCCCCCTCCCATCCTCTATTCATTGAAGCTGTGAGCTGCCATCATTTGATCAGCTAGGACTCAAAAACTGATGGATGCCCGTACGGAAAGTATTTACCCTGTCGGATGCAGTGCAGTAGACAGTGCAATTTCAAAAAGGTGCTTAAGTTTCTGTTCCAGAGTTTAGACAGATTCTAGTGTGGCTAAAAGAAGCGGGAAGCACCTGTGCGACGCAAAAGCATTTGTGCGACGCACGTGGGCAGGGACTCTCAGAAAGCATGCCGCGGCAGTGCCAGAAAAGTACCGCGACCCTCCATTGTGCGGCTATAGTTCCACGGTAGTACCGCAGCAGCTCCGTGATGATTACTGTGCCGTGGAGATTCTGTTGCAGTGTCTTAAGGGTCGACAACGCCGCGGCATTGCCAGTACCGCGGCAGTTCCGTATTAGAACCTCGCGAACTCCGCGAGGATGCATCAGCGACCCCGCGTCGACTACGATTCTCTTTTCTGTATTGTAGAACGAGATTGTTGCTGGTTCAATAGCCTAAATTTGGAACACATCCCGGATCTGCCAGGTCGCAGTAACGAGGATACCCTCTGTCTATATCAGTTAGAGGACGTAAGCACCGCAGGTGTGTATTTTTGTTCTTGGGCCCATCCAATTGTATTATGACTCATTTTAAATGAGTTACTCGCAGTCGGCCCTATTTTTGTCATAGCGCAGCCACCGATCGCAGAGCGGCAACGCCATCATAGCGGAGCCGCAGCTTCACTACCACGGAGCCGCACCGGCGCTACCGCGGAGCCGCAGCGGTACTATCGCAGGGGCGGCATGGCATTACCGCTACGACTCCGCGATAGTGCCACTTCGATGCCCTTAGGAGCCGAAGCCGCTTTCCCGCGAAGCCGCAGCGGCGAGTTCCTTGTTTTCCACGATGTCCCACATGTCTTTTTTGTTCATCTGATGCCTTGAAATCGAGCTACTTCCTCGGATTGGAATTATCAAAATGTTGACAAAACTATTGGAAAAAGGGTGAAAAATTAGAGCGGAACATGTGAAAACTTCTAGGTCAATCTAAGGGATGAGGTTTTTTGCCGTTTGCCGATTGCCGTTTGCCGGCCATTTTTGGGATTTTCTTGCCGATTGCCGTTTGCCGAAATCTTGAAATCGTTTGCCGCACATCCCTGATCCGAATCATTACCCGACTCACGGCGCACTTCGGTGATTCAGACTTCGAATCAAACGGATTTCGGCGTTTTTTCGGTGAATCGGTTTTTGAGTCATGAAAATTTCGGTTCATTCGGATGGATATCCGAAAATGAGTGAGTCGGATCCAATGTATAGCGGTTATATCAATTATTCGAAACACTGAAGATCCCTAGTCAACTGACTCGATTGAATATGAGACATTCGAAAAGGAAGCCAAAATTTCGATCTTTTGATTCATACCCATTTTGAGTCTTATATGCGATATTCCTCTCATTTTTTGGCATTAGCGAAATGGCATCTAATATTTTTTCTGTGAATTTTGTGTCATAGAATTGTATTGAACGAATTTTTTCGTGATTAGTGGTAAATGCTAGAACGGGACTACTGTTGGACTTCTTTTCATCTATACCACATACCAACACAGAAGGTCTATTACGTGACCTCGGCCGTCATTGGCCGTAAACATAATCGCCTGTGGGGGCTATCATACCCCAATTGGCGCCCTCCTTGGTGCTATTATAGGGTCTATGCGAGCCTCGATCTGATGTCGGCGCACCTATCCAACGGCGGTCGTCCGCCGGATGGCGCCAGAACTGTCATCGTCGGTCGCCTTTTCCGTCGTCTTATCTGTGTAAGCAAGCCGCCATCTGAAATTACGTAATTGGCATATCCTGATAGGCAGATTCGGGCGGATACGATCTAGTATAGTTACAATGTTGGGGGTCCTTAGGTCTCGAATCTCCCTCCATAGGTCGACTCCGCCCTCTCATTCATCACTATTCATCCACTGGTCTACTCTGTAGGATTATTTCATTAACATAGGCTGCCGGCTGTTGTCTGCCCTTCTTACATTATCATTGTTCTTGTATTCCCAGACTATGCACTTTCAGGGCAGGTACGGGATCTCTCTCAGTCTGAAGATCAACTCGAGGGTTATTCTTGTCTGTGTCGTGCATGGTGCAGATGCGGATTGCTCTTTCCGGCTAACATCTTTCCAATTCTACTTCATCCGTTGTGATATTACCTAGCCCAGACTATGCACTTTTAGGGCAGGTACGGGAGCCTTTTTTTGTACCTTTTAGGGCAGGTACAAAGAAAGGCTCTCTGATCTGCCTCTCGAGTTAATAATTCTTTCTAAAATAAAAATCACAACAAAAATGAACCGAAATTTCGAAATGTCCTACCCTGACTTTCCGTGCACCCAATTCGACTTTCAGGCGACTCTTTGATTACAATCGGATTTTGAATATTTCGAATATGGTCGGATTTCAGACTATTCTATTACACGACTTTTCGAATTTAAGTAGTCTGACTCAGAGTAAGGCATGCCGCTGTGATCGGTCGGTGAGAGGTGCGGCCCCCATTCTGCAGCCTGCATTTTTTTGCGGCCCCCTCCCTTCGGTATAAAATTCTTACGGCTTTTCAAATGGGTCGTGATTATGATCCATAAAAAATTGGTAAAATTTGATGATTTTGTGAATAAACGAATTTTTTTTTAAATTTCAAACTAATTTTCGAATCATTTTTTCATCACGATTATTTCTATTCTTTTCTCACGAACTTTTGTAACGCCTATAGGGACTATATTTTCCTGGTGACCAGCAAAAGCTGCGGCCCCCTCCCCCTTACCGGCGCTCAAAGCTGCGGCCCCCCTCTGTGACCATCTCAGCGTGAGCCTAACCCTGGTCTGACTTTGAACCAGGAATGCGTGAAAAGTTGTCGGAACCGGAAAACTAATTTTTTTCGGTCAAAAATAAATACATTTTTTTCCATTTTTCGATTTTTTGTACTTGAAAAAAAAAACAGAAAAGTTTTCGAAAACGGATGACCTTCGAATGACCTTTCTGCATCAAAAATTTGGTCTCGTAACAAGAATCTTTTTTTTTGTTTCTGAAAGTTTTCGCATGTCGAATCCCTCGACTATCAAGTTTTTTGGACATATTCGGATTTCAAACTCATCGAATATCCGGCTTTTCGAATTTTTTGAAAATCCGGCCCTTCGAATGTGGTCGAAATCGGAATTTTTGCGAATATTCGAATTTTCGTAGGCGCATAATCCAATTTTGAACTCTTCGAACACCCGGCTTTTCGAATATAGTGGGATTATGAACATTGCGAATATTCGATCTTTAGTGTAATCGAGTTTAGAGTCTATCTAATGTCCTACTTTTTGAATATAGTAGTATTTCGGACTCCTCGAATATCCATAGTTTTGAATACAGTCTGGTTTTGGTTCTTTCGAGGCTAAGAGTTTTGGACAGCAGTGGGATTTTGGACTTCTCCTTATATCCGACTTTTTGGACTTTGTCGGTTACTAAGCTACTCGTATCTGATTAGACCAATATATAAAGTCAAACATTTTGAATACAGTGCAATTTCGGACCTTTTGGAAATCCGAGCTTTGAAATATGATTAGATTTTGTTTTTTTTTTTCAAATATTTGACTTTTCCGATATAGTCAGATTGCGAAACTTTCGAATATCCGTTCCATCGAATATAATCGAACTCGGAGATTCTTTTTTTTCGAGTTTGGAGCCCTTTTCTCCTGTTAGAATATCTGAATTTCCGGTAACAAAAGAATTTTTTTTTGAGTGTCTTACAGTTTTGACTAAAGCCGGATTTAAAATTTTTTATTTTTCTGACTTTTCAAACATGATGTTGAGCATTGTATGATGATATTAAACCCTTCCGAAAATTGGACCTTTCGTATATGATTGGACTATGACTTTCTAATATCTGACACTTCGAGCAGACTGAGATTTCGAATCTTCCGAGTTTCCGACTTCTCGAATTTTCAGATCCTTCGGATATCCGACTTCTCAACAGAAGTCGAATTTCTTGTTTTCCGAATACCTGACTTTTCAATTAGAATTGGATTTGAACTTCACGATTATGCAATTTTCAGAACAGAATCGATATTCGAGTCCTTCAAAAATATCTTCGAATACAGTAATTTTCCGATATATCAAATATTATGGTGGAATACGGTAGGTATACTTTAGTAGGATCAAAGTTAGTAGATCGATTTGACCAATATCGTCTTCTGAATTCCCGACATTCGGTCCACGTCAACGGAAAAGGGCGATTGTGCGGTCGCGTATTTACACTAAGCGCGATGTAGGTTGCGCCTTAATCGACGGCAAACTTGTAATTTCTCCTGAGTTTTGTAGATATATTGATAGTGTTTGTGTGTGGTGGGGAAGCTCATCATTTTTCAACGTTTTCGATGTTTTTTCTTCAAAATTCAGAAGAAATATATCACAACTTTGTCGTCGATTATGGCGCAACCTAAATGATGCTTAGCGGACATACACAACCGCACAATCGCATTTTTTCCGTCTCCTTGAAGTTTATTTTCAAGCAGATTTGAGGCGAAAATTCTAGAAAAAGGTTTTCTACTGCATTTAGGCAAATTTTGAGTGCAACTGTTTTCGAAATATGGAAAGTTTTATCCTTTTTTCTGTTTTCAGGACCATTTCAATGCAGTCATGTTCACTAAGTCCAATTCAGACTCCGGTTTTTCTAATCGATATATTGATTTCGTCGCTAACGCTTATCAACGTTTAGTGTTTGCCGTGGTTTGCTATCAATTTGAAGGCAGAAACAATATTTACTGTTTTCAGAAATATGATGGATTGTTTATTTGAGTGCGAAATGGAGCCTGAGTCCCATAGTAAATCTAGTCAATGGCAAGAGCCTCAGCGACCTGTTGACAGCCTACTCCAGAGTCTTCAAGCAGTCCTGCGAAAGGTATGACTTTTTGACAAATCCTTTTAAAATTTAAATATTATCATTATATTTACAATTGTGACTTGACTCTTGAAAGTAAAATAAAAGACCCGAGAATCATAAAAATGTAATAAAGAAATTAGATGATAAGTTCAAAAACATTTATTTAAAAAGTCCATTTTCAGTATTTTATGATTTTATTTTTTTTCCAAATTTTAACAGTTGCATTCCTCCAGGTGTATACAGCGGAAGCGATTCTGTTCAAACGATTGGAGTGCAGCTCAACGTCAGAAGAAGCCGAACACCTGCAGTTGGGATTGATGAGACTTAACGAGGTTGAGAAGAGCATTCAGCTGAGGATTTTACACTGCGTACGTTCAAGCGATTAGTTCTTTTCTGAAAAGAAACAGTTCTCAACTTTAAACTAAATGAGCAATTGAAGAAATACTAGGCTCTCTACTACGTGAACAATTTTACTGAAGCCACGTTGTGGTAGATTCTTTGAACCAGCACCAGAAAGCCACTTCAGAGGAAATCATAAATTCTAGTTATTTGAGGACCCCCTGGGTTTCATGTACATACATTTGTTTGCGAAAACTTGGGACCTCACGAAATCCAATCGAAAAAAAAGACTTTCTGCCTTTCTGAGTAAATTGTCAGCAAAATTTTGGACACTCTTCTATTACGGTATACCCTTCTGTAGCGCACCGTAATCCTTTTGAAATGGGAAAACGGGTTTCAATGTCTCGTGATTTCAAGGGAACTACTTCCAGTCAACATGGCCATTCCGGATGAAGTGTATCCTCTGTTGAGCGTGATTTATTTCCGTTCGTCGTGTGCGTCTGCGTGCGTACGCTGAGTCTCCTTTTCCCCAAAATTTCTCGCTGTCTCTACACTCGCTCCGCACAAGCGCGCTAGGGAACAGAGTAAATCTCGCTCGGAACCACAGAATACTTTTCTTGAACCATTTTTGACCTAGAGTCCGAATATACTCTTCGCAGCCGCCTAGAGTCGTTCTGGGAGAATTTGTAGGCGTTTTTCAAAGTTCGGCGGTAAAATGAGGGATTTTTAGGGCGTTTTGGAGTTTTTTTTTCGGATTTTGCTCGAAACTTGTTTGTTGGGGTAATCTAGGATGATGAACATGAATTAGGGCATGCGCTTGGCGAAATACTAAGATTTACTGTAGGTTACGGTAGGTGCCACGTCATTTAGGGAGGAAAACCTACCTTAGTAATTCGAAAATCGACAAATGAACATCAAATACGTGTTCAGTACCACGATTAACCCCCGCATAGAAATTTTGAGTCAGATATGAGACTTTGTCCGAACTGCCGTATACTGTGCTTATCTGGGCCAAATTCGGTCCGCAATTGCGTCCGGACACGCTTTGCGGCCGCACGCGCTCGAGTCAGTCGGGTTTCCAGCGCCAAAGCCGGCTTTTTTATACAATTTTCTCCAGTTTGTCTTAGTTTCCAGTTTCCAAAACCCACCTAGAGTCAGCAGATCGGCGGCTCCGGCGCTGGAAGCTCTTCTGACTCTGGAGCGTGCGGCCGCAAAGCGTGTCGAGACGCAATTGCGGACCGGAATTTGGCTCCTCAGATAAGCACAGTACACACCGTAATCTACCGTAGTCTGTCAAAAGTCGATAAACGGACTCCAGATTCCTGTTGGGCACTCCAAATGACCCCCAGAGAAGGATATCGCACCCCATCTACCGTAGCGTTCCTGAAATCGCTGAGAGTCGAGTTTCGGCCTAAATATCTCCCCCGATGAAAAACGAAATGAGTTGAAGTTCGAACGAAATGAGTCTGCAACTTCAAAAAATTGAAATTGACCTCAGATTCGTGATCAGCAACCCAAGGAGCCCCTCATGGGGAAGGTTCAGGTCAAGGCGGAATTATTTTTCTTAAACGCATAAGTGAACGCTCAGCAAACAATCCGTACAAGTCCAAATAATATCACTCTATGCTAAGTTTGGAGAATGACCGTTCACCCAAACTTCTTCCAGAGGCCGGCTTCGTCAGTCATTATACCCCGGGTATAAGGGCGATTCAGGGTATAATCTTCGCATTCCCCAAGAAAGTGAGGATGATTATACCCTGCAGCTTCCTTACATCCGGGGCATAATCATTGAAAAATCTGGCCTCAGAGGAGTTTTGGTAGCTCAACTTGATTATGAGGTCCGTTTCCAGCTGAGAAGGCCATTGCGGGCTCTGCGTCCAAAAATGGTTCTAGAAGGGTAATTTTAATTTGGAATTTCCGGGCTGGCTAATAGCAGTTTCCTTGTTAGTGAGCCTAAGGTGATAGGAATACATTTACACTAAACTGAACTTATAGTTCGCGCTACGTAATGTAGCCTAGACCATATATCTCTGACAGAGTTGAACCCATATGAACTCTTCACCTCTTGGCTGGAACAGAAACAGCTGGCAAAGTGTCTGCACTTTCAGGACAACTGTTACAAATTTACTGCCACTAAATCAATCTATCAGGGTCATATGCACTCTCTGCTAGATACTGAACTCTGTCTGACAATTGTCGCTGGTACTAAGAAAATTCGAGAAGTTTGAATAATTATATTGTTTTCAGCTCAGCCCGCTATCACCGTGTGAATCCGAGGAGGAAGAATAATAATCTAGTATGATATATGATATGATATGTTGGTAATTACCTGATTGCGTATGGCTATTGTTATTAATGAATGATGTGTTACTACCTGCTACAACGATGAAATGTATGTACATTCGTGCAGAATCATGAGAAAAAAGATGAAGAAAAACCCTGATAAATATTCCTTCTATTGTCATTGTTTGCTAGCGTTTGCCTAGGAGGCTTAGTACGGTATGTGTACAGTAACCATGGAAAATAAAAAAAAACGTCGTCTCGTGAGAGTCTCGTGATTCTCACGCGCTGCCCGTTGGCTGTCGGCACGTGAACCCGAGCCAAAAGCCGAGTGTCATCAATCAACCGACGACTTAGGCTCACCTCCGACAAGACATCAAACACAGTACCATCAAGTGCAATTACTAGTGGGGATTAACCCTGGGAAAGAGTGATACGTTTGGGATAGATAGCGTATGCACTTTCCAAGGGTTTGGGTGCACTGATTTTCGAGCGGACTTTTTTACCCGTGCCCGGTTGATTCGGAAGATCAGGTTCCCGCTGATATGTGAGAGTACGTAAGTAATCCTAGCTGAAAATTTTCTAAATGCTCAGAGAGAATCCAGAGAGGAGCGTTTTTATTGCTTACAAGGGAAGTGTTTTTAGTGGTAAACGCATATGCGAAAACGACTAGCTCAGGCGATTATCGGCGCCGGGCCGCACAGAATAGGAATCGGAGCCGCCTGACAGTTCAGCTCGTTCTCCCAATCTCCGGGCTACTGCTGTTGCTGTTCGGGCCAACCGGAATAGCCCGGACAGCAACATCAGTGACCCGAAAAGCAACAGCAGTGGCCCGGACAGCAACAAGAGCCGACCCGCAGATTGGAAAAAACGAGCCGAACTGTCAGTCGGCTCGGGGACGATAATCGCCTGAGATGGTAAGTAGCTCATGGGCCGCAATAGTAAAACTGTGCAGTATCCCGCTCCGAGATTTTCAGGATGTGTTGATTTTTTTCAGATTTTTCAAAAAACCTGTACGTAGGGGTAGTTTAGATAGCATAACACCAGAGGTGTGCGCAATTACGGTTAACGATTTACGATTTTACGATTTACGGTGTTTTTGGTATCGTAATTACGGTTTACGATTTACGACATTTCGGACCGTAAATCGTAATTTTTCGTAAATAAAAATACACGCAGTGGAAGTAAATCGCAAGATACAGGCCATAAAACGGCCAATGTCTCACCGTCGACTGCGTACCACGCGCTGCGCGACCGCACGCGCGTCGGAAGCAGACGGGTTTTGGCCGCCGCGCGACGAGTTTTGGCCGCCGCGCGACGAGTTTTGGCCGCCGCGCGACGTTTCGGCCGCCGCGCGGCGGCCGAAACTCGTCTGCTTCCGACGCACGTGCGGACGCGCAGCGCGTGGTACGCAGTCGATGGTGAGACATTGGCCGTTTTATGGCCTGTAACTCTAATTGACTTGCTCTAATCCTACTTCGCGTATACTAATGTTTTTGGTCAGGAGATTGGACCAACCCAGGTGTGTGACTGCGGCACGATCCCGTTATCATTCTTTGATGTGATTCTATCATTATAACGCGGGACACACGGTCGGAGTTAAAGGAGCCGGATAACAGATCCGCGTTGCGCGCCGCGCACGTCTCACCAGTCGCACGTAGCCTGCCTTCACGGGGAACTTCGTTTTCGCGTTTTTCATCAAGATCAACTGTCCTAAATTCTATTACTAGATTAGCGTCGAAACATCGAGCGAGGCAGTCTAGTCGATCTAGAATTTGTTTCAAATAGTACTCCTGACCCGCCTTTTGAGTAGATTACGCCCACTCAGAATCCACAAAATCAACAAGAAGAGCGTTCGTTTTTTACTTCAAAGTTTAAAACTCAAAATCGTTTACTTCAGTTTCTCTTCGTCGGCAGCACACGGACCCTCAGAAAAGGCGTGAGCGCTAATTCAAACGCTCATCTTCGCCCCTTTTCTCTGAAACCTTTATCTCTCACAAATGCGAGCGTTTGATGGGGCGTTTTGGCGATATTTCTTAACTATGGGGGCAAAACAACACAAAAACTAGAAAGCATTCTCTGTGATTACTTTGCCTTTAGCAACCTAAAGTATCGTCACCATAAAGCTAGGATTCTGCAAGTGATTTAGTGGATATAGAGAGAATTAACTTGGGCTGGGCGACCAATTCTGTGCTCTAGATAGAGTTGCCACGAATCGAACTGATACTTTGCGATCAGGGATGTGCGGCAAACGATTTTGAGATTTCGGCAAACGGCAATCGGCAAGAAAATCCCAATAACGGCCGGCCCACGGCAAAAAACCTCGTCCCCTAGATTGACCCAAAAGTTATTCACTTGTGCCTCTACTTTTTTCCTTTTTTAACATACGTATGCCAACATTCTGATAATTCCAATTCGAGGGAATAGTTCCAATGCAAGGCATCAGATGAACAGAAACAAGACATGTGGGACTGTATGGAAATCAAAGAAATCGCCGCTGCGGCTTTGCGAGGAAGGTGCCTCGGTTTCTACAGGCACCGAAGCGACACTGACGCGCAGTCGCAGCGGCAATGTCGTGGCGGCCCTGCTGCGGCTCCTCGGTAGTGCCGCTTCTGCTCCGCGATTGGTGGCCGAGTTTTAACAAAAATAGGACTGACTGCGAGTATCTCATATGAAGTGAGTCACGATACAACTGGGGGGCCTAAGCACAAAAATGCATACCTGAGGTCCCTACGTCCTCTGTCTGATAGGGACAGAGGGTAGCCCCGTTATTGTGATCTAGGAGATACGATACGCATCTCGAAATTGGGATATTTTACTGGTAAAACTCTCGTTCCACCACACAGAACAAGGCATCGTAGTCGACGCGAGTTAGCTGATGCATCTTCGCGGAGCACGTGCGGTTCTAACACGGAATTGCCGCGGCACTGTCGCGGCATTGTCGACTCTCAAGGCACTACAACAGAATCTCCACGGCAAAGTGATCATCACGGAGCACCTGTGGTACTATCGTGGAACTATCGCGACACAATCGAGGGCTGAGGTACCTTCCTGGCACTGCCGCGGCGAGCTTTCTCAGAGTCCCTGCACACGTGTGTCACACGAATGCTTCCTGCTTCTTTTAGCTACACCAGAATCTGTCAAAACTCTGGAACAGAAACGAAAGCGCTACCGCCCCCCACTGAAACTGAAAGGTCTATTTCGCCCATACTGGTCATAAATCCTATCTCAGAAGGGAAGGCGGGCCCATTATAGGCTGAAAATCTGGTTTTCGCTTTCTTTGGAGGGCTTTCTGAGCGTCTATGTTATGCAAGTTAGGATCTAGCTCAATTCAAGAAAGCTTCGGATTTCGACTATCACAGTGAGAAGCGAACGCTTTTTTTCGGAATCTCCTTATCACCAGTTATAGTTCACCGAAGCCCACCGCTCCGCTGCTGGCGATAATCAAAATCGGCAGCTCACTAGAGATTTTCTAGAAATTACTAGAATCCTTGAACCCTGGGGCACTTTTAGTGGGCACTTGATTCTGACCACCACCAGCAGTGAGGGGTCGCTTTTTCATCAAAGCATCCTTATGGCATGTTATATTTCTCCAAGGCCCACCGCTACGCTTCCGGTTATAATCGCAATTGAGAGCCCACTAGATCTGCTCCAGAGTTTGTATCTGCGGGAACTCGGAATCAGAATTCATCGTGAACGCTTCACTCACTCGTCCACACATTCACGCACGTTTGCTTAGCAGAATACATACAGTGAGATTTTAAACAAATTTTTATCCCTTCTCTTGTTCAGAAATGGCCAAGCGGCCAAGTGGAAAACAGAAAAGTCAAAACCCTTGGATAACGGTTAATCGAACACTGGATAGTGGGCTCACCCCTAGTGACTACATAACCGCGAGCATGGGTGGCGTTTTCTTTCAATGTTTTGCCGAGTTTTGCCGGAAAAAGAACAAAAATTTCGGCAAACGACAAACGGCAAAAAAGTCCCAAAAATGGCCGGCTAACGACAAACGGCAAACGGCAATTACCGCACATCCCTGTTTGCGATCCCTATTGAAGGTCGGCGCGAGCTCGGTGCTATATTTTTTAATGTGCGTGCACTGAGTTTGAGCCAACCCTAAAGGCAGTGTTCACGATAGAAATCGTTTTTCTGTTTTTTCGCCTATCTTGAAAACGGCCTCATGCTGATTCCAATGATGTTTTTGGAATCGTACAAGACCCTCTGGGATTTTGAGTTATGGTCCCTCAAAATTTTAGCTAACAAACATGGTGGACGAGTTGTCCGAGGCCTGTAACTTCCGTCTTTTGCAGCCGATGTATGCGAGCTGACCTGAGTAGAGAGAGAAGTTGAGAGTGAAGGGAAGAACGGGGCTAATTATTGGAAATCATCGCTATGTCACGATCTCGAGCATTCATTTGTTCACGTCGGTGGGCGTGTGTTGCGCTTTTGGGGTTTGCCTTGCGCTCGAAGTGGCAATTTCGGGCTCTTTTGGAGCTTTTCCTGGCTCGTTTTCATGCGTTCTTTCAACGTCAACGTTACAGTGTGCCCCTCCACTACCCATTCCTAGTAGAATTTCGAACACGTTTTTTCTTTTCATCGTGAACACTGCCTTTAGGTAGGGTATCAGTGCGCATCACCGACTGTATAATCGGTGTTGCGGTTTCGCAACCAAATGGGAGGAGTTCTCAAATTTTGCCGTTGAAAATCGCTTGAAAACGATCATTTTGGCTTGTTTTACGCTTACAACGGCATTAGCCTTTCGGGAGAGGCATTACGAGTATAATTAAGTCCCTGTTGCCCAGCAGATACGCGGACAGCTGAATCGGACAGGCGGGTTTCTCAAGATCTGGAAAGAATTTGTGGAATGAGTGATAAGAGAAAGCAGAGAAATACGGGTAAGACGGTGCCATTAGGGGTGTGGTACACTTTTACGAGACACGGTCGCGTCGCTCTGCACAGTGACAGCGACCGCCTGTCTCAGAACTCCCGCCCTTTAAACCTGTCGCATTCGCAGTGCGCTGAACAGCGACAGGCTGCGGTTTATTTCCAGTATGTCAGCCCTCCGCGACACGTCGTTGCGGCTCACGCGCGATAACTGTTCCTACGACTACCGATGCCGCTGCTCCGATGCGGGTTCCGCCGCAATTTGTGCTAGATTTCCTACATGTCGCTGATGACAGCGATAAAGTATATCATACCCGTTAAACGTGGTTAGCTGACAAATACTGAACGCAACCTAATATGTACTATGTACGTGAGACGGAGGACAGTACGTAGTTTCTCTTGTTCCACCATAGTAGTGATATTCTAGTGGTTATAGTCATTATTTGCTGTTTACGATTTACGGTTTACGATTTACGGTGGTTTTGCCGTAATTACGTCTTACGATTTACGAAATTTTTAATTTCATTTACTCACACACCTGCATAACACGAATCTGGGGGCTGCTTGTCAAAATTTTGAGGTGTACTGTAGTTTACGGTAGGTACAATGTCATTTAGGGGGCAAAAACCTACCTTAGCATTTCGAAAATTGACAACTGTACACTAAATTCGTATTCAGCACCCCGAATAAACCCCGCATAGAAATTTTGAGTCAATTTTGGAACTTTTACCGAACTATCGTATATTTACCGTAATCTACCGTGAGCTGTGCAAAAATCGATCAACGGACTTCAAATACGTGTTTAGCATTCTGAATAACTCGTTAAAAAACATTTTGAGCCATTTTTATGGTAGCGTCCCGGAAATCGTCAAAAGTCGCAAACGTTGCGTTTTGCCCTTAAAGGCAGTGTTCACGATAAAAGTCGTTTTTCTGTTTTTCCACCTATCTTAAAAACGGTCCCATGCTGATTTGAATGATGTCACTGGAATGGTACAAGACCTCCTGGAAACGGAGTTATGGCTTCTCAAGATTCAGCTAGGGAAGCGTTGTGGACGAGTTATGCGAGGCTTGTAACTCCCGTTTTTTGCAGCCGATGTGTGCGAGCTGACCTGAGTGAAGAGAGAAGTTGAGAATGAAGTGAAGAACGCGGTTTCTGATCGGAAACCATCGCTCATTTAACCACCAGTTCTGGGGAACTGTTATGGCTCGTGGGCGGAGTGGCCCAATGGGTTTCACCCACATACCGGTCGTTTTTCATCGCTCTTCCGTTCTTCATCTTTTTAGGGGGACTCAAAGCGTACGTTTTACCCAAAAAAACGTGCAACTTTTCCTTTAAAGGCACTGTTCACGATAAAATTCCTCCTCGATTTCGTCATGAGAAACGCTCCTCGTGACTCTCAGAAGCAGAACAGCGTCGAAGAAACGGGACGAAAAGCCACCCAGGAGCCACAAAACGTCTTAGAAAAGTGGACAAACCCCGCCGCCGTGGGCAAGTCCCCCCCCTTTCCGCCCCTCGACGTGAACAAAGGAACACTCGAGATCGTGAGATGAGCGATGGTTTCCGATCAAAAGTCCCGTTCTTCCCTTCATACTCAACATTTCTCTTTACTAATATCAGATCGCATACATTGGCTGCAAAAGACGGAAGTTAGAAGCCTCGGACAACTTGTCCACCATGCTTCCCTAGCTGAATTTTTGAGGGATCATAACTCCTTTCCCAGAAGGTCTTGTACGATTCCAGAGACATCATTGGAATCAGAAAGGGACCGTTTTCAAAATAGGTGGAAAATCAGAAAAAGGATTATTGTCGTGAACACCGCGTTTAAATTTTCCCCTGATTGGAGGCTTCGAACGAATTTAGTCGAAAACTTTGGAAAATCCCAGATAAACTCCAAATTCGTGATGAGGACACTAAATAACCCTAATGAGAACGTTTTAGGTCAAATATTAACGTTTTTAGAACCCCGAAATGCTGGAAAAAGCGATCAACAAACAATTCGTACAAGTCCGAAACGCCATCACTTTGCACAAAGTTCGAAGAATGTAACCTCAAAGAAACTTAGTCCAGGGGGGCTATTTTCGGCGCTAAACAAGACTATGAGGTATGTTTTCAGATTTTCGAAGGATTACTGCTCGTTTTGGAAGGTACAAAAAGCACAAAAACGATCGATTGAAGCTGGTAACTTCTCAGAAAAATCAAAACAAGTTACTTGTAATATAAATGTAACTTGCTTGAATGTCTCAAGTAACTTACATTCATATTACAGGTAACATACATTTATATTACATGTAATTTAAATTTATATTGCATGTAAGTTACACTTATGTTACATGTAGCTTACAGTTATATTTTCACTATGGGTGGCCATCACGTGACGCAGACGACACGCGACACAGAGAGCGCGTCCCAGACCACACACTACGCGAAATTAATGTTGTGCGGGGCCTTCCCTGCTCGTGTGGGGTCAAGTACCGTAAACTTGGGTAATTGAACCAACAGCAACGCCAGTCGTAAGCCCGACCCCGCAAATGTGTCGTACATCCCCTTTGGAAATATCTTCTCGGCCGATTTAAGTTACTTGCGACTTATATTGTGCCATTTAAGTTACTTGTAACATATCGGAGGCGCAGTGCACAAAGTGTCCTCTTAGAAATCGAAAACAAGTTACTTGTAACATATCTGAGCCGATGTAAGTTATTGCGACTTATCTCAGGTCATTGAAGATACATGTAACATATCGGAGACGCACCGCACGCAGTATCCCGCCGATATGTTACATGTAACCTAAATGACTTGAGATAAGTCGCAAGTAACTTACATCGGCTCAGATATGTTACAAGTAACTTGTTTTCATTTTTCTGAGCTGCCCAAAGTATACTCTCAGAAATTGAAAACAAGTTACTTGTAACATATCCGAGCCAATGTAAGTTACGTGCGACTTATCTCAGGCCATTTAAGATACATGTAACATATCGGAGGCGCACCGCACGCACTATCCCGCCGATATGTTACATGTAACTTAAATGACCTGAGATAAGTCGCAAGTAACTTACATCGGATCAGATATGTTACAAGTAACTTGTTTTCGGCCTTTTATGTTACAAGTAACTTGTTTTCTTTTTTCTGAGTTGGAGCCTGCAGCTCGGGGGGGGATGGATACTGCGCATTTTTACTATGGAGGCCCAAGTGATACGAACAATTCAAGTCGTTTTTGCAGGTGCGTTTACTGCCATACAAACTTTTACTATTAGTGAAAAGCTACCAAGGGAAGTATTTCCACGTAGCGTAGGTCTGAACGGGGAAAGTCGACTAATGTGTGAGAGTGGCCGTGCTTTGAAATGTTGTGTTCTTTGTCCGCGATTCCGTAATCCCAGTGGGGTTCCCCACGAGTTGAAAGCTCAACCAAAGGTATACATATGTAATAGGCAGATGTACTTAGGCGATTCTCGGCTTCGAGCCGCAACGAATAGGAATCGGAGCCGCCTGACAGTTCGGCTCGCTCTCCCAATCTCCGGGCTACTGCTGTTGCTGTTCGGGCCAACCGGAATAGCCCGGACAGCAATAGCAGTGGCCCGGAAAGCAACAACAGTGGCCTGGACAGCAACAGGAGCCGACTCGCAGATTGGAAAAACTAGCCGAACTGTCAGGCGGCTCGGGGCCGATAATCGCTTGAGTATGTAATGCCAGGGGGTGTGTATACAAGTCTGTTGGTACCTGCTCGTTGGTGCCCCTGCTTCTACTGAACCCAGCAGACGTTTGAGTGTACACAGGGAACGTTCGAGCGATATAGCGTGCACAACTATATCGCGAAAGTATCCCGCACATTGCATAAAGGTGTCGCCGTCCGGCACACTAAGGCCTCTGGTCCATAACACCTTAGGATCCGTACCTAGGGAGTCATGGAGTCTTTGGCCACAAGCCACAATTTCGCCACCCTGAACTGTCGATCGCTGTCGAGTGATATCCAAAAAACTGCGCTATCCAGACTTCTGAGCTATTTCCATGCACCGTTTGCTGCTTTGCAGGAAACCCGCCTCAGGATAGACCCGTCATCAGCGTCGGAGAGTACACCATCTACTGCGGTAACGCTGACGATAGGAGAGTGAGAGGCTGTGGAATAGCTGTAAGGAAGGATTTCAATGGTATGGCCAAGGAGTTCGGCTCAACGTCGTGTCGGAATGCATTCGTACGACTGCGGGATCACAGAGGATTCAATCTGTGGATAGTGAGTGCTCATGCGCCCACTGAAACCGCCGAAGACAATTCGAAGGATGCGTTTTATGAGGAACTCAATACGTTGCTGGCCAGGATACCTTGTCAACATGCTGTTGTCGTGGGGATTGACGCAAATGCGAAGATGGGACTTGATCAGAATCCGAAGTACTCGGTAAATGGTTCTACCCAGTGGAGCAAACATCGGACAATGGCTACCGCCTTGTCGACTTTTGTGAACGCAGTGGTCTGATTATTGCATCGACATTCAAGAGGAATCATCGCCGCCATCAGCTTACGTGGCAGGGACCAACCCGGCTATCTCCAGAAGAGCAGCGGAAGCGGAAGATGACAACTTTGAAACTACAGCTTGACTATGTCCTGACGAGGAATATTCCAGTATCGGACATTCGAAGATCTAGAGCTGTGTGGGATGTCGCATTCGATTCGGATCACCGTCCTGTTCTGTTGAACTTCACTGCGAGGATTCATAAGAGGAAGCGAGGGGCTCAGCCTCTCCAGAGGATTGACATGACAAGTCTCAGAGATGAAGAGTGCAGAAGGAATTTCCGACAACGCGTTTCTATTCAGATCGGAGTACGGACTAAGAAGAAACTTTGCGACGCGGATTCTTTTGTCAAATGCATCCAGGACGCTTCGAAAGAGGCACTCCCGGTTGTACAGCCTAAGAAGAAGTTCGCCTACGTCTCAGAAGAAACAACATCTACCTACAACAGAGTATGTGCTCTCCGAACTGCAGGAAACTTCGTGGAGGAGAAGCGTCTGAGGAGGAAGTTGCGTCGGCAGCTTCAAAGTGACCGCGAACGAGAGTGGACGTGTAGAGCTAAGGAGTTCGAGAAGGCTTGGGAGGAGAAGAATCCGAAGAAAGCCTACACGTTGCTGCGACAGTATAGCGGGAAGATGAAGAGATGTTCTCCTGTCTTGAACACTACCAATGGAGTTGCAGTTGGTGATGCGACGCTGCCAATATGGAAGGATTACTTCAGTTCACTACTGAATCGTCCAGCGCCATCAGTACCTGAGCTCCCGCATGTTCAGAGAGCACATTACGATGTCAGTGAGGAACCGCCGACTGAGTCTGAAGTTTTGGATTGTGTCCGGAAAATGAAGAATGGAAAGGCAGGTGGAGATGACAACATCACTGCTGAAATGCTGAAAGCTCTTCCTCCGTCTGGGATTCGTGAAATGACCAACACCATCCGTGCCATATGGATGAGCGAAAGGATACCCGATTCGTGGAGACATGCGATCATCGTACCTCTTCACAAGAAGCTATCCGTCACGGATCCTAAGAACTACAGAGGAATCTCTCTACTTCGTGTCATGTACAAGGTTTTAGAACGTATCATTCTCGAGCGACTTATCAAACATCGTGAAGGAACGACCAGAGATGAGCAAGCCGGTTTTCGACCTGGAAGATCGACCATCGACCAAGTGTTCGTCGTGAGAAGAGTAATTGAATCGTGGCAGCGGTTTTCGAAGCCATTACAGCTTGCTTTTTGGACTTTGAAGCCGCGTTCGACTCTCCTCATCGTGATCGATTGCTCAATGCTCTGCGAGCAGATGGAGTCCCGGAAAAGTATGTTCGGTTAATCGAGGACATGAACAAAGGAACAACAGCAGCAGTTCGTACACCTGTCGGATTTACGTCAGCTTTCGAGGTGAAAACAGGAGTAAGGCAAGGAGCCGTTGCAGGACCTTTTCTTTTCAACTTCGCCGTTGATGACATCATGCGTAGAGTTGCAGAACAGTTTCCTGCGGATGTGATCCTAACACCATCAGGACGCTCCCTTGTCGACCTGGAGTACGCCGACGACATTGTGTTATTCGCTGAAAACAACGCAAAACTGCAAAGGATTGTGAACCTCGTTTCGAAGTATGCCGCAGCCTATGGACTTCGTCTTCGTCCCGACAAATGCAAGCAGATGTGGGTCTCTCAGAGGCCTTCAACTGGAGTTTGTGTGGACGGACAACGTATCGAACTGGTGGACGATTTCTGTTATTTGGGCTGTTTGCTGAAGAACGATGGTAGTTATGCCGCGGATGTTCGACCACGATGTGCGAAAGCTACGTCTGGATTTAATTCTCTAACCAAGTGTTTGTGGTCTACCCCCATCGCGAAGGAAGACAAGTTGCGCGTCTCCTTATCCGCTATTCGCCCTATCATGATGTACTGATCGGAGACGTGGGCAGCACCGAAGACGCTGATGGAAAGGTTGGATTGCACGGAGAGGAAGCTTTTTAGGCGTTTGCTTGGATATTTCTGGCCGCGTGTATGCCATAACGAAGACCTTTACAAGGAAATCGACGCAGTACATCAACGCTTGACACGAGGGAGGTGCCAGCATCTCCTAACGCCATCTCAAGCAGCAATGGAAAGTCGACTTCGACTGCTCGGGCATATACTAAGAAGAACGCCGGATCGTCTCGTACAACACGCTTTAAAAATGCTTCCAAATCCTGTCTGGAAACGGCCACCTGGGCGTAGGCGAAAGTTCTGGACGGATGTGGTTAAAGAGGATTTAAAGTCACTCGGCATCGAAAGACAGTTCAGGCGCGATGTTTCGTTTCGCAGGAAATGGAATAGTGACAGCTGGATGGAATGTGTTCAAATTGTGGCTGAAGACCGTGAAAAATGGACACGGCTGACTACTAGGACGGCACACCTCGGTGAAGATGCGGAATGACCGCGTCAGGCGAAAGCTAACCGAGTTGTATATTGTTGTATGTAATGCCATTTAGCTGCCATAACCCACCGAAAATGTCCGAAAAACTAGAAGTGGATCCTATAATCGTGTTCAGCAGCCTAAGTAACCTTCTAGTTCAAGATTGGACAAAAGGGGGGAGGGTCAAACAAATTTTTTTCGACCTCAGGTTTGCTGAGGGACAATTTTATTACTCCTTTTCATATGGCCCGTGAGGTTTGGGGAAAATTAGCTAAACTTTGTCTGAAGGGGTTGCCTGAGGCAACGATCACTAATATAGTGCATATTATCAGTTTTGCCGCGTCTAGTGCGGTGCAAAATTATTGAGCTACCCTAATTTTTGCGTCCAACTAGGGACTGTTTTACCCACGATGGTTTAGAAACCATGTTTTCGTTTCTGTACATAGGTCTGCTACAGTACATAAATGGCCCGTGCTTGAAATTCCTCCCTAAATACCTACAGGAATTTCAAAAAGAGTTTTTAATTGCTTCACGAGAAGGATAGGGCACCCATCAGGGAATTGCTGGGGTATTCAGGAAAACATATTTTGGACTCGGCTCTGAGTAACTATGGGTGGCTATCACGTGACGCAGAAGACACGCGACGCAGAGAGCGCGTCCCAGACCACACACTACGCAAACAATGCTGTGTAGGGCCCTCCCTGCTGGCGTGGGGTCAAGTACCTCAAACTTGGGTAATTGAACCAACTGCAACGTAAGCCTGACCCCGCAAGTGCGTCGTACATAATTCTTGGAAATATCTTCTTGGCCAATTTAAGTTACTAGCCATTTATATTGTGCCATTTAAGTTACATGTAACATATCGGAGGCGCAATGCACGCAGGATCTTCTTAGAAACCGAAAACAAGTTAATTGTGATAGATCTAAGCTAATGTAAGTTACTTGCGACTTATCTCAAGTCATTCAAGTTACATGTAACATATCGGAGGCTCACCGCACGCAGTATCCCGCCGATATATTACATGTAACTTGAATGACCTGAGATAAGTCGCAAGTAACTTACATCGGCTCAGATATGTTACAAGTGTAACTTGTTGATAGATCACAGGAGAAATAACGTCAAATCGGGACAAAACTTGACGTGAATGACGATGCGTGCGTTTGGCCTACTATGCCTTCTCTGGCCTCTATTGTCGTAAACTACCTTCTAGGACTTCTTCCCATCTTTTTCCTCTCTTCCTCTCAGGGGGGCAAGCGCCGGAGGAGAGCAGGGGCCTCCCCTAAAGCCCCCCTCGGGGGAGGCCTCCGCTGTCGCTCCCCCAAGTCGAAAACGGGCTCTATTGTCCGGCGCTTGCCCCCCCCCAGAGTCTGAGTAGCTCACTCATCAGTACAGTTAGGTCCGTGGCTTGCTTCTTCAAGAGAAAAAAAAACATTCAAATCTCCCTCGCGGCTGGCGCGGGCGTTTCAAATCTCACCGGCGGCTGACGGTATGGAGAGCTGCTGATCAGCTGCGCTCTTCTCTCGGCCTGAATCGATTGCGCTGACCAGCCGCGGGTGAGATTTGAAATTCCTGTCATCTGAGAGTTTACTTTTTCACGTCGTAGGGCGAATTTACGCTATTAGGGTTTGCCTGCGCTCAAAGTTGCAACTTCGGGCTCTTCTGGGGCTCTTCCTGGCTCGTTTTCATGCGTTCTTTCGACATTTGCGCTACAGTGCGCCCCTTCACCACCCATTCTTATTGGAAACTGAAACACATATTTCATCGTGAATACCGCCTTGAGTAGTTAAAATCATTGCTCTGAATAGGATTATGGGGCGATTTGATTGCAGCATTCTGAAAATCGCCAAAAGTCGTCTTCGGGCAGCAAATTTTGTCCCAGGTGGTAGCTCTGGACTGAATCAGTCAGCCAGATGCTTTTAAAAACAAAACGACAGATGAAATTTGGATTTGTATACAGCGCCTAAAACCACCTCTGAAAAGTTTTGAGCCATATCCAAAGAGTTTCTCCGAACTACTTAAAAACTGTCTTTTTTATACTCCTTTTCTCTCTATAAACCTATGGAAATGCCATTTGTCGTAGAATCCCTGAGGCGTTAGCGAAATCCTGAAGGCGGATTATTGATGTAAAGGACTCTGATTGAAGTCTTTTCGAATGATTTCTTCGATTTTCCATCTCAGTAAGCAATGCATTGTTCTTGTTTCTCACGCCTACCATGTGCATGTTGGCAGAAACATTTATAGACATACCGACATGAAACAACTCACAACAATCCTTGCAGCAGTAGATCTGCCGATGTGGAAAGACAAACTCCTCTCTACATCTCCATATGTACTATGTATAATGCATACTATGTATAATCTCTTATCTCATCCGTAATATCCTTACTCGAGATCAGTCAGTAACCTCAGTGAGATATCAGCTCGTAGACGGTGACTGTTCTGCCATATATACATATGTACATCTAGACTGGCAAGTACTTAGGAGATTTCTTGTCGGCAGGATTTGTGGAAGTACGCAATCGCAGAACACAGTACAGCACGGTCACCAGACAAGCACCCATCAATAGTTTCTGAAAGAGGGAGCGAACGTATTCAGTATTTCTGACCGTCGTAGTGGCCCGACAAAGTAACTGACCAATGTATTCGATCCTATGAATCGTGGATTTCTGAAGTAATTCCACCATGTGTTCACTTCTGAAAAACACAGGTGATACTAAGCTGATGTATGTAATGGGATCAGCACACTAACACCTCCTTACCTGATAAAGCTACGACGGAGAAGTTATCGACCGCTCTGTGACAGGACTCACTTCCGTCTACTACGGCGGCGCTGTGCAAACACTCGGATAAGGATAGAGTACAATCGATTGTTGGCTGTTCACAGAGGTTGTATTGGAGAGCGCATGATGATGTTGTGGCTGAACTAAGAGATATGAACAGTTAAAAGGACTAGTCGGAAAGGTCACTACTGGTAGCGTTATACATCCATTACGAGAAATCTTGGATATGGACCTTATCCTATCCGCTTCGCCCAAATTCGACACTCCAGTATAGGAGATGCGACTCCTTTCTCTGCTGACGTCAACCTCAAAGAGTGGCAGAGTGCGAGGGCGCCGGGGTGTTGGCGTCGGGCGAGCGCGGTAGAACATTCAAGAAGCAGAGACGCAGGGGAGGCCGGACAATCAGACACCACGCGCATAGATCAGTCTTCATCCTGCGGTTGTTCATGCGGCTGCAATCGTCATCGTCAGCGCTGTCGAGTACTAGCTGTCTTGCTTATGTTGATCATCACCAGCGCGGCTGAGCCGTAGCTCTCTGCCCAAGCAGTATCCGACGGACGCCAAGGGTCCGATGACCGGAACCCGAAGTCATTAGGTGGGCTGAACCGTATTGATCCGCACGCAGACTTCCGAAGGGGGGACAATGGCGCAGGTGGCTGCTCCGTCTATCGCGTTGTCTGGTTGCATGACAGAAATCTCGCTGGAGGACACAAGGGATAAGCCGCAGTCTGAAAGTGCCGTTATGGTCCATTTCCTAGTGGCTGGGAGGAGGTCCGTTTTTGACAAGTATGCCTATTGTTGTCTGATAGACGTTAGGCGCATATTGAACACTTGGTGATTTGTTATTTACGAGTATACAGACAAGAGAATCGGTATTGACTCACAGGCTACGAGCCTTATTCAGTATTACCGACAGCCCGTCTATACTGTGCTCAGTATAGTACGAAGAGTTACGAGGTTGACCAATGGGTAATCGTGACGTGCTACTCAGATGAGTAATGACTGGTGAGAATATGTGTTAGCGCAAACAGGGTCAATGGCCTCAGTGTGTACGTAATACTCCCGCAGTAGCAGAATCGGTATATAACGAGCACAGCGTGCAGAGCCCTATCGTAGGTGTCCCAAGTGCGGGGCGCTTAGTGTCTGTCAAACACGCCGCCGATGCAAGAGTCTGGTGGACGCTTGCGTCGCGACACTATCCGAAAAATGGAGAGGTTTTCCTGAAGCACTTATATAGTTTTGCCTACAGGAGGAAACAGTTCCAGACTACTGGAAGGTCTCGCGCAAAGCTATTCTCTGCAAGTGGGATAACTGAGAAGGAAATACCCTCCACAAAACGGCTCAATTCACAGCATTCGAGGCGCGAGCGGCGCGCGCGACGCCTCGGCCTCCGTCTGCCCTACGCTCTCTCACTGTCTCTAACCTCTGCTCCGCACCAGCACGCGTAGGAACAAAGTGAATTTCTCCGTTTAATAGCCTGTACATACTTTTGGGATGTTAGTTCAAGGCAAAACCTGATCGATCAATTTTCACCAACTTATTCCAGTGGATAATAAATTCGCTCAACTGGATTGAGAAAAACATGTATGTTATAGTGTAGCACACCAAAAGTTGCAGATCTAGGAGCTCTCGGTTGGAGATCAATTTGCGCGTAACTTGTTGTATGGTGTGAACTTCAAGTTCAGTCTGGAGATTGGATCAGGCGCGATGATTGCAGCTGGCCGAGCGACGTTGGCGGCATCACCTGGCAACGGGGTTTCGATCGCCCTCGGCGATCTACCGCTGCAGCTCGGTTCATTCGTCAGACTAAATCGAATGCGAGGACTCTATGATGTCCGTCACCGGTTGAGCGAGAGCAGTTGTAAGTGAGTTTCATGCGTATGGTCTTCAACTGACCGCTCTTACTTCGCCTGTTGGTGAGCAGTCTCTTTGAGTAGTGTCAATGATGCCGATATGTTGCTCACTAAACTCCCTGAGTAGGGAAGAGGGGTTAGCTTGCATTGAGAAAAAGACGTATTCATTTGAGATCGCCGGAAACAAAAAGGTTCAGATCGAGATTTGTGATAGCCCGATGACCGAAATCAATCTTTCCTAGCCTTTATTTCGCATAATAAGCATGCACAAAAAACTTGGCAGAAGACGGAAAGCAGCGTATACGGCTTCCGAGACACCAAAAGAAATACTGATCAACTGGCTAGTCCACAACATCTGTCGCAGTCCAGGTCAGACGCACGGAGAGTATCCGGGCGTTTTGTTCGAGTTAAATACGCTTTTATAGCCAAATTTAGATCGGCGTGGTTCTCATGCCATGACGATGGGCTCAGACAGTCGGGGGGGGGGGTAGAGCGTCGGCACAATAGGATTAGTAGTCCAGGGCAAACATCGGATACAACTTTTAGCAGGAGCTGCTGCTAACGGCAGCTTATCCTGCCAACGTATGCTGAAGTACAACCCATAGTTATCGATAGCCTTTTCTGCAAACGGAGAAAGATTTTGGCCTACCACCCTCTTTAGCGATGTTGGGTATGATCATTGTCGCGGACAGCAGCAAGGATGCCAAACTCGCCACGGTCCGCAGCAAGGACATCATCTCCGCCACGGTTCACAACGAGGAGACTTCCCTCGCGATGGGACATGGGGACGATCCCCTCAGCCGGCCTCAAACGACCAACTGCTCCCTCAGCGAGAGTGGTCGCCTTATATGTATACCCGCCGCCGTCGTACAGGAGGATACCATATGTTCATTCGTATCAGACAGATCAATGGAGGAGAGTGTCAGCAGACACTAGGAGAGGTGGCTTCCGAACTCACGCGTGCCAGGGTTAACAAAGGGGTTGTATTCCAGCAGAAGCAGCAGTTTCTCATGCTAGTTGGCAGCAACCTCCCCCCCACCCCCCGCCCCCGACTGTTTGAAGGGGGTTTCGATGAGGTCGCACTTCTTATTGAGCAACTGAAACGAATGAGCACAAGATTTGAAACACCTACCGTTCACCTTCGGACACCGTTGGTAGAGGCCAACATAGTTGCTTCCCAATGGGCCACTCCGTAAAAAGTGCTTTACGAGATCGCTTGGCTCTGCAACACGAAACAAGAGACAGTGAGAGAGAAGGTTGTTTTTTAAGAGGTATCGCACCGGTGTAGTTGGCACTCATGTGATATGCACCGAACCCAAACAGCTGCACCAGAGAGCAGCTAGCTTCTAGTAGGTTCAAACAGTCCGGTCTAAAGACTGCCGCTTGCTGAAACAGTGTCATTGCTTTTTGAGAGGATCGTGCGGTGGATACACTAGTATTTGACAGGGGGGGGGGGTGGAAAGCTTGAGTTGGTTCTAGTACGCCCCCTGGTAGTAATCCCTGGGATGAGCCTACAGATGCAAATTCTCATGGAATAGTGAAGGAAAATCGGATAAATCTAGATCAGAGAGTTTTTTGAAAGAGTTTTAAGAAAACAGAAATTTCTTGGAGTAAGTATGAGCTTTACCCGATTGCATTCGCAAAACTTCTCATCACATTCCTCTTGTCCAAGTTGATGAGTATAGCAAACGTCGTGAACAACACAGCAGTGATTCACGCGCACTGAAAAATATGTATCTGTTACGCTATGTTATTTTGTGTCATTTTATCAAGTGTTATGTTATGTTATGTTACGTTATGTTATGGTATGTGATGTTGTGTCATATCATGTCATGTTATGCTATGCTATGTTATGTAATGTTATGTTATGTTACGTTGTGTTATGTTATGTAATGTTATGTTATGTTACGTTGTGTTATGGTATGTTATGTTATGTTATGTTATGTTATGTTATGTTATGTTATGTTATGTTATGTTATGTTATGTCATGTTATGTTATGCCATGCCATGTTATGTTATGTTATGTTATATTATGTCATGTTATGTTATGCTATGCCATGTTATGTTATGCTATGTTATGTTATGTTATGTTATGTTATGTTATGTTATGTTATGTTATGTTATGTTATGTTATGTTATGTTATGTTATGTTATGTTATGTTATGTTATGTTATGTTATGTTATGTTATGTTATGTTATGTTATGTTATGTTATAGTTATGTTATGTTATGTTATATTTATACAATGTTATTTTATGTTTATATTATGCCATCTTATGTTACGTTATGCTATGCTATCTTATGTTATGTTATGCTATGTTATGTTATGTTATATTATTTTACGCTATGTTATGTTATGTCTGGTCAGGTTAGGTTATTTTCTGGTATATCAAGAAGGCTATATTGATATTGATTTGTGCCACATCAGTATAATGATTTCTTTCAGTTTAAAGAATAGAAACGCGTCATGAGCAGAAGATCCCTAATGCGTGAAGATCTATATCGACTTTTCGAATTTAATTGCAACTGCTTGGTAACAGTGCGCTGATGCGCATTAAAATGAATTCATCAGATCGTAGCGATTAAATCGAGTGTGACTAAATGAGAATGTTGAGAAAAAGTGCAAGAAAGAATTGTCAGAAAAAAATAAATGGGGAGTTCTAGCAAGTCTTTTCTAGAAGTAGCAACATAACATAACATAACATAACATAACATAGCATAACATAACACAACATAACATAACATAACATAACATAACATAACATAACATAACATAAATATAACATAACATAACATAACATATAACATAACATAACATAACATAACATAACATAACATAACATAACATAACATAACATAACATGACATGACATGACATGACATGACATGACATGACATGACATGACATAACATAACATAACATAACATAACATAACATAACATAACATAACATAACATAACATAACATAACATTACATTACATTACATTACATTACACTACATCACATGACATGACAAGACATGACATGACATGACATGACATGACATCACATGACATGATATGACATGACATGACATCACATGACATGATATGACATGACATAAGATTACATAACATAACATAACATGACATGAGATGACATGACATGACATAACGTGACATGACATGACATGACATGACATGACATGACATGACATGACATGACATGACATGACACGACATGAGATGACATAACATAACATAAGATAAGATAACATAACATAACATAACATAACATAACATAACATAACATAACATAACATAACATAACATAACATAACATAACATAACATAACATAACATAACGTAATATAACATAACATAACATGACATTACAAAGCAAATTTAAAAATTCAGCTAATTGAAATATGAGGATAGGAATGGGACTCACACATAATGCTCTCGCATTTTTCCGTAATACTCTCAAAAGACATTCTGCGGGTAAAATCGCTACTTCCACAATGCCAGTCGTCAAACTGTACCCGTCCATTGGCAGAGCCGTACACCGTCCACAAGGTGAAAGTGACTAGATATGTTTTGTACCCGTAGTTGAGCATCAGCAGCCTCTGAATATTTAGTCTTGCTAACTTATAAAGAATTCAAAGAGAATCTAAATCTAAAAAGAATCTTGAATAAAAGAGGATACAGAAAAAGGCAGAAGTCAGGAAAGCTTTGGGAATTGCGATTTTGTGAAGCTGCAGAAGCTCCGCTAGGATTAGTATCAATGATCAGTGGCTAAACCCTCCTAACACCCGACAAGTCGCTCCTCAAACATCAGAGAGAAGCGTCTCAAAATATAGGGGATTGAAATACTTCTACAACCGTTTCAAAAAATTGTTTCTGGAGAAAGGAGATGCACTACCCTAACAAGGGAATTTTTTAGAGTGGTAAACGCATCCGCCAAAACGACCAGTATGGTTAGTATCTCTTGTGACTAAATAGTAAACATGCGCAGTATCCAGCCCCGAGCTGCAGGTTCCAAGAAGTTACAAGCCTAAAAAGGTCGTTTTTTGTGCTTTTTGTACCCTCCAAAAAGCGCATTATTTTTAAGAAAATCCGGAAACGGACCGCATAATCGTGCTCAGCGCCCAAAACCACCCCACTGAGCAAAATTTGGGAGAAGGCGCCTTTTCCATACTTTGTCAAGACTGTCAGCGTTTTGGACTTCTATGGATTTTCGGTTGGGCGTTTATTCATACCAATTAGAGGGCTCTGGAAGCGTTTCAGAAAAATGTTTCAGATTTGACTAGAAATTCTCCCAGGGTTTTTTTTGGGGGCGCTGAATACGAATCTGTAGTTTATTAGTCGATTTTCCAAAGTTTTCGGCTAATTTCGTCCAAAGCTTCCAAACCGGGGAAAATTTCGAGGGAAAAACGCCATTTTCGAAATTTTCGGAGTGCTACGGTAGATGTTGCTCAAATTGTCCCTCTGGGGGTTATTTGGAGTTCTGAACACAATCTGGAGTCCGTTTATCGATTTTCTGCAAATTTCGGTAGATTACGGTTTTGTATACGGTAGTTTGGTCAAAATCTCAGATTTTACTCAAAATCTGTACAGGGGGGTTATTCGGAGTGGAGAATACGAATTAAATACTAAGGTGGTTTCTGCCGCCTAAATGCCATGTTACTTACCGTAACCTACAGTTAACCTCAAAATTTCGGCAAATGGACTCCAGATTCGTGTTCACCACCCTAGATTACCCCTACATTGAAATTTTGGGCTGAATCCGAGAAAATTTTTTGAAACTCGCGAAAAATTGCCTGATGGTGTACCCTTGCCTTTTCGCGAGGCTTAGAAAATGCTCATAACTTGTTGATTGCTTTGTTAGCAGATTTAACACTTTCTATTTTTGAGTACAATTACTCTGTGAAATGTATAAAACATAGCAGAACATTCTATCCATTCAGATATATGGATGATTTACTCATAATACATAACTCCAATAAAGGCGTCATTTTTAACAAACTCCAGGAAGTCTACGAAAATGCTTTGAACTTAGGAAAAACACATTCCAGTGAGTATCATTACACCTATTTAGATTTGGAAATAAAAATAATTAATAACATAATAATTACCGGCCTTACAATAAAACAGATAATTTCACTTTTAAAGTGATAAGATTTCCTCATTTTCAGTCTAATCTTTCGCTGAAAATTAAGTGCTCCGTTATCTATACAGAGGTTTTGAGAATAGCGCGGACCTCTAGCTTAGTTGGTGACTTTATAGATCGTGTAAAATCCCTTAAAGCTTTATTAATTAGTAATTGTTATCCCGAACATATTATATGTAATTACACACTTAAGTGCCTGAATAGGAACACGTTTATAATGTTAAAGTATGGGCTACACTGTAATTTCGAACATTTATATAATACAATCAAAAAACTATTCTGATAATAATCCTTGTTTATTATCGACTAGAGGATAAACTAGGACGTTTCATTTCTATATTGCTCGGCGAATGGGGTTGTGTGCTACCTCTTCGCTACTATACATCTGTATCCTGTATATAGCTTATCAAACAAGAGGTGAGTTAACACACTTCACACTTTGTTCCACACACTATTCTCCGAGAGGAGAGGAGAAGGGAGGAGAGAAAAAAAAGTTATGTTATCTTACACTATACAAATTGTTAACTTTATTTGGAGGTAGTTAAAGTTTAAAGTTAAAGTTAAAAGTTAAGTCATTTTTGGAGTTATATAAACTAAATATTAATACAGCCTTCTTCTTCACTGAAGAGACCCAGGAAGACTGTAACAATAAAGTTCGTCTAAAGAAAGGGTCGAAACGAACTTTATTGCCTATTGTAAAATTCGAATTCTGAATTACTTTTCTCCCATATCATATTTACTTTGAATTATTATGACACCTTATAATTAATGTAAACATCATTACACTAGCTTCATTTTAGAAAATGCTCTAATTGTTCGAACCTGCAGCTCGGGGCGGGATACCGCGCATTTTTACTATTGAGCCAGAAGAGATACTAACGATACTAGTCGTTTCCGTAGATGCGTTTACCACTCTAAACACTTCCCTTGTAAGCGTGCAGCTAAATTGATGTCGAAAACGTGAAGTCTTAAAACTGACCAGTTTCGGAGCCCTAAGGTGTTCCAAAAAATTCTTTGGTAAGTATTCAAAATGAGACGTCAATTAGCTTGAAAAGGGTATGGGCAAGGGTCAGTAGATCACCTATGGTTCACAGCGGCGTTCGGTCGTTCTGCTGGTGAGTGCTAAAGTTCTTTTGACACACCGAAAGCAGATATTGGTTTGCTACAACGGGTAGTAGAGTCTCCATGTGAGTTCTAGTCTAATGAATGGACGGGGCTGCGTAGGCAGATCGTCGCGCGCGATCGAAAACTACACTGATCGTGAAACCGCGATGACCGAGCTTTGTCTTTTCACTGGACTATGCTTGATAAGGACACCATATGTTCATGAAAATTCTGATAGTGACATTGTTGTTCCGAGGTCTGACGAGGGTGATTAGCACCGAAATGTGAACGACAACGGAAAAAAAGTTCTAAAAGTACAGGGTTCTGCGCCAAACTCGCTTAGTTTTGGTTGTTGTTGGATGACATTATCTTTTCCTGATATCTACAACTGACAAGGGAACCGCAATAAGTCATAGTGACCATTCCAAATGAAATGTACTTTTCTAGAACCATTTTTGGACGAAAAGTCCAAATATGCCCATCGCAGCTGCCTAGACCCACTCTGAAAAAAGTTATGAGCGTTTTTTAAAGCTTTGCGGCAAGGTAAGGGTACCCTCCATGAATTTTTTAGGGTTTTTTATAAAAATTTCCGGCTCTTGCTAAAAACATGCATGTAGTAGGAGTAATCTGGGGTGCTGAACACCAATCTGGGCTTTGCTTGTCGAAATTTCAAGGTTTACTGTAGGTTACGGTAGGTAGCATGCCATTTAGGAGACAAAACCTACCTGAGTATTTCGACAATCGACAAATGAACATCAAATTCGTATTCAGCACCCCAAATAACCCCCACATAGAAACTTTGAGACAAATCTGAGACTTTGACCAAACTACCGTATACCCCCCGTAATCTACCGTAAGCTGCCAAAAATCGATAAACCGACATCAGATTCGTGTTCTGCACTCTAAATAAACCCCAGATAAATGACTTGAGCATAATCTATAGTAGCACTCCGGAAATCATCAAAAGTCGCGATTTGCCATCAAATTCTCCCCCGATGGGAATCTGTGAACGAATATAGTCGAAAACTTCGGAAAATCGATAAATGAACCTCAGATTCGTGATCAGCACCCCAAGTAACCTTTCAGAGCGATTTTTTAGTCAAATCTGGAATAGCCCTCTAATTGGTATAAATAAACGCCCAACCGAAGATCCGTACAAGTTCAAAATCTGTTAGTCTGCGCAAAGTTTGGAAAATGTTCCTTCAACCTAACTTTGCTTAGTGGGGTAGTTTTGGGCGCTCAACGCGAATATGAGGTCCGTTTCCGGATTTTCGTAAAAATAATGCGCTTTTTCGAGGGTTTAATAAGTACCAAAGTCAGAGAAAAATGCCTATAACTTTTTTCAGAGTGGGTCTAGGCGGCTGCGATGGGCAAATTCGGACTTTTTGTCCGAAAATGGTTCTAGAAAAGTACATTTCATTTGGAATTGTCACTATAACGTATTGTGGTTTCCATGAGAGATGTCACTGTTGAAAATCATTCACATTTTTCATTCGGTGAAAATCTGTGCTCTAAGCCCTTCTCGCGGTTGTTAATGCTCTTCTGTGAGCATGACCATTAACCAAAATTATTAGGGTGAGTCATAAGTTCTTGGAATTCTTCAAAAATTCATATTAATTCGCGCGCGAATAGATCAAATGCCACTCGTGCGCGGATGTTTGCTAGGTAGATCAAACCTCGTTAATCAATACCTGCCAGCCCTCGAAACGCCATTCGTGGCTCAGTGAAATGTCGGAAAAAGAGCACGCTCGCGTACTGATTCTTCACTACTTCGAAAGAGGTTTCACAGCTGCTCAAACTGTTAAGGAAATAAGGGCCAACGAAGGAAGGTATCGAATTGCTGCCAGTACTGTGTAGAACTGGTATCAAAAGTTTCGCTCCGGCAGCTGCTCTCTGAAGGACAAGCCGAGATGTGGAAGGCCACGAATTCACGACCTCACGTTGGCGGCGAATGAGCTGGAGAAAAACCCGCACCTTCACAGCAGAGGTCTCGCCCAGCTTACAGGGAGTTCGCAGTCGACCGCAGTTCGCCAGCTACACAATATGGGACTGAGACCGGAAAAGCCGTCCGTGATTCCTCACACTTTATCCGACACCGACAGGAATCGCAGGATGGCCATTTGTCAAGAGCTACTGAAACGGCACCACAAAGGAAGTTTTTTGGTCGCATCATTACATGTGATGAGAAGTGGTGCTACTATAACAATCCTGACCTGTCTGTGCAATGGGTTAAGCCCTTTGAGTCGCTAGATCCTATGCAACGTCGGGATATCCAAGGAAAAAGAGTCTACTGACCGTTTTTTGGTCCACTGATGGAGTTGTGTTCTGGAAATTACTTCCACCAGGAAACACGATAGATGCTTACTACGCTTGCCAAGAACTAGAGGAAATGGTGACCAAAGCGGAGAAAAATGGACGAAAACGTAACCAGATCCTACTGCTCTAGGACAACTGCCGCCCACACATAACGAAAAAAACTCAAGAAAAATTGAAGGAGCTGCAGTTGGAAACTCTCCCTCATCCAGCCTACAGTCCAGATATTGCTCCATCGGACTACCATTTATTCAGAAGCCTCGAACACTGGTTGAAGGGAAAGCAGCTTAAGACCGAAGAGCACTTGAGGACCGAGTTGGACGCTTTTTTTGCATCGAAGCAGCCCTCATTCTACGACTACGATATTCGAAGTCTCGCTCGTCGTTGGCAGAAAGTTGTTCGTTGTAATGGCTCTTACTTTGAATAAATTTGTTTCCTTGTGTTTAAGAAAAAATAAAAATGAAAAATTCCAAGAACTTATGACTCACCCTAATACTTAAAGTTATACTGTCTGTGATGAAAACTTTATACAATACTAACTTGATTATCTGACTTTGTCTGGGAAATTGAAGAGCCTAACTTTTTTTTTCAGAAAATTGGAGAGCTACGGGAGTCGCTCTTGAATGGAAAATCTGAAAAAATTGTGGTGGACAGCGATGACAGCAGACGAATCCGATCCGTCTTTGCGGAGAGCTGACGCAAAAAGGATTATGGATTATCGTGTTCAACTGTGCTTGTGATGGAAAATTTCTGGTAAGTCATAAATTCAGTCAATCTCTAGAATCTAGCTTACGAAATCGTTAGCGAATCTGTGTGACGTAGTGGAATAAGGCAGTAAAACTGTCTCCATAGCAAGAAATATGTGAATCTATGTGTTAATAGAATTTGATTTTCTTAATTTTTTTTTCTCGGATAGATATCACGTTACAATGATTGTGCCAAACTTCCTTAAAATCGCTTTGTTTTTGAGAAAAAAAAAGAAAAAAATTTTTTGCAATCATTTTTTTCAAGAATGTCTCGCGCGGCGAAGTGTGGTGAAACTTTGAGCAGTATTTGTACTAGTAATGGAAAAGCAATCTGTTGTCTTTCTTCATAAATTAGCTGCAGGTGGGAGAATCTCAAGGCTTGTGTTGGTTGAATTTTCGAAATCCCTCATTTAAGAGTCCAGGGTTTTCGCAACAAATCTCCGACTTTTCAGGTACATATTCCTCAAGCGTGTTTAATGAAGGATTTGGAAAATTCAGCCAACACAAACCTTTTTCAGGCGATTATCGGCCCCGAGCCGCCTGACAGTTCGGCTCGTGTTCCCAATCTGCGAGTCGGCTTCTGTTGCTGTCCGGGCCACTGTTGTTGCTTTACGGGCCGCTGCTGTTGCTCTACGGGCTTCTCCGGTTCGCCCGAACTGCAACAGCAGTGACCCGGAGATTGGGAGAACGAGCCGAATTGTCAGGCGGCTGCGATTCCTATTCGATGCGCCTCGGGGCCGAGAATCGCCTGAGATGAGATTCTCTCACCTGCACCTAATTTATGAGGAAAACGCACTGATTGCTCTTCTATTACTTGTAGAAAAACTGCTCAAAGATTTGCCGCACTTCGCCGCACGCGACATTTTTGAAAAACGGTTGCAAGGAATATTTTTTTCAAAAACATAGCGATTTCAGGGAACTTCAGCCTACAAGTCACATAGTTATGTAGGTAGCAATTTGGTCTGTGGATATAATAGCATTTTCAGAATTTAAAAAAGTTTTCATTCAAAAAAGGTAAATGCATCGAACGCTTTTTTGCCAAGTATGCCCAGATGCTTCCCGTTTTTACAAAACTTAGCGCGGGTATTGTACTACTACATATTCTCTGTTTCTGAGTGAAATTTATTTCCGTTCATCGCGTGCGTCTGAGTGCATACGCTGCGTCTCCTTCTCACACTTTCTCGCTGTCTCTACCCTCGCTCCGCACAAGCGCGCGAGGGAGCAGAGTAAATTTGGCTCGGAACCAGAGGATAATATGTGATGAAAATTCGTATAAAAATTTGAATAAGGAAAATAAAAATCGAATGTAAAAAAAAAACAAAAACCGAAGAAAATAATCCTCCTCAAATGGCAATTGTTTTGGTTTGAGATGCATTTTCGTTTTTTATGCTCAACCTTTATTCTTATTTTATCTAATTAGATTTCCTTATACTTATCGGACAACCACTGCTCCTGTGTTAACTTTATTTGTTTGTTTTAGTTTCCGATAATTAACATAAACATAAGAACCAAAAAATATCAAACGAAAAAAAAAGAATATTTAATAACCGATACCCAGAGGTGGAGTAGAAATAAATTTCAAAAAATTGAAAAAAAATGTAAAATAAAAGTTAACTGAAATGAATAAATTTGGATATACTAGGGTAAACATAGTAACACATTCCAGCATCTCATAATGTCCCACTTCTCTCCAGCTCGATTGATTGCGTCATACCTATACGCTTTGTTTGAGAGTAAGGCACGTGTATGCAGATGAAAAAAAGAGCACTTCATGGTGACTCCTCAAGTTTGAAAAACGTCCACTTTCTCTGAGAGTTTCGGCCGGGAAATAACCGCGAAATAAACGCGAAATGCCTGCTTGCCGCGTAGTAGCCGCTAAATAGCCGCCAAATAATGCTCGCCGCGAAATAGCCGAGAAATAGCCGCTAAAGAATGCTCGCCGCAAAATAGCCGTCAAATAATGCTCGCCGCGAAATAACCGAGAAATAGCCGAGAAATAATGCTCTCCCGGTAGATGTACGGAGCATCCCAGAGGCATGATTCAGATGTCAGCACCTCCGTTGGTTTAATTACCCAAGTTTGAGATACTAGGACCTCGTTCAGCCTCTGGAGGCCCCGCCCAAGCGCTGGCGGCCCCAGATGGTGGCTCGGCGAGCCGGCGACGGTTGCGTCTCGGTTAATTTTGTTTACTTCTGAGTATTTCTCGGTTATATCTCGGCTATTTCTCGGCTACTTCTTGTCCGCCCCTTTAAAAGCCGAGAAATAGCCGGCGAATAGCCCACCAGGAGCCGCTACGAAGCCTGGTGGGCTGTTTCCCGGCTATTTCACGGCCAACACTCTCGGAGTTGAAGCGAGTTATCATCGAATGTCGAAAAAAGCGACATTTCCGCTATTTCGCTTTTTTACCAAAATCTAGTGCAGGCATTGTATAGAAGATAATATTATCATTTTTAATTCTATAAAAAAATTACTGCATTTAACAATCGTCTGCTGCGCCCATTTGCTTTGCGATCGGGAGTCGCACTAGCCTGAAAGCTCTCTGGAGGTAGGCCACAGTCCTGGGCAGCTTGCCACAGCGCTGAGGGGGCATATCGGCCTGCTGTTGCACGGATACAATAGGCGGGTACCATCCTGTCGCCCAGCCCTTCCTACCCAAATCCGCTCATGACACGCAATGAGGGCTCCTTTGTAGATTTCAGGCGCGTTCCTACAGGATGTCGCTAACCGCCCAAACGGAACTCAGTGAGATGTGAACAAAAGGACAACAGGCATACATTTTGGGAAGACAAAGAGCTCTTCCAGGGTAAAAGGAAGATCCTCTTGGCGAACATACTTGATTTCTGTTGGGTAATGGGAGTCTTTTTACCCCTGATATCGACAACAAAGATGGCCCAAAAAATGGTGTGGTGTTCCCCACTACCTTGCTCGGGTCTTGCCTGCAGGGTATTCTAATGCGCGATTAATCTATTTAGTTTTCTATAAAAGAAGGTATGTAGAATAAGAAAAATCTCGTAAGTAGGCCTAGAAGGAGTCGGAATAGGAAGCCCAGGACTAAAGGTTTGCACTAACAGCCGGTGCAAATGCAGGTGGGTCTGCAAGGGAGATGAACTTCTGATGGTGTTAAATGACGAGAGTAGGCGTGGAGTGAGAATCACGCCATCTCCTGAACGCTAATTCACATTAACGTGTTCGTCGAGGGGTCATGGAGCGGCGTTTTATAGCGCCATAGGCGCCACGAGCGCACAGTTTCTACCGAGGTCATCCGCACCTCTGCTGGTCATCGTCATGAAGACGAGATGTGAGACTCTTCTTATTGCTCAACTACGCGTGAAGGAATCGCGGCGCCCACGCGCGTTGTCGACTAGCACGTGGTGGGGTGACGGGAATCAGAGAGTGATCGTTGGTAGATGTCTCTCCGTTAATCTATTCCCAAACACTTTAGGCTCATATTTAGATCTCTTCCTGGGAGGGGCTTACCCACCCACTTTCTTGCCGCTGACTTATCACAAGGGCTGCCAAGGGTGACATGATAGGCCGACGGCGAGAAAATGGGCGGATAGTCCCCTCCCAGCAAGAGATCTAAATCAGTACCACACTTTGACTATTTATAGTCATTTGTATGTTATTCTATTTGAACTTGCCCACGAGGTTGACACATGACGTTCATTGGCTGTCGCGTTTTGATGTATCCGATATTCTCAGAGTCTGAGAGGATCAATGCCAAATTTGCTAACAAGGGAACGTTAAACAATTGTTTAGAGCTTGAAATGCATCTGCGAAGACGGAATACACTGACTGTTAGTATCTTTTGGGTGCATAGCTTCGTTGGGTGGAGCCATGTACTCCACCAACCTTCTACCCCTGGGCAGGTGAAGTGGGGAACCTTCATCATTGGGAAAACCGGTGGCAACCGGTGAAACGCCCCGAAAAAGAATGAAAGTGACACAACACTCATGCAAGTCATTTTCAAGATTGGGTGGGTTTCACTGCCGGTTTTTCGGCCATAACTTTTTTTGCGCTTAGAGACAGACCTTTGCTGAAGGTTGTTTTCGAAATCCCCATGAAATTCTGCATCGAATAGCTTCTTCAGTTTCAAAAAACACATTCCGCTTCTACCAGCCGATTTCAGTTTATAAAGTGCATTTTTTCTGCCTGAAGTTATCGGTTTTTCGTCCATAACTTTTTTATGCTTTGAGATAGATCTTTGGTGAAGGTTGTTTATGAAGTCTTGATGGAATTCTGCGTCGACTGGTGTTTCCAGTTTGTAAAATATTTTCTTGATCCCTCAGTCTAGTTTACTTTACGAAACACCAGTTTTTCGCCTATAACTCTTCAACCGTTGAATATAGGGTTCAGGTGAAGGCTGTTTTTGAAATCTACGTAAAACGAAAGACATATCGGGTTCCTAACTTTGCTAGCTCCATAAGCCAGCCAGGTCGGTGGAGCCGAGCCCCATAGTTTTCTCCATAGGGTGCTCTCGCCTCTATGGTGTAAGTAGGAGACGCAGAGTTCTCCTGGAGCCCACAACGGGGCTCGGCTCCACCGACCTGGCTGGCTTGTGGGGCGAGCGAAATTAGGAAACCGATATGTCGTTCGACGCAGAATTTTACGTAGATTTCAAAAACTACCTTCACCGGAACCCTATCTCTAACGGTTGAAGAGTTATAGGCGAAAAACCTGTGTTTCGCAAAATTAATTAGGCTGAAGGATTGAGAAAATATTTTTCCAAAGTGGAAGCACTAGCCGACGCAGAATCCCATCGAGATTTCGAAATAACCTCCACGAAAGGTCTATCTCAAAGCACAAAAAAGTCGTGGACGAAAAATCGATAATTTCAGGCGAAAAATGCACTTTATAAATTGAAATCGGCTGAGAGGCTGGAAACGTATTTTTCGAAGAATGAAAACATTATTCGACGCAAAATTTCATGTAGACTTTGGAAACAGCTCCGTTCAAAAATTCGTCTTAAAGGGCAAAAATTTTATGAGCGAAGAACGGGTAGTTTTTCAAAAATCGATTGGAAAATTTTCCGAAAATTTTCGACTCCAAGACAGCTCAAAGGAAATTTTTCATAACTTAGGCAGATCATTTCATTAAGAATAGTGAAATTCAAAAGGAGGTCATCCAACGAAAAAAATGTTTCGAAATTAATGATGGAAAATAAAAATATAATAAAAGCTTCGCGAAAAGGTGAGGGCGCCCATTTTTGGGGCGTTTTGTAAAAAAATTCAGATTCGGCTCAAAGTTGTATGTAGAAGTTAATCAGGGTGCGGGTCTGGGGTCCGTTTTTTGAAATGCTGAGATACACTGTAGGTAGCACGCCATTCAGAAGGCTGAACTTACCTTGAAGACAGTGTTCACAATGAAAAAGTTGCCCTTTTTTTTGGCAAAAAAATAGTAAGCTTTGGTTCTCTCTAAGGAGACTAAGAAAGGAAGGACGACAAAAAGCGTTCAAGAAGGGGATAAAAATCTCTTGGAAAGCCAACCCATTGGATCACCACACCCAAGTCAGTTGTCCTGCGTTCGTTTCGTCAGAGGAACAGGCACCGAATTTCCGAATATTTTTTTGGTCGCGGAAGGTTCTAAAATCCGAGTATGTCCATTGACTCATTCTGTTGGAGAGAGTTTTTTGGTACAAGAAGCAGAAAACAAGCATCAGAACTCCGAAGCGGAGCGAACCATTTCCGACGCCAGATTCGACGCTCCGGCTGCAGTCTCCCGAAGCACACCAAATTGGCGTAGTAGATTTTTTTCAGAATTTTTCACACAGTTTTCCTCCGGTTTTTTCAGTGCTGTGAGAGGACTTTTCCCTATTTACCTCTACTTAGTAGACTTACCTACTCAGAAACATCGATAACTAGAATACGGTTTTTTATAATGAACACTGCCCTTAATTATTGAAAAATCGACAAAAGGACATCAAATTATTTTTCAGGACTCCCGACAACCCCCGCATAGAAATTTTGAGTCTACTCAGAGACTTTGGCCAAACTACCGCATTCCCACCGCAATCTGCCGTAAGCTGTCAAAATCAGTGGACGGACCTCAGATTTGTGTTAAGCATTCCAGGTGACCCTCTCCAACCATAGGTTCGTTGGGGTGGAGACAGCGGTCCGAGCCGTGAAGGTTGTTTAGGATACCTCAGTGTGGAATGGTGAAGGTTCCCTATAGACTTGCAACTTCAAAATTTGACGGTTTCTCAATCCTCTTTTTCTTGCATTCAGAATATTTTTCTTTTTAATCATTAATTTTTGCATTTTTTTTCGTTAGATGACCTCCTTTTGAAATTCACTATTCTCAATGAAGCGATCTGCCTACGTCATGAAAAATTTCCTTTGAGCTGTCTTGAAGTCAAAAATTTTTTCGGAAAAATTTTCCAAGCGATTTTTGAAAAACTGCACGTTCTTCGCTCAAAAAATTTTTGCCCTTTAAGACAAATCTTTAAACGGAGCTGTTTCCAGAGTCTCCATGGAATTTAGCGTCAAATAATGTTTTCATGTTGAGGAAAATACGTTTCTAATCTCTCAGCCGATTTCAATTTATGAAATAAGGTTTCTTTCACCAAAACCAATAAGTTTTTCGTCCATAACTTTTTTATCCTGGAAGATAGCCCGTTGGTGAAGGTTGTTTTCGGAATCCTTAAAAAAATTCGGCATCGAATAGCGTTTTCATTTTTAAAAATACGTTCCCCTTCTATCAGCCCATTTCAGTTTATAAAGTGATTTTTTTCGCCTGAAATTATCGGTTTTTCACAAGGTAGCTGAGTTGAACGCAAAACTCAGATGTCAGGCAGGACTCGAACCTGCATTGCACGCTTTCCGGGCGAGAGTGTTTCGCCCGGAAACACTCTCCCCCGGAAAGCGTGCAATGCAGGTTCGAGTCCTGCCTGACATCTGAGTTTTGCGTTCAACTCAGCTACCTTGTGATAACTTGTGATTATATACCATGCCATAATAAGGCATCAAATATTCAAAAACATCAAAATTCTATCGGTTCTTCGTCCATAACTTTTTTGTGCTTGGAGACAGACTTTCGGTGAAGGTTGTTTTAGGAATCTCAATGGAATTTTGCGTCGAATAGTGTTTCGAGTTTTTGAAAATATTTGCTCGATTCTTCAGCCTAATTCTTTTAACGAAACACCGGTTTTTCGCCTATAACTCTTTAACCGTTGAAGATAGGGTTTTGGTGAAGGAAGTTTTTGAAATCTACATGAAATTCTGCGTCGAACGGTATATCGCGTTCCTAACTTTGCTTGCTCCACAAGCCAGCCAGGTCGGTGGAGCCGAGCCCCGTTGTAGGCTCCAGGAGAACTCTGCGTCTCCTACTTAAACCATAGAGGCGGGAGCACCCTATGGAGATAGGTTGCGGTACCATTGACAACCGGGCATGCCGCGCCCACTTTCCCTCGCGCTTGCTGCGCTCTCCACTACACCTCTTGCGCCGGATACACAAAGAGAAAGACGCTACTCTCTCTAGGATAATTGGGGTTTTGATGTATATTCTGGTAAATAGCCACGAACGCTTCGTCTATGTGGATGCTGACGCTGTTCTACCAAACACTCAATTTTTATAGCACTGAGCAATTTCTTCAACAAAATTACTGAATTCTTTGCTAACGCTACTGATTACACTTGCGATAAAGAAAAAGCAAAGAAAGTTTTATCAGGAAGGGGATCTCCGAGCAAATGTGATTCGGTGCTTGCAGAAATGTTCCAACAAAATATAAAGGGGAATAGGGAGTGGAGTGGATGAGTCCACAAAAAGTATCAATATTTCTCGAGAACCGATTCCCGTGGCTGAAACCTTTACTCGCAAAATAAGACCGTTTTGTTAGTCTTCATATAAGAACTTTGTGGTTTTAAAAATGGCTTTTCTTTCTTCGGTTCCATTCTAGTACCAAAAAAAAGGCACTCAATACTTACTATTGAAAAAAAAAGACATGATGTTATTAAAATCACACAAACGGTTTCATTTTGCTGTTCAGAAACGTAAACCAGTGGAAAAGCAGTAGCAAGAAGCAATTACTAACGCATAAACATTTTCAACCAAGTAGAAGTCCTTCGAAAGGCCTAGGACCTTTACATGTGGACTAACACAACGACTCGTTTCGGGGACTTGAAAATTGTATCCACGGAAATCGTCCTCAAAAAATATGTTCAATTAATTGTAGACTCCCCCCACTCCACTCACCTGATGTTCCTTTTTGTTGAAGCGTTTCGGCCACCGTCAAAATGATTTTGCTCGGAGAAACCCATTCAGCTAGAAGTGTGACTTTGAGAATGTTTTCACCATTTTCGCAGCTGAAGTTTTTTTGAAAGACGTCCGCTTTGCATCTACGACTGTTATAAAACGACTTTCTGGATTCATTTGGTAATAAGTAAGTGAACAACTTGCAAACCGATTCTTCTGTACCACCCCATGGAAAAAGCACAGCCTACAACGCCTTTCAGCGGATAAATTTAAGAATCGAACACTCTAGTGATTCATTCCTGGGTGCCAACCTTTTTGAGGGGGGCCGCTCGAAATTCATTCACATCAGATATCTGATCGCGTTATCAGACATTGCCATCCTTGAGACTCTATTTTGAGCCTCAGACATCTGAAAGCTGCATCTGTCACTCCTGTTTGGAATGCTGAGTGCCCCCCCCCCCCTCCCAAACTAGGATTGCTCCCATCCCTATACTGTACGGCCAAAGTAAATGATCCTTCTCCGCGGAGACGCAGAGATAGCCAGTCTGCACTTTGGCTGGCCGAGAGAGTGCCAGGCTGGCTGGCAGCGCTTTTCTTTTCGTCCTCTGCGCTCATCATACTGACTCGGACACCCCGCGCGCCGGGTTGTCAATGCTCCGAAGACCATGGAGATAACTATGGAGCTCGGCTCCACCGACGTGGCTGGCTTATGGGGCAAGGAAAGTTAGGAACCCGATATATCATTCGACGCAGAATTTTACATAGATTTCAAAAACAGCCTTCACCATAACCCTATCTCCAACGGTTGCGGTTGAAGAGTTATAGGCGGAAAAATGGTGTTTCGTAAAATGAGTTAGGCTGAAGAATCGAGAGAATATTTTTACAAACTGGAAACACCATTTGACGCAGAATTCCTATGAGATTTCGAAAACAACCCTCACCAAAGTTCTATCTCTAAGTACAAAAAGTTATGGAAGAAAAACCGATAATTTCAGGCGAAAAAATGCACTTTATAAACTGAAGTCGGCTGGTAGAAGGGAAACGTGTTTTTTGAAACTGAAAACGCCCTGCTATGCAGAATTTCATGGGGATTCCGAAAACCACCTTCACCGAAGGACTACCTTTTGGAGTGAAGAAGTTAGTGCCGAAAAACCGGCAGTGACACCCACCCAATCTTTAAAATGACTTGCATGGGTGTTGGGTCACTTTCATTCTTTTTTGGGTCGTTTCACCGGTCGTCTTCCCAATGGTGAGGGTCCCCCCCTGCACCTGCCCAGAGGTGAAGGTTGGTGGAGTACATGGCTCCACCCAACGAAGCTACGCTTCCCACCTTAGCGAAGCAATTTGAGCCACATTTATCCTAACTTTCCGCAAATCGTCGAAAGACGCGTTCTACACTCAACCTACTCCCCCCCCCCCCCGATTAGCAGCTTCAAACTATGTGAGTGGAAAACTTCTGGAAACTGACAAAAAAAATCAAGTCAGATCTGGAACATTTCTCTCAACCCCTCAACCTTTGTTCAAAGTTCGAAGAATGTGCTTTCACCCAAAAATTGTCCAGAGGGCTATTCTGAACGCTGAACACGAATATGAGGCACATTCCCAGATTTTCGAAAAGATCACTGCCCATTTCGGAGGGTACAGTAGGTACAGAAAATGACTACACAAGGTGCTGAGTTGATCGCAAAACGCTTGGCTCCGGGCGAGATTGAACCAGCATATTCCCTTTCCGGGGGAGCGCCTTATCGCACTGCACCACCGTAGCCCCAGCGCCGCTCTCACTCAACTGCTCGGTAAATCTTCACCGGAGCAATCATCCTTTCACCCGCATAACGGGATGAAACAGGTATACCGTCAGAGACTATCTAACAGTCGTAGACCTGTCAAGATGATGCCCTAGTTAAGTCTTACACGATTTTTGGTTGTTTTTTGCCGTAACTGCAGTTCAACGTCGCAGTGCACGTTATGGTATGTTTACACAAGGTGCTGAGTTGATCGCAAAACGCTTGGCTCCAGGCGAGATTGAACCAGCATATTCCCTTTCCGGGGGAGCGCCTTATCGCACTGCACCACCGGAGCCCCAGCGCCGCTCTCACTCAAGTCTACGAGTCTACGACTCAGGTCTACGACTGTTAGGTAGTCTCTGACGGTATACCTGTTTCATCCCGTTATGCGGGTGAAAGGATGATTGCTTCGGTGAAGATTTACCGAGCAGTTGAGTGAGAGCGGCGCTGGGGCTCCGGTGGTGCAGTGCGATAAGGCGCTCCCCCGGAAAGGGAATATGCTGGTTCAATCTCGCCCGGAGCCAAGCGTTTTGCGATCAACTCAGCACCTTGTGTAAACATGCCATAACGTGCACTGCGACGTTGAACTGCAGTTACGGCAAAAAACAACCAAAAATCGTGACAGAAAATGACTGCCTTGAGCTTATAACTGTTTCGAACCATCAGTTCCTCTAAAGTTTTTAACTGAGTTACGAGCAGCTTAAAAGGCTAAAATCTTGCCACGGCAGGCTCTGGGTGCTTAGAGAAACTTGCACATCAGTTTTCGTTATTTGACCGCAGCGCCACTCAGCATGCAGATTCGTAAACGTTGGGAGCGTGTTGAATGTGTGCCCGAACAACTAACAATAAGTGAAGGGTTTTCATAACATTTTGCACTGTGTAACGCTTATCAAGGGCTAGCATTTAAGCCTTTGCTGCTATAAATACTTACAAACAATAGTATAATCCATCCGATTCTCGCACTAGGAGAACAAACAGCTTGACTGACGTACACAATAATTCAAGAAATGGAATCGTCGCCTTATTGATCGAGCCCTTTCGGTTTCAGCTTTCATTTTCTGGGTCCGTCAGGCTCCGTCCATAGCAGACGTCCTAGCGTCAAGTGACCGTAAAATGACGCTGGCGGATTGCATCTTCAGCATTTGTTATTGATCTGACTCCCCAGCGACCACTGCAGCCGGCCAATCGCTGACGGTGGAGGCATAGTGACCTTAACGGCTGTCACTAGTACCTATTATCGATACCATCGTTAACCACGTGCCGTCCTCATACACGTTCAATGTGCCAGCCGTCGAGCGTCATGCGCCAGCGTTTGAGCGCTGGCGCATGACGCTCCGACGCCTTGACGCTTTGCCGCTGGTCGTCTGCAATGGATGGAGCCTCACTCGTCCTTACTCAAATGCCTTGTTCGACTACAGAAGTTAGGTTACAGAAAATATATTGAGTTTCTGCCTTCAGAATTCTGGTTTAAACCGCTTTGGAATATTTTATTCTAACTAATAAATTAGTGGAAAGCGGCAATCTATAAAGGATTTGAGTTGTAAGGGCAAGCTGTTGATGACTGAAAGAGAAAAGTCGAAGTTAGGTCGAGTTGATCCTGAAGACGTGCTTCGGTTGTGAACTATTATGGTGAGCCCAAAGGTTGGTCTCTCTGTAAAATTTGGTAAAATCTCCAATAAATAGATTGTGACTATGAACTAAATTCTTCAAATTTTGTGAAATTGGTTACTTCATTTGAACGCGATTTTCAAACTTTTCAGCTAATTCGTTAAGTGTTAATTCTTGCAAAAAACCGCGTTAGCCCTTTGATTTCTTAATCGCAAGGTTGCGCATGCGCGAGGTAAAGCCAAATATGAGGTGCGTTTCGCGTGCACTATATTTTCACAAAATGTCAAATATTCATTGAAAGCCAAATCCAATAAAATGGATTTCACCGCATTCTACTAAAATACCGAAACCTTAAAGGCAGTGTCCACGATAAAAACCATGTCTGATTTTTTGGTGGAGGTCGGCAGCTGCGGGACCTAGCGCAACCCTAACGTTGAAAAAACTAAGAAAAATGAGCTCGAAACGGTCCCCTACGGCCCCAAAGTTGGGCACCCGTCAGCTCGTCACAACCCAGATGCACTTTCCGCGCCCACCGACGTGAAAAAATGAATGCTCGAGGTTGTGAGATGAGCGACGATTTCCGAACAATAGCCCCGCTCTTTCCTTTATTCCCAACTTCTCTTTCTACTCAGAAAAGCTAGCATGCATTAGCTGCAAAATACGGAAGTTGCGAGCCTCGGACAACTCGTCCACCATGCTTCCCTAGCTCAATCTTTGAGAGACCTTAACTCCGTTCCTAGAAGGTCTTGTACGATTCCAAAAAAAAAACATTGGAATTAGCATGGGACCGTCTTCAAGATAGGCGGTAAAGCAGAAAAACGATTCTCATCGTGAACACTGCCTTTAATAGCAGGGTTGCGCATGCGCGAGGTAAAGCCAAATATGGTGTGCGTTTCGCGTGCACTATATTTTCACAAAATTTCAAATATTCATTGAAAGCCAAATCCAACAAAATGGATTTCACCGCATTCTACCGAAATGCCGAATCCTTATCCTTCTGGAGTTTCGCAAACTCTCCAGGGTCTTTTCTTTCGCGATACATGTGTGGAATTGACAAGTCGGCGGATAAATGAGTTCCGAAATGACACAATAGTGCAAGATCAGCCGCGCTAGCGGTCGGATACTAAATGTGAACAGTCAAATTTCAGATAATTTTCAAGAAAAAACCGCGCTAGCCCGTTAATGCGTTAACACGTTAAATTTGCTTTTCGTTAAAAATTTCTAAAACATTTCTTGACCACAACGAGAATCAATCACCAGAGGTCCCAGAAAAATAACATTCACCTTCTAATGACGTCAGCAGGTCGGAAGGAAGCAGGGCTCCAGAAGCCGTAGGCACGGCATCATGGGAGATAGCTAGCGCTCCAGATGACGGCGTCAGGAAGTCGTGAATGGTGGGTTGGTCTCCATATGACGTAATCATGACGTCGTGGAAAAAGGGCGGGGCTTCAGATGACGCGGTCAGGACTTCGTGGAAAATGGGTAGGCCTTCAGATAATGTCATGGAAAGAAGGCAGGGCTTCAGATGACGACGTCAGGACGTCGTGGAAAGTGGATGAGCACTCAGATGGCGTCAGCAGGAAGTTGTGAAGGATAGGCGTCGCGTCCTAGAAAGTCATTAGAGCGTGCGTCGCGTCCTAGAAACTGATTAGCGCGTCTTGTGGTGCACTTCATACAGAGCGTGAGCCGCTTGTTAGAGAGTGTGTGGCCTTCAATCCCCGCTCCCAACCCTCCTTTGATAGCTTACTCAACCGTAGAGAGGTAGATCATGCCTCACATTTGCTTTTGGAACACGAATTCGAATTCTTCGATACTGGGAAGAAATAACTCAAATAGAGAGACAATGGAATGGGACACATTGAGGTCAGCGATATATTTAACAGCAACCGAAAATTGACTGCGCCGCAAGCCGACGCGACGTGCACGGCCAAAGTTTTTAAATCTGCCATTGAAGCAGATCAATCAGTGCCATAATTCCACTGCAATTTAACGTGATTTTAGGACTTTTTCGTTAAGCGTTAATCGTTAATTTTCGAATATAAACCGCGTTAACCCGTTAATGCGTTAACACGTTAACGTTATAACACACAGCCCTGGGTTGCGTTCCAAGAACGTTCCCATGGCAAAAACTTTCCATGGAAACGCAGAGACGGCGACGTGGAAGCAATTAGCAGTTACAATTCGTGACCATGGGAAACAAGTTTGTTTTAGGAAAGGCTGTTTGCCCTCCCACGGCATCGTGGAAACGTTCTTGGAACGCACCCCTGGTGTTCGCAACATTTTCCAAAACTTCAAGTATCATTCGTTTTATGATGCGTTTAACGCTCTAAGCAGTTCCCTTGTAAGTGTTCGAGGTTTTTCAATACTACTGGTACGTCTGTTGGGCTCCCGCGAGCTCCGCGAAATTGAAGAAGAGTCACTGCATATGTAAATACCATGGCAACAAAAAACAACAGTCAGCTTCTAGGAGAGTTTACTTAAACAATAATACCACGTGGACGTCGTCACGCTGTGCGGACGATTATTTGAATGGAGGCGTTTGCATTGATAGACGACTGAAGCTGATGACGACTGAGACTGCTTCCTATAAAAACAGAACAACGAGTAAATAATTAGTGTTGCCAGTGTCTACAGATTCACAGGTGTTTCACTGAGGCTTGCAAAGCTGCGAAAGTAGCTTCAGAAATCTTGATAAGAAGGATTAGAACTAGCTGAGAAACTATATGGGTGTACACTGAGAATTCAAACAAAGCATTGTTTTTGAAAAATCTTTTTCCTCTGCCAACGATGTCCTTGCTCGTATGCGACATCAGTACTTATCACCTTTTCTCTGCCAGCTTTTCGATTATCTTACAACAGAAATACTAACAAGGGAACCACAACAAGTCATAGTAACCATTCCAACTGGAATGTACTTTTCTAAAACCATTTTCGGACGAAAAGGCCGAATATGCCCATCGCAGCTGCCTAGACCGACTCTGAAAAAAGTTATAGTCGTTTTTTCTCCCATTTTCGTGCTTATTGTACCCTCCAAAAAGCGCATTTTTTCACGAGAATCCGGAAACGTACCTCATAATCGTGTTCGGCGCTCAAAACTACCACACTAAGCAAAGTTAGGGTAAGGGAGCATTTTCCAAACTTTGCACAGATTAACAGTGTTTTGGAAATGTACGGATTTTCGGTTGGGCGTTTATTTATTCCAGTTAGAGGGCTCTCGAAGCGTCTCAGAAAAATATTCCAGATTTGACTAAAAGTTCGCTCTGGGAGGTTATTTGGGGTGCTGATCACGAATCTGAGGTTCATTAGTCGATTTTCTGAAGTTTTCGTCTGTATTCGTTCACAGATTCCCATCGGGAGAAAATTTGATGGCAAATCGCGACTTTTGACGATTTCCGGTGTGCTACTATAGATTATGCTCAAATTATTTCTCTGGGGGTTATTTGGAGTGCTGAACACGAATCTGATGTCGGTTTATCGATTTTCGGCAGCTTACGGTAGATTACGGTGAGTTCACGGTAGTTTGATCAAAGTCTCAGATTTATTTCAAAGTTTCTACGTGGGGGTTATTTGGGGTGTTAAATACGAATTTGATGTCCATTTGTCGGTTATCGGAATATTGAGGTAGGCTTTGCCTCCTAAATTGCATGTTACTTACCGTAACCTACAGTAAACCTTAAAATTTGGGCAAGCAAATCCCAGATTCGTGTTCAGCACCCCAGTTTACCCCTACATACGTGTTTTTAGCAAAATCTGGAGAAAATTTAAAAACATCTTAAAAATTCCCTTACCTTGCCGCAAAGCTTTTAAAAGAGCTCATAACTTTTTTCAGACTGCTTCTAGGCAGCTGCGATAAGCATATTCGGACTTTTCGTCCGAAAATGGTTCTAGAAAAGGACATTTCATTTGGAATGGTCACTATGACTTATTGTGGTTCCCTTGTAAGGCATTTAATCGATCTTTGCCATTGATTTTAGCTTTGGTCCTAAAGTCCGTTTCAACAACACAGTCTTGTAAGCTGAAGAATACATGTTCGTTGCAAAGAGGGATATGATGGGAATACGGAGTCTGAAATGTGTCGTCTGCCTTAGATAACCGCACATAAGGCCACCCGGCTGGCCGATATCCAAGTCCGTTGTCCTGTATTCCGCGTGTTGACGTTTCCGTCTACTTCTTATGATATTTTCCACTCATCCTTCATCTAAGATTTTCAAGATAATAGTTTTTGCAAACTTGATCTGAATTCGTCCAATCAGACGCGTAGCATTATGGGATGCAGAAAAAATAATTTGAATTTATACTTAATCGACAATTAGACCATAGATCATCTATATCTTTCTTAGTAAATAACTAGAATCAACGTCTTGGATCAGCTGTTGCCAAGCGTTCGAATATATGGCGTAGGCTGAAATGTGCCGGTGATATCTATCAGCGAATAGACAAATTTTAGAGTATTCTGACCTGACGAGGGCAGTTTAGAGGAGTTCGATCATTGGCGAGATCAGCCCTCAAGGTTTTCTTCCCTACTGGTTCCAGAAGGCAGTTCCATAGATGTTTCGCCATCACTGCATTTCCATATTTGCTCAAGTGGAACAGATCTTCGGCGTAGAATCGTTTCGCGAACTGTCCATTAGACTGAAAGTTACTCAGACAGTACATAGGTGCGGGCGGATCGCTGGCTTTTGGAGGGCGGATCGACATCCGCCTGCCAGCAGCCAGCCATCCGACCTCGAAGCCACATATGGGTTATTAGCATGGTTTCCGTCACGGTCTCCGTGTGCGGGACCACCCTCACTCCTAGTCGTGGGGACCACCCCCCTCAGCTGCCAAAAATTATTCTCCGGCTTCTGACAAGGGAACCACAATTAGTCATAGTGACCATTCCAAATGAAATGTACTTTTCTTGAACCATTTTCGGACGAGAAGTCCGAATATGCCCATCGCAGCTGCCTAGACCCACTCTGAAAAAAGTTATAGGCATTTTTTCTCCGATTTTCGTTCTTATTGTACCCTCCAAAAAGAGCATTATTTTTACGAAAATACGGAAACTGACCTCATAATCGTGTTCAGCCTCCAAAACTACCCCACTAAGCAAAGTTAGGTTGAAGGAACATTTTCCAAACTTTGCGCAGACTAACAGCGTTTTGGACTTTCGGTTGGGCGTTTATCTATACCAATCAGAGGGCTCTCGAAGCGTTTTAAGAAAATATTCCAGATTTGACTAAAAATTCGCTCTGGAGGGTTATTTGGGGCGCTGATCACGAATCTGAGACTCATTTATCGATTTTCCGAAGTTTTCGACTGTATTCGTTCACATATTCCCATCGGGGGAGAATTTGATGGCAAATTGCGACTTTTGACGATTTCCGGAATGTGACGACAGATGTGGCTCAAATCGTTCTTCTGGGGGTTATTTAGAGTGCTGAACACGAATCTGATGTCGGTTTATCGATTTTTGGCAGCTTACGGTAGATTACGGTGGGTGTACGGTAGTTTGGTCAATGTCTCAGATTTGTCTCAAAGCTTCTATGTGAGGGTTATTTGGGGTGCTGTATACGAATTTGATGTCCATTTGTCGATTATCGGGAAACTGAGGTAGGTTTTATCTCCTAAATGGCATGTTACCTACCGTAACCTACAGTAAACCTCAAAATTTGGGCAAGCAAACCCCAGATTCGTGTTCAGCATCCCAGATTACTCCTACATACATGTTTTTACCGAAATCAGGAGAAAAATCTAAAAACACCCTAAAAAATCCATGGGGGGTACCCTTACCTTGCCTCGAAGCTTGAAAAAACGCTCATAACTTTTTTCAGAGTGGGTCTAGGCAGCTGCGATGGGCAAATTCGGACTTTTCGTCCAAAAATGGTTCTAGAAAAGTACATTTAATTTGGAATGGTCACTATGACTTATTGTGGTTCCCTTGTGAGTGACCCTCCGAAGTTGACTTGAAGTCACCTTCTGGGATCAGGCTCCAAATGCCGAGTGAGCATTTAGCGAGAAGAACCGCTTTATACCCTTCGGTTTGGTTACTTACTGATACCAGAAAAGAAATCATCAGTGACTGACAAGTTTCACCATATAAAATTTGAGCAGGCGGGTCGCTGGCTGTCAAAGCAGTGGCGGGCGGATCGCTGCACCTCATAGCTCAGCAAGCGGATCGCTGGCTATCAAAGCCCTTGCGTGCGAATCGCTGGCAGGTTGCGGCTTTAGGGCTTGCCGGCGATCCGCCCGCTAGCGTGATCAACTGTCCCAGGTGCCGCTATCCGCCCACCGAAACGCAGCGGTCCGCCCACGGAGACAACGAGAGGCAGCGATCCGGCCGGCGATGCCACGATGGGCAGCGATCCGCCCGCAACTTGCTGGCGTACCGCCCGCAGAGGCCTTGATTGCCAGCGGGCAGTCCGCACCTATTGTCTGAGCAGTCATCTCAAATTTCAGTCATATGAAGATGCGGTTGATTGGTTTGCTTACATATTTGGGTGGTCCAGTGTGATCGTCCATGAAGCCCTGCACGACGACTGTGAAGTTCTTGGAGTCAAACTTCTTCTCATTCTGTATGGCGTACTCCACCTGAGTTAACGGAAGTAGTCAGCAAGAGCACAGATTTTCTTGGGTCACATATATGACTGCAACCACTAAGGTTGGACTAGCTGTGAGTAGTGAAACGTCTATGCAATACCACAAGGTGATGAGCAAGGCCGGGATCGAAATAGAATTTTCAGGCCATCTAGCTGGGGTTGCTTTGCAAGGCAATGCCGCAGGGAGAGGCACAGGTGATTATAGGTGGGAAGAAAGTTGCATACAACGGGAACAACCGGCGGAATTTGAAAATTGATTGAGATTCTTACTGTTATACTAGAATTCCCAAAAAAGGCAATACATCTTACAAGGGAACCACAATAAGTCATAGTGACCATTCCGAATTAAATTAACTTTTCTAGAACCAATTTCGGGCGAAAAGTCCGAAAATGCCCATCGCAGCTGCCTAGACCCACTCTGAAAAAAGTTATGAGCATTTTTCAAAACTTCGCGGCAAGGTAAGGGTATCCCCATGGAATTTTTAGGGTGTTTCCAAATTTTTTTCCTGATTTTGCTCAAAAAAAATGTGTGTAGGGGTAATCTGGGGTGCTGAACACGAATCTGGGGTTCGCTTGTGGAAATTTCGAGGTTTACTGTAGGTTACGGTAGGTAACATGCCATTTAGAAGGCAAAACCTACCTCAATGTTCCGATAATCGACAAATGGACGTCGAATTCGTATTCAGCACCCCAAATAACCCCTACATAAAAACTTCGTGACAAACCTGAGACTTCGACCAAACTACCGTATACCCACCGTAATCTACCGTAAGCTGTCAAAAATCGATAAACTGACATCAGATTCGTATTCAGCACTCCAAATAACCCCCAGAAATATAATTTGAGCATATTCTATAGTAGCACTCCGGAAATCGTCAAAAGTCGCGATTTGCCATCAAATTCTCCCCCGATGGGAAACTGTGAACGAATACAGTTGAAAACTACGGAAAATCGATAAATGAACCTCAGATTCGTGATCAGCACCCCAAATAACCCCCCAGAGCGAATTTCTAGTCAAATTTGGAATATTTTTCTAAAACGCTTTGAGAGACCTCTAATTGGCGAAAATAAACGCCCAACCGAAAATCCGTACATTTCCAAAACGCTGTTAGTCTGCGCAAAGTTTGGAAAATGTTCCTTCACCCAAACTTTGCTTAGTGGGGTAGTTTTGGGCGCTGAACACGATTATCAGGTCGGTTTTCGGAATTGCGTAAAAATAATGCGCTTTTTGGAGGGTACAATAGGTACGAAAATCACAGAAAAAACGCTCATAACTTTTTTCAGAGTGGGTCTAGGCAGCTGCGATGGGCATATTCGGACTTTTCGTCCAAAAATGGTTCTAGGAAAGTACATTCCATTTGGAATGGTCACTATGACTTATTGTGGTTTCCTTGTAAGTGGTATAAATAGACGCCCAACCTAGAATCCGTTCAAGTCCAAAACGCTGTTAGTATGCGCAAAGTTTGGAAAATGTTCCTTCAACCTGACTTTGCTTAGTGGGGAAGTTTTGGGCGCTGAACGCGATTATGAGGTCCGTTTCCCGATTTTCATAAAAATAGTGCGCTTTTTGGAGGGTACAATGGGTACGAAAATCGGAGAAAAAAGGCCTATAACTTTTCTCAGGGTGGGTCTAGGCAGCTGCGATAGGCATATTCGGACTTTCCGTCCGAAAGTGGTTCTAGAAAACTACATTTGATTTGGAATGACCACTATAACTTATTGTGCAAGCAAGAAAATGGTGCGAAGCCCGACAATATCGATTGCCGTAAAGCACGATGCAGTGTACGCAATTCCCCTACCGCAGCGGTATTTTGCGGCAGAAACACGTGAGAGTTAGGCCCTAGTTATACACCAGCATTTCGTCGCCGCTGGCTTCCGCGGCATATCTGCTATTGGTCAATTTCGAAATCTGACCAATCGCAGACGTCCCGCGAAAACCAGCGGCACCGAATCGCTTATGTATAACTAGGGCCTTAAACTGAAACACTGCCGCTACGGTTTCCACACCCTACCCCGGCCTCAGGCGTCGTTCAGAGTTTGATCGCTGCGTGACGCGATGGAATGATAACCAGGATCGCGTCGCACAGCGATCCGTATTTGAAATATGCAATCGCAGCGATCAGCGATTGAAATGTGAAATAGGCCTTAGCGTCAGTTCATGCGTGTCGTCTCTGGAAATGTTCTTTTCCACTGGCAACAACGCTGTCAGTGAGAGCCTCGACTCACCTCTCTGTAACTCTTCCCCAACGTTTCTCGTAGTTCAGCATTCCTCTTCTCGGTCCAGCACACAGAATGTCGCCTGAAAATATTTTGCATCATATGTACTTCACATCTATTGATTAACACTAAGAAAGTGGGTTACTAATGAAAACTCACTCACTGCTCGATCCAGTACTCGGCCTCAAGCGCGAAATGGGGACTCCATAACGAAATAATTGACACGATGGTATTGGGGAGTTCCGCCATCAGAATCGAAATAGCACTTTCGACGCTTTCCTTATGCTGCTCGGCAGATCTCGGAGCTCTCTAGGTGAGCCAGAATGGACAAAATGCATCCATTGACAAAATCTAAAGGCCAGAGAGATGGGGTAAACGTACTGATGATCCCGCCTGGTGACACTCGACATTGCCAAAATCATTTGTACCAATGAACAGCACAATGAGCTTCCAACTACTGGCCAAGTTTGCCTAAACAGTTATTCATTCATTCCAGCTGTGCAAAAGCTTAGACCAGACACCTAATGATTGTGGCAATTGATGTGGACGTTAATGGTAGTAGCACAACAAAGACTAGCAACAGACACTGCCTATCAAAATGAGGAATTGGGGTTTGGTCATGTCTCTCGTTTGCCAGTATAACGCCTGCTGTAGAAACCACTGTTCAGGCTACGGCATGTCGAGTGGAAGGTGCATCAGACGGAGCCGAGGAAGGAAGACATCTAACAGGCAAGTTGAAGAAGACTTGACGGAGCATAGATTCTCAGTGGCAAGTGCAAGGCTATAGGCACAGTATCGTTCTGCGTGGAAGGCAATTGTTCGTGATGCTCATGGTGCCCAAAGCGACGTACTGGCTCCGAGGCCAGCCTCGGCAGGCCGCCAGCTAATAGGGCGGTAAGGTAGGTAAGGTACTCATGAACTGCAGATGCTCTTCGGGTTGCAGAAGTCTTTACATTGTTATGCAGCTCGGATAAAGTCAGTCAACTCTGTCGCGAATCCACCTTTGTATCCTTCCGCTCCATTCACTCTGAAAACCTTGTCATAGAGGTGGTCGAAGCGAAGAAGTCCGCTGAACTATCGTAACATCTTGGCACCTTGACAGGCCGAACAACAAAGAGACAGACCTCGGACTCTAGGCAGTCCCTCATTAGCCAGTCAAACACGCCGTTCGTAAAGCTTCTTTGGACAAAAGCACCAGCAACTTGAGCAGTGACCTAAAGTCACATCTTGCTACAGGTGTAGGCGTGAAGTCATTCGAAACTGCCGAAATTTGGACTTACAAGGGAACCACAATAAGTCATAGTGACCATTCCAAATGAAATGTACTTTTCTAGAACCATTTTCGGACGAAAAGTCCGAATATGCCCATCGCAGCTGCCTAGACCCACTCTGAAAAAAGTTATGAGCGTTTTTTCAAGCTTCGCGGCAAGGTAAGGGTACCTACCCCCCATGGAACTTTTAGGGTGTTTTTAAATTTTTCTCCTGATTTCAGTAAAAACATGTAGGTAGGGGTAATCTGGGATGCTGAACACGAATCGGGGGTTTGCTTGCCCGAATTCTGAGGTTTACTGTAGGTTACGGTAGGTAACATGCCATTTAGGAGACAAAACCTACCTCGATTTTCCGATAATCGACAAATGGACATCAAATTCGTATTCAGCACCCCAAATAACCCCCACATAGAAACCTTGAGACTAATCTGAGACTTTGACCAAACTACCGTACACCCGCCGTAATCTACCGTAAGCTGCCAAAAATCGATAAACCGACATCAGATTCGTGTTCAGCACTCTAAATAACCCCCAGAAGAACGATTTGAGCCACATCTGTCGTCACATTCCGGAAATCGTCAAAAGTCGCAATTTGCCATCAAATTCTCCCCCGATGGGAATATGTGAACGAATACAGTTGAAAACTTCGGAAAATCGATAAATGAGTCTCAGATTCGTGATCAGCGCCCCAAATAACTCTCCAGAGCGAATTTTTAGTCAAATCTGGAATATTTTTCTAAAACCTTCGAGAGCCCTCTAATTGGCGAAAATAAACGCCCAACCGAAAATCCGTGCAAGTCCAAAATGCTGTTAGTCTGCGCAAAGTTTGGAAAATGTTCCTCCAACCTAACTTTGCTTAGTGGGGGAGTTTTGGGCGCTGAACACGATTATGAGGTCAGTTTCCGGATTTTCGTAAAAATAATGCACTTTTTGGAGGGTACATTAAGTACGAAAATCGGAGAAAAAATGCCTATAACTTTTTTCAGAGTGGGTCTAGGCAGCTGCGATGGGCATATTCGGACTTCTCGTCCGAAAATGCTTCTAGAAAAGTACATTTCATTTGGAATGGTCACTATGACTAATTGTGGTTCCCTTGTTAGGAACACGCCGCTCATAATGAATGTGGCGGTGTCGGCTAGATCTTTCCTCGGGCACGCTGTCATATTCAATCTAAGGCGAGTTCCATGCAAGCCGATCTGATGGTGCCAGGTAAAGACGACCTTCTTGGAGTAGGGCTTTTTCCGTATACGGATACGGCATTCTCTGTGTGCAAAAGGGCACGCGTTAGCGGCCGCTTCAGGTAAACAGGGATACATTCCATGATTAAGACAGAAAAGGATGACCGTCTACTGATCTTCGGTACATCTTCTGGAGTGCCTGAAGCTCTGATCTACGAATTTCGACAGAGCCACTGAATCCATTGCACGTTTTTTGTTTTGATTGCGGTGATGCATGTGGAGTACATAGAGCTAACAGCAAGCGCGAGTGAAGACGACTTGGAGGGTTTGATGAGGTTGACGAGCAGCTGACTACCATTATTTCTCTACCTCAGGGAAATTATCACGTGTAGCTTAACCCATCACATGTTCCAAATTTGAGCTATTTTGACAGATTCTCCTCCTGACCGTAGAGAACTTGGTTACGATCATCGAATAAGTTCGCAGCTTCAGCATTTGCTTGCCTGAGAACCATGTGTCCAACTGTATCTGAGGCTGATGGTAGTCACTAATGAGTTCACGTGTGTAACAGTGATGAGGTCTAAAGTCATAGCTGTTCATGCAGCAGATGCAGCTGAGTTACCCTTCCCTTGGGGTGGGATAAATAGAAGTGTGAGTTGCCTCTGTACGAGTTGCCACTCACATTCTCTTGTCCCGAGACATTTTCTTTTTCTTACTCTGCATCATTTGAACATAGGTATCATACGATTTTACAATTGCAAAAGAGACAATCTCAGGAAATCGTGGTTGTCACATGGAGGCGACGTGCAGGTCGAGCGCCGGACTCAGACAGTCTGCGTCACTCTTGTCGTCTGTGATTCAGCAAGACGTCTACGATAGGCTTGTCACGTCACACCACCATAGAAAGGGCAAAACGTTGCGAAATGTGCTCCGTCACCTCCAAGTCACAACAGAAACAAAAAAACCTTATGAAATTTGGCTTCGCGGTGACAACGGGAAGTTAATTTGCTCTCCATGTCACAACATGAAGGAGTTGTGAACTGCAGGTGACAACCGGGATTTCCTGAGATAATTTCGACTACACTGTACCTTTGTCATCCTCTCGACAAGTTCGCGAGCCTGTCGAGGTAGATCGTGGCTCTGCACTCCACTCCTGCCCACATTGAAGCCGATCCTCGCTGGACCTTTCCCGTGGGACAATCCTTGTACGTCAGGGTTAAACTTGCGTAGAATATCTGCAAGAATTAGAAACAGAGAGAAACAAACGATTTGCGAAGAACATATGTCACTTGCGATTGTGATATGTCTGTGCAGAGGTTGCGATGCTCCTGTGACAAATGAGTTTTCTGGGTAGACCGCCACCTGTGGATCAGTTTTGGAGTTAACTGAGCGTCCTCCAACCTGAAAACTTGGTTAGCTCTGACACATGACGGATTAGACGGGGTCAGGTGGTTATTCCTCACTTCTCCTTACTAAGGTATGACTTCTACACAGTTCCACAGCAAGAGTAGCGACATGCACAAGGCCAGAGCTAGTGCAAGCCACCAACTCCAGTATGATTCCCCTGTCGAGGTTTCTCCATCATATTGTCCAATCAGACCTTTTATTTGAGCTCATACGGAACAACGAATGTCTCTACAACTGGGATTTTCAATTGACTCAGTCATAATTACGCCTGGATAACCATAGCCTAGCCTGAAATTCACACTCTAGCCGACACTCATTTATGACTTAAACTGACCATAATAGAGTCTCCCATGGCTCCAATCGCCTTAATGTCGGCTGGACGAATTTTGTTGACGTCATCTGGTTCTGTTGAAGATGGCTGCATGACCTCCTCATCACATTCCAAAATTCCTCCTATTGATTGAGTTCCTGGGAGCAGAAGTCCAGCTGAATGTTTAGTAGCTCCTTGTACGGCTCAATGATTTGACCGGTGCTTTCAAGCAGAACTCAAACCTTACCCGGTAGCAATGCTGATTCTGAGTCTCCATCAGCTGAAAAACTAAATATTCTTCTCCGAGCATTAGCAAAAACGAATGATAACTAACCTGTGAAGAAGACACTTATCATCATAAATACCAGTCCCAAGACTACGCAAACACTAATGAAAATAGCCGGTTTTGGGCGACATTTTGGTGTCCGTAATGTGCTGCTCAGCGCAGGATTGCGTAGAGGCTGTGATATTTCATTATCTGAATCGGGAAGAGGTCGATATTTTATGCCATCTGAAGTGTGCAAGGGTGCATACATCAGAGTGTTAACCCTGAAAAAGAAGCTCTGTGAATGCTAATCGTTAGGCGGTGGGTGGGCTGCATTGGTGAGCGCGTATTGTGCAGAATTAATGGAAGAATGTAGTAGAGGGCGGTGTTAGATCTAGCCCAGGATAAGGTTGCCCAGAAATGGCCGACAGCCCTAGTATGCCGCGGATAGGCGATGTCGTTAAGGAAACACAGCTATACTTCTAACTCTAGATATGATGACGGCTAGCCTCGTTTATCCCCACACTCCCTCCGTGGAGTGATGTGGGCGGCGTATTGAATCAGACCAGGGCTTGGGCATGTGGATCGAATCCACACCGCGGGTGTGGCTAAGGAGTAGTTACGCTGGTACACAAGACGCGCGCGACGGTAAAACGCTATGCGCGCTAATCGTCCTTGGGGCGCGTTAACAGAGGGCACTCAAAAAGTTGTTGTTGTTCCATTATAGCCGTTTCCCTTTATCGTTTTTTGCATTTTGTCCATTTAGGTTGGTGTGTCAGACGTAGGGTCGGCGTCGGAATCAATATCATCATCTCTCATTCCGCTCCAAGAAGCAAACAAAAGGAACTAAAAAAAGTTGCATAAAAAGCGCGGATCTATTGAAACGATGGTATGAGAAGCATTGCGTCTAAAAAAGCACATTGTAAACAAAAAAAAACATGAAAAAAATGGAAAAAAATGATAAACGGAGACGGCTACAATGGGACGACGACTGCTTTTGTCCGATGGTCCTCGGTTAACGCGCCCCAAGGATGATGAGCGCGCACAGCGTTTTTCCGTCGCGCGTCGCGTGTGCTAGCCGAACTGCTCCTTAGCCACACCCACGGTGTGGATTCGATCCACACGCACAGGGCTTGGAGTTCGAGCACTAGGGCAAGGAAAGGAAGCAGCTGAGCGAGGAATGTCCTACTGCCCCGACAAGCATTTGAGCTTATCGCCCTTACTCCACAGATCTTTGTCTAGGCCTAAACAAGTGACTTGCTCAGGACAGCTGCGTCGCGGTTTTCTAAAGAGAAAAAGACGCGAACCATGTATACCCGAGTGAAGAGACAGCGAGCGAGTGTGGGAAGGAGACGCTCACACACGCACGCAATTAGCGTTACTAAATTTCATTCCTAAGTAGAGGATATTTCTCTGAAAGATTTAGGATATAGTAACCCACCGAGCATTACTGTGGGGATTCCATCACGTTTACTTTGGTGACTGAAGAGTTAAGGATCTCGATGACAAATCGGAAACTGTTCTTTATCGAAGAGGGATTATGGTCTTATAGTTCGAGGCCAGTGACGGAGCGAAATGAACTTGAAATGAACTGACAGGGAGGTAATCCCACAGCTTATCATAGCCAGGGAACCATTTTATTCATGTTTCTCCTTGAGGTGCTCTGTTTTTGAGCCGCCCTTTTCAACACAGATAAAACACATCTCCGATTTTGTTGGCTGTTTCTCGGTCAAAGCACTCAAGGTACTCTCCTTAGCACTGAAATATTCTATTCTTCTTAATTCAATTCCCGAAACCCTTTGAAACATACTATTAGGTTGATGCAAAAGTTTCCGGACTTTTCACGACTTTGAATAAAAAAAAATTTATTTCAAAAACAAACAAGGCTCACACAACAATATAATTTACATCACATTCAAGTGTTCTCCGCCATCGATTGGGCAGATCATGAATTCCCGAAGAGTAGAACTCTGGCTGTTCCGAGTCGACGTATTCTTCAATGGCCATTTTGACTTTGTCATCGTTAGTGAACTGTTTTCCATCCAGGAAGTGCTGCATCAAGCGGAACAGATGGTAGTGGGAAGGGTCAAGATCTGGGCTATATGGAGGATGAGGAAGAAATTCCCAGTTCAGGTACACTCAGAAAAATGAAAACAAGTTACCTGTAACCTAAAAGGCCGAGAACAAGTTACTTGTAACATATCTGAGCCGATGTAAACTACTTGCGACTTGTATCAGATCATTTGAGCTATATGTAACATATCGGCGGGATGCTGGGTACGGTGCGTCTCCGATATGTTACATGTATCTTAAATTACTTGAGATAAGTCGCAAGTAACTTAAAATCGGCTCAGATATGTTACAAGTAACTTGCTTACGATTTCTGAGAGTATACTGCGTGCAATACGCCTCCGATATGTTACATGTAACTTAAATGGCACAATATAAGTCGCAAGTAACTTAAATAGTGCCGAGAAGATGTTTCCAAGGGGGATGTACGACGCACTTGCGGGGTCAGGCTTACGACTGGCGCTGCTGTTGGTTCAATTACCCAAAAGTTTGAGGTATTTGACGCCACACCAGCAGGGAAGGCCCCGCACAGCATTTTTCTGCGTAGTGTTTGGTCTGGGACGCGCTCTCTGTGTCGCGTGTCGTCTGCGTCACGTGATTGCCACCTATGATGAAAATCTAATTGTAAGCTACATGTAACGTAAGAGTAACTTACATGCAATATAAATGTAAGTTACATGTAATATAAATGTAAGTTACTTGAGACATTCAAGTAAGTTACATTTATATTACAAGTAACTTGTTTTGATTTTCCTGAGCAGAAATTTCTGTTTGCCTTCTTCACGACAGTGCTCTGCCACACGTATTTCGGATGACCCGACAAAAACTGCTAGACCTGGGTTGGGAAGTTCTTCCTCACCCTCCATATAGCCCAGATCTAACCCTTTTAACTACCACTCAGAAAAATCAAAACAAGTTACTTGTAATATAAATGTAACTTACTTGAACGTCTCAAGTAACTTACATTTATATTACATGTAACATACATTTATATTACATGTAAATTAAATTTATATTGCGTGTAAGTTACAGTTATGTTACATGTAACCTACATTTATATTTTCACTATGGGTGACCATCACGTGACACATACGACACGCGACGCAAAGGGTGTGTCCCAGACCACACACTATGCAAAAAATTCTGTGCTGGGCCTTCCCTGCTGGTGTGGCGTCAATTACCCTCTATAAAACATCGTTATTCACATCATTCGAGGAGCGAGCGGCGCGCACGACGCCTCAGCCTCCTTTTGCCCCCCCCCCCGCTCTCTCACTGTCTCTAACCTCCGCTCCGCACCAGCACGCGTAGCAACCATGTGAATTTCACCGTTTTATAGCTTGTACCTTAAACTTGGCCAATTGAGCCAACAGTAACGCCAGTCGTAAGCCTGATCCCCCGAATGCGTCGTACATCAACCTTGAAAGTATCTTCTCGGCCGATTCAAGTTACTTGCGACTTATGTTGTGCCATTTAAGTTACATGTAACATATCGGATGCGCACTGCACACAGTATTCTCTCAGAAATCGAAATCATGTTACTTGTGACGTATCTGAGCCGATGTAAGTTACTTGCGACTTATCTCAAGCCATTTAAGATACGTGTAACATATCGAAGGCGCACCGCACGCAATATCCCGCCGATATGTTACATGTAACTTAAATGACCTGAGATAAGTCGCAAGTAACTTACATTGGCCCAGATATATTAACAGTAACTTGTTTTCGGCTTTTTATGTTACATGTAACTTGTTTTCATTTTTCTGAGCATTTGTTCCGCTCGATGCAGCTCTTCCTGTATGGAATACAGCTCACTAACGATGACGAAGTCAAAATGGCCTTAGAAGAATACTTCGACTTGAAACAGCCAGAGTTTTACGCGTGGGGAATTCATGATCTGCCCAATCGGTGCCGAAAGAATTCTTGAGTGTGATGGAATTTAATTTGTTGGGTGAGCCTTTGTTTTTGGAATAAATATTTTTTATTCAAAGTCATGAGAAGTCCGGAAACTTTTGCATCAACCTGATACTGGTGAACCGTTGAATCGAGTTACGTTTTCTTGAAGTTTCTCAAATATAGAAGATTTTTCCATGAGTTATTAAAGAGCACATGAATAGCGAAATGCTATGAGTGGCTATGTAGGAAGCTGCAGATCGAGTAGGTAGCAGATACTGGTTTGATAATCGCTGGCTACTGAATAAAACATTATGGAAGTGTTGTTGCTGTGGTAATCGGATGTAGAAATATAATTTAAGCGTGAACGAGAACGAGAAATTGGTCATGGGAGGCAGGCACGGATTGGAAGCTAAGGGCAGGTGATTGTTACCTTACGGGAAATATGCAAAAGTAGAAATCAATTCAGCGATAGCGAGATGCACAGTTGACTAATGCTAGCCATTCATGCTATTCAGCTTTCATGGTGTTGACATTTGTACCAACATTACATGCCCTTGACAGTTGCTCTTTGGACGCGTTATTCTCAGGGAAAACTAGTGACATCATATTGTGTCCAGTTAAGCAGGCACATTGAAGGAGCTTGGTATGTCAAGAAACCTCGAACTAGAGGAAACGAAAGCCCAGTTCAAGGTGCTGAACCGAAAAGGACAGGCACTTCTCCAGTCATCTGTCACGAACGATTTCCCACACCCTTTTCTAGAGGAACTGCCTGCCATCCACAGCATCCGCGACAGTTCAAAAAACGGGCTAGACGCCAATTCGGACGTCCTTGTAAAGTATCAAGCCTTTTGCCAGTTACTTTAACCAGACTACATCAAGTTGAAGGATGCGGTTAGCTGCGCGTATTATGCCTCAAGCGCATTTTGCTCACTATCACAGACTGACACGAACTTGAAAAAAGTCATTAGCTGTTCTTAGCAGGTCCGCATCGAATGCAGCTGCAATCAGCACCGCTCGACCCGCATTCTAGTGGGGGGGGGGTCGGATTCATGAACGGAGCGAAAAATGAGCTCAAAAAGTGAATATAGCTCACCATAGCCAAACTATGGCTTAAAGGCAGAGTTCACGATGATTGTCGTCCCCGAGCTTTTCACATAAAACAATGCGTTGGCCTCCCAGTGTTACCAAAATCACGAAGAAACGGCGAGGAACGCATTAAAAGGTCGTACATATTTCAGTGACATTAGTCTATTACATGGATTAGTTGTCCGGTCGGATGACCATGTTCATGGTGGTTGTCACCGGTGGAAAATTGGGTCAATCGAAAAGAGAAGAATATTTTAGGCAAAACAGTATTAGTTAGGGCCTTAAAGAAAGAACGGAGCAATAGAGAGTAAATAATTGCAAAGGACCGGTCCAAAAAAGATTTCATCGTCACAACAAACACTTCCTGTGATACTTAAAAGGCGTGGTGATACTTAAAGGCACAGTCCAACTTCAGAGGTAATTTTTGATGTTATACTCCGATCCTCGTGATTAGCAACTCTACCAAGCGCGGAATCTCAATTCGCTCAAAAAAGGGAGAAAAAGCTAGGAAAACGTCGACTACGCCCCTTTGAAAGAAAAATGGGCAACGCCCACTGGCAGGTTTCCGACCTCACTAAGGAAGAGGCGCTCTAATGATTTCATTCAAAATCTATGTTCTACCTTTTGTTTTCGGTCCGGCTTTATATTGTGACCTGCTTGAAAATGATAGCTGCGAATAACGAGAAAATACAGGCTCGAGACAACTCGTCCGCGAACTTCTACCAGTTCAAATTCAAAATGTTTCAGGAGCCGTAACCCACTTCGTAGTGAGTTCTGAGCGATTCTGGAGACACCATTGTGACCAGCGTGAGATTTTCTCCGAGTTAAGCAGAAAAACGAAGTTTCGGCTCTGAGCTTGGACTGTGGCTTGAAGGATTTCGTGTACTACTGGTGCGTTTTTTTTTCAATTTCTACGTCATTTTAGTTCTTACCGGGGGGCACTCAATCAATATAGCGAATAATCTCAAAATTGAAGTCGTGAATACTGCCTTCAACGCCCGAGCCGTGAATTAACTGAGCCCGCTTGTGCTGATGTGCCCGTGAAGTCGCGCTGTATGATTCTCAAGAAGGGTCAGGTGCGGCGCTGTGATCGGTTCGTATGAGTTGCGACCTCCTTCCCCCAGCTCGCATATGTCTGCGACCCCCTTCCTCTAGGTTTAAAACTTGTGCAGCGTCCATTGTGGTCGAGAGTGTGACGCATAGATGGACAAATTAGCGAAAACTAGCGGTTAAATAAATTATTTTTTCGAAGCTTCTTCAGAAATTAAGTTCTCAACATGTATTTTTTCAGAATGCATTATCCCATCCTTTCAAGCTGTTGAATCTCTGAGAGTTTTGGCCGAGATATAGCCGCGAAATAGCCCACCAGGCTTTGCAGCGGCTCCTGGTGGGCTATTTCTCGGCTATTTCGCGGCTATTTTCGGTTATTTCCCGGCTATTTCGCGGCCAATGCTCGGCCGCCTCCACGTTGTCCGCGGAACAGCCGCGAAATAACCGAGAAGCAGCTCATCAGGAGCCGCTGCGGAGCCTGGTGGGCTAATCTTCGGCTGTTCCTCGGCTATTTCCCGGCGACTGGTGCTCTTCACACAGCCACTAATCTGGAAATGAGGCGGCGAACTTCTATAGCCGGTCTTACTTTCATTCACAGTTACAGACAACGATACCGTCAATCATAACTATTGTGATGTGTTCCGTAAAAATACGTCTAAAGACAATATCGAGGTATCTTTGCGTCGGGTTCCCAAACTCACGAATAAAGCCAAGCATCAGAAGACATTTCTTATTGAACCGTAACGCAGGACTCATATCCATCAAGGCTAGGCCTGTGCGAAAATTTCTTCCATAATTTTCGGAAACGGAAGAGAAATGGCCGAAACGCAGGAAACGGAAATTCGGAAACGGAAACGGAAGAGATCAAAAAGGTTGTGGGTTTCCTCATTTCCGCGTCTCGTCGCTGCCTATGGCTTGCAGATCTCATTCGGTAGCCTACGGTTTCAATCAGATGTAAACAGATGTGAACATGACAAAATGTAGGAAGTAAGGTGCAAAACTAGTCGGGGGGGGCACTTAGGGTTCAATTAAAAAATGAATGATACCAATTTCACAAATCGGAATATTCTGTGAAAACTTTCTATGGAAGTTTTCACGAAAACAATGACTTATAACACTATCAGGCATCTGATATCAGCAGAAGTTTTCGTTTTCATGCGTGAATCTTTTCATTTTTTTGATTGCCCCCCCCCCTTAACTAATTTTGCACTAGAAGTAACCGTAGGTAACGAGTCATTCCGTACCTTGTCTGGGAACTTAATGTGAAGCCATCAATATTGATAATGTTTGAATCTTCACTATATGCATGCCGAATTCCTTTGATGACTCCACGTTTCTCTGAGAAGGAACATTCTAGTAGTCAGAGTAGGGATTAAGAAAAATTCGAGGCATACATACTACCAGGTTGTCCAATAACTCTTGTCCGAAAATTTCACCATTTTCAATTTTTTTCAACTTTATTGAAAAACAAGTCTAATCAACAATATAATCACCACAGTTATCCACAACAGTGGCCCATCGATTGGGCAGGTCGCCGATGCCCTTCGCCCAGAACTCCGGGGGCTGCGACTCGAAGAAGTCCGCGATGTCGGATTTGAGGTTTTCGTAGTTGGTGATTCTTCTTCCGGCCAAATGGTGCTTCAGCGGGCGGAACAAGTGGTAGTCGGGGGGGGGGGGCGAGGTCCGGGGAATACGGCGGATGGGCAACCGTCTCCCAGCCGAGCGTCGCCAACTTCTGCTGGATCTCCTTCGCCACGTGGGGGCGCGCGTTGTCGTGCAGCAGGTGGAACGAGGCCCGTCGGGGACGCTTTTCTCGGATGGCGGTGGCTAGTTTCTTGAACTAATCGGTGTAAATGGAGGCGGTGACCGTCCTGCCTTGCGGGAGCAGCTCGAAGTACAGCATGCCCTTGGTGTCTCACCAGCAGCAGAGTATGATCTTCAGCGGGTGCAGGTCGACTTTCGGCGTCGTCGGCGGCTCTCCGCGCGGGATCCAGACGGCACGGCGAGCGACGTTATCGTAGAGGAGCCAGCTCTCATCCCCAGTGACCAGGTCCTCGAGAAATTCTTTGCGATGCGGACGAAGGAGGAGAGACTAGCAGACGGCCACGCGGCTCTGCTTGTTGACGTCCGTCAGACGGTAGGGGATCCAACGGGCCAGAACTTTGTGGTAGCCGAGTAAGTTGAGTCGATTGTGGATGGTGGACTTGCTGCAGCCGAGCGTCGTCGCCAGTTCACGGGTGGTGTCTTCCGGCTTCTCCTTGATACAGCGACGGACTTCGTCATCATCAACCGTTGAAGGCCTCCCGCTGTGCTCCCTGTCCTCGAGGCTCGTGTCGCCGCTCTCGAAACGATTGAACCAGCGGCTGACTGTGCGTTGGGACACTGCATCCTCTTCGCACGCTCTGCAGATGTTGGCGACCGCGGTGCCCGTGTCGTTGCCCAGCAGCCACTCGTAGTACACGAACGTAGGAATTCGACCTTGGTCCATTTTAGCTTGTACTGGTAGCTGGACGCGGTGACTGCGCCTTATATACCCCTAGCGTAGAACTTTGGAGAACCTTCTAGAAGGTTCTCACACTTGCCTGATATTATAACACTTCTAAGGAAAATTATAGAATTTTGAAATTTTTCGGACAGGAATTATTGGACGGCCTGGTATAAAAAACGCCGATATCCTGCTATCATCCGAGTTATGAGCGTCCCACTGTGAGTAGATCCATGATGCTCTAAAACCCCATCAAACTTAGTTTTGAGGGATTATTTCGGATGACTCATTACGTTGTATGTGACTATAAAGCATCATTCTGCAATGGTTGATCTTCGCCTGGTATGCCTACAAGAATACGTCCATGTAAGCGGATGCAGTAAAAATGGGTGATCAAGATTTTGGATTTTATCCGTAGTATTCCGCAGTAGGGCACGGCTGAGAAGCATTAGGAAGTTCGCTATCGCATAGACCGCACATAAATCAACTAAGCTCAACCAAGCTAAAGTAAACCGGATCCAAGCAAACCACATATTTGGCGGCTATTTCGCGGCCAGAATTATTTGGCAGCTATTTTGCAGCCAGCATTATTTAGCGGCTATTTAGCGGCTATTTAGCGGCTATTCCTCGGCCAAAACTCTCAGAGATATCAACTATTTTTGCTTGGGGCGGACAAAACGCTGCGCACCTTTTTCACTTTCTTGGCACTCTAAGCTGCGGCCTCTCTCCGTGTCCATCACAGCGTGAGCGTAACATCAGCCATGTATGAAAGCGAGAAATAAACAGCAGAAAATTTTCAAAAACTTTGGCGCCGTTAAAGGCTAGATTGGCTTTTTGCAAACATACTGTAGCGCGGAGCTGCACAGAGGCGCGATATTTTCCAGGTGAGTCCCTTCAGGATTATACCAACCCCTGCTCTATTCTTTCAGCTTCCTGGGTTTGGTTCATGATGAATCACAGGTTTATAGTATGATTCTACTCTTTACACTTTTATACCGCGATGTAATCGTTCATGAATTCGTTCCCTTAACACTTAGAAATACAGTCTATGGATGTTGCGCGCAGTCTGATGTCTTATAACAGTTGGAGCCTCTATGAGTTTATGTCTCTGAACAAGCACGCAAAAACGGCCCTGTATCGACTGTATGTAGAGTTCGCGTAATAATTTTAGTCTGATGAATGGACGGGGGTGCGACGGTAGATCACTGCGCGCGAATCAAAACCCCATTCTCCAGTGGGGCCGCCAACACCGCACGGCCAGCCATCTGGTTCATGCGTCAGACAAAATCGAAAACAGAACCCATATAGGTTAGGGCATCTTTCAAACTTTTATAGCTATACACACAAGGAGAAGTGCCACGACTATATCTAACAAATCTAACATTTCACTAGATGTTTCCACAAAAATAGTCTACAAATATGTTGGTTTCACAAGTACTTTCCGTGTTCGTTCCTCTATGAAGAAAACAATTGTCTCGGCTACCGTTAGTAGAGTCGCACCGACGTATAAACCAATTGTACCACCGATTTCAGCTGTAAGTTGATATCAAAATGTATCTGCAAGGGGGACAAGCAATTCACCACGGCATCGCTTCAGAGAATCTACCACAATACCACGTGGACGAGATCACTCCGGAAGTGATCTCGTTTTGCGTGATACCGGTTTTAGGTTCAGGTGCCGTGATTGGTTCATTAAAGTAGTGCCAGTAGAAACACTTGCCAAGGAGAAGGAACATGTTGTAGGACCGCTCTTGGATTATTCGTTCCTGCTTGAAGTGGGCGAAATACAGCTTCACATGTAGCAGATTCACCCTGGAAATCGACTGTATGGGTTTGGGAATTCTGAATTGATTCTAGGCCAAGCTTTATGTTCAGAAAATTTTCGTAAAAACGGCGGAGGGATCAAATGGATTAGTTTGCAGTCTAAAATATAAGAAAAATAAATGAAGCATATAATTGGTAGTATATTCAGAACAAATTTTTTAACCCAACCTTTCTTTTCTGTGAATTTCTTGACTTCGATATATGTAGTTGCAGGCCGGAGACTCTAATCAATTTTGAAAAAAAAAAACAAAAAAAAACTCACTGGTCATACTGCGGTGTGGCTGAATAGGACTGAGCAATTTTCACTTGCCGTTGAATTCGACTTAGCCACTCGCCGCGTATAAATGTGCTTTTCTGAGAGAAAAAGTGGAGCTGGAGAAAATAGAGGAAGGAAACTTCAAAAAAAAACTAACAAGGGAACCACAATAAGTCATAGTGGCCATTCCGAATGAAATTAACTTTTCTAGAACCATTTTCGGACGAAAATTCCGAATATGCCCATCGCAGCTGCCTAGACCCACTCTGAAAAGAAGTTTTGAGCGTTTTTTAAAGCTTCGCGGCAAGTTAAGGGTATCCCCCATGGAATGTTTAGGGTGTTAAAAATGTTTCTCCTGATTTTGCTAAAACATGTATGTAGGGGTAAATTGGGGTGCTGAACACGAATCTGGGGTTCGCTTGTGGAAATTTTAAGGTTTACTGTAGGTTACGGTGGGTAACATGCATTTTAGGAGACAAAACCTACCTCAATATTCTGATAATCGACAAATGGAGATCAAATTCATATTCAGCACCCCAACTAACCCCCACTTAGAAACTTTGAGACAAATCTGAGACTTTGACCAAATTACCGTACACCCACCGTAATCTACCGTAAGCTGTCAAAAATCGATAAACCGTCATCACATTCGTGTTCAGCACTCCAAATAACCCCCAGAGAAATTTTTCGAGCATATTCTTCAGTAGCACTCCGGAAGTCGTCAAAAGTCGCGATTTGTCATAAAATTCTCCCCCGATGGTAATCTGTGAACGAATACAGTCGAAAACTTCGGAAAATCGATAAATGAACCTCAGTTTTGTGATCAGCACCCCAAATAACCTCCCAGAGCAAAATTTTTGAGTCAAATCTGGAATATTTTTCTAAAACGCTTCGAGAGCCTTCTAATTGGTTTAAATAAACGCCCAACCGAAAATCCGTACAAGTCCAAAACGCTGTCAGTCTGCGCAAAGTTTGGAAAATGTTCCTTCAACCAAACTTTGTTTATTGGGGTAGTTTTGGGCGCTGATCACGATTATGAGTTCCGTCTCCCGAATTTCGTAAAAATAGAACGCTTTTTGGAGGGTACAATGGGTATGAAAATCGGAGAAAAAAGGCCTATAACTTTTTTCAGAGTGGGTCTAGGCAGCTGCGATGGGCATTTTCGGACTTTTCGTCCGAAAATGCTTCTAGAAAACTACATTTCATTTGGAATGGTCACTATGACTTATTGTGGTTCCTTTGTAAGAGATTCCATAAAATTATGAGATGCTTACCTTTAACAGCGGAATACCATCGGAGAGCTTACGAAGGCAATAATTGGCGTCCTCAATGACTGGCAGAGTAGAATGTTCAATACCAAAACGTTGAAAAACGTTTTTTCGAGCTCGTAGGACTTTTTCGTAATATAAGGTTAGGCTTGCTATCTGAACAGGAAACCAAGTTGTGTTAGGGTGATGCCATGTTGTGTTGATATTGTGTTATATGATGTCATGCTACTTAATGTCAGATTATGGCATGTTATGTTATTAGGCTGTAACTTAAGTCTTGGAAGATTTTATAAGAAAAATTTCCTTTATCGCTTCACACATTCAATCCACAATATAATCACCATAACTATCTACAACCTTACTCCATCTAATAGGCAAGTCGCTGATTCCCTTTTCCCAGAACCCAGGAGTCTGTGCATCGATGAAGTCCTGGGATGAAGGTCCGATCTTGACTGAGTTGGCGGCTGTTCTCCTCGAGTAAGCCAGAAAGCTCTGTGTGCGTTCGCGTCTTATAGTATCCAACTCTCATCTCCAGTCACCACATCCTCCAGAAAGTCCTTCCTGTTGGAGTGGTGGAGAAAAGGCTGACATATGGACAGTCGGGTCATCCTTTGACCGTCGGTGAGAGCATGAGGTATCCATTGTGCGAGTACTTTCCGATATCCAAGATTCGAAAGACGACGATCGATGGTCAAATGGCTGCGCCCGATCTTTGTCGCCAGTTCCCGCACAATCGCTTCTGGATTCTCTTTGATGACTTCGAGAATGGTCGAGTCTTCTACAGTTTGTCTTCGAAGTCGGTATCTCCTTCCTCAGAGCGAGTAAACCAGCGATGAACGGTGGAGTAGTTGACAGACTCTCGCCGAAGACAGCGTTGATATTGGCGACTGTAGTCACCGCCGAGGTGCCGCGGCGCCACTCGTAGAACGCAAGGAGTCGACGTTGGGGTGAAGAAAAAGAACACATACTTCGACGGTGAGGTGAGAGCGCGCGTTTGTAAAGGTTTCGCTAAGAAGGTTCCAGATACTTCTCTCACTATCATGAGTTAGTTGATCTTTATCGACTAGGAATGGAAAGTTCTAGAATTGTAAACGAAAATTTCCAAGACTTATGTTACAACTTAATATATTATGTTATGTTATGCTATGTGTCAGGAGAAGGTTGAAACATTCACATCGTCCAGTATATCACTGATCATGAGTTTTCTTAGCTTCATCAGTTCGTGTATTTCGAGATTGTCCGTACCTCCATCCCTATAAATAGCGTTTACTCAGCAGTTACAGATCCAGAACCGGGCTAGAGTAGTACTGTACGGCAAGTGCAGACTTGTAATTGCTGCGTTAGAGTTTATTATTAGAAATCCTGTAACCTCACACCTGTAATACGCCTCAAACGTCTTCAGCTCGATTTCATGATTGTGCCAGTCGAGAATTTTGAGCCGATTTAAGTAGGTGAACCTCCTGAGCGCTGCAATCACTTTTCCAATGTTTGACGTGTATTCCAGCACTTCCGTAGAAGAGGACTGTCCGAACTCATATACGATCTGAGCGTCGAGGAAGACATTGTAGTGCCTGAGGAAGAGCTGGAATGGTATAGGATTTTAATACAGCAATGGTGGCCGGATTGGGTCAATCAGTAGCCAGGTACTTACGTTCCTACAGTCCATTGCTATCTCCACCGCTCTGTCTACATTCTCATGAATCTTGGTCATACAGGTTTTCATAGCGTGGATGAATGGGAGCACTGAAAATTAGAGTAGGTCAATTAATTCGAAAGGAGGCTGGTTGGACTGACTTAATCTTACCGAAATTCAGAACCTTCTCGCGAAGTTCGGCGTCCATATTCCTCAGACCAAATGACCTACCAGTGCGATTTTCGAGGAGCCTGAGCTGCAGCAAGGAGAATACCACCTGAAATACTCAGACAGTAGGTGCGGACTGACCGCTGGCAATCAAGGCCTCTCCGGGCGGTACGCCGGCAAGTTGCGGGCGGATCGCTGCCTCTCGTCGTCTCAGCAGGCGGATCGCTGCGTTTTGGCGGGCGGATAGCGGCACCTGGAAAAGTTGATCACGCTAGCGGGCGGATCGCCGGCAAGCTCTGCAGCGGCGATCCGCCCGCAACCTGCCAGCGATCCGCCCGCAAGGGCTTTTATAGCCAGCGATCCGCCCGCTGAGCTATGAGATGCAGCGATCCGCCCGAAACCTGCCAGCGATCCGCCCGCCAGGGCTTCGATAGCCAGCGATCCGCCCGTCATTGCTTTGATAGTCAGCGATCCGCCCGCTCAAGTTTTACTTGGTGAAACTTGTCAATCATTGACAAGTTCTTTTCTGTTATCAGTATCACGTTCAAAGTAAACAAACCGAAAGGGTATAAAAGACGCTCCATCGCACTGACTGCTCACTCGGCATTTCGAGGCCGATCCTGAATGGTGACTTAAAGTCATTTCTGAAGGATCGTTCAGAGGCCGAAGGAAAGTTTTTGTCATCTGAGGGGATGGTTCCCACGCTGGCTACTGGCGGGCGGATCGCTGGCTACTGGCGGGCGGATCGCTGGCTACTGGCGGGCGGATGGCGGGGGAATGTCGATCCGCCCGCCAAAAGCCAGCGATCCGCCCGCACCTACTGTCTGAGTATGTACTTGCATGCACAGCACTAGATTGCGGAAGGGTTTTTATCAAGAAAAAAAGACGTACCATTGACTCATTATGTATGAAGTCTATCTCGCCTTCAACGCTGGCATCAGTATTCAATACTATGCCCAATGTGGCTGCTGTTGACTTCAGTTCATGGAATAGCGATCTTCTCAAATAACTGCAAAAGTCTTCCACTTCATTTCGTTAAAAATTCTGCACCATGCATATCCAATAAATATATTCACAAACGTCGTTAGGCGTTCCCAGAGAGGTTCTTGCGATTTGAACTGAATCAGCGCTCTCTCCACTTCTCGGCCACCTCTTGGAGCTAGGCAGGGTATTGTGCTCACATTGGGCAGTAATGAGAACAGCTGAACAACAATATAATTCAATAAAATAGTGAAAATATAACTGAAACAGCGTTAACCTCGACAGCCAGCTGAGCGAACTCCTGCGCACTGTTGGCTAACAGTTGAACCTCTCGAACGACTGGTATGCGATGATTAGGTATCACATCCAAGGCCTTCTAAATTGTGCTGTTAGGCCTCTGATGGTGGTAAATTTTCGAAATTCAATTAGGAAATTGTGTGTATCTTTGGTTCTATATGTTATATTTTATATGTTATATGTTATACACTGCGTTTCATAACTAGAGGTTCACCCGAGAATTTCGGATTTCCGGACTTGCCGTACATTTTGGTGGTCTGTGGCCGTCGCCATCGGAATCATCACATTTCGAAACCCCGATAAAAATCCTCCTGCTCATCCATGGTTTTTTATTAGGTTTCCATGAATGATAGACTGAATTGTGACCGTTTCAAAACTATAGGTCCATCGAAGGAAAATTCCCGTTTCTTTGCTAGTACAAATGAGAATGGAAAACTGGGGCTACATACTGACTTCCTCAACGTCGTCCTTATGCCTCGTGGGTATCGCCTGTCGTCGGATGAACAATCTCAAACAGAAGCGTTCAACGCGGCTGGATGGTCGAGACGGAGGATTGCGGAGCATCTTGGACGATCACACAATTGTATCAACAACTACCTACGGGATCCTGAGCGATATCGAAAGAAGAACCCAGGAGGGCGTCCGAGGCTGCTTTCGGAGCATGACGAAAGGAGAATCGGACGCCTCCTATCGAACTCGGCGAAGAGTCTCAACCGCTTGCTCAGAGAACTTTCGCTTTTACGAGCAAAAGTACTGTCGGAGGGCAGTTCATTCGCAAGAGAACCTCAGAAGAGAATTAATGAAGCGCGTGCCAAGACTGACGGATCGACACAAGGCGACCCGCCGCGCAAGTTTGCTACCCAAAACATCACAAGGGATTGGTCAAAGGTAAGGCAATTTGCTCGTACGCTGCTCCATGGCCCCAATTATTGCAAACGCTTCAGGTGATCTGGAGCGACGAAAAGAAGTTCAATCCGGTCCGGATGGTGGAAGAGGTTACTGGCGTGATCTACGGAAGCCACCGCGTGTCTTCTACCGACGCAACTTCAGCGGTGGATCGCTCATGGTTTGGGGTGCTTTCTGCGAATCTGGTCAACTCAAGCTCGCATTCGTTTCGTGTCGTGTGGACTCCTAGGACTACCAGAAGGTTCTAGAGGATTGTCTTCTGCCGTTTATCCGACGGCATCGATGCCACGCCTTCACTTTTATGCACGACAACGCTGCTATCCATGCTAGTCGGTCGACGTCAGCATGGCTTGCAAGGAGCAAAATAGGGGTTTTCGGTTGGCCTGCGTGTTCATCTGATCTCAATCCTATGGAGAACTTTTGGGCCATCATTGTGCACAAAATTTAGAGTGACGCTAAGCAGTACGCCACAATCGACGAGTTGAAGGAGTCGATCGCCAACGCCTGGATATCAGTGGAACCCACCATGATCAAAAATCTGGTCCAGAGCATGCCGAAGCGATTAGTTGAAGTTATTTCGAATTGAGGAGGACAGACAAGGTACTAGATCGTTGATTAATGTTGGTTGTCGTAATGAAACTTTGATTTCATTTAGTGGACCTATAGCTTTGAAACGGGTATTTTTCAATCTTTGAGCTCCTAAAATTTGTACCAGATCTGAATTCGCGTCTCCGGTTCTTCATAGAGGTTTTCGAAGACGCTGAATTCATAGGAGACCACTGCAGAACATCTGAGTTGGAGCGAAACACAAAATTACCGAATTCATAGGTGGACCTATAGATATGAAACGGAGTGTATGTTCATTGCACTCACATAAAGCAAGTGCGCGAGAAAATATATCGCAGATAAGAAGGACACAGACAGTAGGAAGACACACAAAATAAACAGCGCCTCATATATGAAGAACAAAAAACAGCAATCCTACTAAAGCCAAACTAATCCGTTTCGAAAAACAAGGGAAGAAAAAAAGGAAGAAAAAGATTAATCTAATTCTCAGAGGAGGAGTTCACTCCGATAGGAAGAGAACGTGTTGCATATAAAGCATAGAAGGAGTTCAACTTCACAAATTTGGGCCAGTTCCAGATTTCGTATCCTATCTTTGTACTCTATCGGTGTTGATTGATGCATACGACCAATCTCGCTGTGCCACAGGTTTCAAACGTCTTGTTAGGGCGTTGTGCTGTCACAGGGCTACCCGAAAAGACTCTGAACTCTTGCTTGAAGCGCTACGCTTGTTCGAATTACCTGGAATTCCGCCACTTTAGACTCCTTTACATCTTCCCAATCGCTTGGAAGCAGCGATGATAGGTCTGATGTCACCTGGAAAGGTTGAACCTCAAAAATTTTTGCTGGCTCTGAGAAGCTAAGCAGTTTCAATAGAACTTTCAAGTTTGCTTTAGCCCCGCAAACGCGTTCCTTCCAGCTCAAAGGCAGGGTCCGGGTACGATTTCGTTACTGAGATTTCTTGCTGAATTGGAGCGTATGCTGCAGCAAGACCCAAGGAACGTGCGAAAACTGCGGAAAAACTGCTTTTTCAACTTACTTACAAGGGAAGAATACAAAGCGTAGGTCGGATCTGCCAAAACGACTTGTGTCGTTAGTATCTCTTGCGGCTCAATAGTAAAACTGCGTAGTATCCCGCCCCGAGCCGCAAGTTCCAAGAAGTTACAAGCTTTAGAAGCTCGTTTTTTGTTCTTTTTGTACCTACCAAAAAGCGCATTAGTCTTCGGAAAATACGAAAACGGACCTCATGAATGTGCTCAGCGCCCAAAACTACCCCCCTGGGCGAAGTTTGGGTGAAGGCACATTTTTCATACTTTGTCCAAACTGACAGCGTTTTGGACTTGTACGGATTTTTGGTTGGGCGAATATTTATACCGATTAGAGGGCTCTGGAAGGGTTTTAAAAATATGTTCCAGATTTGACCTGAAATTCCCCCAAGAGGTTTTTTGGGGCGCTGATCACGAATCTGTAGTTTATTAGTCGATTTTCCAAAGTTTCAACTAATTTCATTTGAAGCTTCCCAACCGAGGAAAATTTCGAGGGGAAAACGCCGCTTTCGAGATTTCCAGTTTTCTACTATAGATATTTCTCAAAATCATTTGCTGAGGGTTACTTGGAGTGCAAAACACGAATCTGGAGTCCGTTTATCGATTTTTGAAGATTACGTTACATACGGGTGGGTATACGGTAGTTTGGTCAAAATCTCAGATTTTACTTAAAATTTGTTTACGGGGGTTATTCGGGGTGGAGAATACGAATTTACGTCCGTTTGTCGATTCTCAAAATACTAAGGTGGGTTTTGACCCCTAAATGACATGTTACCAACCGTAACCTACGATAAACCTCAAAATTTCGACAAATGGACTCCAGATTCGTGTTCACCACCCTAGATTACCCCTACAGACAACTTTTGAGCTGAATCCGAGAACATTTTTTGACCCTTGCCTTCTCGCGAGGCTTAAAAAATGCTCATAACTTTTTTGAACCTGCGGCTCGGGGCGGGATACTGCGCATTTTTACTATTGAGCCAGAAGAGATACTAACCATTTTAAACGTTTTGGCAGATCCGACCTACGCTTTGTATACTTCCCTTGTTAGGCCGCTGCAGTAATGTGACACAAAAGTGCGTTCATCGTCCATGTATTAGACATCGTTCACACATTCTTCAAAAGTGCCAAGTAAATATCGGCACTGTGGTCTTATTTATCATGCTGTAAGTACGGTAATTCCCAACTTTGAAGGTGTTTTTTTTTCGTAAAGTAAAGACGAAAAGTTTGTGAAATGCCTAATGGTGTATAGCTAAGCTAGTCCAATATATCTAACCCGAATTCCTGTAGTGTAGAAATCTCACCAGACCTTGCCTTAAAAGCTGTAAAAATTGCAGGAATCAATAGTGATACCCTTATCAGCTAGAAATCAAGCCTTGAAATGTATACATGGCCACATCATGAGTTAGAAAAGCTGACCAAGTGTCCACCGAAGACAACCGATGAGAATGACACGTCTTCACAGTCTTCCGGGCATTTGGTGGACGAGATCGTGGGATTCAGCAGATCCTGTCGGCGAAAAAAGTCAAAATGTGCTCTGGTACAGGTGTGGAAATTGTGATCAGATGCATACGCCTAGGTAAAGAGCCGATCGATCACCCCGATGGTGTTAGCATAGAAAACTATTGAACTAAAAATATCTTTGTGTTTTCATTCGTTTGGCCACCGCTAATAACAACTGGTCAGAGTTGCCTTGAGTTTTGGGAAAAGTATTGACCGCACCAAGTTGCACCAAGTTTGCGCCAACCTTCAACAGTGAACGCGACGTCTCTTCACGGTCCATGCCGACGTTACATTCTCCGTGGGAGCTGTATGGGCCACCTGCGTGTGGGGTTACGATCGATCGACGCTTACACCTGACTCCCATGGTGACATAAACGGAGACTTTCCTTTAGATGAGGACGATATCAAAAAACAGTAGTAAGTATTACATATTTCGCGACACATTCGATCTCTTGACTCATCGTGCATGGGTGTAGGCGGCGATGTCTTGAAGATTTTGGTCGCTTCGAGTCAGTGTAATTCTGTAATGAAGGAGGTTCCGGATAGTGAAACATTAACATATTCGAATTTCCAAAAGTTTAGCTTCCTGGCAAAAGTAATGATTTGGCAATGTTATAACTACAAGAAATATAGAAGTTGACAAAATGAAAAAAAAAACAACTCGAAATATGTTTGAAAATGATTTGGCACAAAATAACCAGAAGTAATGAAAAACTGGGAAATGTGGTGAAATGACCAAAACCGGATTTGGCGGTCATTCATGGGCCAACTTTTGATAAGTAGTGACTGACGAGGGATTAAATTTTACAAGATTCTCCGTTAGACTTATCAAAGCGAAATCAAGCGCGCATCGGATTTGAGCGTCACGTTCACATAGTTGACCTATGCTGATTTCCGTATTACAGCTTCAATAAAATGTTTTACGGTTTCCCTTGCTTGCTTGATTTCGCTCTGATAAGTTTAACGGAGAATCTTGTAAAATTTAATCCCTCGTCAGTCGCTACTTATCAAAATTTGGCCTATGAATGGCCGCCGAATCCGGTTTTGGTTATTTCACTACATTTCCCAGTTTTTCATCACTTCTGGTTATTTTGTGCCAAATTATTTTCAAACATATTTCGAGTTGTTTTCTCTTATTTTATTTTGTCAACTTCTATATTTCTTGTAGTTATAACATCGCCAAATCATTACTTTTGCCAGGAAGCTAAACTTTTGAAAATTTCATATATTTCTCCCAAAGGTTCCCTTTCTGATCTGATTTTTGCTTAGCGATTCCCATTCTGGAGAGGCAAAACCTTTCATGAAAGCTTTTGCCTACGGTAAATAATTAAATCATTACCGATCGGTGTGGTCGGACGACAACAACTCCTAAAAATTGTGACCCGCAGACATAGAAAAAACGACCTTTCTTTCCTACTGAGGTCCCGTACACGTTTTACGGCATCGTGCGCACTTACAGTGGGGTCCCGTACACTTTCTTTGGCGTCCTGTGCACTCCAACTGTTGGGCCGCACACTTTCTGCGGCGTTCGGCTCAATCTCATTTGGGTCCCGTACATTTTCACAGCGTCCTGCGCACTCCCACTGTGGTCCCGCACACTTTGTACGGCATCCTGCTCATTCCCACTGGGGGCACGCGCACTTTCTGCTGCGCCCTGCGCACTCCTCAAATCCTATTTACACCAAACGTCTCAAAGAGAGAACAATCTTGGCCGGAAGCCTATCATTAGCTGTGTTGATTTTCATTAGTTCATTTTTAAAGTTCAGTGAGCGTCGGATGGTTTACAATAACACGTTTACATGTTTTTACCCGTCTTGGCCCTCAATTTTGAGGTCCCGCTAAAATTGAGCTTTCAGCTCCACATTGAATAGGAGCTAGCTGCATCCATTTCTAGCCTCCTGTCAAAAAATTAGCTTCCTAGCTCAATTTTAAGTACTGCAACAAGATCGTGAATGCCGTCTGAAAAAAAGGAGATCAACAGTTTTTCGACCACAATCACGTGGTTTTCGCCATTTTTCTCGTGCGCCAAGAAACCATTACAAACCATCTTCGGGTGTATACTATACTTGTTTCGGAAATCGAATGAATCGGAAAAGTCATCGACTGTTTCAATCGGATAAAAAGTCGACTTCGAGTTATTCGAAAAGTCGAATATTCGAAAAAGGCGAATTCCCGAATTATTCGAGAAGTCGAATATTCGAAATGTTCAAAATCACGAATTATTCGAAAACTCGAATATTCGAAAACTGCAAAATTCCGAATTATTCGAAAAGTCGAATATTCGAAAGTTCAAAATCCCGAATATATTCGAAACCGAATATTCGAAAAGTTTAAAATTTCGAATTATTCGAAAAATCGAATATTCGAAAATCTACGAAAACATTCGAATGAATTCGATAGTCGGATTTTTTGATTAAATTGTTTTTCAAGAACATTCCATGGACCCAAGAGCAGTTCGCGCACCAAGGATGCACACTCTCGCAAATCGTAGGTGTTTTTCGAAATCAAGGCAGAGCGAAATTATCGATGATGACTCACTCATGTGGCAAGCGACTGAGGAATCTTTCAGTCCTTACCGTAAGGCCTAGTGCATACTTGCGTCGCGGCGACGGTGCTGCGGTGTAGAACTGATACATACCGCCGCGCCCAGCGAAGCACTCAATCGCGCCTAGCACCGACAGTCGTCGCGCGCGACGAATCTAGTGGGAGCTGCTATACGCGACGGTGTCATGGCTGTGTCGCGGCCAATCTACACTTTTCACAACGTGCGCGCTGTTTAGCGCCAGCTGGATGGTGTCTCACGTCGTCGTGCACTGCACTACGACATCGCGACGCAAGTGACAGAAATCCGGCCTGGTAGGCAGTACTATGTTCATTTCAGAATTTTTCTATGTAACGACCATCTTCCACTCAAAGGTTTTCATTTTCCTGAATACTACCATGGATTTCTTCATGATTTCGATCATTCCAGAATTTCTTTTTTTAATGATTTTTTTATGCAATGAACTATTCCTTCTCCAAATGATGTTCGCATTGACATTCATAGAGATTTGGAGAATGAAAATCACGAAAATGGAAAAATGGCATTGACTTTCACAAAAACTGGGGCCATCTCACTTTTTAAAATTTGGTTGAAATTTTTCGCTCGGGGCTGCTGCCAGGGTTAATTTGGGCGGTCAACCCGAATATGAGACTTCTTGGGACGATTTTCAAAAGGGTGGGGAAGGTCACGCCGAAACGAATAACTTCATCGGTGGGTAAATGTTCTGGATTTATGGAGATGCAACATTGCACAGAATGAGTCTTTTTGCGTGTTGATCACTATGTAAGTCACCATCGGCTCGAGATTTTTCATGGATCGCAAATTTTTTCGGTGTATAAAACGCCATTCAGCCACCTTACATGACTATCTCACATTGAAAGAAGTATTTTATAAGTGATCAGTGCCTTGGAACTCTGCATAGATAGAATTTTAGAAGGGTTAGGTTCCGCGGAAAAGGTCAAAGATTCGGTATTTCTAAAAATGTTGTGAAATTCCTTTTGATGGATTTGGCGGTCGACAAATTTTTTCAAATGTGGTGAAATTGTATTGCTCCAGCCGCGAAGCGGCTGGAGAGGTTTGGTTTTGCCTAAGCCTTGTGATCACTTAAAATTTTATGAAGTAGTTTATAAAACCCTTCAAACAAATTTCTGGCAGATTTCCTTCCGGATATAAGTGAATGGGGCGAAAATACACCATCTATCAAAATTTTGGCCAAATCGGTTCACAAATAACAAAGTTGTGAGCCCTAAAGCTTAAGAAAAACTCATGGTGTGCGCCGTGAGCCGTAGGCCGTCACGCTTTCCATTCACTGCTGATGGAACTCTTCAGAAGTTTCAACCTTAGTTACATGTTTTCCTCAGTAACATACATTGAAGGGCGCGCAAACAGCCGGCAAAGAGCAAGGGTAAAAAAAGTGCCTTCTCGTCTTTTTCTGCAGTTTTTCCTGACGCTGCTGTCACAGTAAGCTCTTTACCTATCATAATCTGTAAGAAACTGAACATACACAATTTATCGTGTACATTGCCTTTAAGTAAGTTAGTTGTGTCCTACAATGTATGTTACTAAGGAAAACAGGTAACTAGGGTTGAAACTTCTGAGTCAGAAGTAGCCACTGTCAATGATAGCAGGCGATCAATTGGGCAGGCAGGTAAGTTGGTAGGAGGTATGTAGGCTGGTCAGTAATCGTTTTCTAGGTCAATCGGGCTTTTGATGACGTCATCGGGACGTCGTGAAAAGCACTTCGGGCTTCTGATGACGTCATCGGGACGTCGTGAAAAAAGCTTCGGGCTTCTGATGACGTCATCGGGACGTCGAGAGAAGTGCTTCGGGCTTCAAATGACGTCTTCAAGACATTGTGGAAAGTGTAGAGCGGTTCATGTAATATGTGCGTGTTGCCGCGAAATGTGAGTTGCGCTTCATTTGTTGTGTGCTTCACAAGTTGATTGCACAAGTTTATAATTTGCCATCGGCACACAATTCTCACGGAAATGTAGCAGTTTTTCTGTCAGTTTTCCATGTTTAGGCCCAGATATCGTGATATCTTTATAACCGGTGAGGCTGTTTCCCTAATCTCTTGTCTGTTCAGCTTCAGCCGCTCACCTCCAGAGAAAGGCGGTGTGAGAATGAAAACACACCGCTCTCAATTTCTCCTATACCTACTCTTTATCAATTGGTTATCATGCGTTTTCTTTACGGTGAGAATTTTGTGCCGATGGCAACTTATAATCGTCTGTTGATTGCTTACTGATTTTCGTATCAGTCCAAAAAGGTTGATAAGTGTTGCATATTTTTGAGGGATATTACCCGTAATATCAGGAAAGTGAACAATTCTATTCAAAAGGGGTCTTCCAAGCGAAAGAGGTTTGGTTCGCGTCAGAAACGTACGAACAAAAAGGGAAGAATAGGAAAGTGAAGTGAGGAGAGTATACAAAAAGTGAACAATATTTTCTCCATGCGATATTCTCGGTCGACTCTTCTATGTATACAGCGGAAACAAGCCGTTGTGGTACTTTACGAGGAAGTACATAATGGTTTTTTAAAAAAGGACTTCTATTCGTTCACGAGATTATATCGGAATACTTTTGCTTGATAATGTATTTCAATTGTTTCATTTTTATCAAGAGCTGAGCTAACCGTCTGCTCTGGCCAGTTTGGCATCATCTCTTTTAATGAATTAAAACTATCAGATCCAAATTTATGTATATTTTTGCGGTTCTTGCATGATGGGAGTTATTTTTGGAACTACAAAGTACTTGCGAGTAGAGTACAGCAACGGTCTGTTTTCGCTGTATAGAAGAGTCGACCGAGAATATTGCTTGGAGAAAATATTGTTCATTTTTTTTTTACGCTCTCCTCACTTCACTTTCCTATTGGTCCCTTTTTGTTGAAACCTTTCTGGCGCGCACCAAACCTCTTTCGCTTTGAAGACTCCTTTTGGATAGAATTGTAAATTAGATTTGGGGATCAAAGAAATCACTGAAATTTAGTGGTCCTTTCAAGTGAATACAGTGATCAACGAATTTTTCGAAATGTTGTGAAAATGTTGAGAATAGAATTTGCGGTGAACAAAGTCATGAATTGATGTGAAAATTCTCTTATTGGATTTAGCGATTATCGAAACATTTTGAATGTTGTGAAATTGTAGAAAAAAGATTTGGCAAGCGCAATATAAATATGAAAAGTCAAATCACGCGCCAGAAGGATTAAGACGTCTTCTGATCAGTCAGGTCCAACATGGTCTCCGAAGCCGCCGGAGCTGACAAGAGCCGCTCCGGAGGCTTCGGCGACCGCGTTGGACTTGATGCCCACGTTAGGGGTCACATTTTTAGTTTGGATGGGGGTCTATCGGGATGAAAAATTTCTAACATACATAACTTTGTGGGGCGGTTTCAATGGTATACTGCTCATTTTCCTTACTTCAATGTGAGTGGGTGGACTCTATGTGCGGGTTGCGCGCGGTAAAGAATCAAAGCCAAATCTAAGTGCGCGCTTCGCGCGCACCACAATTTCAGTCGAATCTAAAATTGAACAAAATCATCTCACACACAGCGTAATCAGTTAAAAAGGGGACAGGACGAAAACAAAGTCCAGCGCCGTGTTAAGCATCAACAAATGAACCGCTTTTAGATTACAGAACATTAGACCCTATTATTGATAGGAGATCTCTGTCAAGAATATAATGTGTGCATTTGGTAGTGGACGAAATATTGCGTCAACTCCATCTGCAAGGCGACCGGCCGATGACCGATCACGTCGCTGAGGGCTCTGTCGCGGCGACGCCTCGCACACGCGACGAAGTATGCAGAAGGGCTGAGGACTCTCTGTCGCGGCGACCCCGTGACGAAGTATGCACTAGGCCTAAGCGTTGCACGAGCGGTGGACTATGAAGGTTTTCACCGCGCGGCACGCACGGGATGCGCGAGAAACAACTAAAATCTCCGGCGGCATCGGCAGGGCGGTGCGGGTTAAAGTTGGGCGTTAACTGTGACATACACAGAAATTTCTTGCTTGTACTTGCGTATACGGCACCGTAGGATAGTCTCACAATTTTTGATGTTAGAGTGTACCTGAACTGAGAAGGAAAAATCCTTATACTTGAAGCAGTTATGTCCCGATGTAAGTGTGTGTGTGTGTGTGTGTGTGTGTGTGTGTGTGTGTGTGTGTGTGTGTGTATGTGTGTGTATGTGTGTGTGTGTGTGTGTGTGTGTGTGTGTGTGTGTGTGTGTGTGTGTGTGTGTGTGTGTGTGTGTGTGTGTGTGTGTGTGTGTGTGTGTAGGTCTGTGTATGTGTGTGCATGTGTCCCGCATATCTTAGGAATGGCTGATCAAAACTTGTATGAAATGGTACCAACATTTAGGTGGGTGCGACATTTATGGATTACCAAACATCAGCCCGAGTCATCTCTTACGTGCCTCGAGGCAACCGAGTTTGTCCGTGGAGCGCACTTTTGGCCGTGGGTCATGATAACTTCTGCGAGTCGTCTAGCGATGCAAAAAATGCAGGGCGTCATAAAAGGTGAGCAGGACCCCTGTGAGGGTGTGCAAGACGTCATAGAAAATGTGCAGGACCCCAGTGGGAGTGTGCAGGGCGTCATAGAAAGTGTGCAGGACCGCAGTGGGAGTGTGCAAGACGTCACCAAGAAAGTAGAATTTGAAAAAGTTTTTTTAATTTTTTTAATGCTAAATCTTAACCTTTTGTGGAGAGGAAAACAGATAGGAAAACATGAATCTTGAGAAGCCTGCGCCGCGTTTTGAGATTGACGCAGAACTCCTGAGACATTTTCTTGCCAGTTTTAGGAAACGAGCAGCAGCTGCACTTCCGCACCTTCTCTGCTCGCCACTCATTGCAACCGCTCAGTCATTTCGAATCCCCAACTTCCAAAACCAGTTTTATATATGTTGCAAGTCTGAGCTTATCAAAATCTGCACCACAAAACATAAACAACCACCTACTAATTTCATTCATTGAGAACAAGGGCATGATGTTGGTCAACTAGGGAAACATCATGTAATATGAGAATGCGTTTTTCCTTATCATGATAGAGACGGTAAAGCAAGAACAAACTTTACAAATTGGGAGAAAGGGCAGTGGGTAGCGACGTAAGGGAAGGAAGTACAGAAGGGGTTAGAATTTTGTGCCGGTAGCAACCGACGATTTACCGCTGGCTTCTGTTTTGCTTTATGATCCCGCATTTTGATACCCCCACGGCCTGCTGTAAATGTACGGCACCCTGCTCTGCTCAGGAGAGTCCATACGATAACATCGGCATGGATCCTGAAGAGACTTTGCGTTCCACGATTGAGGGTGGCGCAAACTCGGTGCACCTATGTTGAAGCATATGGCACCCAGTTTGCACCAACCTTCAACAGTGAACGCGAAGTCTCTTCTGGATCCATGTCGACGTTACAGCAAGTTTCCGGGTAGACGGAAGTCAGTCACCACCGTTCTAACAAACTAATCCGTCTCAGGTAGTTGGCTCACGCAAAAGTTTCTGTGAGCGAAAACTGAGCCAGGTCTCGCTAGTTGATTGATATGGCCGAACCCGCCATGGCGGTTCGGGCAGTGCTGCTATGGCGGCGCTGGATGGGCGGCACGGCGCGGTGAGAACTTTAATAGTCCGCCGCGCTTCCAGCGCGTCACGAGCCGAATAGACTCCGCCGTGGAAATACGCGGCAGCATGCAAAGGAGGGGAATCGATCGTCCGGTGCCGCATGATCAACTCTATTCCATTGCATGCTGCTGCGCCTTTCAGAGGCGGGAGTCTATTCGGCCACTAAGACGGCAGCGGCGGTGGGTTTCAATAGTCTAGTTGTGGAATCGAAGCCCGAGGTATTGTTTTGTACTCATTTCCTATCGGAATTAAATAATGAGAAGTAGTTATCTGCATAATTTGTCGCATAATTCGTATATTTTTAGACATTGCCCACCGTCTCGTGAGTAGTTTGTTTGCTTCCCTATTCGACAGTTTGGTACAATCTAAAAAAAGATAGATAATGCTAGCTGAAGTAATATGGCTTCTCTCTGGAAAATAGTGGCGATGACATTTTTTGCATTACTCAAAAAAGTCGAATGGAAAAATTCGAAAAATTATTCGACAGTCGATTGAAAAAGTCGACTTTATTCGAAAAGTCGAATATTCGAAAAGTTCAAAATCCTGAATTATTCGAAAAATCGAATATTCGAAAAGTTCAAAATCCCGAATTATTCGAAAGGTCGAATATTCGAAAACTTCAAAATCCCGAATTATTCGAAAAGTCGAATATTCGAAAAGTTCAAAATCCCGAATTATTCGAAAAGTCGAATATTCGAAAAGTTCAAAATCACGAATTATTCGACAAGCCGAATATTCGAAATGTTCAAAAACCCGAATTATTCGAAAAGTCGAATATTCGAAAAAAATCTGAAAATGTAAAAGTATACTACGTACTATACTTTGACCGAATCGAATGACTCGAAAAGTCATTCGACTGAAAAAGTCGACTTCGAGTTATTCGAAAAGTCGAATATTCGAAAAAGGCGAATTCCCGAATTATTCGAGAAGTCGAATATTCGAAATGTTCAAAATCTCGAATTATTCGAAAACTCGAATATTCGAAAACTTCAAAATTCCGAATTATTCGCAAAGTCGAATATTCGAAAAGTTCAAAATCCCGAATCATTCGAAAAACCGAATATTCGAAAAGTTTAAAATCCCGAATTATTCGAAAAATCGAATATTCGAAAATCTATGAAAACATTCGAATGAATTCGATAGTCGAATTTACCGAATAATTTTTTCAAGAACATTCCATGGACCCAAGAGCAGTTCGCGCGCCAAGGATGCACACTGTCGCAAATCGTAGGTGTTTTTGAAATCAAGGCAGAGCGAAATTATCAATGATGACTCACCATGTGGCAAGCGACTAAGGAATCTTTCAGTCCTTACCGTAAGGCCTAGTGCATACTTGCGTCGCAACGACGGTGCTGCGGTGTAGGACTGATACATACCGCCGCGCCCAGCGCAGCACTCAATCGCGCCTACTCAGAAAAAATCAAAACAAGTTACTTGTAATATAAATGTAACTTACTTGAATGTCTCAAGTAGCTTACATTTATATTACATGTAACATACATTTATATTACATGTAACTTAAATTTAAATTACATGTAAGTTACACTTATGTTACATGTAACTTGCATTTGAATTTCACTATGGGTGGACATGACGTAATGCAGACGACATCGCGACGCAAAGTGCGCGCCCCAGACCACACACTACGCAAAAATTCTGTGCAGGGCCTTCCCTGCTGGTGTTTGGGCCAAGTACCTCAAACTTGGGTAATTGAACCAACAGCAACGCCAGTCGTAAGCCTGACCCCGCCAGTGCGTCGTAAATCAATTTTGGAAATATCTTTTGCCCGATTTAAGTTACTTGCGACTTATACTGTGCCATTTAAGTTACATGTGACATATCGGAGGCGCACCGGACGCAGTATACTCAGAAACCGAAAACAAGTTACTTTAACACATCTAAGTTGATAAGTTACTGCGACTCAGCTCGTCATTTAAGTTACATGTAACATATCGAAGCGTACCACACGCAGTATCCCGCCGATATGTTACATGTAACTTAAATGACCTGAGATAGGTCGTAAGTAATTTACATCGGCCCAGATATGTAACAAGTAACTTGTTTTCGGCCTTTATGTTACAAGTAAGTTGTTTTCATTTTTCTGAGTAGCACTGACAGTCGTCGCGCGCGACGAATCTAGTGGGAGCTGCTATACGCGACGGTGTCGTGGCTGTGTCGCGGACAATCTACACTTTTCACAACGTGCGCGCTGTTTAGCGCCAGCTGGATGGTGTGTCACGTCGTCGTGCACTGCACTACGACATCGCGACGCAAGTGACAGAAATCCGGCCTGGGAGGCACTAATATGTTCATTTCAGATATTTTTATGTAACGACCATCTTCTACTCGAAGGTTTTCATTTTCCTGAATACTACCATGGATTTCTTCATGATTTCGATCATTTCAAAATTTCTTTTTTTCATGGTTTTTTATGCAATGCACTATTCCTTCTCCAAATGATGTTCGCATTGATATTCATAGAGAGAGACGCTCCATTTGGAGAATGAAAATCACGAAAATGGCATTGAATTTCACAAAAACTGGCGCTATTCCACTTTTTTAAATTCGGTTGAAACTTTTCGCTCGGGACTGCTGCCAGGGCTAATTTGGGCGGTCAACCCAAATATGAGATTTCTTGGACGATTTTTAAAAGGTTGGGGAAGGCCACGCCGAAACGAATAACTTCATCGGTAGGTAAATGTTCTGGATTTATGGTGATGCAACATTGCACAGAATGAGTCTTTTTGCGTGTTGATCACTATGTAAGTCACCATCGGCTCGAGATTTTTCATGGATGGCAAATTTTTTCGGTGTATAAAACGCCACTCAGCCACCTTACATGACTATCTCATATTGAAAGAAGTATCTTATAAGTGATCAGTGCCTTGGAACTCTGCATAGATAGAATTTTAAAAGGGTTAGGCTCCGCGGAAAAGGTCAAAGATTCGGTATTCATAAAAAATGTTGTGAAATTCCTTTTGATGGATTTGGCGGTCGATAAATTTTTTCAAATGTGGTGAAATTGTACCGCTCCAGTCGCGAAGCGGCTGGAGAGGTTTGGTTTTGCCTAGGCCTTGTGATCACTTACAATTTTATAAAGTAGTTTGACTTACTTGACTTAATCGGTTGGCTTTCGCCTGACGCGGTCATTCCGCATCTTCACCGAGGTGTGCCGTCCTAGTAGTCAGCCGTGTCCATTTTTCACGGTCTTCAGCCACAATTTGAACACATTCCATCCAGCTGTCACTATTCCATTTCCTGCGAAACGAAACATCGCGCCTGAACTGTCTTTCGATGCCGAGTGACTTTAAATCCTCTTTAACCACATCCGTCCAGAACTTTCGCCTACGCCCAGGTGGCCGTTTCCAGACAGGATTTGGAAGCATTTTTAAAGCGTGTTGTACGGGACGATCCGGCGTTCTTCTTAGTATATGCCCGAGCAGTCGAAGTCGACTTTCCATTGCTGCTTGAGATGGCGTTAGGAGATGCTGGCACCTCCCTCGTGTCAAGCGTTGATGTACTGCGTCGATTTCCTTGTAAAGGTCTTCGTTATGGCATACACGCGGCCAGAAATATCCAAGCAAACGCCTAAAAAGCTTCCTCTCCGTGCAATCCAACCTTTCCATCTGCGTTTTCGGTGCTGCCACGTCTCCGATCCGTACATCATGATAGGGCGAATAGCGGATAGGTAGACGCGCAACTTGACTTCCTTCGCGATGGTGGTAGACCACAAACACTTGGTTAGAGAATTGAATGCAGACGTAGCTTTCGCACATCGTTGTCGAATATCCGCTGCATATGCTGCAGCGCCTTTCAGAGGCGGGAGTCTATTCGGCCACTAAGACGGCAGCGGCGGTGGGTTTTATTAGTCTAGTTGTGGAACCGACGCCCGAGTTATTGTTTTGTACTCACTTCCTATCGGAATTAAATAATGAGAAGCAGTTATCTACATAATTCGTATATTTTTCAGACATTGACAACCGTCTCGTGAGTAGTTTGTTTGCTTCCCTATTCGACAGTTTGGATCAATCCAAAAAAAAAGATAGATAATGATAAGCTGGAGCAATATGGCTTTTCTCTGGAAAATAGTGGCGATGACATTTTTTTGTATTACTCCAAAACTCGAATGGAAAAATTCGGAAAATTATTCGACAGTCGATTGAAAAAGTCGACTTTTTATTCGAAAAGTCGAATATTCGAAAAGTTCAAAATCCCGAATTATTCGAAAAATCGAATATTCGAAAAGTTCAAAATCCCGAATTATTCGAAAAGTCGAATATTCGAAAAGTTCAAAATCCCGAATTATTCGAAAAGTCGAATATTCGAAAAGTTCAAAATCCCGAATTATTCGAAAAGCCGAATATTCGAAAAGTTCAAAATCACGATTTATTCGAAAAATCGAATATTCGAAATGTTGAAAATCCCGAATTATTCGAAAAGTCGAATATTCGAAAAAAATCTGAAAATGTAAAAGTATAGTGTATACTATACTTGTTTCGGATCGAAGAATCGGATGAGTATCCCTTTGTTTCAATCGGATAAAAAGGTCGACTTTTTATTCGAAAAGTCGGATATTCGAAAAAGTGAGATATCCGAGTACAGTCGAAAAGTCGAATATTCGAAAAAGGGCAATACCCGACTACAGTCGAAAAGTCGAATATTCGAAAAAGTGCAATACCCGACTACAGTCGAAAAGTCGAATATTCGAAAAAGTGCAATACCCGACTACAGTCGAAAAGTCGAATATTCGAAAAAGTGCGATATCCGACTATAGTCGAAAAGTCGAATATTCGAAAAAGTGCGATATCCGACTATAGTCGAAAAGTCGAATATTCGAAAAAGTGCAATACCCGACTACAGTCGAAAAGTCGAATATTCGAAAAAGTGCGATATCCGACTATAGTCGAAAAGTCGAATATTCGAAAAAGTGCAATACCCGACTACAGTCGAAAAGTCGAATATTCGAAAAAGTGCAATACCCGACTACAGTCGAAAAGTCGAATATTCGAAAAAGTGCAATACCCGACTACAGTCGAAAAGTCGAATATTCGAAAAAGTGCGATATCCGACTATAGTCGAAAAGTCGAATATTCGAAAAAGTGCAATACCCGACTACAGTCGAAAAGTCGAATATTCGAAAAAGTGCAATACCCGACTACAGTCGAAAAGTCGAATATTCGAAAAAGTGCGATATCCGACTATAGTCGAAAAGTCGAATATTCGAAAAAGTGCAATACCCGACTACAGTCGAAAAGTCGAATATTCGAAAAAGTGCAATACCCGACTACAGTCGAAAAGTCGAATATTCGAAAAAGTGCGATATCCGACTATAGTCGAAAAGTCGAATATTCGAAAAAGTGCAATACCCGACTACAGTCGAAAAGTCGAATATTCGAAAAAGTGCAATACCCGACTACAGTCGAAAAGTCGAATATTCGAAAAAGTGCGATATCCGACTATAGTCGAAAAGTCGAATATTCGAAAAAGTGCAATACCCGACTACAGTCGAAAAGTCGGGTATTCGAAATGGATTCCATTTGGAACAAGTATAGTGTACACCCCAACTTTTTACGCTCTTTTCAATGGAGAAAAAAACGCATTTCCACAGTCACTCCGAACGCCGGTGTCGTAACCGCAGAGTTTCGCGAGGGCGACTCAAAGCCAAAACTGGTGCGCGCTTCGCGCGCACCACAATTCAGTTTAATGATGGTGAGGTTCCTTCCTACCGTTTTCTCCCCGCTGAAATGATGATGATTGAAGGGGCTGTAGACTGGACGGCAGCGGCAGGCTTTCTCCACCTCCTGCGTCGTCGCGACCCATTCACAAGTCGATCTGGAGTATTGCTCAGGCGTAAACGGCCCGACTGCACGACGACCACAATACTGCTGGTAGCGGGATAGCTAAACTTCGCCTTTATTGAGCCACTTTGAATATCATCATAAATCAACATAAGGTAAACAAACCTTTCGCACCTCGTTAATCGGAATAGTAACCATTTTCCCTGCCTCCAAATGTATTCCAGAAGAATACTGCTCTGATACAACGTCACTGGAATCATGTATGGAAAGAATCACACCGGAGTCCACCACGGTTCCGGGAATAATCTCGTAAACTTCCAGGTTGAGTAACAGCGACAGAGTCGTTTCGGGACCTTAACTGTATTGTTAATGCCTTGGCTCACGTGTGACCATGCAGCAGCAAGGGCACGTGGGAGTCAGTCGTGTTCATTGATCTATCGTCATAGCTCCAAGATTGGCTTCCTTCGATCCGCTGTCGCTCAGACATTGGGATTGGCGGACCGCCGACATTTGCTCGGCGAGCATAAAACTTTCCCGGTGTCGGACAGCCATTAGCTGGCGGTCCGCCAAGAGGTTGGCCGACCGCTGGCAGTCTCTTGGCTAATACCTGACAGCCCGCTGGTAGCAAACATTTGCCAGCGGTCCGCCAGTCTCTTGGCAGACCGATGAGTCAAGGTGGGTCCCTCACCGCAGATCGTTGCGTAGGAGATCGCCTACGCAACGGCCTGAGGTGGGGACCCACTAACCTAGCCGTGGGGACTTGCCCTCAGCTGCCAAAATTAAGCTAGCCTCTGTAGAGTGACCTCAGGTCACCACCTTCCAGGGCCGGCATCAAAGTGCACAGTGAACACTCATTGGACTGAATCGCCTTATATACCGGCTCGGCTCATGAATGAAATCAGAGGTCAAACTATAACATGTTAAAACGTGGGTAGTCGTCAACTCTCTCGAGTGCCAGCCATGTGACGGCTCAGCGCCAAGCGAAGGCCACTGGGCGGTTATGCGCCAGCCAAGTGCCGATTGGTGGATAACTGCGTTTTTATGCGCTCGATAATTTCGAGGTTTGATTGCCCTTGCCAGCTGAATGCAAGTTATCACGCAGCTTTCAGCCAGCTGACACATTTTCGCCAGCGGTCCGCCGTTTGCTCTAATTGAGATGCCGAGGATGAGCCACTCAGACAGTAGGTGCGGGCGGATCGCTGGCTTTTGGCGGGCGGATCGACATCCCCCCCCGCCATCCGCCCGCCAGTAGCCAGCGATCCGCCCGCCAGTAGCCAGCGATCCGCCCGCCAGTAGCCAGCTATCCGCCCGCCAGTAGCCAGCCATCCGCCCGCCGGTAGCCAGCGATCTGCCCGGCAGTAGCCAGCGATCCACCCGCCAGTAGCCAGCGATCCGCCCGCCAGTAGCCAGCGATCCGCCCGCCAGTAACCAGCGATCCGCCCGGCAGTTATCATCGATCCACCCGCCAGTTATCAGCGATCTACCCGCCGGTTATCAGCGATGTACCCTTAATTTGAACCCCTTCTCATTTTGATCCCTCGGGTCGGGGACCAATTCTTAAAGGCACAGTCCAACCTCAAAATCGATTTTCTGTTTACCTTCTTATCTTGAAAATGGTCTCACGCTGATTCCAATTGTGGTGAGCGCGAAGCGCTCACCAGGATTTGGCTTTGATCTTTTCCCGCGCGGATGCCCTACAATGAGATCACCTGTTCATACCGTCACCAGAGGTATGAGCTGTACACTATTCGACGCGCTGCAAGAAATTACATATGTGTGCAACTTTTCATCCCAACTGGTCCCCGCTTTCTAAAGTTACCAGCGGCGTCGCCGGCTGACGCCGGCCTCTGCCGCTGGGGTCCGGCTACGCCGGCCCATTTGCCGGCTTCGCCGGCATCTTGGGTGTCGGGCAAATAACTCGGTGCTTTCTTTCTTCCTGCACCGGCCCATAAGCTGGTTTGGGCGGCAACACTTAAACCATCGGGAATCACAAAGCATTCCAAACCTTGCTACGCCCGTTTACCTCCTTATCTGTACCGTGACACACCGGTCGTTCTTCCGTTTTATAAGATCCTGGAGTGGCCTTTGATTTATCTTAATTTTTGTCATGATAAGGACAACCGCTGTTTGGAATTTACTAAACGTTTTCATGATCAACCGACCCCCTGCTACTTTTATTGCCAAATGAAGTAGAATGATGTTTGTGTTTCATGGATGCAGATTTTGATTAACTCTTATTTTCATCGTATATAAACCCGATTTAGAAAAGTTAGTGCATATAAACAGCTAAGCAGTTGAATTGAGTGGTGAAGGGTAGGAGACCTGAAGAAAGGAGTGGTGTACGCTCTCTTTTAGACGCACATAGTGATTCTGAAGTAACGCGCTCTCTCTCTCTCTCTCTCTCTCTCTCTTGAGTCTCACACGTTTTCTACGGCGTCCAGCGCTCCCTTTTGGGTCTCACTTACTTCCTACGGCGCGATCTCCCTCGGGTCTCACACATTTTATGCGGCGCCCCGCTCACTCCCACTTCGGTCCCGCACAGTTTCGACGGCGACCGGCGCTCTCCGCACTTGGGTCCCGCACACTTTCTACGGCGTCCGGCACACTCTCACTCGGGTCCCGCACACTTTCTACGGCGTCCGGCGCTTTCTCACTCGGGTCCCACACACTTTCTACGGCGTCCGGCGCTCTCCCACTTGGGTCCCGCCCACTTTCTACGGCGTCCGGCGCACTCTCACTTGGGTCCCGCCCATTTTCTACGGCGTCCGGCGCACTCTCACTCGGGTCCCGCACACTTTCTACGGCGTCCGGCGCACTCCCACTTAGATCCCGCCCACTTTCTACGGCGTGCTGCGCACTCCCACTTTGATCCCGCGCACTTTCTACCGCGTGCCGCGTACTCTCTCTCCGGTCCCGCACACTTTCCACGGCGTCCGGCGCACTCTCACTCGGGTCCCGCACCCTTTCTACGGCGTCCGGCGCACTCTCACCTGGGTCCCGCACTTTTCTACGGCGTCCGGCGCACTCTCACTCGGGTCCCGCACACTTTCTATGGCGTCCGGCACACTCTCACTCGGGTCCCGCACACTTTCTACGGCGTCCGGCGCTTTCTCACTCGGGTCCCACACACTTTCTACGGCGTCCGGCGCACTCTACCTTGGGTCGCGCACACTTTCTACGGCGTCCGGCGCACTCTCACTCGGGTCCCGCACACTTTCTACGGCGTCCGGCGCACTCTCACTCGGGTCCCGCACACTTTCTACGGCGTCCGGCGAACTCTCACTCGGGTCCCGCACACTTTCTATGGCGTCCGGCACACTCTCACTCGGGTCCCGCACACTTTCTACGGCGTCCGGCGCACTCTCACTCGGGTCCCGCACACTTTCTACGGCGTCCGGCGCACTCTCACTCGGGTCCCGCACATTTCTACGGCGTCCTACGCACTTCCACTTGGGTCCCACACACTTTTTTCGGCGTCCGGCGCACTCTACCTTGGGTCCCGCACACTTTCTACGGCGTCCTACGCACTTCCACTTGGGTCCCACACACTTTCTACGGCGTTCTGCGCGCTCTTGAGCCCGTACCCGTAAGGTAGCCCGTCTTGAAAGTCAAGCCGAATAAACGGTCAAAAAAACACACAGAGAAACGCACACATACATAAACACACACACGCACACACAAATTTACCAAAATATATATAGTAGGATTCTACGGCGTCCGGCGCACTCTCACTCGGGTCCCGCACACTTTCTACGGCGTCCGGCGCACTCTCACTTGGGTCCCGCACACTTTCTACGGCGTCCGGCGAACTCTCACTCGGGTCCCGCACACTTTCTATGGCGTCCGGCACACTCTCACTCGGGTCCCGCACACTTTCTACGGCGTCCGGCGCACTCTCACTCGGGTCCCGCACACTTTCTACGGCGTCCGGCGCACTCTCACTCGGGTCCCCCACATTTCTACGGCGTCCTACGCACTTCCACTTGGGTCCCACACACTTTTTTCGGCGTCCGGCGCACTCTACCTTGGGTCCCGCACACTTTCTACGGCGTCCTACGCACTTCCACTTGGGTCCCACACACTTTCTACGGCGTTCTGCGCGCTCTTGAGCCCGTACCCGTAAGGTAGCCCGTCTTGAAAGTCAAGCCGAATAAACGGTCAAACAAACACACAGAGAAACGCACACATACATAAACACACACACGCACACACAAATTTACCAAAATATATATAGTAGGATGACCACTCAAAGTACGCAAAAACGTTCTCCACCACCGCCTCCGCCTCCGTCCGTCGAAAACCATTTTTTGGAAGGCGTGGACCAAATCGCTCGAAAATTGTTGACTAGAGGTAATCGGCCACGGGAATGACGAAAATAATTGTCAGAACTCACCATAATGACTTCTGGGCCCGTAACCGGCGGTTCAAACTCGGAAACCGGCCTCTCAAGATTAGTTTATAAAAATGACGGGTTTTTTCGTTATCAGTCATTGTTTTCTTAGAGACTCCATATAAATACCTTGCTCTCTAGGGTGGTGTACTCTAAATGTCCGGCTTGGAAGAGGACGCTGTGCGGAAGGGTTGTTTTTGAGCGTGGCGCGTGTTTGTACCATGCGCACCAAAGATAAGAAGTCGTCGCAGGGTGTGCTGAAGTGTCGGTTGACGATGCTAGACCGCAGTAGGAGTATGCAGGACGTCGTGGAACTACAGCAACCCCTCAGTAGGGGTGTGCGGGACGCCGTAGAATGTGTGCAGGACCTTAGTAGGAGTGTGCAGGACATCATGGGACCTGTGCAGGACCCCAGGAGGGGTGTGCAGGACGTCGTAGAATGTGTGCAGGGCCTCAGTAGGAGTGTGCAGGACATCATGGAACGTGTGCAAGACCTTAGTAGGAGCGTGCAGGACATCATGGGACCTGTGCAGGACCTCAGTGGGAGTGTGCAGGACATCATGGAACGTGTGCAGGACCGTAGTAGGAGTGGACAGGACATCATGGGACGTGTGCAGGACCCCAGTAGGGGTGTGCAGGACGTCGTAGAATGTGTGCAGGACCTCAGTAGGAGTGTGCAGGACATCATGGAACGTGTGCAAGACCTTAGTAGGAGTGTGCAGGACATCATGGAACCTGTGCAGGACCCCAGTAGGGGTGTGCAGGACGTCGTAGAATGTGTGCAGGACCTCAGTAGGAGTGTGCAGGACCTTAGTAGGAGTGTGCAGGACCTTAGTAGGAGTGTGCAGGACATCATGGGACCTGTGCAGGACCCCAGTAGGGGTGTGCAGGACGTCGTAGAATGTGTGCAGGACCTCAGTAGGAGTGTGCAGGACATCATGGAACGTGTGCAGGACCTTAGTAGGAGTGTGCAGGACATCATGGAACCTGTGCAGGACCCCAGTAGGGGTGTGCAGGACGTCGTAGAATGTGTGCAGGACCTTAGTAGGAGTGTGAAGGACACCATGGGACCTGTGCAGGACACCAGTAGTGGTGTGCAGGACCTCAGTAGGACTGTGCAGGACATTATGGGACCTGTGCAGGACCCCAGTAGGGGTGTGCAGGACGTCGTAGAATGTGTGCAGGACCTCAGTAGGAGTGTGCAGGACCTTAGTAGGAGTGTGCAGGACATCATGGGACCTTTGCAGGACCCCAGTAGGGGTGTGCAGGACCTCAGTAGGAGTGTGCAGGACATTGTGGGACCTGTGCAGGACCTCAGTAGGAGTGCGCAGGACATCATTAAACGTGTGCAGAACCCCAGTAGGGGTGTGCAGGACCTCAGTAGGAGTATGCAGGATATCATGGGACCTGTGCAGGACCCCAGTAGGGGTGTGCAGGACGTTGTAGAATGTGTGCAGGATCTGAGTAGGAGTGTGCAGGACCTTAGTAGGAGTATGCAGGATATCATGGGACCTGTGCAGGACCCCAGTAGGGGTGTGCAGGACGTTGTAGAATGTGTGCAGGATCTGAGTAGGAGTGTGCAGGACATCATGGGACCTGTGCAGGACCCCAGTAGGGGTGTGCAGGACATCGTAGAATGTGTGCAGAACCTCAGTGGGAGTGTGCAGGACCTTGGTAGGAGTATGCAGGATATCATGGGACCTGTGCAGGACCCCAGTAGGGGTGTGCAGGACGTTGTAGAATGTGTGCAGGATCTGAGTAGGAGTGTGCAGGACCTTAGTAGGAGTATGCAGGACATCATGTGACCTGTGCAGGACCCCAGTAGGGGTGTGCAGGACGTCGCAGAATGTGTGGAGGATCTCAGTAGGAGTGTGCAGGACCTTAGTAGGAGTGTGCAGGACATCATGGGACCTGTGCAGGACCCCAGTAGGAGTATGCAGGATATCATGGGACCTGTGCAGGACCCCAGTAGGGGTGTGCAGGACGTTGTAGAATGTGTGCAGGATCTGAGTAGGAGTGTGCAGGACATCATGGGACCTGTGCAGGACCCCAGTAGGGGTGTGCAGGACATCGTAGAATGTGTGCAGAACCTCAGTGGGAGTGTGCAGGACCTTAGTAGGAGTATGCAGGACATCATGTGACCTGTGCAGGACCCCAGTAGGGGTGTGCAGGACGTCGTAGAATGTGTGGAGGATCTCAGTAGGAGTGTGCAGGACCTTAGTAGGAGTGTGCAGAACATCATGGGACCTGTGCAGGACCCCAGTAGGAGTATGCAGGATATCATGGGACCTGTGCAGGACCCCAGTAGGGGTGTGCAGGACGTTGTAGAATGTGTGCAGGATCTGAGTAGGAGTGTGCAGGACATCATGGGACCTGTGCAGGACCCCAGTAGGGGTGTGCAGGACGTTGTAGAATGTGTGCAGGATCTGAGTAGGAGTGTGCAGGACCTTAGGCCTATGGTATACTTTGTCGCTGTAATGAGCGACAGGCATGCAATCTAACACAAATCGTGGCGGGACCCGCATGGGAGCAACGATAACGGTCGTCGTAGGAATAGATGTCGCGTGTGGGTCGCAGCGACGTGTCGCGGAGGGCTCACATACTGCAACTGTGCCATAGCCTGTCCCTACCACTGTCGCTGTCGCTGTGCAGTGCACTGCGACAGATTTAAAGGACGGGATGCGGTCGCTGTCGCTGTGCAGAGCGACGCGACCGTGTGTCGCAAAAGTATACCATACCCCTTAGTAGGAGTGTGCAGGACATCATGGGACCTGTGCAGGACCCCAGTAGGGGTGTGCAGGACCTCAGTAGGAGTGTGCAGGACATTATGGAACGTGTGCAAAACCATAGTAGGAGTGTGCAGGACATCATGGGACCTGTGCAGGACCCCAGTAGGGGTGTGCAGGACGTCGTAGAATGTGTGCAGAACCTCAGTGGGAGTGTGCAGGACCTTAGTAGGAGTATGCAGGACATCATGTGACCTGTGCAGGACCCCAGTAGGGGTGTGCAGGACGTCGTAGAATGTGTGCAGGATCTCAGTAGGAGTGTGCAGGACCTTAGTAGGAGTGTGCAGGACATCATGGGACCTGTGCAGGACCCCAGTAGGGGTGTGCAGGACATTATGGAACCTGTGCAGGACCCCAGTAGGGGTGTGCAGGACGTCGTAGAATGTGTGCAGAACCTCAGTAGGAGTCTGCAGGACGTCGTAGAATGTGTGCAGAACCTCAGTAGGAGTGTGCAGGACATCATGGGACCTGTGCAGGACCCCAGTAGGGGTGTGCAGGACGTCGTAGAATGTGTGCAGGACCTGAGTAGGAGTGTGCAGGACATCATGAAACGTGTGCAAGACCCCTGTAAGGATGAGCAGGACTTCATGGAATGTGTGCAGGACATCAGTAGGAGTGTGCAGGACATCATGAAGCGTGTGCAGGACCCCAGTAGGGATGAGCAGGACGTCATGGAATGTGTGTAGGACCTTAGTAAAATTGTGCAGGACATCATAGAATGTGTGCAAGACCTTAGTAGGAGTGTGCAGGACATCATGAAACGTGTGCAAGACCTCTGTAAGGATGAGCAGAACTTCGTGGAATGTGTGCAGGACATCAGTAGGAGTGTGCAGTACATCATGAAACGTGTGCAAGACCCCTGTAAGGATGAGCAGGACTTCATGGAATGTGTGCTGGATCTCAGTAGGAGTGTGCAGGACCTCAGTTTAATGTTCAGGACACCGTATGCAAGCCAGGCCTCCGAATCTACAAGAACGATAGTTGTGTGCAGGACCTCAGTTTAATGTTCAGGACACCGTATGCAAGCCAGGCCTCCGAATCTACAAGAACGATAGTTAAGTCCGCCAGAACAGGGCTACCGTAATCTCACTCGAGTTGGCTCTAAAAATTTCTAAGTTCTGACTCCGAATTCGCTTCATCTTCCCTACAGGTGGTGATGTTTTCCTGCTTTGTAGTCGAGGCAGATCCTCAACTGCTGACCTCTGGAGAAGGACGGTGTGTGAATCAAGACACACCGCTCTTCACTTCTTTTATACTTTACCCTTGGTCAATTTTGTATCATCTAATTTGTTTACGAGAGCCGAGTAACATTATTCCTAAGATTACTTGTTCCGAAACAGACATATGGGCCGGCGCAGATGAGCCACATCAGCATGAACCGGTGAAGTTTGGCTAGAGCGGCTGACCCTAGGTCTATCCTAGACGTGGTGGGGCCACCCAAGATTTATTCATAGAAATGATGAAAAACTCTGATAAAAGAGGCCTGATACTGCGCTATCAATCATTGTTTTTATTAGAGCTCTACGGAAATACTTCGACTGGTAGCCTCACCAATTGGCCGTTCATTTCATTTCTGTCTTGAATGGTGCGTGCCCCCCCCCGTCTAGAATAGTGCCTAGAACCTGTACAATTGGGTCATTTTGAAACTCATTTCTTCATTTTTCGACTTTTGAATTCAAAAAGTATATGCCTTGCATCTATTTGTAGGAAGCCGCGTTGCAACAATTATCTTGCAGTCTTAGCAGCAGAGCGGTTGTTTCTTCATTTCTACCACTATGTTTTCGAAAAAAAAACAACAACTTGACTTTTAGAGATTGACGATGTTGTAGAAGGGAAACCCTTGGAAAAAGTTGTGAAATTTCTGAAAGTTGGGCTCCGCAGAAAAGGTCAAGGATTTGGCATTGCTCTAAAATGTAGTGAAATTGTTGAATCGATTTGGCTGTTGTTGGTATATGCAGATTACATAATCATTAAATGTAGTGAAATTGTTGCAAACAGATGTGGCAGGAGCTCTATGAATTATCAGAGTCAAATCACGCGTCAGAAGGGGTTTTTCTTGGAGCGCATATTGAATCAAAAAAGAACAAGATTAAGTCTAGCAGCAAAAACGTTTCCATACAACGTGAATCGTGAAAGCGTTGAGGACACGAAGACATAGCGTCAGTAGCTAATAAATTGCGTTAGATTTCGTTTTCATGATTTTTATGTAATCGGTGAGGGAAGGTCTGGTACCTTAGTGGGAACTACACTGATAAGGCAGAATAGCATTCGGAAACCTTATTTCTAGCCCATAAGGCGACGTTTCGTTCAGCATTGTTGACTGAGGATTATTATTTTTTTCTTTTTGTCTTCATTCGCTCGCCAGAGGACCTTCTGACGCGTGATTTGACTGTGATAATAATTCATAAAGCTCCTGCCAAATCTGTTTGCAACAATTTCACTACATTTAATGATTATGTAATCTGCATATACCAACAACAGCCAAATCGATTCAACAATTTCACTACATTTTAGAGCAATGCCAAATCCTTGACCTTTTCTGCGGAGCCCAACTTTCAGAAATGATGTCTCTCTAGTCGTACAAGGCCCCCTGGGAGCGGAGTTGTGGCCCTCAAAAATTGAGCTGCGGAAGCATGGTGGACGAGTTGTCCGAGGCTTGTAACTTCCGTCATTTGCAACCTATGGATGCGAGCCTTCAGTTAAACTGTTTCAAAATGCAGTTGAAGACCATGCACCTAATTTGCTCATAGTTCTCGAATGTTCTCGTACGGCTCACGACCATCTTTTTCACTTAAAGCCGGTATTGATTTACGCCAAAATTCCTCAATCCTCACTTGTGAGCATACCAATAAACTCATTAGAGATAACAAGACGGTCGCGCGATAGCCTGGAAATTAATACATGACGGTCAATTATTTCACCTTGCTCGAGAAAAAAGGCATGCAAGAGGCTTGAATGCATTGGGACCAGCGGAACGTCGCAAAGCAACCGAAACTTTTGGTTTTCAAATTTGTTTTTGATGCTTGGCTTTATCCTCCTTTCTCTTAGAAAAAAGGTGGGAGATCCAGAAAACTAACAGCTTCTATTGTGGCCACAGAAGCACAGCTTCGCAGATACGGAGGAGAAGCTGCACTCTCCGTCGAAAAAATCGGGCAAGAAGACGAAAAAGGCCATGAAGGCCAAAAAGACGAGGAAAACGGCTAAAGTCTAGCCGAAGAGGCTGAATATCATGACGGAGAGTCCACTATGAGTTTGGATGATGTAGAAGTAGACTACGATTTGCCCTGGCTAATTATTGTTACACTCAGCTCCGGCTTTTTCCATGATTATCGTCTCCAAAGATGAATTCTGATTGTTCATCCACTAAATGATCTAGTTGAACCGTATTTCTCTCCTATATGAAATTCGTTTGGTTTTCTGAAGCATTTGGAATTTGGTCGATGGATATTGCTAATCGACATTAATGTATGAGTATTGGTTTCGGCCGTCTTACTGTGCGAAGATGGCGTTTTTCATTCCAGATATACTTTCATCAATGTCTCGAAGCAGAAGAATGTGGTATGCTCAATATACTCGAGATAAGTTGCATCAGAAATTCAATTGTTGAAAATTGAGTTAGTCGAAAACTTGACCATTCGATTATTCGAAAAATCGAATCAATTCGACTACTCGATTATTCGAAATTTTGAAAAATCGAGTTAGTCGAAAACTCGATTATTCGAAATTTTCAGAAATCGACTTAGTCGAAAACTCAATTATTCGAAAAAATTTACGAGTCGCCGAAGTATAGTACATAGCACCATCTGTGCCAAGAATTTAACGATATTGTATGGTTTCTATCATATCTCTAAATAGCCGCGGCGTAGATGTTATTCCGCCATCTTTTGAGCGAAGCGTTTTTCTCTCCATTTCTAGCATACACCATATGTTTTTTTTTCAAAGACAACCGCTTCCCCGAATTAGGATACTAGCAATAAACTGGGAGAATTAAAGAACACGTACTCTAATGAGCTCAATACAAGGTAAGCATTATAAGATCTTTCAACAATTAAGCAACATCAAGAAAAAAGCGACATATAGAAGTGAAACAACTATGACACTGAAGTAGAGTTGGCGGATGGGGATTTATGACGTGGCAGTGGATCAATAAATGAACTCCACTCCACTCATCATTTATTGACCAGTTTCACCGTGTACAATTTGAGCGGGCGGATCGCTGGCTATCGAAGCCCTGGCGGGCGGATCGCCGGCAAGTTGCGGGCGGATCGCTGCACTTCATAGCTCAGCGGGCGGATCGCTGGCTATCAAAGCCCTTGCGGGCGGATCGCTGGCAGGTTGCGGGCGGATCGCCGCTTTAGAGCTTGCCGGCGATCCGCCCGCTAGGGTGTTCAAGTTTCCCAGGCGCCGCTATCCGCCCGCCAAAACGCAGCGATCCGCCCGCAAAGGCTTTGATAGCTAGCGATCCGCCCGCCGAGGCCACGATGAGCAGCGATCCGCCCGCAACTTGCCGGCGTACCGCCCGGAGAGGCCTTGATTGCCAGCGGTCAGTCCGCACCTGTTGTCTGAGCAGCTGTCGGCCTCGTAATTACCAATTGCCAGCTGAATGCCAGTTATCACACAGCTGTTAGGCAACTGGCACATATTCACCAGCTGTCCGTCGCTGGCATTAAATGACATGCCGAGTGTATGCCAACTGTTGGCCTCGTGATTGCCATTGGCCACCTAAATGACAGCTGTCCCCAGCTGTTGAGCAACCGGCGAATTTTCGCCAGCGGTCCGCCGCTCCCAATGTCTGAGTCTCTCCTTCGCTGGCGACTATAAGATGACACAAACCTGGACGTTGTACAGTCATATTCGGAGAGACCACAAAGCAGAGTCCTTGTGGTGTGAGTATCTGCTGGATGTCGTCCATGCATGAGCCGCTCTTGCCGATCTCGCAGCTGAATGACGACTGTTTGATGTGCGAGTCGCAGTTGCAGACACTAGTACATGCAAATAGTTCTGGTACTAAACCTGAGGAAAAGGTCGTCGGCTTTCTGATGGGCAGCTTTGTGAAGTGCTAAGACGTCCATGTCTTGGAATTCACGGATCGCATCCAAAATGCTTTGGTTTTTAGATATCTGAACAGGATGAATATTTGACTACTTATATAATTTTTTATTCACGGGTTAGTAAGAGCACGGGGTGGGAATTTTCCCTCCGTAGTTAATTCGGAAGAGGTTTCCTTATCCACTAAGACGTGGCCGATTCGTGGAACTTGAGAGGTTTGGCCGCGAAATAGCCGGAAAATAGCCCACCAGGCTCCGCAGCGGCTCCTGGTGGGCTATTTCCCGGCTATTTCTCGGCTTCTCACGGAACGGACAAAAAGTAGCCGAGAAATAGCCGAGACCAGCGGTTGGGCGGGGCCTCCAGAGGCTGAACGAGGTTCAAGTACCTCAAATTTGGGTAATTGAATCGACGGAGGTGCTGACATTCAAATCATGGCTCGAGAATGCTCCGTATATCTACCTAGAGAGCATTATTTCTCGGCTATTTCGCGGCGAGCATTATTTGGCGGCTATTCTGCGGCTATTGCGCGGCAAGAAGGCATTTCGCGGCTATTTCTCGGCCGAAACTCAGAGCAGGAGGGTATGAACCGCTCCGTACTCCTTCTACCCCTGTACCGCTTTTTTGTATTTTTTGAAGATTTGCTCACACTGCCATCGTCCTCATAGGTCAGTGAAAGATATCGAACGAGTTCTGGTTCTCTAGCGGCGAGTGATGATGCTCTGAACGATATGTAACTAAATAAGCAGTCGGATAAAAAAGCCAACTAATCAAGATGCCGGAGACTTGGAACAAAAGAAATTTGCAGGTATTCCAGGCCTTTGATCTCAGTTTTGTGAACCTCTCTTCGTTCCTTGTCTTTCAGAAGGACATATAAGACAGTTGTTGGTGATGCAAAGCCAATTGTAGATGCTGTTCCTTACTAGGAGACGTTTCGAGTGAATAAAAAATTAAGAACATAGTAAAAAGGAAAAATAAAAAAACAAATAAAGAAAAAATAATAATGGAATGATATTCCTTGGCGAGCAGGGCTGTGCTGAACTGTTCCGTTTCCGATTCCGTTTCCGTATTCCCGGTACTTTTTGAGCTGTTCCGTTCCGTTTCCGGGTTTTTGTCCCGGAAGCGGGAGAAAACAGTACTACAAGCTCAGGGGATTGTCGGCCCCGAGCCGGCTGACAGTTCGGCTCGTTCTCCGGCTCCTGTTGCTGTCCGGGCCGCTGCTGTTGTTTTTCAGGCCACTGCTGTTGCTGTCCGGGCTCCCCCAGTTGGCCCGAACAGCAACAGCAGTGGCCCGGAGATTAGAAGAGCGAGCCGAACTGTCAGGCGGCTTCGATTCCTGTTTGGTGAGGCTCGGGGCCGCGAATCGCCTGAGAGGTGAATGATCACGCCTCCCCAGCGCACAAAGCCGCGGTACCTCTGCGATCATCACAGCGTGAGTCTAATCTTGAACGCTTGGATCGGTGTCCCGCTCCTTCCAACCGTCACTCGGTATACGCCCTCCCCTCCCCCCTCCATCAACGCACAGGACGATCCCAACGTGGGCTTGACCTTGGCGCCTACAGAAGGCATTCTTTAGGTACTGTTGCGCGAGTAAGTGGTGTTATCTGGCAGTCAAACCGTGGTTATTAGTCTCATCCCAGTTGAAAACCACCACGGTTTGCCTTTGCAACTCTTTATCACAACTTGTTCGAAGCACTGAACCATTGGCTAACCATTACTTCATGCATCAATACCATACTTTGTTACAATCGAGTCGTCCGATTGAGGGACCAGAGTGGTAGAAATTTTTTCTCTTCGTCTCTCTAGCTACTCACGCACTCGCGGGGTTCAACTCCAGCGCCATAGAATTTGCACGCCATAGCCCCCAACTCCTCGTTTTCAACGCATGCTGAGTTTCGACCAGTTCTCATCGGTAGCTTGTGCTGCAGCTAGCAGTGTACCTGTTGCTGCAGACGGGGGGTTCAACTCGATGTCGGCCCGTAGTGCGACTCCTCATTGAACGTGTTGCTAGCAGCAGCACGTTATATAAATGAAGAGAGTCTTTGAGCCACCACCTCTTCCTACCGGAGCCAGAGTCGCGATTCTTGTAATCGCTCGCAGCATGAACGCCAACCTCGCCAAGGTACGCAACAAAGACATCATCTTCGCCTCGGTCTACTATAAGAAATCTTTCCTCGTAATGCGCAGTTAGGACCACCCTTTCAGCGTCCAAAATTGATATCCGTAAAATCGAAAACTTAAGATCACCTTCTGGGATCGGCCTCAAATGGACAACTGCTCTCTCAACAATGATGGGTGCCATCTGTATGTACCCGCAGCCGTGGTAGAACACCGATTGCAGTGGAAAAATCAGTCGAAGGTAGAAACTCGACATCAGAGAGATCAGAAACACTCTAGAAGAGGAGTTGCTCGGGCAGACTTATTTTCAGCTCACTAGGAGAACCTGCAGCAGCAATAGCACGTCTTCCTTCCATGCTTCAATTCTATTTGTACTCGGCTCGCAATTCCATTTGTACTCGGCTCGCTTGCAGTTTTAGACCGTAGCCCCACTGGTGCTTGAGGGTCTAGATTGAGATCACAAGTTGCAGAAGTACATCCGCATGCCATGAGCAGCGACGAAACCTACCATTTAATCATACTATAATTTTTGGTTCACTTCCGTTTCCGTTTCCGGATTTCCGTTTCCGGCGATTTTTAGCCTTTTTTCTTCCGTTTCCGTTTCCGAAAATCTTGAAAATGATTCCCGCACAGCCCTGGTGGCGAGCCTTTTCCCACTGTTATCGAAAACTCGTTCAAAAAAGATGTGGTCTCGCTCTCCCTGTTAAAGGCGCGGTTTCGAGCTTCCTTCTACGGATTTCAAAATTTCAAAAAGGATTTCGTATTTCAAGTTACTGATTTCTTTTTGTGCATTTACCAAGAGTGCGATTTAGGTGCGCTGAACTCAGCATTGTTCTAAAACTAAGTGGGGTGAATATAAATAGGAAAAAAATCCATCAAGTAGAATATAAATCTGAAGATCAAAATTTCAGTAGTGCATACCTTACTTGCATCTTGTTGCATATCCCTATCGACGGAAAATGCATGCTCTGAAGGGACTCATACGAACGTCTCGTCGTTAGTGGATTCCTCAATTAAAGTCATACTCTCTAATTGCACTCATGACTTTTTTATCAGCTGCTGGAGTAAATAAAGTGAAAAAGTGGTAGTTTGTCGAAACCTCAACTTACCTAATGAAATAATAAGCGATTCGTTCGCATACTTGATACACAGTTAGACCAACAAAAAAGATTAGTACCAGTGCCCACAACAGCCTTAAATTTTAATCTATGCTTTTTTTGTGTTTCCCAACATTTATCTGAGCCTCTGTCACAAATCTTTGTGCTCTCGAGGAACCTATAGTTACAGAACCTGAAGAGAGAATCTTACTCAAATCGTACTCACCTAAACCATGTCTTGTAGCGAGTGTGTAGGTATCTGAAACCCAGCATCGAGGTGTCGTCGGCGAAACGATTCAAAGACGGCTGCAGTTGTCTGCCCTCCTCTGTCTTACGTCGTCTGGGCATTTCCCTTAAAGGCGGCGTTCACGAAGAATCTCGATTTAGAGTTTCAAAAGTGAGACACTGGCAGATGCTGAAGGGGATATTGTTGAAGAAGGTATCGAAAACGGGTCAGAAATCACTAAAAACGACGGCGAAGAGGAGATTTTGTTAGCCCATTGCGCCTGGCCTTAGCCCGCCCCGCCCCATTATGACGAGCTTTTGGCGCCGCCGACGTTTTCGATGCCTATTGCCAAAAAACTCTGCCGCGTGCAGTCTGATCGATTCGCGCACATTTCGCCATTAGCGCGCGCTTGCGGAAACTAGCAGGGATAGGGAATTCGTCAGCGCCCTGAGCCTGTACTTACATTAGAAACCACTATTTTGGCTTATTCTTAGCGCTTTTCTTTAATGTTTTTTTACTGTTCGATAGGCTAACATAGGCCTTTCCCGGATATTGAAAAGGGAAGTAAAATCCTCAATTCGAGGGATGGCTCTATCATTTTGGAGCGCATTGTATGTTTACTATCAAAACAATAAGCAGAATGAGAAAACTAAGAGAGATCCGCCTTCAAGGCTAACAGAAAATAATGGAAACCATTAAAGAGATGTTCTCTAGAGTGACAAAAGGGCAGAATTCGTCCTTGTGACGGGAGCGACGTCGAACATGACGAAGTGCGCGCCAGTAATTTCAGAAGCCTCCCCGCCGGTTTCTTCTCAACCGACATCCGGCACACAGATTTGGTTACATGCATGGAAGATTATGTTGCTGCGATTAGATGTCGTCTTGGAGATGAACTCGATGATTTAGGTGCTTACAAGGGAACCACAATAAGTCATAGTGACCATTCCAAATGAAACGTACTTTTCTAGAACCATTTTCGGACGAAAAGTTCGAATATGCCCATCGCAGCTGCCTAGACCCAATCTGAAAACAGTTATAGGCAATTTTTCTCTGATTTTTCGTACTTATTGTACCCTCCAAAAAGCTCACTATTTTTGCGAAAATCCGGAAAGGGACCTCATAATCGTGTTCAGCGCCCGAAACTACCCCCCTAGGCAAAGTTAGGTTGAAGGAACATTTTCCAAACTTTGCACAGACGAACAGCGTTTTGTACGGATTTTCGGTTGGGCGTTTATTTATACCAATTAGAGGGGTCTCGAAGCGGTTTAAAAAAATAATCCAGATTTGACTATAAATTTTCTCTGGGGGGTCATTTGGGGTGCTGATCACGAATCTGAGGTCCATTTATCGATTTTCCGGAGTTTTCGACTGTATTCGTTCACAGATTCCCATCGGGGGAGAATTTGATGGCAAATCGCGACTTTTGACGATTTCCGGAGTGGTTCTATAAAATATGATCAAGTTATTTCCCTGAGGGTTATTTGGAGTGCTGAACACGAATCTGATGTCGGTTTATCGATTTTTCGCAGCTTACGGTAGATTACGGTGGGTATACGGTAGTTTGGTCAAAGTCTCAGATTTGTCTTAAAGTTTCTATGTGGGGGTCATTTGGGGTGCTGATCACGAATCTGAGGTCCATTTATCGATTTTCCGGAGTTTTCGACTGTATTCGTTCACAGATTCCCATCGGGGGAGAATTTGATGGCAAATCGCGACTTTTGACGATTTCCGGAGTGCTTCTATAAAATATGATCAAGCTATTTCCCTGAGGGTTATTTGGAGTGCTGAACACGAATCTGATGTCGGTTTATCGATTTTTCGCAGCTTACGGTAGATTACGGTGGGTATACGGTAGTTTGGTCAAAGTCTCAGATTTGTCTCAAAGTTTCTATGTCGGGGTTATTTGGGGGTGCTGAATACGAATTTGGTGTCCATTTGTCGATTATCGGAATATTGAGGTAGGTTTTGCTTCCTAAATGGCATGTTGCCTACCGGAACCTAATGTAATCCTTAGAATTTGGGCAAGCAAACCCCAGATTCGTGTTCAGCACCCCAGATTACCCCTACAAACATGTTTTTAGCAAAATCAGGAATAAAATTTTAAAACACCCTTAAAATTCCTGGGGGTACCCTTACCTTGTCGCGAAGCTTCAAAAGACGCTCATAACTTTTTTTAGAGTGGGTCTAGGCAGCTGCGATGGGCATATTCGGACTTTTGTCCGAAAATGGTTCTAGAAAAGTACATTTCATTTGGAATGGTCACTATGACTTATTGTGGTTTCCTTGTTAGAAGAAAAGACGAAATAGCGCAGAAGGCAAATTATGTCCAAAATGTAGAAGGAGTCTGACTTGTGGCAACTGATGTATTTCGTAACAAGTCTTTGAAAATTTTTTTTCTTTCTGAGCACAATGAAAACCTTAAAGTGGCATAGAAAATTTATTTACAAGAAAACAATGTTCCCATGTGAACATTCCCTGATATCATAGAGACCCAACATATCGATCGGGCGTTGAAGATAATTGATTATGTAGAGGAAACACCCGAGCTGCCGTTGACGATGAGCGTTGTTGAAGATTCTCGAATAGCCTCTTGATTTCCAAATGTATACTTCTGAAATTTTGAGATTTATTGTCATCGAAACTAGGCAAAAATTTGAAAATAATTGCTTTCTACATATCCGTACCTGTTCAGAAGAAGATATGGCATAACGATGGCCGACGTGTAGATGATATTGGACACGTCTTTGATAAGGACAGCGACGGGACCATGCAACCTCACGCATTCCCAGGTGAGAAAGAATCCCACCTCCACGGTTATCATGATTATTACCTTAAAAGCAACCGTTTAATTTATGCACTCTATTTTTTTGATATGAGGCTTTTTTAAATGTTTTATGATTTGAATTTATCAGTTTGCCATATCCAAAGTATGATATTTGTGTGTAAAAGCGATTTTTACCGCCACAGTTCAAGGCGGGTTGGTCTACTTCAGTGGCGCGCGTTCGCGCTGATAATTTAGGGGCGTTCCGTGCTCCAGTATCAGCGAGCTGGTATAGCTCGCCTTCCTGTGTCACTCTTCACCCTGCCCATCTATTTTTAATTCCTCCTTTCATCCGGTCTTTCCTCTTAATCCTCCCCATTGTTCCCTTCCTGATGTTGTACTCCCTTTTTTCTCTTTTTTTTTCTATGGCCCTCCTTTCCCCTAGTCATGTTTACTTCTCCACCCACCTTCTATCTTTATCCCTCTCGTTCACCTTCCTTCGCTTATTCTTCCTCTTCACGAATCTGCCTTCCAATCCATCTCAGTATCTCCTTGCATTTCTTGCCCTCTTCTGTTTTGCAATCTAAGTCTCTCTCTCTCTGTCTCTCTCTCTCTGCCATTCCTTCACGTCCTCTCCACTCCTCCCTGCCCGATGTTTCCAGTCCCGTAATTCAACCCTCTCTCCCTTTTCTTTCCAAACATTTCCTACTCATCATGTCTGGTTCACCGTCCATATCCTTCTTTCGAATTTTATTCATTTTTGTGTGTTTGCGTCACCCTTCGCCTTTCTCTTTCTCGGTTCACTCTCCAATCCTTTTCTCAATATTTTGCTATGCATCTCTCTTCATGTCTGATTTATCTTTGTCTTCACGCATTTCTGTCTCTCTTTCCCTCTTCACCTACCATACCTTCTTCGATGCTGCGCGGAATTTCCGCTCTTCAGCATACCTGACATTGTGCGCCATCTATTTCAGTCTTCTGAAGGTGTCTGTATCCCTTCTCTCCGCTGTCTTTCTCACACTCCCTCTGACTGTCTCTTTTCACCCCTATCTCCCAGTCCATGTGTGTGCGTTTGTATGTATAGGTGTCTGTGTGTGTCTGTTAGTTTTTCCGTCTGCTTGTCTGCTTGCCCGTCTGTCTGGCTGTCTGTCCTCCTTCACTCTTTTTCTATACCCATCTCCCTTCCTGTACGTCTCGCTATGTTCATTCTTCTATACTTTCCTCCCTAATCCTTTTTCACTCTCCTTCACCCTCTCCACCCTTCACCTCCTTCCCTTATGTTGTCGCGTATCTTCGCTCTCCAACTCTATGCATGATGCTGTGCGTCCTCTCTTTGAATCCTCTACCTATCTGTTCCTATGTTCTCTGTCCATATATACCTTTGTTCCCCTCTTTCTCTGCCTCCCACCCTTCTTTTCACCTTTCTTCTGTCGGTTGCCCCGATATTTCCTTACCGGTTTGGACTTTTTCCCTCCCTCCACCTTTTTTTTACTGACCCTTTCTAACCAATCTTGCTCTTCTTATTTATGTCAGGGTGTCTACCTCCTCCAGTTCTCTTCCACCCTGGGGGCCTTCATTCTTTCCGCGATTTTCTGCTCTCCCTGGCCTATTACAATATTACTCGCTGCCCTTCTCATTCTCCCACTCCTTAGTCGATGATGTGCTTACGCTTGTTTAACCTCAGCTGTTCACTAATTGGGGAATCGATTTTGCTAATTTGTATGAAAACGCGCCAATAAATAAATGAACGAGTAAAGAGTTAAAGTTATGAAGCAAAAAAGAACTTCATTTACCTGTATCGTCATTCGAATTTCTTTCCGATCGCGTACAGCACTCCTCGAAAATTTCATGTATAACAAAAGTACGGGATAGACGATAACGCTCAGGGTCATAGTGACATAATTTGAAATATCGTTCAAACTGAAACGTTATGGTTTTTGTTTTGTGGCACAGACTGATTAGAGATCAGAGTCGAAAAAAACAAAACTATAAAAGTTCACACTAACCGAAACCATACATAACTATATTCAAATCGCAGCGTGGTGAAAATCATATGTCGTGGAACGTAGGCGATCCCACTTATAGTTAAGTTGAGCACGAGAAAAACAATATAGAAGGTGAATATGACAAGAAGGCAAATCTGGAAATCGAGCTTTTATGCTTAAAGGCACAGAACACCCAGCGAAAATTTTTCAGTTTTTATGCTGATCTTGATTAGAGTCACACGCTGATCACAATGGCGTCTCTGAAATCGCCCAAGACCGCCTATAAACAGAGTCACGGCTTCTTAAAGATGCCTATATTTTGAGGGGGGAAATTGATGGACGAGTTGTCTCGTGCCTGAATTTCTCTTCATTCGCAATCGTTGCGCGAGAGCGAGCTAGGGTAAGGAAATAGCCCGGCAATGGACTGAAGAACGACGACTTGTTGGAGCTCATCCATCCATCTAGCCGCTATTGAGTTCGGAAATCTGGTCGGGGGTGTGGCCCGTGGTGGTGAGCCAAGGAGGTGGGGCCTGTGGTGGTCGCTTATAACTCGCTTATTCGAAGGAATTGAGATCTAGCAATTGACATGTGTTATACAGCACGGGTCTACTACACAATCTAATAAAAATCACAAAATTTATGTCTGAGGGTGTACTGTGCCTTTAAGCATGTTTTCGTCAGCCATCTGAACCAGGGCTGTGCGGAAATCTTTTTCAAAATTTTCGGAAACGGAAACGGAAGAAAAATGGCTAAAAAACGCCGGAAACGGAAATTCGGAAACGGAAGAGATCAACAAACTATGGGTTGTCTCATTCTCACGTTCCGTCGCTGCTTATTGGTTAAAGTTCTCATTCGATAACCTATGATTTCAGTCAATAAATCAATAATTATCCAAACTACATAAAATCACTATGGGGTATTTCACGATTTCGGATCTTTGCCCCAGAAAAAAAACCGAAAAGGCAGTTTCAAAAATTAGTACATGTAGCGACCCCTCCCAAACAGTGTACAGCCTGTCTTCCAGAAAGCAGTCCAGGCTGTACTAGCTGCAGATGAAGCGGACGGCCGCGTTGCGTGTTCAAGACCGATAGAAGTGTACCTCCAGGTTCTCACCGACGACTTTCTAGATTTACTGGTGAACCTTTATTTTGAATCCTGTCGGAGCAAATACCGCAAGATTAAATTCAGAAAGTAAGAAAAAAACTGCTCGGTGGCAACAGGAAAAATCACTTTTTATCTGCCTCAAAATTTAGAACCCCGAGCTCTGCTGAGGATCTCAGTCAAGCTTAGATATCCGACTGAACACAAGAGGTCGAAAGTGTTTTTCAGCCCACCATGATGTTTTCAAGCACTCTTGCCTATACCCACTACCATTACCCGTGTAGCACTATTTTCTTCCGTTTCCGGGCCTAAAAAGTCGGAAACGGAAGCGGAACGGAACAGCCCAAAAAACACCGGAAATGCGGAAACGGAATCGGAAACGGAACAGTTCCGCACAGCCCTGACCTGAACCCATATATTGCGAGATCGATTTTTATTGCTTTCAACACAAATCGGGACATGTTTCTGGAAAGTTGTGTTACTTGCAACATCAACATGCAACATGTTTGTTTGTTGATTGTTTCCTTTACGCGTGACTAATTATCCGCGTCCGATAAATAATAAAAAAAAGACCAAGAATAAGTTGCACGCAACATACCGCATTTTCCCTATTAAAAGCGCACCTCTATTTGAAGTACTCTCTAATAGAATTGCACCCAAAAGAGAAGGTTGGAAAAGAGAAGTTCACTCTTTTTTTTTGAAGTACGCCTCTATTGGTACTATCAGGTTGTCCGATAAGTTCTTGCCGTTTTTTTAAATGTTTCGTAATATAATTGTAATATAATATAATAATATAATGTAATATAATGTAATGTAATAATGTAATATAATATAATATAATATAATATTAATTCAATATATTTTTAATTTTTTTAAATTTTTTAAATTAATTTTTTAAATTTAATTTAAATTTAAATTTTCAAATTAAATTCTTCGCAAACTAATATCGAGAAGTTCTTTCAGCTATGGCACCCTCTCCGTATACGGCACAAATCTCTCTAGCAGCTTCCGTGGCTTTGGCACCTCGGTTAAACGCAAAAAGTAGATGGTGTCGAAAATGCTCGTTTTTGTCGACTTGACACTCCATTTAAATGCTCTAAAAATTAACAAAAACTAATCGAAACAAAAAAACCAAATAGACTTTCTTGTAGAGCGAAAAATTCTCTTTCGAATAACACAAAACATTGTACCAAAAAATTTTTATTTCGATCGCTAATTTTTTAATTTAAAAAAACGGCAAGAACTTATCGGACAACCTAATATATTTCAAAATGGGATGCGGAATAGAAGTTCAGAACCTAAAATAGGTTTACAGCTTGAAAAGGACGAGATTATTAAAGGCAATGTTCCCCACAAATCTAATTTTCGAGTTTTCGGTGTGAAACACTATACTGGCACATGCTGGAGGAGATAGTATGGTCGAAGAGAGCAACGAAAATGGAGCAGAAATTGCGGACTACCTGGGTATATTTTAGCAAGCGCAAAACTGATTCAACTACGCATAACAGGCCAAGAACAAAACAGAAGCCTTATAAAAAATTAGGAAACAAATTGCATGGTACAGAATGTAGGCTACGTGCAATCTGAGAGAAACTTGTCAATATGCCCACGAAACTTCAGCTTTTGCTGCAAGCACCTTCTTTCGAAAAAATGCATATACATATCACATGTAGCTTGTGCATAATCTCCTGAGCCGTTAAAATTAGTACGTGTCGACCGGTACAAACCGGCCACACTCCAGTAAACGAAAACAAGATAAGTGTAGGACTCAATAATGAGAACAAGCTTCACGTTACTTAAAGAAGGACAACAAGTTGCATGTGAGACTTATGGTGTATTGTAAGAGGCGTATAGTTTGATAAAAATTAGGTAACACCCGGCACACGACCCAATAAATCAGCATAACACAACAAGCTAATAGTGTGACCCTTCAATCTAAGCTTCCAAAAGAGTCGCGGATGTTTTTGCAAGAACTTAAATTATTGCGTCTAGTATGTGCATCATCAGGGCCGCGCGTTATACTGTCGTTCTCGGAGCCGAATTCCGGTCCGCAATTGCGGACTACGGCTGTTGCATCACCAGTCACGATGATGATCGTCCTGGTAGAAGGGTGAATCGTGCCGGGACGACGTGGTCCCAGCACGATTATCATCGTGTCGCGTGATGCAACACCCGTAGTCCGCAATTTCGAACCGGCACTTGGCTCCGAGAACGACAGTAACGTTGACGTGTTGACGCGTTCACGGGCTAACACGTTTCCTCCGAAAACCTACGAATAACGATATAACGAAAAATTCGTGGAATCACGTTTATTGTAGTGGAAATATGACACTGACTGATCTGCTCCAATGACAAAATTTAAAACTGGCGCCACGCGCGTAGCGTCGGCTTGTGGCGTGATCAATTTTCGTTTGTTGCGAAATAGGTAGCAGACCCAAAATTTTCTCAATTCCATTGTTTCTCTATTTTCCTTATTGGGATTCCTTATTGTAGTCTGGTTATTTGAATTGTTTGTATATTGTTGTTATTGTGGGTAGAACAGAAAAGGATACTATTCATCCGTACTTTTTCCTGTGTTCGATGTTTGATTTCGAGTGAGGTGCAACATTCCCACTCAAAATCGAATATATGTCGAACAGAACTAAGACAGGATAACATTTAAGAAAAGCAAACCAACGCGACTTGAAACGGAACGAGCAAAACATTAGTTACAGAATTTCAAATGAAAAAAATACATCGAAAGCAAAACTGGCAGTCTGACAGGGAGATTATTTCAAATGCAAAAGCAAAAAAAAAAGAGCTTTAGGTTCTATGCTCAGGCATGACTAGCTGTGAGATCACGATTTGTAATACATGTGTGATAGAGCTACCTACCTTCCAAGTGGTGCGATTCAACATAATGTGCGTCTTCCATGGGAGCGTAATTACAATAATTCGATGAAGTACCAGTAGTATATGGAAATATGGAAGACAAAAAAGCGGAGCAAACGCTAGTTCACCAAGAATCTGAAAGGTCAGATACGGTACCTGTTTTTCTGAAACGCAGTCCATAACATTCTTAAAAAAGCTATAGCGTGGCAATACAAATGGGATTTTGTAGTGATTTTCTCCTTCACCTGACTCAAATACTACAATTGTTTCTCGTCACGAAAATTTTATAGTAGAGTTAGAGCTTCAAAATCAAACCTAACAGAGTTAGTGCAAAGAAAATTCTAGGTGTTCGTAGACCTCGAGTTGTTCTTGACACGCTGAGCCAGGATCACTCACACTCTAATATAAGTCTAGGTTAACTTCTTGGTAGAAATTGGATTGGGAACGGTTCCAGGCATGAAAGCTACAACTAACTCTTGTTGACCCTTTTTGGGTAGTCCTTCCAATCCTTTCTTTTCTCAATCAGGTAACGTTTACTTTTTTGATTTAACCTTTGCTGAGATTCTCTTCCACTATAAGGATAACAATGATTAACTCGTGTGAAGTTTTAAATTTATGCTTTATCCAAGACCCATTAATTTGCGCTGCGCTCAACTATGTAGAGGAACAACAATCATCAGATTTTACGAACAAGGGATGTTTAGAAAAGTTCCTGGTTAATGGGATAATCCTGGAATTACAGAAGGAATCACAAAATTATGATAACTTTTGAACAGTACAATATTAACATTTTTTGATTGTTCATATACAATATATAATCTCCTAGTCATCTTCTTCACCTAAGAGCCCCAGGGCAGCTAGAGGTATACATGTTCTGAAGTCATTCGTTGTTCACAGATAGACATTCAAGCCAAAAACAGAACCTAAAAATAGAATATTTCCTTCAACCAATCAACATTCCGATACGCACTCTCCTCCATTGGCCCAATTTTACTCCTCTTTCCATTTATACCTCGTTTTATGAATAATCACGTCATCACGTCTTGAAATGTCGAAATGACATCACAATAATTCGTTTCTGTTTTGTTGAGAGTACTCTTCCTCGGCGACAAAATTAATTGTAGTGAAACACCGATTAGAGCCGACGTTAGACGAAATGACAACCGTCCAGAAAATTAAAACCTTCGAGAAAAAATCTGTGACATGTGCTTCTCAGAATACTGCCCCCAGACATTCTTTATTGTAACGTCGGCATAGATGTGAAGAGACTTCGCGTTCGCTGTTGAAGGTTGGCGCTAACTCGGTGCACATATGTAATGGCATATGGCACCGAGTTTGCTCCAACCTTCAACAGTAAACGGGAAGTCTCTTCACGATCCATGCCGACGTTACGTTGGAGCTGTTTCGGTGCACGCAAAACAAAATCATCATCTTAGGAAATCGTGGTTGTCACATGGAAATGACCTGCAGGTCGAGCGCCGGAGTCTGAGCGTCTGCGTCACTCTTGTCGTCTGTGATGCAGCAGGACGTCTACGATTGGCTTGTCCCGTCACACCACAATTGAAAGTGCAAAACGTTGCGAAATATGCTCCATCACCTCCAAGTCACAACAGAAAAAAGAAAATTTGATGAAATTTGGCTTCGAGGTGACAACGCTAGGCTAATTTGCTCTCCATGTCACAACAGGAAGGAGTTGTGGACTCCAAGTTACAATCGAGATTTTCTGAGATTCATTTTCACGCTCGCTCGGCCTAAGGAGGGAGACGACATGAAGATGTGTTCATACCTGCGACTAAATCGACTGTTTTCAACTGGACAACTTACCCGACATATTAGGAAGTTTTCACTGTACTGTAGATTGAACATGGCAAGTGAAGCTGCCGTCAATCCAACGAGGATATGTTGAACACCACAGAGAGACACACCAGCCAGCAGCGTGAACGAGAAGTTTGCGTCGAAACCGCACAGTCTGCGAACGCCCTGAAGAATGGAGTCGAGTTTATTGATCTTTACATTTAAATGAATTGAGGAAAGCCTCTTTTTATGGGAGTGTAAGCCAGGCTAATACACTGCGTATCATAAACATAGGACACCCCCTAACTTTGTCGGTCTCGTGTTTGTTGGTCTAGGTAGACCTTTTTCGTCAATGCTTCGGTGATCAGGATTTGAAATGACCGCCATGTACCTCTTTTGGATTAGATCGAATGTTTGTGCACTTTCCCAAAATACATTTATGTTCTAAACTGCGTATCAGAAAATAGGACACCCTTGGGTAAATCGAATTTTAAGTTCGATAGAATTGTGTGTTCACAAATCTAATGGTTAACAGGCCCTCCTCGCACCTTTACTGCAACAAATACTCGATTTGGTATACTTTCGATCAAGCTGATCAGCCTCTGAAAGTCGATCTCGCTCCATTTCTCGATTATTGTCTGTTGGAGCGCTGAACTCGAGAGATATCGCCAACTATTGGATCAGACCCGACCAACTATGTATACTGCCTTTATTCGGGAGTGCACAAGCCCCCTTTTCACCCGCACTCGCTTTTACAGTATTGCACCACGGCGGCGCGGTCTGCCGTGATCCTCTCCCATCCAATCTCTCTCACCCCATGTGACAGCCATCGACCTTCTTATGACCACCGTCCGTCCCATCGTCCGCATGACTGGCGATCATGTTCAGAGTCGGTGAGTTTTTTTCCAAAATTTGCACCGTCTTCACTTGTTTAGGTGTTAATTTAAAGGCAGTGTTCACGTTAAGAATCGTTTTTCTGCTTTTCCGCCTATCTTGAAGACGGTCCCATGCTAATTCCAATGATGCTTTTGGAATCGTACGAGACCTTCTAGGAACGGAGTTATGGTCCCTCAAAATTTGAGCTAGGAAAGCATGGTGTACGAGTTGTCCGAGGCTTGTAACTTCCGTCTTTTGCAACCGATGTATGCGAGCTGACCTGAGTAAAGAGAGAAGTTGAGAATGAAGGGAAGAACGGGGCTATTGATCGGAAATCATCGCTCATCTCACAAATTCGAGCATTCATTTGTTCACGTCGATGAGCGTGGAAAGTGCATCTGGGGTGTGACGAGCTGACGGGTGTTCAACTTTGGGGCCGTAGGGGACCGTCCCGAGCTCATTTCTCTTAGTTTTTTCAACGTCAGGGATGCGCTAGGCCCCGAAGCTGCCGATCTCCACCAAAAAATCAGACATGGTTTTTATCGTGGACGCTGCCTTTAAATGTCATCGTGTTAGCAGAGATCAGGGTTTACTCGAAGCTTTAGGCCCTAGTTATACATCGGCGTTTCGCTGCCGCTGGTTTTCGCTGAACGTCTGCAATTGGTGAGATTTCGAAATTGACCAATAGCGGACATGCAGCGGAAGTCAGCGGCAGCGAAACGCCGATGTGTAACTAGGGCCTTACACAATACTTCTCGCTACCATGAAATTGAGAAAACATTTTTTCTCCTTATTTTCAACAAAAAATCATTCTTTCTGAACATTAAATGTCTGCTTCGAATCGATGGCTCTTCTATACACTACCCATTACGATTATATTCAAATTATTGCCAAAACAACTGAAGACGGTGAAAATTTTCGAAAAAACTCATCGTCTCTGAACATGATCGCCGGTCATGCGGATGATCGGAGGGTGGTCATACGAATGTCGATGCCCGCCACATGCTCAGACTCTGCGGGGGGGGGGGCAAGCGCCGGACAATAGAGCCCGTTTTCGACTTGGGGGAGCGACAGCGCAGGCCTCCCCCAAGGGGGGGCTTCAGGGGAGGCCCCTGCTCTCCTCCGGCGCTTGTCCCCCCGAGAGGAAGAGAGGGAAAAGATGGGAAGAAGTCGTAGAAGGTAGTTTACGACAATAGAGACCAGAGAAGGCATCTATCACGTGGTCGACCGGTATAAAAGGCGCCTCACCTCATGTAGAGCCGCATTCGGCCCAGCGGGGCCGGCCCTGGCCGGCGACTGCGAGTCACTGTCAGAAAGGGATATTTTTGGAGGAAAGCGGAGACGCTTTCCGGGGGGGGGAGGGTGACGTCACTGCTCCGGTGTCGTGACATCACTGCTCCGGAGCCGTGACCTCATGGCTCCGGGGCAGTGATGGGGGGGGGGCTTCAAGGCAGTGACAGGGGGGCTTCAGGGCAGTGACGGGGGGGCTCCGATCAAGCCAAATTGTCACTCCGGCGGTAGCCCCGATTGGGGGGGCAAGCGCCCGTGCCCGGAGGGTTGCCCCCCTGAAGAGCTGCGCTAGCCCCCTCCAGTGTATGAGTGGGTCGGGAGATTGGATGAGAGAGGGCCACGACAGACCGTGCCGCCGTGGTGCGATACTGTAGAAGCGAGTGCGGGTGAAAAAAGGGGCTTGTGCACTCCCGGATAAAGGCAGTATAATTATGTAAAATGTTCCAGAAATTCTCTATTTTGTGAAGATCAGGACTGTAGATTAGCCACTTTGGAGAAGATAGCTATTGTCGAGCAAAAAGCCGACTTTAATCCTGCTCACGTAAAATTTCTCGTTGTCCTTCTAGAAACTGAAACTTTGTCGCCCGAAAACTTGGTGAAATGAAAGTCGGTGCTACTTTGATATCTTCTGGTACTCACTGGAGTTGACTCATGCTCTCCGACTGTTGGCGAACGCAAGCTGTAGACGTTCTTGACGGGTAATTGCTCTGACGGATTATGGGAGATCTGCGAGCGCAGTTCCGATGGCGAAAGTGGACATATACTTCGATTACTTGTGGATAGGCGATGGTTTCTGACTAAATTTTTTTTCGTTAGGTCCCATGGTTGGAAGTGCCACTAAATGATGTTGAGGATAGGTGCTGTCTAATTTAGCTTTCAGAACGGAGAAGGTACATCTCCCGTAATCCGTAAGAGCATTCGGCCCTGAGGGACGTCTACAGCTCGCGGTCTTCAGTTGTCGGACGATCTCCAGCGAGTACGAGAAAACGTGAGAGTGACGCCTACCTTCATTTCCCCATATTTTCGGGCGACAAAGTTGCCGTTTCTAGAAGGGCTACCAGAAAGTTCACATGAGCAGGTCCGAGGTCGGTTTCTTTGCTCGGCAAAAACTATCATGTCGTGAGTGGCTACTTTACAGTCCTGATCTCAACAAAATAAATAATCTCTGCGATACTTTAGTTCGTCGGGTCTGAGCCAATGACCGGCGATATCTCTCGATATATGCGATGCAACCGACCATAATCGAGAAATGGTGCAAGATGAACTCGCAAAAGCTGGTTAGCCTTGTCGATAGTATACCAAATTGAGTATGCGGTGCGATAAGGGAGTAAGAAGAGCCAATTGATCATTAGATTTTGGATCACACAATTTTATCGGACGAGAAATCCGATTTAGCTAAGGGGTGTCCTATCTTTTTGATACGCGGCTTAAACATAAATTTATTCTAGAAAAGTGCACAAACATTCGATCTGACCCAAAAGAGGTATACGGGGGTTAGGCGCTATTCATACTACTCAACGCCATCGCGGCACGCGCGTGCCGCGCTGGCGTGGCGTTTGTGTATAAATGGCTTGACGCCCAGCCCGCGCGGCATGCGCGTCACGCTCCGCCCGCTCCGCCATGGCGTCGCCGCTGCAGTATTCATACTGCCACCCGGAACGCCTTGGCGTTTTCATCCACTGACATTATTTATCGATCGTCTCATTCATTCCAGCTTCACCGCTCCGCCATGGCGTCGCCACTGGAGTATTCATAGTCTCCGCAAGCACGGCACGCGCGTCACGCGCGTAGAAAGTATTCATACGCAAGCGCCACGCCAGCGCGGCACGCGCGTGCCGCGCTGGCGTTGAGTAGTATGAAGAGCGCCTTATTTGGCATCCTGATCATAACAGTCTTGACGCAAAAGATCTATCTTGCTCAACAAACACGAGACCGACAAATCCAGGGGGTGTCCTATCTTTACGATATGCAGTGTAGTAGGCTATGTAACGCGCCAGGGAGCGTGAGATCAGCTACGAAGCGATTGGGTGAAGATGAAGTGATCCCTCGTTGCAATTTGTTACCAGTAGCAGTCTGTGGCATACCCCTCTATACAGACACACTTTATGTGGTGATTCATAGATAGACAGCTAGAAAGGTCACAGTTCATTGTTAACCTTATTATTGCATTATCCAATAAAGCATTCAACTGCAAATTAATAATTAGTGTGCTGTTTTGTTTCGCTGCAGCATGCCATCTATTGGGCACAGCACAGGCAGACATCGATGGTTAGAGTGGAAAGCTCTTTCGTAGTAGTTTCAAAATATCAGGACAGTATGCGCGACTGGCGTGATGTTCTAGGCAGGGGTAGGTCGTCAAGTTTCCGAAATTGTCCATATGTAGATAGTTCGCTACGACGGAATTTAAAGATTGTTTTGCAGGTCGACGTTGCCACTAGGACCATTGAGGGCAACGAAAGGTTCATTGGATGTTAGGAATGAGCATTTCATGGCCTCTAGTGATCGTACATGGGGTGTGCGTCTGCCAAAGGGCGGTAAGAAACCTTAAAAGGTTGCTGAGATTGCTTGATGAGGTAAAAGAGGTAACTCATTGGAAGGGGGGATAAATTCTGTGTTGTCCAATGGGTAAATTGTTTCGTTCTAAGAAATTGGTCATGGTCGGAAATAAGGGTTGTTTGGAAGACGTAAATGGTGGTCCAGCTGAAATTGTTTGAGAACGTCCCAAACCAACAACGCGGAATCGGCTGTTCAGTTTTACTCTGGGCTACGTTTGGGTCTCATGAGATCGCGCCTGAGAAGTGCGGGCACGGACGGGATTGGTTAAGAAACATGAACATGCGGTCTCATGGTACACAAACGTAGTCCAAAGTCAGCAGGAACAATCGATTACGTGTTGTTGGCTTGTGAGGATTTTGAAACAAACCGAGCTGGAACCCACACCTGTTCAGGGTGGCGGACGTTTAGGCCGGTCGGGGCTGGCGCGAGGCAGTGGTAAGCTCGTCCCCACGCACCTGTCACCGGAGCGCATTCGCATGGCTGTAGCAAAAATCCATGAAACTTAGTCAAATAATTTTTCGTAATCCTTGTGCACATATATAAGTGAGTTATTCAGCTATGAATTGAATTTGTAACTGGTAAACCTTCTATTTTATTGATACGCCAATTGAGCAGCCTTTCCTTGTTGAAAAAGATAGAACAACTAATTTGAGAGTTCCATGAGTACATCGCGAGTGATTTATGGAAAGAAAGGTGAATCAGCCTTCGTTTCTGGCTTTTCTTGGTAGCTTGGTGTTGAACGTCGATATGAAGCTGTGCTGTAAAACTAGGAATGCCAAAACACTAACCTATTTAATAGAAAACAGCTTTTATAAATCTATATCATAAGCCAAAACGAGATGCCTTCCCTACTAGCTAGTTTCCACTAATTCATGGAATCGAGGTGATGCGGGAAGCATTCTCGTTGGTATTGGAGAATTTTCGGCAGGGCTCGTTCAATATTTCCCACCACTCGAATTCCCCGCGCGCGCCTTACGTACTGTAGTACCGGAATTCAGCGTTAATTAAAAAAAATAGGCACTGACATTGAAGTATATGAGCTTTTCACGTCACGCGAAGTGCCCTTCTGAAGGTTGATTTTTTAGTTCAATATCGGTAGACGCCTAGCGTTTCTCAATGAACTTGCTTATTATGCATGGTGGAATTAGGATAACCGCGATAGTTTTTGCAACCAAATAACACTGCTCTGAATAAAAAAAACAACTATAGCTATACGCTGATGCATTGATTCTAATCATTGCTCAACATTATCCAATACGTTTTTCTTCCGGTTTACGTCCGTATACTACAAAGCACATTCTGCTCTATATCAGTCTTTTGTACTCTCATAAGCATATCTAAAAGTGTTTTCTAGACGCGGAGCATCAACTAGTGCTTCAGTAGCTAAGCAAGAATAATCAAAACACAAGTTTTCTTCGTGCAATGCCCATATGCGCGCTGAAACAGCCTACGCTAAGGATGAGGCGTGGCGAACGAGTTGTAGCGCCTGACTCTGCCGTGGAGTCTTTTCTCTGCGCTCTAGCCCATCGGCCTCAACGTCCCCCAACCAACTTGGGCGGCATGCACGTACGCGGCAGGTTAGGTTGGGGTTAGGCAGGGTTCGGAGCGTCGGCGCGTTTGATGATAGCAGCGCGAGGGCTAAAAGGGGGTTAGGCTAGCACTGAAAAATCGTTCCCTCGCAAACCCTACGTAGGAGGGTGGGGCAGCCGAAACCCCGTTGAGACCGCAACTATTGATTATCTATAGCACTCGCACAGCAATGGTCAAACGCGCCGACGCCCCAAACCCTGCCTAACCCCAACCTAACCCGCCGCGTACGTGCATGCCGCCCCTGTTCATGAATCTCAGCCCTGGTGCTTCAGTAGCGTAAAGAATGTGGGAGGTATTATAATTTTCTGCTTTGAAAATGAAGGAGGTCACTCCTTCTGTGACACGCTTTCCTAGTTGGTCAATCGTCTGTAGCTCATCCGGTTGAGGCGGTTCGAAAGCCGTTGTAGAAATTGAATGTCCTCGAACATTAAACCCCATCACCGTTGGGGATTCATGATGTCCTGGTGTTGGTCAAGGCCAACACAGCCATTTCACTTAATTTCGTCTGGCTAATCCAGCTTCTGAGAGCAAGCGATGTAGTTGCGTCCCCAGGCGTGCTTGACATCAAATTGAGCATCTATTTCGAAATTCTCTTTCTGCAGGCTTCCACTCCGTATCCTCTTCCCGAATATGAATTACTATGAATATATAATTTTGATGAAAACAAGTATTAATATTTATGCGCTTCGCACATACTCCACATATGTTGAGGGTTGACTGGAGACATTTAAAAAGTTTAGTTATATATAGATTCATGTAATTACTTTTCCGCCATCCATTATCTGGTCATTTCTGCGCAAATGAGAAAGTAATGAGAAAGTTATCAGATCACAAATATAAAGCAACCAAGGCTTCACAGGACATAACGGCGCCAAATTTAAAATCGTCCCTACTTCTTGAAAACCGTATAGATTCGATCAAAATGGTAATTAGCTGGATAATATTTGCGCTCACCAAAAGAAAAGTAATGAGGACAAGTAGTGAAAGAATTGAAGCCGCTATCAATATTAGATAAGCAACAACTCGCTCGTCTCCCTCGAACAACGGAGGTCTCAGAGGCGAATAAGGACTCTGTAGAGGAACCAAGTCCATAAAATTGTATTTCTGAAATGTGTCAACATAAAATATTACCTTTATATGACTTAATCAGGAAAAGGAAGTGAAGAGAATGTACCATTCGTTCTTGAAAAAGAATGAGGAGAATGTCAAGGGAGTTATAGGAAGCTTATAAAGCCATGCGAATAACCATTGAAAAAGGCGGACCGTATTATTCTTGGTAAGAAAGAGTAGTGATTCAAAAATCGTACTTAGATACAAAAGGATAGTGACAATGGAACTAAGGAGGCGGGAAATGTAGTATATCAATGTTGTCGTCACTAGAAGCATGTGTTAATATTATCGTGGTGACGTTATACATCGTGGAGCTAATTGCATTATAAGAATAAGAAAACACTGGAAGGGTCAAGTAAAATAACATTATCGAATAACTAAAATCATGCGGTTTTCCTTTCGTTGATATACATATAATTTCCCTGGGGAGGAGTCAGATAGTCTATCATCATCAGTCTATCATTATCGAAGGGTTTCAAAAGACAAACAATAGCTGGGCTGATCATAATCCTGCGCAGGTCGGTAATTTCTCCAAGCGATTAATTTACTTCTGGGAAATCACACACCTACGGAGGTAAAAAAAGTCTGCTGACAAAGGAAGTATAAGAAGCGTAGGTCTGAACGGTAGAAATCTAATGTCATGTGAGAATGTACACGCATTACATGGAGAAACAGTTTTGGGTGCCCGCCGCGAAAGATAGATCTGAAGGAGTTATAAGCTCCGAAAGTTTGCCGACCATCGAGCTCCTCCTAGTCTATGAATTGTTAAGCGATCAAGCCAACAACATCGACGGCGCAAAGGGAGGAAGGGGCAGTGGTGGGCATGTGACCAGGGTTCGAATCTCCCCCAGAGCTGCTTTTTTGCAATTTCACGAACCTTTCATATTTTGATCAAAAATTATATCACAAATGTCATTTTATCCTTTAGCTGCGCAATATAGCCATATCGAAAGTGAAATAGACTCGGGTACCAAGTACAAAGAATTTAAGGTTTTGTTCTCCATCAAGGATTTCCATTGTTTTGAAGAACTTATATGATTTGGAAGTATTGACATCACATATTTTTTAACAACCTTATCACTTTATGGGACGCAAAATACATAACCATTTCTTTCACCAATGGCAAGTAGGCATCAAACATAAGCAAATTCCGCAATAGGGACAGCGAATGAACGCGATAGGCCCCTGGCAACCTATCTCTTCACAGAAACGAGCGCTACTGGAAATTCGAGATCAGTTGGAGTTTCGAAAGGACCCGGGCGGATAAGAACGTACCCGGTCTTAAAGACATCGTCCACGCCGTGTTCATATATTATCTTAAACGACCTAAAAGCTCAAAATTTTGAAGAGCAATAGTAGAGTGAAATCGCTTGAGCAGTGCTTTCGAATAGCTGAAAAACCCGATGTCTGCCAGCTGAACGAAGCGTGTTACGCCAGGCGGTTTCCTCAAAATCTGCCAGTTTCTCCCCGCGGGCACAAGAGCCTGTATCGCGCTTTGATTGCAAAAATCATTCCTTGAGTCGAGAAAGAGAACACAATTCTCCGGCATTCGCTAGATGAAAACATTCTCGAAAAATGCAAGTGTTGTTAACGTCGTCATGATGTGGGATATTCCGCTGACAACGTAAAGTTTCTTCGTCTTCAATACACCCTTCAATGGGAAGCGAACACCCGGCTCTGGTAATTGGACAAAGAGCATTTCTCCGACCTTGTCTTATGGGAAAATGAGGGGCATGACGGTCAGACCACGGGTGGTCGCAGTAGCCGACTGCACAAAGCGCACCGTCTTCTGTTACTTATTGGTTCTCGTAACTTGTTCAAAATATGTGGGGTAATACTTCCCAATCATATAAGTTCCCCAAAACAATGGGAATGCTTTGATGGGAAACAAAACCTTGAATCCCTTGTACCCGAGTCTATTTCACTGTCGATATGGCTATATCGCGCAGCAAAAGAATAAGATGACATTTGTGATATAATTTTTGATCAAAATATGAAAGTTCCGTGAATTTGCAAAAAAACACCTCTGGGGGAGATTCGAACCCTGGTCACATGCCCACCACTGCCCCCTCCTCCCTTTGCGCCGTCGATGCCATTGGCTCGATCGCTTAACAATTCATACACCAGGAGGAGGTCGATGGTCGGAAAACTTTCGGAGCTTGTAACTCCTTCAGATCTATCTTTCGCGGCGGGTACCCAACACTACTCCACCATGTAATGCCTATACATTCTCACATGACATTACATTTCTACCGTTCAGACTTGTGCGTCTTATACTTCCCTTGAGAATAATGGTGGGGAAAGGAAAAATGTGCATATGATAGAACTTTGATGAGAATGCTTCTTTCTCTTTATAATTTTCTTAATGTTCTTCTTTTATGGGTAGTGAACTTTTCCTTGGAACGTTTATTTGACTACGCTTCGGGTTTTATGCCCTTCTTAGAGCCCACTGGAAGTGAAGCATCTACAAACAGTATCAACAATACCATGGGAAGCCACTGACCTGGTCCCCACGTAAGTGGCTAAAAACCCCGGATCGGAAGAAGGAACGAGCGACGCCTCTGCAAAGGATAGGCAAGGTTGTTGAAGATGACTGTACAGCGTCGTGCGTATTCATCTATTCGTAGGAGATCCGAGAGGAATTGAGGTGAATGGGACGGGTATTCATGCAAACGACCGACGCCATCGCGGCCTCTGAAACTGGAGCTTCTTAACATATTTGGTTATCGCAAAATTAGACAAGATCCATACAACATACATAGAGGTGAGCGAGCGTGCTGGTCTAGAAAGAACTATCAACTCGGAGTTTCTCGAACGAGAATAGACGATGGTTTTGTTGTGACTTCGGGTGGAAGGGATACTTCCATCTGTGAAACCACTGTCGGTCGGGCAGCTGTACTTACATCTCGCTCAAATCGGAACTTTCAGCTCGCGAATTTAGAGAATCGAAGCTGAATAGAAGTAGCTTGGCAGAAGTTCTACCAAACAATGCAATGCCCTCCGATTTTGTAGCAGCCGATAAGGACTCAAAAGTTGGCGAGGAGCGGTGATAACAAAAGATTAGATTTAGACTCCGTCAATGCAAGAGCATCCGTTTCATCATGTGGTGGGCCGACAGATAGAATCGGTTTTCTGTTGCAGGAGATTTTGTCGCCGTTCAATTGTGCCATTTCGTCTCGAGAATGAGAAAGAGTTCCTGGAACAGATAAGGCAACGTGACTTTGAGAAATGTCTAAGACTGGAATAGCAGAGCTTTGACGTTGTCGCATTGTACATGGATGTCGACACAAAAAGACTTAAAGCACTATTCACGTTTGCTACGTCAGCACAGTCAGCTCTTTGGCACTGGCGAAAAAGACGTTAAGGAACTGCTACGAAGTGTGGTTCGGGTAGGAAGATTGCGCTTCCGCGATAACTACTCCAAGCAGACCCGAGAACTAGCGATGGGGAGCAGACTGGCTACCATATTTGCTATTACCTCTATGGATAGCTCCGGACAAAGAGTTTCCCTTCGTTCCTCAACACTCAGATAAGGATCGCAGATGACCAAGTCAGCTACATGTGGGAAAGGGAACCGACATCAAATTTAATAATCATTCACTCGAGGGCATAGCTTCCTTCGTTGGGTGGAGCCATGTACTCTACCAACCTTCACCCCTGGGCAAGTCAAGTGGGGAACCTTCACCATTGGGAAAACCGGTGACAACCGGTGAAATGCCCCGAAAAAGAATGAAAGTGACCTAACACTCATACAAGTCATTTTCAAGATTGGGTGGGTGTCACTGCCAGTTTCTCGTCCATAACTTTTTTACCCTAATAGATAGCTCATTTGTGAAGGTTGTTTTTGGAATCTACATAAAATTCTGCATCGAATAGCGTTTTCAGTTTTGAAAAATACGATCCCCTTCTGCCAGCCAATTTCAGTTTATAAAGTGCATTTTTTTCGCCTGAAATTATCGGTTTTTCGTTCATAACTTTTTTGTGCTTAGAGATAGATCTCTGTTGGAAGTTGTTTTCGGAATCTCGATGGAATTCTGCGTCGGCCGGTGTTTCCAGTTTGAAAAAAATATTTTCTCGATCCTTCAGCCTAATTCATTTTACGAAACACTGGTTTTTCGCCTATAACTCTTTATCCGTTAAAGACAGTGTTTTGGTGAAGGTTGTTTTTGAAGTCTACGTAAAATTCTGCGTCGAATGACATATCGGGTTCCTAACTTTGCTTGCTCCATAAGCCAGCCAGGTCGGTGGAGCCGAGCCCCGTTGTGGGCTCTAGGAGAACTCTGCATCTCCTACTTACACCATAAAGGCGAGAGCACCCTATGGAGATAACTATGGAAAGTGTAAAGCAAGAACAGGAAAAGAGCTTCAATGTGAGCAGGGAAGCTCCATCGGCTTGGCCGCCGAAAAATCATTTCATTCCAACTAGAAAACATGACATCCTGCTTAAAAACTACTTATAATTTGGGAAATGCTCCAGAGGAGCAATTAGATGAAAGGTGGATGGATGGAAGCCGGTGCTATACCGGGCGGATCAGAAGCTCTTGCGCTCATGTAATGCTCCGTACATGCGTCTGATTTGAAGATGCTCACCAAATTTCACTACAACCTATAGTAAGCGTAAACATTTATCAGACATCAAATCAAACTCTTTTGCTTCGAATACAGGTTAAAATTATTTCTGGAAACGAGTTTGTGGCGGCTAGCAATGCACATCGTCTGATGCTTCCATTGAACTTCGGCAAAAAAAACTCTAATTTTTGATGTCGTTGAGCGCATAGTTTCGTTTCGAAGTCGAATTCCGGTCCGCATTTGCGGACAACAGCTTACGCATCACGCAATAGGATGATAATCGTGCTGGGACCACTTAGTCCCGACACAATTCACCTTTCTCCCAGCACGATTATCATCGTGTCGCGTGACGCAACAGCCGTAATCCGCAGTTGCGGACCAGAATTTGGCTCCGAGAACTACAGTACTTTCGCCTCCGAAACCGACTACCCGGGCTCACCCATGGCATCCCAGCCCGGGCTATGAAGCGACCGCTACGTCGACGAGATGTAGCCCGGGAGGTTGACTTCTGACAACCTCTGCCGTATGATCTGGCGTGGAGTCCCGCTGTTAAGTTTATTCAATCACACCGAGTCAGCAAAAAAATACTTAACATGAACCAAAATGTGATTTATTAATCGATTTGCTAACGGCATTGTGCTGATCAGTGAAGACACGCAGGAGGAGAACGTGAGACTGAGTGGGCTGAATGGTGGAGGCAGTGTGCTTGGCTTGCTAAGGAACATGGGGAGGTCTCTGACGATGAAGAGTTTTCAATAGGATGATGGGGTTAACTGCCTATGATTTGTAATCATGAATCACGAAAGAAGAAAGCGGGTAGGGTAGCAGGTTCAATAGAGTACTAGGAGGCGTACGATCGCGACTACGCTAGATGGATGACTGATTATTCGCTTTCTGACCTTCCCTTTGAACAAAATAGCTGCACTCATTCGAATCTAAAAGTCACATTTGCGTGATAGCAGAAAACATCTTGGAGCCAACGTCTTAACACCAAAAATAGGCACTCTCCGTCACAGATTGCAATTTCTGTTCAATACTTGTTTTTTAGCAATACACCTGAATGCACGGCAAATAAAGACATGACGTGCAGCGTTGCCAAAGAAGAGAAGGCTTACCAAGAGTCTGAACATTCTCGCGTCAGGCTTTTGAAACCTTATGTTCTCTCTGTCTAGAACGCTAAAGTGTTCGAAGACATCAAAGAAACTGAAATACATACACTTACCGAAATGTTCTGGAAAACCGAAAAGTAACGGTGAATATATTGAAAACATTTGAAATTCTCATTATCACCTATGCTGATCTGACAAGCTCCGAACAGAGTTACAATTTCGAGATTTCCTGCTGAATCGGGGCGTATGCTAGAGGTAGTTCCAAGGAAAAGAAAAAAACCGCGTAAAAACCGGTCTTTCTCAAGTTATTCTAGACAATTCTTTCAACCACCGTGTCAGAGAAAAATGTGCCATTTGTCCACACATTCTTCAGAACTGCCGTGTGAATAGCGGTCATTCTGAACCAGATTATCAAGCTGTGAATACGGTGGTCCCTGTCTTCGAGGCTGTTTTCTCCGGAAGAAAGGAATTAGTGTTTGTGAAATGTCCGGACGGTGTTGTTCTCGTCCAGCCCAATCTATCTAAAGCAAATTCGCGATGTACTGTTTACCACGAATATCAAACGAACATCGATGTGTATTGTCGCTGGCGTGAGTGCTGCCTTTAAGGATATTGCACCGTAGGGGCTTCGGATCCACTTCGACTTGCTTCAACTACGTCTTCTACGGGACTGCTCTCTGAGTGCTGGACGCTTTCTCCATAACAAGCTGTGCAGTAGTCGACTGGCATACACTGTGTATACATGGTCACACCAACGCAAAGTTCTCGTTCGGGTTTGTTCTTTGATCGTGGGCTGATGGCCGCAGCTGTCTCGAATGACTTCGTTGCGAATGCGATCTCTCAATGTAATTCTGTGGACCTGACGCAAACAACGTATTTGGAACCCATCCACCTTGTCGGAGTCCGACTTTGGTAACGCCGCGCGACTCGGAATTGGCACTATGAGCGCGCAGAATATCCGGACTTTTGTCTTGACTGACATCACTAGGCCACAGCTCACGTGAACAGCGGACCACATTCCTATTTATCACATGCTTCTCTCTCCACGCAGCGTCTTGTCATAGAGTGCCCGATCTGGCATCGACTGATAGAGCAAATCAGCACGACAATTCGTTTAACTTCATTCGAATTTCTCATAGCATGATGGGGATTCCCCATTGGAAAATATATGAGACTTTAATTAGATTTCGACAAAAATTACAGACTTCATGCAATGAGATCTTGGAGAACAAATTGACTGGGAACGCAAAACTTCACAGTAAAAACCTCGCAATAACTGCGGATCAACAGCGCGGACAGCAATTCGCTTCACTTCTTTCCGCAATCGGAATCACGTCAGTATTGATCGAGTTTCGAAATATGTCCGTTACGTTGCCTGTTTTTGGGTCCCGTCACAACACACCAAGTTGTTGACTTCTAAATACTTGCGATTACTCGTAGAAAGCCATTCAGGCAGACCACTTGGCAACGTTTGATAGAGAATGTCTGAGTTATTAGGTTGATGCAAAAGTTTCCGGACTTTTCACGACTTTCAATAGAAAACATTTATTTCAAAAACAAACTAGGCTCACTCAACAAAACAATTCTCATCACCTTCAAAGATCCTTCGCCACCGATTGGGCAGATCATGAATTCCCTGTATAACTCAGGCTGTTTCGAGTCGAAGTATTCTTCTAAGGCCATTGTGACTCCGTCATCTTTAGTGAACTGTTTTCCATTCAGGAAATGCTAAATCGAGCGGAACAATTGGTAGTTGGAAGGGGCAAGATCTGGGCTGAATGGAGGGTGAGAAAGAACTTCCCAGCCCAGGTCCAGTAGTTTCTGCTGGCCTTCTTCACGACAATGCTCGGCCGCAAGTATTTCGGATAACCCGACAAAAACTGCTCGACTTGGGCTGGGAAGTTCTTTCTCGCCCTCCATATAGCCCAGGTCTTGCCCCTTCCGACTACCATCTGTTCCGCTCGATGCAGCACTTCCTGGATGGAAAACAGTTCACTAACCATGACGAAGTCAAAATGGCCTCAGAAGAATACTTCGACTCGAAACAGCCAAATTCCTACGCGTCGGGAATTCATGATCTGCCCAATTGGTGGCGAAGGATCTTTGAATGTTATGGAGATTATTTTGTTGGGTGAGCCTTGTTTGTTTTTGGAATAGATGTTTTTTATTCAAAGTCGTGGAAAATCTGGAAGTTTTTGCATCAACCTAACACTTTCCATGACTGCAGTACGTTTAACTAAAACATGTCCAGCGCATTCTTTCGCTTTCAATGTCCGCACTTGCATTCAACCACTTTCACTATCTTGACAGAGTTCAGCAGACTGAGAAGCCTGAGAAAACATTTCAGTAATATTGGAAAACGAACCTGAGAGAATTGCTGATCAGAAACGCATTTTCCCACCATTTCATAATCATCGGTACAGTTTTATAAAAAAAATTCAATATGGCGGAACTCGCTCACATTCACTGTGCAATAAGAGAATGATTGCCTTGCTGTCCTTGATGTTTTCCTAAAAGCTCGCGGATACCACTTGGTACACTCTCTGCCTAGTTAACCATAATGGTTGTTTCTGTATTGTCCGACGCACTCAGCATCATCGTTCAAAGCTCCCCTGTGATAAACCTCCATAATACTTCGCCACAGGTATTCTATCGGATTTATGTCGGGATAGCATGTCGGTTGATTGAAGGCATCGTATGCGCTGAAAACCATTTACTGTTTTTTTAGTTTGAATCATTGGTTGGGCCCGCCTGAGAACGTAGGTAGAGTTTGTTGGGTCCCCGACGCATTATTGGAAAGATATGGGAGATCAAATGCCTCGAATTCCCACAAAAGAGGCCGACCTTCTGACAGCCATGTGGCATAAATAGAGAACGGCAAATAGCTTATCAACAAGTTATATCGCGTAAATGAGTGGAAGTTGGCGTGTCAATTCCGGTAGAGCTACTCAGCTTTCTCTATATATGCCGCAGGGCTGTCGAAAAGTCGGTCTTTTTTGGCGGAATTCGAAGCATTCGATTTCTCATTTCTTCATAATAATACGTCGGTGACCCGAAAAACTCTACATACGTTCTCTGACGGGCCCAGCCAATGATTCAAACCCAAAAAAACGGTAGGTGGTTGTCAGCACGTAAGATGTTTTCAAGTAGCATTATGTGTATTCTCACAAAATCTCGATGTTGAGCAACACCACTGACCTCGAAGTTAACACCAAGGTTTGTTGTAAACGCTATCTGTAGATTCTGGAGACGCTTTGAGTTTTATAACCCTTTTTCATATCTTGCTGGAAACGTAATTGGGAAGACCAAGTTCCCTTAGGTGGTCTTGTGTTTCATCATCAAACAGAAACTACGCTGCTCCGAAGACGGTAACTTTCATATATTCGCAATGCTAACTCACTTTCACAGATGGATGTGCACATCTAATCCAGCACATCACTCGGGTTTACGGCGATAATGCTTCGGTCATAGCTGGCCACACAGGGTTTTTTTGCAACCACCGTCGTCCTTGTTTTTCATGCGTATCGACCGGGTTGGCCACGGCGTTTTTTCAACCACCTTCACAGCGACCTAAAGTGCACTCGTTGAGGAGTGCACCAATCGGCGATCGCGAGCTAGACATAAAACTTCTCCCCAGCACTTTTTTCTCTAACCGGCTTATCATAGTCTCGGCAGTTACTCAGGGAGTCGGGGGGGGGGGTTCTATTCGGCCACGATTGGCTTCCGACTCGACTACAAAGCGGTTGGACGACGATATGGCCATGTAATTTCCTTGCGCCACGTGGCCTAATCGTCGTCCAAGTGAGAAGCACGTGGCGCCAGTCATAGCCGTTCCACTCGGCTACGATACGCTTTCAATTTGACTACGATGAGTTTGGGCGGCGAACGAGTCACAATGCCCACGATTGAACATGTTGATCGATCGCTCCAGAACTGACCCGGCGCATGTCAGCCCCACAGCACGTATATAAGGGGCTCGATCCCAAAGGGAGCGCAGTGCGCCTTTCGGGCCGCTCCTGGAAGGTGACTACGAGTCGCTTTCTGGACGATTTTTGAACCGCTAAGGGGTCTTCCCCACGGTCCTCAGCGAGGAAAGCTCCCTCGCTGTCGACCGTGGCGGAGGTGATGTCCCTTTCGCGGGCTGCTGTGGGGGTGATCCCCTACTGCGTTCCGTGACTTGAACCGTATCCTTGTTGGGGGGGGGGGACTCGCTACCATCGAAGGTGTGAAAGCCCGTCCCCAGCGCCACGTGCACATATCGAACAGGCTTCGTGCTTAAGCGTGGGAAATAGGGTGCGGCAAAAGTTCTGCCTCGCTGCGCCACGTAATGCTATCGAACAGGCCACGTGCTGCCGCTTGGAAAATGGGGGTGCAGCAAGGGTTTTGTCTCTCTGCGCCACGTAGTCCTATCGAACAGGGCACGTGCTCTTCGGAGCAGCACGTGCTTCTGCAAAAGTTACTTTTAACTCGACTAGGTACCTGAATAGAAAGCCTATCATGGCCGAATAGGACCCCCCGACTCCCTAAGTACTTTTGCAAAGGGAGACAGTGATAGGCTGATTGCACAATGAAAGGAGCATGTTGTTGGTCGGTCAGTTTCTGGGTGTTCATAGCTTACAGAGCAACGCCATGCTCCTTTCATTGTCAAGTGATCTAGGTGTTCGTGATTTTGTAGTAGCTTTTGGATTTTTGATGTGTTTGGATAGGTTCATATTGGTATATAAGCAGGAATTTGGAAGATTAGTGAGCAGATACAGCGGAATGTCCGATATGAGCCGTGAGGTAAGGATCTGAGCGGAGAGCGGTGTATGGTATGGTCTTAAAGTTAAGCTGAAGGTTATATGTCGGTTAGGCTCATGATTCCGTTCTGATTAACGCTAACTGATCACAGTTATTATGAGTGAGTCGAGGTCACTGAACTACCAACCTTGTTTTATTGATTGGACCCACTAGATGTTTGGTCGGCTGACGAGAAAGGCAGTGACACTCTGGATAGAATCAAGGTGGACCTATCATTATGAAACGCTTTGTGTTATTTGGCGATAGGTGAAAAGATGCCACCGAGAACTTCTGTGAAATCATGAAGTATTGTTCATTGAAATATTATTGTATCCTAAGGTAACTTTCTTCATTAGATGACGCATATTATTGCATGCATTGTGCAGTAAAAGAGGACAAAATGCCTGTTATTGTCAGAGGACAGATGATGACAAATACATCATAATCAACTTTCACTCAATTTTATAGTACATGTGACACTTTTTATACTTCATGTTTTTTTTTGTTCTACGACTATTTCCTGAATTAACTCAGTTCTATCAGCTTTGCATCCGTTCTATAATATTTTTAAAAATTATTCAAAATGGGAACATAGGCAATATAACACCAGGTGAGGTTCGGAAAAGTAGGTTCCTGGCAGAGCGGGCGCGCATATTTTAAGGGCAGAGCGTACTACTGTATGAGGGGCAGACATCTAACCGTGTGGGGGGCCTTTGTTTACGTGGTGAGCGGTAGGGCATAAGCATATCATTGGCCCAATGCTGAACAGCTGAACCGAAGAAACACCACATACGGGGCTGGCAAAGGTACGCCTCGCGTTTATTTAGATGAAGGCATTCGAACGGATGGTCGTCCACACGGCTACTCACGGTTCGTCAGGGCCATCGGGGCGTGGCAGCGGGTAGGTTCACCAATTCTAAAGCAATGAGAGGCTTGGCGCTTCAGGGATGAAGAGCAAGTCTCAAGTTTGCTCTGCGTATGAGAGGGCCGGCTAGGGGCTCCTGTAGATCGATATCACTCACACAATCAGCGACTAATACCGGGTGACCGGACCGCCATTTAATGGCAGAGGGAGCAGCTCAGAGAAACTCACGGCCCATCCGCGGCGCTTTTGCAGGATCATCCGCGGCCGACGCCCGGGCGATCCTTCACCGAAGCCGGCAAAGCGCCGGTAGAGCGCCGCGGACCATCCTGCAGGCGCCGCGGATCGTCCTGCAGGCGCCGCGGATCGTCCTGCAGGCGCCGCGGATCGTCCTGAGAACCGCCGCGGATCGTCCTATGAGCCGTCATTTCATGGAAATTGTACGTGAAATATGTATGTATCGACTATCCGCAGAATGTACGATGGCCGCTCAATGAGCAGGCTCAATTTTTTTGACAATTGAAAAAGTCGATAAAAATGTATTCAATAATTTTTCTTCAGTCACCGTCCGGTTTTGTGTGCAAGAGTTACTTAAAAATCCTTTCTGAAATACCTTGCAACTGCATTTGAGGTTTGCGCCAGAATAGTATTTGAATATATGGTAGCCGGAAAGGGCGAATTGGATAGAAAGTGCTTTCGTGCGCGCACGCTGCCTATAACACTTAAGAATCCGCGTGTCCACACTGATCACCAACGGCTGTTTTGCCCCTGGAACCTCGAGTCCACACTACGCACCCAGGCCATGAGCTCGATTTTTTCGTTTCACTTCAAGAAAAACGGATTCTTTCCAATTATTGCTTGAAGGCAGTGGTCACGTTGAAAAACGTTATTGAAAAACTACAAAAATCAGTTTAGATCAAAAACAGCTGAAAAACTAAATTTTGAGTTTCTAGGGCCCAAACTCAGAAAAATGAAAACAAGTTACTCGTAACATAAAAGGCCGAAAACAAGTTACTTGTAACATATCTGAGCCGATGTAGGTTACTTGTGACTTATCTCAGGTCACTTAAGCTACATGTAACGTATCGGCGGGATACCGCGTGCAGTGCGCCTCCGATATGTTACATGTAACTTAAATGACTTGAGATAAGTCGCAAGTAACTCACATCAGCTTACATATGTTACAAGTAACTTGTTTTCGGTTTCTGAGAGGATCCTGCGTGCAGTGTGCCTCCGATATGTTACATGTAACTTAAATGACTTGAGATAAGTCGCAAGTAACTTACATCAGCTTACATATGTTACAAGTAACTTGTTTTCGGTTTCTGAGAGAATCCTGCGTGCAGTGTGCCTCCGATATGTTACATGTAACTTAAATGACTTGAGATAAGTCGCAAGTAACTTACATCAGCTTACATATGTTACAAGTAACTTGTTTTCGGTTTCTGAGAGGATCCTGCGTGCAGTGTGCCTCCGATATGTTACATGTAACTTAAATGACTTGAGATAAGTCGCAAGTAACTTACATCAGCTTACATATGTTACAAGTAACTTGTTTTCGGTTTCTGAGAGGATCCTGCGTGCAGTGTGCCTCCGATATGTTACATGTAACTTAAATGACTTGAGATAAGTCGCAAGTAACTTACATCAGCTTACATATGTTACAAGTAACTTGTTTTCGGTTTCTGAGAGGATCCTGCGTGCAGTGTGCCTCCGATATGTTACATGAAACTTAAATGACTTGAGATAAGTCGCAAGTAACTTACATCAGCTTACATATGTTACAAGTAACTTGTTTTCGGTTTCTGAGAGGATCCTGCGTGCAGTGTGCCTCCGATATGTTACATGTAACTTAAATGACTTGAGATAAGTCGCAAGTAACTTACATCAGCTTACATATGTTACAAGTAACTTGTTTTCGGTTTCTGAGAGGATCCTGCGTGCAGTGTGCCTCCGATATGTTACATGTAACTTAAATGACTTGAGATAAGTCGCAAGTAACTTACATCAGCTTAGATATGTTACAAGTAACTTGTTTTCGGTTTCTGAGAGGATCCTGCGTGCAGTGCGCCTCCGATATGTTACATGTAACTTAAATGACTTGAGATAAGTCGCAAGTAACTTGCATCAGCTTACATATGTTACAAGTAACTTGTTTTCGGTTTCTGAGAAGATCCTGCGTGCAGTGTGCCTCCCATATGTTACATGTAACTTAAATGACTTGAGATAAGTCGCAAGTAACTTACATCAGCTTACATATGTTACAAGTAACTTGTTTTCGGTTTCTGAGAGGATCCTGCGTGCAGTGTGCCTCCGATATGTTACATGTAACTTAAATGACTTGAGATAAGTCGCAAGTAACTTACATCAGCTTACATATGTTACAAGTAACTTGTTTACGGTTTCTGAGAGGATCCTGCGTGCAGTGTGCCTCCGATATGTTACATGTAACTTAAATGACTTGAGATAAGTCGCAAGTAACTTACATCAGCTTACATATGTTACAAGTAACTTGTTTTCGGTTTCTGAGAGGATCCTGCGTGCAGTGTGCCTCCGATATGTTACATGTAACTTAAATGACTTGAGATAAGTCGCAAGTAACTTACATCAGCTTACATATGTTACAAGTAACTTGTTTTCGGTTTCTGAGAGGATCCTGCGTGCAGTGTGCCTCCGATATGTTACATGTAACTTAAATGACTTGAGATAAGTCGCAAGTAACTTACATCAGCTTAGATATGTTACAAGTAACTTGTTTTCGGTTTCTGAGAGGATCCTGCGTGCAGTGCGCCTCCGATATGTTACATGTAACTTAAATGACTTGAGATAAGTCGCAAGTAACTCACATCAGCTTACATATGTTACAAGTAACTTGTTTTCGGTTTCTGAGAGGATCCCGCGTGCAGTTTGCCTCCGATATGTTACATGTAATTCAAATGGCAAAATATAAGTCGCAAGTAACTTAAATTGGCCAGGAAGATATTTTCAAGATTGATGTACGGCGCATACGCGGGGTCAGGCTTACGACTGACGTTTCTGTCGGTTCAATTACCCAAGTTTGAGGTACTTGACGCCACACCAGCAGAGAAGGCCCAGCATACCATTCTGTTGCGTAGTGTGTGGTCTAGGTCACGCTCTCTGCATCGCGTGTCCTCTGCGTCACGTGATCGCCACCCATAGTGAAAATTCAAATGTAAGTTACATGTAACATAAGTGTAACTTACATGTAATATAACTTTAAGTTACATGTAATATAAATTTAAGTTATTTGAGACATTCAAGCAAGTTACATTTATATTACAAGTGACTTGTTTTGATTTTGCTGAGAAGAAGTCATTTTGTGCACACGTGCACAGCGCCAACCGAAAAGATCGCGGTCTCATGCCGAACAGTCAAAAATCATCGACATTCAGAAGGAGAAATGAATGCAAATATACCAAATAAAACAGTTGAGCAATGAAAGAAAGCACTCCAGTCAATGCTTTCGACTAGATGTGTACATAAATCCGAAGGTTCACTGATTGAAATTCAGTTTCAAGCCAGCTGCTGTTCTTGATACATATAAGAGGTCATCGATGCCGATGATGTGGAGTGAGCTCATCCACCATCAGAAGACAAAAAAGTTCAGTCTTCAAATTTGGCCCGACTCTGAGAGTTTTGACCGAGAAATAGCCGCGAAATGCCTGCTTGCCGCTTAATAGCCGCTGAATAGCCGCCAAATAATGCTCGCCGCGAAATAGCCGAGAAATAGCCGCTAAATAATGCTCGCCGCAAAATAGCCGTCAAATAATGCTCGCCGCGAAATAGCCGAGAAATAATGCTTTCCAGGTACATATACGGAGCATTTCAGTGGCATGACTCTGAGAGTTTTGGCCTAGAAATACCCGCGAAATAGCCGAGAAATAATGCTCTCTCGGTAGATATGCGGAGCATTCCAGAGGCATGATTCAGATGCCAGCACCTCCGCCGGTTCAATTACCCAAATTTGAGGTACTTGGACCTTGTTCAGCCTCTGGAGGCCCCGCCCCAGCGCTGGCGGCCCCAGATGGTGGCTGGGCGAGCCGGCGACGGTTGCGTTTTGGTTAATTTTGTTCACTTCTGAATATTTCTCGGCTATATCTCGGCTGTATCTCGGCTCTTTCTTGTCCGATCCATGAGAAGCCGAGAAATAGCCGCGAAACAGCCGGGAAATAGCCCACCAGGAGCCGCTGCGGAGCCTGGTGGGCTAATTCCCGGTCATTTCGCGGCCAAACTCTCAGAGGAAAAGAGTGGCTTTTTCGCAATTCTTTCTTATAGGTCCCACTTCTCGAGACCCAGAAAAGGGTTCAGAGAGAAAAAGGCGACAAACATCTTTGATCGCGACCACTGCCTTTGAATATCCATACTTCAAACAATGTGCATAACTGGCATGTATGTAGATATTAAGCGCCACATCTCTTCTTTTGACATAGTCGTTTACAAAAAAAATCGAGTTCGAAAACTCACTGGATTGGCCGTGGAACGCGCGCTCTCTTAAGTGCTGAAGAGTTCTTTTAAACAGCCTTCGGAACTGGATCTTACCATAGTAGGGAGTAGTAGCCTATCTTCTGAAACCAGTCTCAATAGTCGACGCGTTGAGCAGGCAGACATCTTCTGCAACGCCTAGCATGTATATGTCATTGCTTGTTTGATCTCTTTCGGCTCGATTCATATATCTTATGAAATCTTTTTTCACTACCTTGTGGTAACACATATTGTTCAAAGGGCAGTGCTGAAAAGAACACAAAGATTGAATGGGTAATGAGATACTCTCTCGATGCCTCAGACACTACATGGAACGTTCACGTGTTGGCAGGCACAAATGGGGGGGAACTTTACTAAGCATGCGTCCATGATAACCTTGGCGGTGCATATCAAACACTGCAGAGAGGGAAATACTAGAGCCTCTTAAAAAGGTGTCTGTTTCTCTGAAATGCATGAAATTTCTACAGACAAGTACAGTCGGTGTGATATTTTGGTGCAATATAGAGTCTTGAAAATAGAGTCATGAATAGAGGGCACCTCGAGGCAAAGGAAGTGCATCCCCTTTGTTCCCCTTTCCTAGCTTTTCTACTACGGAAGAGCGATTTATGAGGATAACGAATGGTGGCGACTAACAGTAGACGGTTGGCCAGAGTCTGTACATCCCACTTATAATTACAATACCTTACCTTGATACCTTGATGGTCCATCCTCATTGGCGGTCTTCTCGATGTGGACCACATTCGCTCCAGGTTTCTCTAGAAAGAGCAACAGTCATCCAGTATGCTAAGCCTTTTTTGAATGACTTGTTGAAAGTGTCCGCCCAACGCGTCGCAGGCCGTCCTAGTGTCCTTTTGACGTCACGCGGGTACCAGTATGTGATCCTGGTACTCCACCTATCGTCGGCTTTTCGTTGCACATTTCCTGCCCATTTGTGCTTTGCAGACTCAATATGGGATACTGCGTCTCGTATGCCGAACTGCTCTCGAAGTTCGCGGCTGCTCAGTCCTTCTTGCCATTGCTTCCGTCGATTCGTTCTCAACAGGCACCTCTCCAATGTCCTGTGCGTTGTTCTCAGAGCAACAGAAGTCCCCTTGTTGTGGGCCCACGTCTCAGTATCATAGCACAATGCAGGTAGCACAGTAGAGTCAAATAAGTGAGCACGCAACTTTCTATCCTTGATTTCGCTGTTCACTTCTCGAATTGTGCTCATCGCTGCCCACGCTGCTCTTCTTCGTCAATCAATCTCTCTGGTCAGGTCGTTTTTCATGTTGATCTCTCGTTGTACACATATCTATCAACTCGATTCACCTCGCATTCTTCCAGGTAGATCGGGTCCGTCGTCGCACTACTAGTTTTCCATCGTCTAAGTCTTCCCCATTTTCATTGTCAAATCAATCGCGCTGCCCACACGCTATTCAATTCATTCAGCATTTCGTTCATCTTTTGAGTGCTGTCACTGATGAGCACAATATCGTCTGCGAACCATAGATTGGACAGCTTCTTCCATCGATGTTTGAACCTTTCTCTTCCCATTCAAGTTTGCTCATTGCATGCTGAAGGGCAGTTGTGAAGGGCTTCGGCGATATTGTGTCACCTTACCAGACGCCTTTCTCGATTGGAATGCGCAGCTTCTTTCCGAATAACTGTACCGTTGTTGATGTTCCCGTGTTGCGTAGCTCCAGAACGTTCACGTATGCAGAATCCACTCAGGCATTTAACAAGGCGCTTAGAACAGCGTTTGTCTCCACTGAGTCGAACGCTTTTTTGTAATCAAGGAACGTCCGGCACAACGGCAGTTTGTACTCACGGAATCCTTCAATCAGTTGGGGGACAGTGTGGATGTGGTCTTTGCAGCTACAAAAAGACCCGTTCCGTTCACTTCGTTACAGATGCCTAGTCGATTAGTTTCATTAAAACTAGAAAAGAAAAGATAGAAACGAATGGAAATCGGGCTATGATTTGCGAGGAAACCTTGGCGTTGTTCAAAGAGCTGATCAACCAAGTAACAATTTAATATAGCAACAAAACAGTGGAGCTGTGCTTCCGTTACTTTGAACTTCACATCTGTTCGTATTCAATCCGACATTACAATGACCGTACCGTAATGAACAATTTTTTCATTTTGCGATTACAAGCCGGAAATTGACCTGAAGCATGATTACTGAGCATAGAACGTGCAGTCATGCTAGCCAGCTTAACGAAATTTTGACTGAAATATTACACAACCGACATCGAATGAGTAAACAAGAATTCAAGCATCAGAGCCTAGCGCGGGGTGTAGTGCTCGGAAATTCTGGTCAGACTCCTTCGCAACATGACGTCGAATGGTGGCCTTTCCACTGATTTCGAATCTAAACGTTGTAACCCTCAGTGATGGTCTCAGGCTTCCTCTCTTTGATACGTGAAGGCGATATCCCGTGAGTTGCGTGGACTTCCATAATATGGTTCACCATGTACATCCTGCTCGGCAGGTTTACTCCACACATTTACTCGCTAACAATGAAAAACGTGAGGAGGTAATGTCCGGTTTGTGGTTGATCGGTCGCTATTGCCTCTATGACAACAACTGGACAACATTCGCTTCTTCAGCGAGCTGGCTGAACAACAGCGTTGGCCATAATGCACAGCGTCGTGTTTCGTCAAAGATGATTCATAGAGAACTGAAGTTCCTTCTAGAATCCCATTGACAGTTTTGGGAACAGCGTCAAGAAAATCTTTCAGAACTTCACTTTTAATTGTGCTCTCTTAATCAGCACAGCTGTAGAGTTCGCGCAATAATTTTAGTCTGATGAATGGACGGGGCTGCGAAGGTAGATCATCCCGTGCGAATCGAAACCCCATTCTCCAGTAAGGCCGTCAACCCCTGGCCCATAACAGACTTAATTGAAAACGGAAACAATGCGTTACATGATGAGGGCTTTTTCCTAATTGTTCTCTAGCTTATGAAGTCGCTCGACGTGGCGAAAAGGTCATATGTGTGGATGGAAATTTTCTCTGGATCATTCGTTCTGCCGACGACATTGTCATCTTTTCGAATAGTGCCAATGAAGGTATGGCGTATCCAAACTCAGGAGACCGTGGTTGTCACATGGAGGCGACCTGCAGGTCGAGCGCCGGACTCTGACAGTCTGCGTCACTCTTGTCGCCTGTGATGCAGCAAGACGTCCACGATAGGCTTGTCACGTCACACCACAATAGAAAGGGCAAAACGTTGCGAAATATGCTCCGTCACCTCCAAGTCACAACAAAAACAAAAAAAGGTGATGAAATTTGGCTTCGAGGTGACAACGGGAGGCTAATTTGCTCTCCATGTCACAACAGGAAGAATTTGTGGGCTCCAGGTGACAACCGGGATTTCCTCATAAGGAGTTGTACGGACCAGGGGAAGTATATGACTGCGGATCAACCAGAATCAGTTTATCAAGAATGCCTGATGCGGAGGAGCTCAGATTGAGGTCGGTGGTTTACTGATCACGAAAATCAAGCCCCACATGTACCTGGGACGCTCAATGAACATGGATAACAACTTTGATAAAAAACTCGGAATAAGTATGAGAGCAGCATGGGCAACTTTTCGACCTCTTGAAGATGACACCGACCAACTAGTTGATCCAGAAGTTTTGTGCATTTTGCTTAACGCAACAGTGCTTCCTGCGTTCTGCTATGGAACCGAAACGTGGGCCGACACAGCGTCCACCTCAAACCGGAGTACGCAGTTCAGACCTTCAAAGCATATCCGGCCTTCGTGATCCAGTGGAACACGCCTCGAAAGCCAAATTTCTTTGGGTCGGTCATGCTATGAGGAGACGATAGATGGACGGAAGGACGGCCGAACGGGCTCCGATTTAGTGTTTGCGCCGTCGAGGGAGGCCATGTATTAGATGGGCAGATCTTTTTGTCGACACTATTAATGAGGTGCCTCGGCAGCGAGGCGACTTATTAATAACGCTTCCTGGGGCCGGATTCATCAACGAAATTGGGAGTAATTCATACCCCGAGTTTAACTAACTCCACTCCATACCACAAAATAAACCCCAAATGCGATACTTCAACATTTATCCCGCGAGAGAATCGGATACCCCACCGACGTCTAATCAAGAACCTTTTGTGTAACCGCAACCACTGATGTGGCGTAAGATGCTGAATCGGTAACTGCGCGTTCTCATTGATTTCGAAAATTATTGTTTTGCAAACTTGGCCATCTGGCCTAGATATTGCAAGGTACGGGTAATCCATAATTTTCAAGCTGATCTACTCAGGCAATCGCCGTATTCAATGCGTGTCGAATATGCATTCAACTCGAAGACAAGGTGGTTTCAAGCACATTCAGGGAACGTGCTGCTTGGGAAGCACGCGCTCCTATTGTGTTCAAAATTACAGCACGTTCCCCAACAAATAAGCGGTCCAATACGTGCATGATACACATTCAACTCGATGACAAAACGATTATCCAAAAAAAGGAAAGCATACTGTGCACTCCTGAGACGGAACTGAGAGGTCGGCAGGTTCGCCGGTTCAATTACTCAAGTTTGCGGTACTTTACCCGCCTTGCTGCTGAGAGCCTCGTCCAATCGCTGACGGCTCCAGTTGGTGCTCGGCGAGCTGGCCGCGTCGCACGTTGGTGTGCCAGGCGCGTCGCGTCTGTGTGCTGCTACTTTATCGCTGGACTACCTTGCAGCACGCACTCCTGCGATTCAATTTCGCGGCACATGCTGCTGTTTGGAGCACGTGCCCCTGTGATGAAGCCTTTCGATGGGCGTGGTCACTCGAGTTGAATGCAGATTCGACACGCATTGAAAGCGGCGGTTTTCTGAGTATGCATGTTTCCACAATTTTCTTCTCCACCGAATTAGAATTTCCATAATTTCAACATCGTTTTTGAAAGACTTCGGCTTTTGTAAAATTTTCATTATAAAATTTTCACTGTTTCCGTGTTTAAATACACCAGTGCTAAGAATGGGATATCTGGAATAGAAAATTTAATATCCGATGAAATATTGACATTACACATTGGAACCATTCTGTCCATTCGAGAGATAATCATGCACCCACGACAGTACTTCGTCTTCTGCTGGGACTTCAATAAAATTTGGTGGAATAGGAATTTCTGGACTCTGTAGGATTTTGGTGTTGGGCGTTTTTCGAAGATTAAATCAAGTATGGGCGGTTGTCGTAATGTGTCCGAACCGCGAAAGGGGCGGGGCAGAAGTGAAGGGCTGTGATTAGCGGTTGCGAGTGCATCCTCCGATCACGGTCCTTCGCTCTTCCCCGCCCTTTGGCAGTTTGGACACATCAATTACGTAATTACGACCTCACGACCACTACAGTCAAATATTCATTTGAAACAGCTCATTCAATTAAATCATAACAACACAACCTTCGGAAAACTCTTCTGTTTTAAAGCTACGAAAATTAAAGTCTCTCAAAAAATCAGAAAAAAGCCATTGCAATGGAAACTCTAGGCTCGTAATGGTACGAACAAGATACGAAATGGAGCCAAGGAGAATGCAGAATATTGGACGAAGTATAAAAACAGCAGTAATGTATATTGAGGTGCAGCCTCTCTCGCTCATATGAGCCCGGGCGGAGCAAGCAGCGAAGCGGTCGGTCATGGCAAAATAGAACAGTGATAAGGAAATTCGGACATGATATGCCCGATAAAACTTAGTCCGAAAAGCCTAAAATGACGATGAGGGGCTGTAAGTTGAATACAAATGGTGCAAATCGCGATTCTCGGCAATTAGCTGGTAGCGTATTCCTGATTGAGCTCTTTTGTTGAGAAAATAGTATCGGATACCCGACTCCTTCAGCCGGGTATCGGGACCCCCATATATACCCCAAAAATTGGGGTTTATTTCTTGATGAATCGCAAAAATTTAACCCGTGGAGTAAATTTCACCCTAAAACACTGTTCTATCGTTGATGAATCCGGCTCAGGCTCAGTGATCATTATCGAATTGCGAGACGAAACATACCACCACAATGGCCAAAGATTGCGAGAGATAGAGACAAATGGAACTTGTTCTGAGGCTCGCGCTATCCTTGACGGACGACGAGTTGTCAAAGTGCTAAAGTTTGTAAAGTTCTATCTCATGCTCATAAATGGAAACTTCGATAATTGAAGTGGGGTAATCCGATAATTGTGCTTTATTTTGTCTGATAGAGATAGCCAATTACAGAAATTGTGCAAACAGAACAAAAAAATCGATTTGCACTTTATACCCTCTATAAAACGTCGTAATTCACATCATTCGAGGCGCGCGCGACACCGCAGCCCTTAGGTTCGTTGGGGTGGAGACAGCGGTCCGAGAGGTGAAGGTTGTTTAGGATACCTGAATGGGGAACGGTGAAGGTTCCCTATAGACTTGCAACTTTGAAATTTGACTCTCAATCCTCTTTTTCTTACATTCAATATATTTTTCTTTTTGACCATTAATTTTGAAACATTTTTTTCGTTAGATGACCTCCTTTTGAAATTCACTATTCTTAATGAAGTGATCTGCCTACGTCATGAAAAATTTCCTTTGAGCTGTCTTGGAGTCAAAATTTTTTCGGAAAATTTTTTCAAACGATTTTCGAAAAACTATCCGTTCTTCGCTCAAAAAATTTTTGCCCTTTAAGGCGAATCTTTGAACGGAGCTGTTTCCAAAGTCTACATGGAATTTTGCGTCGAATAATGTTTTCATGTTGAGAAAAACACGTTCCCGATCTCTCAGCCGATTTCAAATTATGAAGTCCTGGAAGATAGCCCTTTGGTGGAGGCTGTTCTCGGAATCCTTATGAAATTCTGCATCGAATAGCGTTTTCATTTTTAAAAATACGTTCCCCTTCTATCAGCCGATTTCAGTTTATAAAGTGAATTTTTTCGCCTGAAATTATCGGTTTTTCGTCCATAACTTTTTCGTGCTTAGAGATAGACCTCTGGTGAAGGTTGTTTTTGGAATCACGATGGAAATCTGGTTCGACTAGTGTTTCAAGTTCGGAAAAATATTTTCTCGATCCTTCAGCCTAATTCATTTTACGAAACACCGGTTTTTCGCCTATAACTATTCAATCATTGGAGATAGGGCTTTGGCGTCTCCTACCTAAACCATAGAGGCGGGAGCACCCTATGGAGATAACTATGGAGCTCGGCTCCACCGACGTGGCTGGCTTATGGGGCAAGGAAAGTTAGGAACCCGATATATCATTCGACGCAGAATTTCACGTTTATTTCAAAAACAGCCTTCACTAGGACCCTATCTTCAACGGTTAAAGAGTTATAGGCGAAAAACCGGTGTTTCGTAATATGAATTAGGCTGAAGGATCGAGAAAATATTTTTCCAAACTGGAAACACCATTTGACACAGAATTCCATCGAATTTTCGGAAACAACCTTCACCAAAGGTCTATCTCCAAGCACAAAAAAGTTATGGACGAAAAACCGATAATTTCAGGCGAAAAAAATGCACCTTACAAACTGAAATCGGCTGGTAGAAGGGAACGTATTCTTGAAACCGAAAACGCTATTCGATGCAGAATTTCATGAAGATTCCGAAAACAGCCTCCACCAAAGCGCTATTTTTTAGGGTAAAAAAGTTATGGCCGAAAAACCGGCAGTGACACCCACCCAATCTTAAAAATGACTTGCATGAGTGTTGGGTCACTTTCATTCTTTTTCAGGGCGTTTCACCGGTTGTCACCGGTTTCCCAATGGTAAAGATTCCCCACTTCACCTGCCCAGTGGTGAAAGTTGGTGGAGTACATGGCTCCACCCAACGAAGCTATGCCGCAGCCTCCGTCTGTCCTCCGCTCTCTCACTGTCTCTAACCTCTGCTCCGCACCAGCCCGCGTAGTAGCCATGTGAATTTCGCCGTTTTATAGCCTGTATGTGTACATGGACTGCTAGTTTATTTTGAGGAACCAACAAGGAGATATCAACAGAAGTCTGCTCATATACATTCACCCTGGGTCTTATAGAACATTCTATACAGTGATAGGATGTTAGAGATCATGACTTGTTGCAATGAACAAAGAGGGTGCAGGGAAAGAAAATGGCAGCTTAAAGCATTGCTAGGGCCGCGCTTGCGAATCAGAAGCTTTCCACACATCTTGGGAAACAGTACTGTTCTCAATAGCATAATAAGCACGCGAAAAGATGTTAATGACGTACTTTTATCGCACTTTTTGCCTAGCAGTGGGTGGATCGTTGAGTTTGATGCAAAGAAGTGCGCAGAGGAGCACCTATTCTTCTGTGGGGAGGCGGGAAGTGCGTGCCATTCTGAGGCACTGATTCTCTTTTCTAAGAATCGTTCTCTTGGAGTTGCTGAATCAAATACTATTTGAAATTTGTAGTGCCTACGAGTATCAAAAAATTGTGCATACGTTTTTGTTTCTCAATTACAAGCTGTGTGGGAGTATTGTTGTAGCACTGTTCACTTCTGCTACAATTCTCATGTTCTCGTTCCCGCAAAGTGCATTTTGTCAAAGAAAAGAATTGCACAAACTGGATGAAAAATGTTTATGAAAGTTTGCACAGCTGTGGGTATTCTTTTCAGTTCACCCCTATCTCTTTGTGTCTATACTCAGACAAACCATCGCTTAGAGCGGGACCGGCTCCTCTCAATTATGATGTCATCGCCCGGACAGCGGCCGAGATCGAACTGCCACCGCGGTCCCTGTCCGGTTGGAATAACAGCCTCGGCCGCTGTCCGGCCTCACTCAGGGCGACAGCAGTGCCATCGCCAGAGATAGCGAGACGCAGGATTGATTGTTCTTTGACTGATAACGTGCGGGCCACGTTATCACTCGAAGAGCAACCAATCCTCCGGATATAAAAGACGGCTCGTCTTGTGTAGACGGGTAGTTGGCCTTTCGAGGTCACTCTTGAAAGGTGACCTCGGGTCACTCTCAGAAAGACAATTTTTTGCTGCCGAGAGGATCCCCCATGGCCCGCGGTGGGGAAGGCTTCCCCATTGCGGACCATGCTGGCATGGTATCCTTGTTGCGGCCTGTGGCAGGATTAACCTCTTGGCCCACAGGCTGTACCAAGTACCTTATCCTCTTAAACGCAGTGTTCACGATAAAAATAGTTAAGTTTTTTTAAAAAATAGTTTTTCTGTTTTCCCGCCTATCTTGAAAACGGCCCCATGCTGATTACAATGATGTCTCTGAAATCATACAAGACCTTCTGGGACCAGAGTTATGGTCCTTCAAAACTTGAGCTAGGGAAGCATGGTGGACGAGTTGTTCGAGGCTTGTATCTTCCGTCTTTTGCAGCCGATGTATGCGTTCTGACCTGAGTAAAGAGAGAAGTTGAGAATGAAGGCAAAAACGGGGCTAACAACTGGGAATCATCGCTCATCTCACGATCTTGAGCATTCATTTGTTCACGTCGGTGGGCGTGTGTTGCGCTTTTGAGGTTTGCAATGCGCTCGAAATGGCAACTTCGGGCTCTTGTGGAGCTTTTCCTGGCTCGTTTTAATGCGTTCTTTAGACGTCAACGTTATAGTGTGGCCCTTCACTACCCATTCATAGTGGAAACTGAAACACATTTTTTATCGTGATCACTGCCTTTAAGAGGCTTCACATTCTCCAGAAGAGGCGGAAATGAAGACAAAGTAGCAGTTAGGAAAATTTCGAAAATCGCCCGGACAGGGATCGAAGTGCCAGTTGGGACCGAAGATTGCTCCGAACTGGACTGCCGTCGCCCGGAGAGCGGCTGCTGTCGCCCGAGTAGATCGCTCGGGACGGAGAGACAGCGTCGCTCGAGTCGCTCTCCGGTCCCGCTCTGAGCGATGATTACTGTGGTTATCTGGGCCAAATTCTGGTCCGCAATTGCGTCTCGACACGCTTTGCGGTCGCGCGCTCCCGAGGCAGGAAAGCTTCCACCGCCGCAAGCACCCATCTGCTGAATCTAGATGGGTTTTGGAAACTGGAAACTAAGAAAAATTGGAGAAAATTGTATAAAAAAAGCCACATCGAGTCGTCTTTGGCGCTGGAAACCCGACTGACTCGAGCGCGTGCGGCCGCAAAGAGTGTCGAGACGCAATTACGGACCGGAATTTGACCCAGATAAGCACAGTAGTTTGAGTAAGCGTGGGTGCATCCAGCCCGCAATGGATAATTCAAACCACTCGTTTTGTCAGAGATGTATACTGCACTTTTCGCCAGTACACGCCGATCCACACCTTTAGCTCAAACGTGCCATGTACAGTGCGGTGCAAAACTACGGAGGCACCCTGAAATTTTCATCTTTCCGATTAGACCTGATACTTTGCTACAAGTAAGCATTACCAATGAATTTAGAAGGGTCGAAAACCTTAGAAGACGAGATGCCAGAAAATTTGATTCGTCCAGTAAAGAGTAATGTGTCTTCTTCGGAAATCAACTACTCTAAAGTGATGCAAAAGTATGGAGCCATGGATGAGAAAGAACAATTCATTGTAACTTCCACAACAAATGAAACAAAATTAATACTCAATCGCACCTCCTTAGTTGACGCAAACACCAAAAAATTCTTTTGGCATGCTTCTAACTAAATTAGTGAGAGCTGTTTGGTCTACAGCGGTCCTTGCATCCACAATGACAGTCTTCAGTTAAAGGCACTGTTCGCGATGAAATCCATCCCCGAATTTTTCATGATAAACGCTTCTCGTGGCTCTCAGAAGCAGAACAGCGTCGAAAAAACGGGACGAAAAGCTACCCAGGAGCCGCAAAACGGCTTGGAAAAGTGGGAAAACCCCGCCAATGTGGGCAAGTCCCGCCTCTTCCCGCCCTCGACGTGAACAAAGGATCACTCTGAAATCGTGTGTTGAGCGATGGTTTCCGATCAAAAGCACCGTTCTTCCCTTCATTCTCAACTTCTCTCTTTACTCCTTTCAGCTCGCACACATCGGCTGCAAAAGACGGAAGTTACAAGCCTCGGACAACCCGTCCCCCATGTTTTCTTAGCTCAATTTTTGAGGGACCATAACTCCATTCCCAGAAGGTCTTGTACGATTCCAGAAGCATCATTGTAATCAGAATGGGACCGGTTTCAAGATAGGCAAAAAAACAGGAAAGTGATTTCTAACGCGAACAGTGTCTTTGATAACGGTTGAAAACGTTGCGCCGTGTTTGTGAACCTTGTGCGCAAGAAAACCACGCGAGTTTTCATTGGAACAAGGTCAGGAGAACGTGCGACCCATTCCCAGACTTGCACGTTGTGGGCCTCTAGCCACTCAAAAGCTGTTGAAGCGCTGTCCTGTTGAAACGCGAGTCTTCACGCTCAGTGAAGTCCAAGGTAGGGTAGGAGATGGTCATCTAGCACTGAATGATACTCTGTGCTGTTCGTACGACACGACACGACGGTTAGAATATCTTGTCCGTGACCACAGAACGCAGCCCGGACCATCACATTCCCTTCTCCAAAGTTGCTCTTTGAGAAGAGTCATTTTCCTTTTGCGAATCCCGCCAGTACTGAGTACGACCATCTGGGCCATCTAAATTCCACTTCTTCTTGTCGGAAAACTCAATCTGGAATATAGAAACACTGACTCTCGATTCACCAGGCCAGAAGCTATAACGACTTATATCTTTCCAGTTGGTAGCCATGTTCTTACGGGCAAACTGCAGCCTTGCGAGTGTGGGAATTAGAGTCACACGCGGAGCCGGCTTCACTACTACACGGGCAATGTGTACTGAGCGTTGGAGAGATTGCCAGAACAGTTCCTCCAGAAACCAAGAGATCCGAACGTTCTAGAATGTCGTTCAAGAACTGCGTATGCATTCGTGCTATCTTTCCAGCTGAACAGCTATTCGCCAGTTGGAGATGCCCAACTTGTGTAAGGCGTCCACATGAGCCTGCTCGGCAACAGAAAGCCTTGCGCTCTTTGGCATAACTTCGCAAAATGTCTTCGATTCCTCATGTGGCATTTTTATACCTAAGATTAAACGGGGAATTAATCAACACATCAAAAGTTGAGTGGCTCCATGGTACTGCACCACTTGAGAGCGGCTGTTTCCCGAAACGGTTTCATTATCTGCCACTGGGTGAACCGAATTCTCGGAAATCTTGACTTGTAGGGTTTTCGACACTTCTGAATCCAGTGGTCGTGCCCACAGGTTTCCAAATCCAGGGTCTGATCCCCCGAATACGAAAATTAGGATGGCTCCTGAGTTTTGCACCGCACTGTATTTGAATACGTTTGATAGTTGATGCTTTGACTGTAACAGGCACGAGGTAGTATGACTTTATTGGCAGACTAACGGTTTCGGCGATCTCGCCCTCTTTGGAGTCTAAAAAAGGTCGAACCTGTGCTAAATTACTCGATGAAACGTAGTTCTTAAAACTCTATCAGGAGGTGTCGATAGCTTTAATTGCATTTTCGACCGTTTTAGCAGGCTTCCTTTTTGAGTGTACCGTGTCTTTGGCAGTATTTCACCTCCACGAGCCTGTGCATGCGAAGTAATGCTGAAATAACACAGAACTTCAAAACAGCGCCATAGAATTTCTAATGTTGGTTGATATTTCAAAGGAAGAATAAAGCTGCGATATTTCTTAGAATATTCAGTATGAAACATCCTTGCAATTGCGAGGATAAAACGCTTTTGAGAAATACAGATTGCAAAGAGAATAGAAATGGTGAAAATGTCAACTCCGAATAGTCGATAGGCACCTTGAACAACTCCTGGCGTAATCATAGTCATCGAGGGAATGCAAAGAGGGTAAACAAGATATCCTTTCTCGTCATCTTCTTATTCTTTTCTTATGCGCTGGCGCCAATTTTCCATGCCATTGGCCTTGTCAGTGTGTACGTCTGCATTTTTCAAATCGATGTGCGGCAAGTGAAGCCACCGCTGCCTTAGCCATCCTAGCGCGAAGAACGTGCCCATGTCACCACGTTCACGAAGTTTCTCGGCAATCAGCGCAACACTTGAACGCTTCGAATGTAGTCGTTCGTGACGTAGACCAAGCGGGTAACACCAGGGGCGGTAGTAATCTGGCCTTAAGTGCGAATTAGTGATGATGAACATCTTTCACTGATGTGGTGTAGACAACCATAATAATGAGGAGCTAGTTCTATGTTGAGTGAGGATCTGAAACGCTGTAAACAAAACTTACCACACACTGTGAGAAGCGAGCCAGGCCAACAGGACTGGAGCGAGAGCAGCGCGACATTGCACTGCGCCATAGCGCTAGCTGTCCATAGCTAGACCAGGCACGTGAGGTAGTGGTGCAACGCATTGAGGAAAGCAAAATGCAGCCATCAAGCCATCAGGAGCATCACATAATATACTCAGAAGCATTACACACTCTCAGTCATGAATTTTTTTCCGATTTTTATCTTATTCTGTAGAGGAATTCTCTTCTACAACTCTTGTCAACGGCGAGATCTCAATTCCCTGTAATTGGCGAGATATAAGTTCAGGAACTTTTTCGATACCCCTTCAACATTTCAGATTTTTGAAACCGGACTCCAACGCTTTATTTACATCGCTCAGTCAGAGAATGAATATTCCACACAAATTCAAGCATGTATTACCTGTCTCCCTTATTTCGAACAGTTCAAAGTGATGTTCATCGGACCTATGATGTCAAAGTCCCCTAATCAGTGCTATATTTCACCGCAGGCGCGTTGTTGAACACGCCCACGACAATCCGGCCCGAGCAATAACGAAACAGCGTAACCTAGGGTTCGAGAAGCATTTTTAAGTCAAACGAATTTTCAAAAAATCGAACAACCAGATCTCGAACAAATGAAAATGGAAAAAATCGTTCCCAAGCAATTCTGAAGAAGCGAAAATCGAAAAAATTTCGTTCGAAGAAAAATCGAACGAACGAAAATCGAAAAAATTGGTTCGACGAAATTTCGAACGAGCGAATTTGAAAAAACTCGTTCGGCGAATTTTAGAACGATGAACGAACTAAAACAAACGAAAAAAATTTGGAAAAATCTTTAGAGAGTTTTTTGAGAATTTGCTCGTGTACAGGTATAATCCATTATTTTGTAACACTATCGTGTAGGACTCAGAGAAAGCAATCCAGAAATGACTTCAAAATTGAAATCGGACCACTTCGAAGCAAGGCATGGCGATGCGGCTGTTTGTGAGCTCAAAAAAAACGCCGTAAAACGCATTTTGCAAAAATTTGCGCGTTACTGTAAGTAGATTTATGGGAAATCAGCAAATCATACGCGGAAAATGGTGAAAATCGGTAAGAAGGATAAAGACGAGCAAAGTGTTCCGTAATACACCTTAAAGTCATCAAAGAATTTAAAATTGATCAAAGGGAGGCTTTTCCTCACCTCTTTTTTTGATTGGGTCACCCCGTTCACTGTGGCGTCTGCGATGATGTTCTCAATTCGGGCCGTTCCTTTTGGTGTTGGGTTGTTGACGGTGCTACCCATGCAGGCATCACTCCGTCGACCTTGGATTTTGCGACAACGCTGTGTGAGCGACTCAGCCCGTCCGGGATGCTTTCCGGCATGGTCGCCGAATCGTTTCAACGGGAGTCTTAAATGTACTCGAGAGGACATTTAGCGGAGATCGATCTGAAAGCGCTGCGCCCTCTCTTTCGCCGCACTGTCTCGTGCGCTCTCACCGCCACACAATCAGCGACAGCCATCTGTCGCTGATATTGGCAATCAGCGACACCTTCAAATTTGAGATAAAGATGAATCTGATTTGGAGCTGACTTGCTCATTAAGAGTCAAGACTTTACCTAAAGCATCCTTATGCATCAAACAAAGTTTTTAAGCTGTTACACAGATGTCGCTCAGATGCAACTCAAATCAACGATTTAAGTTGCATATTAAGCCAGATTACTACCGCCCCAGCTGACCAACATGGCATTTTTGTCTTTACTACATCGAGCCTATGGTATACCTCTTTTGTGGCATGTCAGCACTCTGCTACTTTAGCGAAATGGATCAGAGCACAATTGACACTCCAGTCGTTAACAGCCATTCTAACCGTGCAACACTGACACAAATGTTGACTTCGCTACCTAGGCTACAGACAGATGTACAGGGTGCGCTTCAAATATGGTGACAAGGTTTTCATCACGTCGGCATATGAGCATGACTACTCAGAACTTTTTAAATGACTTGATTTCCATCAATAAACAGCAAAATCAACCTTAATTCAACTAATTTAGCTTGAAACCACTTTATTTCAGCTAAGGATTGACTTACGTCGGAGACCATCAACTATGAATTGAATTCAAAACAACTGTAGCCCTATTTTGCGCTCAATCACTGGGGAAAACCAACTGAAACTCACTTTTTCCAGCTTATTAGGGATGCTATACTGTGGAAAGAAGCTTCGATTCAGACAAATTTAACGATACGGCATCAACAACTAGATGTCAGCATAAGACTCGAGAATCGGGTAACTACATATCTTCAAATTAGTTGGTTGCTTTCTCAACTGACGGTGATTACGTCGTAATGTGCTTATCACGTGCACGGCCGGTATAAAAGGTGCCTCATCTTGCTCGACTCCTCAGTAGGCATTCTCATGCCGGCCCTGGGGTGCAATCCAAGAACATTCCCATGGCAAAACGCGTCCATGGAAACGTAGCCACCGCCACGTGGGAGCGATTTTCAGTTATAATTCGCATCCATGGAAGGCAAATTTGTCCATGGTGAGGTCGCTTTTCCTCCTACAACGTCGTGGGAACGTTCTTGGAACGCGCCCCTGGAGGGCGACTTCGAGTCACTCTTCGGAGGCCAGCATATCTTCGATCGCTGGGGGATGGTGGGCATACCAACGGCTGGAGGGGGGAGCGGTTTTTGCCGCGGTCCACGGTGATGGTGTTTCCTCACCGCCGACCGCGGCGAAGATCGCGGCCAGCTGGCAAACGTCCGCAGGCCATCATGCCCGGTACCTCAGTAGCTTGTTATACAGTTGTTCTTACAGTATGGCAATTTTTGTTGGCAAGTTGGTGAGCCTCAAGTTACTTTCAACATACAAACAACTATACCGTGGTTAGTTATGGCGACAAGCAGAAAGTTGTTCCTAAAGTTGAAATCAAGTAAACGAAAATGTTCTGAGTAGTCGGCTTCTATGGTCTGTACCTGTCTATGAACCTCTCTCTCAAACCGTAAATGTCTCGCGGCAAGAAAAGTTTTTTGTAATGAATGTTGGGAAAACGACTGAGGGAACATCCATTCGTAAGAAATAAATCGATACGCAGTCATACTCTATGATCTTTCCTACTTCCCATATACGGACCTAGAGAACTGCTCTATGGGGTCATTTTGAAGCGGAAGGTGTCTGCTCGACAACACATCATAGCTGAAGTCTTGAGACTCTTTACTAAAGAACGTGAGAGCAAGTTTCTGAATTCCATTCGTGGGCTCTGTCAATTTTAGCGCACCCACATTTTCGTAATTTTTTTGCATTGGCCTGAAAACATATAGGCGGCTAACTTGTGTGGATGGATATTCTTTATCGAGTTTTGCACTTCTCATTGATTTTCAAGAGAATCGATAATCGATCGATTTTTCGATTTTCGAGAAAAGTTGGCAAAATGTCTACAGATCGATAGAAAACCTCAAAGTGCATTTATGCTCCAAGTTTGACGCCTGTACGTCGTCAGAGAAACAAAAAAGTGGCACGAAGTCAACATTCTTGAACATTGACCTGGCCCAAAAGTGGACTTCGGCAATTCGCACTCGCGTTCTTTGAGGGCTTGAGCTGTGACGCGTTTTCAAGCAGACACCCTCGGCTTCAAAACGACCCCAGTGGAGCAGTTCTTCACGGTTACTTGAGGGTACGAGCAACAATTACCGGAGCCGGCTCAATGACGAGTTCTACTGTGAAAAATCGGGGACCCTTCAGGATTCCGCTCACCAATTATTTCCAAAATTCTTTTTGTGGACCGAAACCTTGTACAGTTGGAAAGATAGGTTTTATGAAAGGAACATACTATACAGGGTGATTAGCGACGCACATATGTAAGCGCTGCAAGGTCAGCAAGTTTTGTGACCATACTCAGACAGTAGGGGCGGGCGGATCGATGGCTTTTGGCAGGCGGATCGACATCCCCGCCCCGCCATCAGCCCGCCAGTAGCCAGCGATTCGCCCGCCAGTAGCCAGCGATCCGCTCGCCAGTAGCCAGCAATCCACCCGCCACTAGCCAGCGAGCCGCCCGCCATTAGCCAGCGATCCGCCCTCGATGCCACATGTTGGTTTCCGGTGGTTCCCACCACGGTCTCCGTGTGCGGGACCACCACCCCCCCTAGCCGTGGGGACCATCCCCTCAGCTGCCAAAAATTATTCTTTGGCTTCTAAGTGATCCTTCAAAGGTGACTTGAAGTCACCTTACAGGATCGGCCTCAAAATGCCTAGTGAGCATTCAGTGCGATGGAGCGCCTTTTATATCCTTCGGTTTGTTCACTCTGAGCATGATACTGGTAACAGAAAAGAACTCGTCAATGATTGACTAGTTTCACCTTGTAAATTTTGAGCGGGTTCATCGCTGGCTATCAGAGCTCGGGCGGGCGGATCGCTGGCAGGTCGCGGGCGGATCGCCGCTTCAGAGCTTGCTCGCGATCCGCCCGCTAGCGTGATAAACTTTCCCAGGTGCCGCTATCCGCCAGCCAAAACGCGGCGATCCGCCCGCTGAGACGACGATAGGCAGCGATCCGCCTGCAGCTTGCCGGCGTACCGCCCGGAGAGGCCTTGATTGCCAAAGCGGTCAGTCCGCACTCTACTGTCTGAGATACTCAAAAAGCACCGTGTACAATCCGTATCCAGATACTCAGCCTTCCTGACTTTTTGGCGAAGTCAAAATCAAGCCAATCGGCTGGTCTGTGTTCAGCGCTGTTTCGAGAAGAATACAAAGAAAAGAAAACACTCACGGCTGACTTTGTAGATTGGCTCGGAAGGAACTGAGAGGACTCGGATGTCAACTAGAGATGCCGCACTGTGGCTTCCATGACGGGATGATTTCAGCTGGTGTGACGGCCAGTAGTAGGCGAGTTACCCTCTTTCAGTCCTCGTAGATAGTCGACGGACGAATAAGAAAATTAAAGGAAAATGTCGGAGAAGAACCAAGTTTGACTGGTTTTTTCAAACGCCTATATTTTTTGGCCACACTATGTATATGAACAATTCTTGAATCAAATTCATATTACGGAATATTTATTTACTTCTTTATTTATATGGAAAGAACCACGCAAGAAATCCGAAATACAAAAAAAACCTAAGCAGATATAATTGCTGCACTACCTTCCCTTGTCCGGTGTGGTTGGTAGAATGAAAATTGGGATTTCAGCTGTTTGTTGAGATTTTAGTTCTATGACGGGTGCACTTTTCTTCTTTTGGAAAGCTTCCCTTATTCCTTGACGGACTTGTCTGAAACGGGTGCTAGCTGGTTATACAGTGCGTTGCAAAATTATACGACATACCCCAATTTTTGTGGTTTTTAAATTCGTGTGATCTTAGCGGACAAACTGTGAATGCCAACCGACGCAGCATTCTCGGAAACCCCAGGGTACGAGTTTTTATGAAATTGGATTTGCGACCAAGAAATTGACGCCGAATAATGTCGAAAATGGCAGTTGCAAAATTATACGACATAGCTGACGTCCTCGTGAAGATATCAGTTCTTCATCCTCTGTATCGATTCGTTCGTGGTGAGAATCATCAAAAATTTCGAGATCACAGTCTAAAGAATTGTCTTGGCCCAGAAATGTGTCAAAAACTCGGTTTGGTGTGTTGAAAACCAAGTTTTTGAAGACGTCGCCCTTAATCTGCGCCCACTCGCCTAGAAAGGCTAGTTTCAGCTAAGCCACGAGCTCGTAACGTCAGCTCTGAGCTTAGACTTAACACTCAGGAATATTCCATAACTTTGTCATTGGTTTGCTGTCCGGGAACAGGCTGGCCTTCGCCGAATTGTCATGAAATATATACCTCAATACCAAGCCTGCGTCGTCATGCTGACAAAAAAGAAGGTGAATAAGCCCCGAAAACGATCTTATGTGGTGTTTGAACACTTCTCGACAATCTTTTGAGTTCATATCGCATGATAGAAACACGAGGTTCAGCGTGGTCATAACAACCTGAATCCGGCTCGACACACGAGGCTTTCTCTTCCAAAGTTTCCATTTGAGTAAAAGCGCTGGTCTCTGTATAGGTCTCTTCAATGCTTAGTGTATTCGTCAGATCTGTTCGGATTGAACCTATCCTTGACTGAAATAGGTTTAGTGCAGGATCTGCGCAAAAGCCCTCACTAATTCTCGAATGGGAGCTTTGGAATAGAAAGCCCTACATATGAGCAGGACCTTCCCTCTCCAGTGGTGACGGATTCAGGTTGTTATGGCCCCGCTGGACCTCGAGTTTCTATCATGTGATATGAACTCGACAGATTGTCGTGAGGTGTTCAAGCACCACCCACGGTCGTTTTCGAAGCTTATTCGCCCTCTTTTTCTGTCAGCATGACGACGCAAGTTTGGTTCAGGCTATTCATGAATTTTCTTGAACGGCCAACCTGTTCCCGGGACCTCAAACCAATGAAAAAGTTATGGGATAATCCTGAGCGTTGAGTCTTAGCTCAGAGCCTACGTCACGAGCTCGTGGCTCAACTGAATCTAGCCTTTCTAGGCGAGTGGGCGCAGATTAAAGGCGACGTCTTTAAACCTTGATTTTCAACACGCCAAACCGAGTTTTCGACACAGTTCTGGGCGAAGACAATTTTATAGACTGTAAACTCGAAATTTTGATGATTCTCACCACTAAAGAATCGATACAGGGATGAAGAACTGATATTTTCACGAGGACGTCAGCTACGTCGTATAATTTTGCAACGGCTGTTTTGGGAATTATTCGGCGTCAATTTCTTGGCCGCTAATTCACTTCATGAAAACTCGTACCCTGGGTTTCCGGAGATGCTGCGTCGATTGGCATTCACAGTTTGTCCACTATGATCACACAAATTTCAGAACCGAAAAAATTGGGGTATGTCGTAAAATTTTGCAACGCACTGTAGGTTTGAATTAAAGGATATTTTGTAAAAACACGCACCTATTTAAAAGCAAGTATGGAAGACAGACGAAGTCATAATAGACTAAATTGGTTGTTCCAAACAAAATAATACTTGCAGAAGGTGAATATTGAAAGAGTTCCCAAATGACAAAAAACCGCGAGCTCGATCGCAGTCGCCAGCGCAATCTACAGATTAGTTGTGGGTATACCCTGTACCAAACGAGATGGTATACAATGGATCCGACTCATTGAGGATAAAGGCGGAAATCGCTCTTCTCGGCTTTAGCCTGGACTGAAAGTCTTACGTTTAGATGTATCTGGACTAAAAAGGCACAATGATCTTATTTTTTAGGTAACCAGAAGTTACTGTGAGAAGAGATTGCAAAATTATCCGATTTTTTTATCGGATATCCGAATCATTTTAAATAACCTTCATTTTACGAACATAAATATGATGTCGTTGACAATTTTGTCCTCGCATGAATGGTATAATGAGTTTCAAGTGGAAAACAACCTTTTCTTCAAGCATTAGGTGTATGATGATGAGAAAAACAGTTTTTGCAGTTATCCGAAATGAGTCGGGTAGAATGTATACGAGATGGCAAGCGTAGAGTCCAAAGAAGCAGCGCGCCGCCCTCTGCGTCTCTGACATTTTCGTATTTTCGGACGTCATTTTCTTACATACTAAATTGCACTTTTGCGTTCTTTTCTTTCGAAATGCTCGTGATATTCACTCTCGATACATATTTTCTTCTTTACGTGGCAGGGAAATTTTCAAAGGATATGGATAACAGGTCGGAGCGCACAGAGTCAGTCTACCCTGCCCATTTCACCATATACTCGATACAACCAAGTTGTTTTTGCTTGTGAGACCATTATTTCACTTCCTGGTTTGGTTGGAGTCTCTATAGTGTCTCAGACAACGTTAACATCGATCCAGGTGCTTCAGGTCGCTGATGCTGTCAGAGACGCAGAGGGCGGCACGCTGCTTCATTGGACTCTACGCTTGCCATCTCGTTTGGGACAGGGTATAGAACCCCAATGGCTGTTTACGCAGGCGCGACAACATACCTGGATAGCTAGACGGAGCTCGTCTTTCGAAACGGCAGCAAATCTTCTTGAATACTTCAGCATGAAAAAAGATTGCAGGATGAATTGTGATATTGGCAACAATGACTAGATAATTCGATATATCATTGAATCTGAATCATTACAATTCTAATCAAATGTCTATAAGAGGACTTTCTGATGAATACAGAGCGATTACCTGTTCAGAGTCCCACTAAAGGCGAGCCTCGTCAGCATAGCATGGAAGACGTGCTCAGGGACGTAAGCGACCCCCATGTACGGCGAGAGACAAAGTGTCATTACTACGATTGCATAAAGCACAACCACAATGAAACCTCTCTGTAAAATAGATGTAATTATTAATCAGTATATGCCACGAGTTTAAGAAAAATCGCACCTTGATCACTGATCGCGAAAATATTGATCTAACTTTTAAGGGATATAACACACATGTTACTCTGTGTATGAGCAGAAAGATACTAAGGCAATACGAGCAGGAAACCGTGGTAAGGTGAAGCCCTCCCAATATCTGTAAGTACTGTTCTGGTGTAAATGCAGATCAACACCTGGACAAATGATGCCGAAGGGTACAATCTTGGCACCATGTGTACTGTCGCGACGGTTGCCTTCTTCCAATCCTGATTCTGCTCTTCCGTTCTTGCACCATTGCTCCTCCGCACAAGCAGAGAAATCAAGTTGGTTCTACGAGATGAACATCAGCACACCGGATGACTCACGCAGCGCGCCTTGCTCAAGCGTGGCTTGTGAAGTGTATGGCCTCACAAGTGTTGAGCCCCATAGCCTCTAGCCGTATGCTACCCTTATGAAACGCTTGAAACCACTAGCCAACGTCAACCAGGTTTGGGAACAGTGTTGAACCAGGTGTTTCCACAGGCATCAGACAAGAAGAACCCCTTGGGAAGCTGAACTTATTTATAGCAAAGAAAAAACTATCACTGCAGACAGCATCGTGTAAAAACTGAACTTTCAAAGGAGCATCATTTTACATGATGTTGAAACAGCATCACGTTTTGAGATAGGCTTTGATGGTTCTTGCTTCCATTGACGACACATTGTATCTCACATTTAATAAAAGGGATGATTTTGCTATCCCTGAGCCTCATTTGTTCATAATAAACACAATACACATCAAGAGGTTGCAAACCATTGAAGTTTCGAAAATCTTCAAAATCCCAAAACAGAGTCTCCAAAAGCTCGAAACTTCCTTCCGGTTATTTTCTCGGCTCGTAGAGTCTTCTTCAGACCTAAAACATACAAGCATTAGACCGCAGCAGCGTTTCAGATGAATTCAACTCGCCTTACTTCTTCTTTGCCTAAAAGGGCTAGAAACCACGATTGTCGTGGCCTACTCAGTATTCCTGCTTTAAATACTCTGCGATGAGGACTATTGTTCCTATCATCTCTTATCATGCTACAGCAACCCACTTTGGTTTCCATTCAAGTAATGAGCTGCAGTGCATCACGCAGTTCTTTCTATTGTTAATTTCAGGTGAGACACGCTTTATCTCAATGGCCTCCATGATTTTCCTTTCTACTAAACTGTTTAGTGACCGGTGGAGTACTGTAACAATAAATCGAGGGTGCTTCCTGGGTGTGCCTCAACGTTCTGGTCTCTAGAGAATCCGTTATTAGGATACGATGCCGGGTTGTTAAGCGCCTCCGGTGTTCATCCAGGCGTTTGAAGAGGGTCTCATCGTCTCTCCCACATACTTTCTCCACAACCATCGCATTCTATCTGATAAACAGGTCCCTTGAGTTGGCAAATTTTGAGTCATTACAGTATACACAGCCTTGTCTTCTCTGCACCTCCCTTCGTAAGGTCTTGAGAAAGTGAGCACGGATTTCAGATTTGGAGGTGGACGGAATATGAGACGTACGGGTAGCAAGGAGGCTTTTGCGACACGGTTCACTCGTTGTGCCACGTCTTCATTCACGTAAGGCAATACCATCGAAATATCATCTGCTGTGGTATGAGGTCTCCATGAGTGCACGTATGTTGTATTGTAGCCATTTTCGCTAAGAATACGCTCAACCATCGAATCCACTCCGTCTGACCTACTCGTGCAAATTCTCTCTTTTGTTTTTATTAGATTGCGGACTACATTGGCTTTTATATATACACTGGGTGGCAACTTGACGATGAGACCCCTCTTCAAACGCCTTTGATGAACACCGGAGGGCGCTTAACAACCCAGCATCGTGTCCTAATAACGGATTCTCTAGGCACAGAACGTTGAGGCACACTCAGGAAGCACCCCCTAAATTTATTGTTACAGTACTCCACTGGTCACTAAACAGTTTAGTAGAAAGGCAAATCATGGAGGCCATTGAGATAATGCGTGTCTCACCTGAAATTAACAATAGTGAAGAACTGTGTGATGCACTGCAGCTCATTGCTTGAATGGAAACTAAAGTGGGGTGACTGTAGCATGATAAGAGATGATAGGAACAATAGTCCTCATCGCAGAGTATTTAAAAGCAGGAATAGAGTAAGACCACAACAATCGTGGTCTCTAGCCCATTTTTGGGCAAAGAAGAAGAAGGCGAGTTGGTTCATCTGCAACGCTGCTCCGGTCTAATGCTTGTATTTTCACGTCTGAAGAAGGCTATACGAGCCGAAAGCTAACCGGAAGGAAGTTTTGAACTTTTGGAGACTCTATCTTGGAGTTTTTGAAGATTTTCGAAACTTTAATGAACATTTTGCAGCATCTTGATGTGTATTGTGTTTATTGTTAATTTAATAATAACATAAATAGCTTGAAAAGGTATTACTAAGATTGTCGAGTTTCACTATACTTCCTTTTTCCAATTCTTATACAATGAGTTTTTCAGTTTACTTGAATTTTAAACTTTTCAAGCTTCCAAATGGTGAACTTTTTTGTTGATGATCTTGAGTTGGAACAATCGAATTCTAAATGCAATGTAAGAAGTTGCTATAGAAATATTAAAATTTGGAATAAATACATTCTTTCAAATAAATGAATATAAAGTATTCTCCAGTGATTCAGTTCGGAACAGAATATGAAACTCGGAACATTGTAATGACTGTTTGGCGGTGTCTGTAGTACTCTATTGCTGTCTATTAAGCAGTGTACAGCATTCAGTACCAAGCGAGCTGCTCAGTCATTGCCTGGATAGGTGTCATTGAATGTCTAAGACGTCCGAAACAATCGCGCACTGGTGCTGGGCAAGGTCAATGAAGTGTGCCCGAATGAGAATGGCAGCCCATGCGGCCGGCATGCTTGTGCCGCTCTCGGACGAGTGTTGGATTTCAACCACGGCCATCCTCTCTCCCACCGTCTGCAGAGCTGATTGATCGGCACAGTGCTTGCTGCCAGCCGGTGGCGGCCCCGTTCTTAGTCGATGGCGGTGGGGACGTTTCGCATGCTCGTCTGAGAGCGGCGAACGCGACGGCCGCCTGCCAAGCATGCCGGCCGCATGGGCCGCCATTCTCATTTGGACACACCTTAGCTACCCATGTTGAACAAATTTGTAGACCCACATCATGTGCGATGCACTGTTTGCCCCTGGCAAAGCAGGCCAACTGCGGAGCGCTCCCAAAAATGAACACAAATCCCAATCTCCTAGATTCGTGGTCTCCTAGAAAGTTGTAATAAACGCTTTGGTATAAGCCATAATTTTTCGTGTGCACATACAACTATCGAGAAACGTCAAGAATTTGATGGGACTTTGTCCAGATAGCGGCGGGAAGTTTTCCAGAGTTCGTACGAAGTTCGAGCAACTTTTGCCGGATTCTTTTTATATCTGAGAGGTTATTTACAGCTATCCAGAAAATAAAACATACTCTCCAAAGCAGAACGCAATCCTTCCATTTGAAACGGAGTAGGGTTAGAGTATAGCAGACGATCTCTTCGAGTGTAAATAATAATGCGAGACTATAGATACCACCGAGTATCAGGTACGCAGATGATGATTTTCTGCCGCACAGTCTTCTAAGACCCTGAAACGAGAGAAACCGAATCCGCAGATTGCCCAAGGTTGCGGTTCACAAGATGCCGCTTTCACACGAATCCACCTTCTATCCAGAAAGCGCACGGTTTAAAGGCACTGTTCACGACAGATCTCGTCCTTGAGCCTTTGATGAAGAACATTTGTTTACACAAGGTGTTGAGTTGATCGCGAAACGCTTGGCTCCGGGCGAGATTGAACCAGCATAATCCCTCTCTGGGGGAGCGCAGTTACGGCAAAAAAAAAACTTCCAAAAATCGTGTAAGACTTAACTAGGGCATCATCTTGACAGGTCTACGACTGTTAGATAGTCTCTGACGGTATACCTGTTTCATCCCGTTATACGGGTGAAGGGATGATTGCTTCGGTCAAGATTTACCGAGCAGTTGAGTGAGAGCGGCGCTGGGGCTTCGGTGGCGCAGTGCGATAAGGCGCTCCCCCGGAAAGGGAATATGCTGGTTTAATCTCGCCCGGAGCCAAGCGTTTTGCGATCAACTCAACACCTTGTGTAAACATACCATAACGTGCACTGCGACATTAAACTGCAGTTAAGACAAAAAACTTCGAAAAATCGTGTAAAAACATTTGTGATAGCACCAAGAAGGAGAACTGTGTTGAGAAAACGGATCTAAACGCATTCCCAGTGGAAAAAAAACGATTCTGAGGATTATCCCATTGGGCAAGACCGGCCTCCTTGGGTCTAGCTGTTGTCATCGACACCGGCATGGCCTTATCACTGCCATGCTTTGACCTGCGATCATCAGCAGTGGTTTTTGTTAAGTTTGGCCATGGATGGGAAAGAAACTCGCCTGAAGAAGATTCCCGGAATTTTTCAAAAACTACTTTCAAAATGTAACTTCTCTTTTAATGAAAAAACACTGCCGATGATCGCAGGTCAAAGCTTGGCAGTGATAGAGACGTGTCGGTGTAGACTACAACAACTGGACCCAAGTAGGCCGGAGTTGCCCACTCGGGTGATCTTCAAAACCGTTCCCTGCCTCTGCGAAGGTTTTCGAATCCGTTTTTCCAAACACTAGTCTGCTTCTGAGGGCTACCACCACTGTTGTTCAATGAAAACTAAAGGACAGAGTTAATCGTGAACAGTGCCTTCAACAAATTTGGAAACGGAAATATCTAACTGAGCGTTCGCTCATGATGAGATAAGTTTCCAGGTACGATTCTCGATGAACCTCGGCGTTTTAAATCAGTAGCAGTTGTATTGTTGAACTGGACCACGAGGTTGATAGATGTTCTATTGGCGTACGCACCTATCGGCGGAATCGCCGTCTTCAGAGACTGAAAGGATCACATCAGAAATGCACTTTTTCGGCCTAATACTGACTAAACCTTACTGGACTTGGAGAGAAATTTTTTCAAAACCTGTTCAATAACAGCAAAACTAAGAAGTTACCGCACCTTGCGAGGAAACTCGCCAGAGGACCAGCAGCATAGAACGGTTGGCGGAAAGCCGAGCGCAGGACAAAATCGCTATAGGTTAGGGTTAAAGAGAACTTAGACGGCAAAGACAAGTTGCGGGTATCAAAAAATTTGGGGTTTCACTGTGTACACGCCCACAACTGCGATAATTACCAAACCGATACCACTGCCAGAAAAACTCTGCAGGCATTTTAGATCTAGGCGAGCGACCCAAAATCAACTGGATAGAGGAGTGCCTATATATAGCTGGAGAGCTCAAGCACTACCTCAGAATCGCAATCTGACCTTGAAAGGTAACGATTTCGTTCTGCGCGCCGCTTTCCGCTAATCGTTCTACGCTTGTGGTCTTCTAGCGAGTTTTCTGACAAGGTGCGGTAACTTCTTAGCTTTTCTGTTATTGATCACGTTTTGGTAGGCGTTCTTTCGAATATCAGTGAGATTTAGTAGACTTTTCACCGAATAAGCATATTTCTGATTTGATCCTTTGAAGGCGATCCCGCCGAAACGTGCGTAAGCCAGTAAAACATCTAAAGAGCGTTCGAATGAGACTGGCCGACCTTGCCGTCGTCGTGCGTGGCAGGCGGCAGTCGCATGTGCAGCTCTCGGACGAGTGTTCAAACGGCTGCGACCCCTCCAATCTCGGCTGCAGAACTGATTGATTGCTTGCTGACAGCCGCTGCCGGCCCCGCTCCTAGTGAATGGCTGCTGGGAAAGCCTTGCATGATGAAGATAGTGCACGGGTCCGTTCTGTTTCGATTAAATTGTTGACTAAGACAATTCATGAGGGCGCCCCAAAGTAATCTCTGTTCACCCTCATCTCACGTCGGACCGCTCTTGATTCCGTTTCGAGCCTTAATTAATCACATCATCTCGGATTTGCTGAGACGTCAAAATGTCATGTAGGGTTGGGCTCTATCCCAAGGAGGGGGCACTCAGGATTCAAGTCAGAAATGAAAGTGAACGGTACAATCTTTTCATTTATTTATATGAGTGGCCTCCCTCCTTAGGATAGAACCCAGGGTTGCCCTCAACTACGCCCTGCATAGCAGGCGAAAACTGGACAGCTCATTAAAAATTTGACTGTAGCAGGCACGAGGTTGTAGGACGTAATGTTACCCTACAGAAACTGCCTTCTGATATCTCAGCACCCCGCCGCTTTCCTACCGCATTCCTGATGTTCCACTGAGTTTGAGTAAGTATGCCACCCCTTCTCATGTACCCTAACCATTTGTTTGTAAATGTTGTCTTGAATTTTAGTACAAGGAGGACTACGCCTGGCTGAGTAATTTAACACATAGATTCGACCTATTCAGACTCTAAAAAGGGCGAGACCGCCGAAACCTTAGTCTGCCAATAGAGTCTTACTACCTCGTGCTCGCTACAGTCAAAGTATCAACTGTTATTCTAATGCTCATCGGGGGTCGAACATGGATAGAACTGTGGAGTTCCTCTGCACACTCGAAACGAATATCTCTCTCATCGGCTCGCCCTCATCCATTGTATGAAAATGGCGGAAACCTTTTCAAATGGATAAGAATTTAAAGATGTTGGTATAACAGTATTTAGCCCTCCAAGGATGTCTGACTTATTTCGTTTTCACTCAGTGGAACAGCCTTGAAAGTGGACATGACTGGCGAAGGCAATAGTGAGTTCAAGTCAATGTACATAACTCCCTAGTTGAATGCATCCCAACTTTACCGGTCCTGCGGGGCTAGCGGGTTTGGTTTGGCTTGGGTGGGGACAGAACATGACCGTGAGCGGTGACCGTGGTAGTCCCTGCATTATGTGGTCAACTCACCCTGAATTGTGTATCACCCGTCCCTCCGCCTTTTATAGTCGAGTCGATCAAGTAGGCTCCAAAGATGCCCCCACTCGTGCCCACGTCACGGTATCGTTTTCGGGGAAGTGCTTTTTGCTCTAAAACAGAAAGACGTTCATATCTTTAGTCGAGGCTGATAGTAGAAAAGAAAAGTTCATCGCGATGGGTGATGGTCGCTTTTGCGTTTGAATTATCGCGGTATACAATGAGTTATTCAGAGAGTAGGTGCGGGCGGATCGTTGGCTTTTGGCGGGCGGATTGACATCCCCCCGCCATCCGTTCGCCAGTAGCCAGCGATCCGCCCGCCAGTAGCCAGCGATCCGCCCTCGACGCCACATGTGGGTTATTCCGATGGTTTCGTCCACGGCCTTCGTGAGCGGGACCACCACCCCCCCCCCGTAGCCGTGGGACCATCCCCACAGTTGCCAAAAATTATTCTCCGACTTCTAAGTGATCCTTCAAAGGTGACTTGAAGTCACCTTCCACGATCGGCCTCGAAATGCCGAGTGAGCATTCAGTGCGATGGAGCGCCTTTCATACCCTTCGGTTTCCTTGCTCTGAGCAGGATACTGATACCAGGAAAGAAGTCGTCAATGATGATTGTCGTCAGTGATGATTGACAAGTTTCACCGTATAAATTTCGAGTGGGCGCATCGCTGGCTAACAAAGTCCTGACGGGCGGATCGCCGCTGTAGAGCTTGCCGGCGATCCGCCCGCCAAAACGCAGCTATCCGCCCGCGGAGACAACGAGAGGCAGAGATCCGGCCGGCGAGGCCACGATGGGCAGCCATCCGACCGCAGCTTGCTAACTTACCGCCCGTAGAGGCCATGGTTGCCAGCGATCAGTCCGCAACTGTTGTCTGAGTACAGCTCTTGCCCATCAGTTGCACTCAAAACGCATACCCTGCCGTACGACCTGGAGCACGGCGTAGCATGCGCAACTGACTTTTTGGTCTTCGACCACTTGTGTAGCTCAGAACTCTGATTTTATTCACCAAATGGTGAGATGGGTAACATCCTGAGCATAGTATTCTCGTTTGTAAGCTGAGTGATGCGGATCACATATGTGTCTTTGCGCAGCGACAAGTTTATAGAGGCCTGCCTGTAAGCAAGAAGAAATATAGAGGCAAAAGGTGAAAAAGTTTACGCTTTCTTTGTCCTCTTTCACATATCCTCGACGGCCTTTGGAAATCACCGAGCTACTTGTTTCCTCGTGCACATCTCTGGGACTAGTATTTCTCACCGTGAAATCTCTAACCAGGGTACACATAGCTCTAAAGCCCTTTCAGAGCTCGGATCGCTGTGCGACGCGACCGCGGGGTGGCGAACCTTTATGCAGGTCGGGGCAGGAACTAGGCAGAGACGCAAGAGGACGGAGGCAAAGGGCGAGCTCGTCTGGTGAGCTATATCTTTAATTCATTGGTGTGGCAATTAAACATCCCTCTTCTCATTAAAATAGATTGAATTACTATTCTGAGAGTCTCGTGGAGTACTTTCTAAGCGGTTCTGAAGGGAGTGAGGGAGTGTAGGGTACATCAATATTCAGCAAGCTTGGGTCACTCAAGAACTTTTCGTCAACAACCTACATGGAAAGCATTGAATAATAGGATAACGATAGAGCTTTTTCATGGATTGTAACGTTTGGCGATGTAGTATCAACCTCTTACCGTGCAATTTTTACTCTTAGTCTTTTGCAATGAGGTGAAGATGTATGTATATCTTCCCATTAACATTGGCCTTCCGGAACAAAAAAAAAAGCCTTCCAAACTTGGTCGTTTTCAACCGTTTTTGCAAATGAGAGGTGGTGCTGTAAGTTTTGGAGTGCTTTTTCCTTGAACTCTCGTGTTTTGCAATATTTACGGCAGGGCTCGTACAATTTTTCTTCATCATCCATTTTTTTACGCGCTCGCGTTTACCTACCGCAGCACCAGAATTGGAGGCATACGGCTTCAGTGCAAAATATGCACTAACATCAGCTATTAGCGTTTTGTGTCACGTGAAGTGCCCTTCTAAAGTTTGATTTTTTTGTTCAGCATCTCGTAGACGCCCTATGTTACTTAATGAAGCTTGCTTAAGGAAAGCTTGGAAGGACTTATATAAACGCAATAGTTTCTACAACCTGATAGCACTGCTTGAAGAAGTAAACAATTATACTAATTTAGCTTAGATTCTGTTCATTACTCAGCATTATTCAGTGCATGTTCTTCCCTTCTTCCCTTTGGTCTAATTTCTTCGTTTATTACAACGCTTATTCTACCCTATTTAAAGACAGTGTTCACGATAAGAATCGTTTTTCTGCTTTTCCGCCTATTTTGAAGACGGTTCCATGCTGATTCCAATGATGTTTTTGGAATCGTACAAGACCTTCTGAGGACGGAGTTATGGTCACTCAAAAATTGAGCTAAGGGGAAACACGGTGGACGAGTTGTCCCAGGCTTAGAACTTCCGTCTTTTTTGCAGCCGATGTATATGCAGCTAACCTGAGTAAAGAGTGAAGTCAAAAATTTAGTTCGAAAACAATTGTTATCCGAGGATGAGGGGAAGTCCCTGGGACTTTGTTCCTAGCTTGACGAGCTCTCGGAGGATAACGACACAGTAGCTTCAATCAGATTTTGTGTAAATCAAATCGAAATTACTAATATGATTATAACATTAAATTTGTACTAGCATTCTCTTAGTTTGTCCAAATTATATAAAAATTTCCTAGCTACTCTTCTTTTTCACTGAAGAGCCCTGGGGTGGCTAGGAGATAGTGAATTGTCTGAAGACAGGGGGCGAAACAATTCATATCTTAAAATATTCTCTGCCGATCGCATATATAACAATTCATTCCATTTCTTGACGAGTATATGCTTTGTGAGTATGATGCAATTTTCAAAAAATTTCTACAAATTTTAATTCTATTACTGCTTAAAACAACATACAAAAACGGAACCAAAAAGAGAGTATTTTTCTCCTTAATTGGGAATAATAAAAGGAAGAACGTGGAGCTATAGATAGGAAATCATCGCTCATCCTACAATCTTCTGTTACAATCTTCGGAAAGATTCATTTGTTCTACGTCGTTGGCCGTGGAAAGTGCATCTGGGGGTGACGAGCTGACGGGTGTCCAACTTCTTGGGCCCGAAGGAGGCCTGTTCCGAGCTCATTTTGCGGCTTAGTTTTTTAATGTTAGGCTATTTAAAGGCCTCGTAGCCTGAAGCCAAGGATCTCCACCAAAAAAACAGATATGGTTTTTATCAAGGATACTGCCTTTAAATCTTCTATGCACTCAGAGGCATCCCTGATAAGTGTTGGAAAAAGCGGAGCACTATCCAGTGTTTCCATAAACAAGTAAGAAACATCAACACACAAATCTTATTTGTAAAATGCCCAAATGAGCGCCAAAACAAGCCTAGCTAAGCGATGAGGCTTTTTTGCACAAATCTGCCGCTGGCATGACTCTGCCGCACTAGCAAGCCACGTAACCCAACCAACATGTATGGGGGGGCAAGCGTTGATAGTCCCGCGTAGTACCAGCGTAATAGCACAACAACACAAACCAACTATATTGACACCGATATAGCAGCGCTATATAAACACCAACACAGGTACAAGGTACACAGTGGTAAGTTATAACCCTTTATCCTTAAGGCACTAACACCTAAAGGCATCTACTGGGTTCGCCTTACAGTTAACGGTTCAAATGACTCACATCCCACAGCGCGTAGTAGATAGCGTAGTCTACCACGGCGTAATATAGATTGCGTAGTACGTGGTGGCGCAGTATCGCACCTCTCCCACTAGTCAACCGCACATCCCTAGCGGTGACTAATGCCAGAAGCCGTTGGGCCTCCGCCAACCTCCAGGCCGCTCGGTCTAGGCCGAGCAGGCGCCCAGATGCCGGCTTCCTCAGCAGCCAAAGCTGCTGGGGACGGAGCCCACGGTTCCGGGGTCTCCCGGTAGGCCATCACTGCCGAAGCAGTGCAGTAGCAATGGGTACTGTAGGCCAACGCCATCCGGCGCCGGGCAGACCACTGAACCGAGGACAGCCGCCTTATATAGGCAGCGCGGAGGAAGGGGGGCGGGGCGCCGCGGCTGGCGCGAGTGTGCCCCGCCTCCAAGCGGCTGGCGTAGTGGTGAACAGGCCGGGGCCTCACGGTCCGCCCCAGCCACCGTCGCATCCGCGACAACTACCTAGGCAGTCGAGAATAAAGGCAAGCTTCTTAAAGAGCAGAACTGATAAAGAAGCAGAAATAACGGGAGAATTCAAAAAAATTGAGTGAAGGTACATGAAGCAATCGCCGCGACAGGTCGCGTTGCCGTGGTCTGCACGGCGACGCGATCAATGCCAGGGGTGTGGGACGTTTAGGCCGGGATCATACTTCCAGCGACGAGCGACGTGACGCAGTGTTAACCATCGGAATCGGTTGAAAATCGATATACGTGACATGCACTATCGCTGTCGCTGGTCGCGCGAAGTATGATCCCGGCCTTAGGCCGATGGGCTAGAGCGCAGAGACAAGATTCCGCGGCAGAGTCGGGCGCGGCAATTCGTCCGCCAAGCCTTATCCTTAGCTAGGCTTCTTTCGGCGCTCATTTGGGCATTTTACGAATAAGATTTGTGTGTTGATGTTTCTACTTGTTTATGGAAACACTGATAGTGCTCCGCTTTTTTCCAACACTTATCGAGATGCCTCTGAGTGCATAGAAGATTTAAAGGCAGTGTCCTTGATAAAAACCATGTCTGTTTTTTTTGGTGGAGATCGGCAGCTACGAGGCTTAGCGCAACCCTAACGTTAAAAAAACTAAGCAAAATGAGCTCGGAACGGCCTCCTTCGGGCCCAAAGTTGGACACCCGTCAGCTCGTCACCCCCAGATGCACTTTCCACGGCCAACGACGTGAACAAATGAATGCTCGAGATTGTGAGATGAGCGATGATTTCCTATCTATAGCTCCGTTCTTCCTTTTATTCCCAATTAAAGAAAAATACTCTCTTTTTGGTTCCGTTTTTGTATGTTTGTTTTAAGCAGTAATAGAACTAAAAAATTTGTAGAAATTTTTTTGAAAATTGCATCATATAAAGCATATACTCGTCAGAATGGAATGGTGTTATATATGCGATGGCAAAGAATATTTTAAGATATGAATTGTTTCGCCCCTGTCTTCAGACAATTCACATCTCTAGCCACCCCGGGGCTCTTCAGTGAAGAAGGTAGCTAGGAAATTTTTATATAGTTTGGACAAACTAAGAGAATGGTAGTACAAATTTAATGTTATAATCATATTAGTAATTTCGATTTGATTTACACAAAATCTGATTGAAGCTACTGTGTCGTTATCCTCCGAGAGCTCGTCAAGCTAGGAACAAAGTTCCAGGGACTCCCCCTCATCCTCGGATAACAATTGTTTTCGAACTAAATTTTGACTTCACTCTTTACTCAGGTTAGCTCGCACACATCGGCTGCAAAAGACGGAAGTTCTAAGCCTCGGACAACTCGTCCACCGTGTTTCCTTAGCTCAATTTTTGAGTGACCATAACTCCGTTCTCAGAAGGTCTTGTACGATTCCAAAAACATCATTGGAATCAGCATGGAACCGTCTTCAAAATAGGCGGAAAAGCAGAAAAACGATTCTTATCGTGAACACTGTCTTTAAATAGGGTAGAATAAGCGTTGTAATAAACGAAATTAGACCAAGGGAAGAAGGGAAGAACATACTGAATAATGCTGAGTAATGAACAGAATCAACAAATTAGTATAATTGTTTTTTTCTTCAAAGCAGTGCTATCAGGTTGTAAAAACTATTGCGTTTATATAAGTCCTTCCAAGCTTTATAAGCAAGCTTATTAGGTAACATAGGGCGTCTACAGATGCTGAACAAAAAATCAAACTTTAGAAGGGCACTTCACGTGACACAAAACGCTAATAGCTGATGTTAGTGCATATTTTGCACTGAAGCCGTATGCCTCCAATTCTGGTGCTGCGGTAGGTAAACGCGAGCGCGTAAAAAAATGGATGATGAGAAAATTGTACGAGCCCTGCCGTAAATATTGCAAAACACGAGAGTTCAGGAAAAAACGCTCCAGAACTTACAGCACCACCTCATTTGCAAAAACGGTTGAAAACGACCAAGTTTGGAAGGCTTTTTTTGTTCCGGAAGGCCAATGTTAATGGGAAGATATACATACATCTTCACCTCATGCAAAGACTAGAGTAAAAATTGCACGGTAGAGGTCGATACTACATCGCCAAACGTTACAATCCATGAAAACTCTATCGTTATCCTATTATTCAATGCTTTCCATGTAGGTTGTTGACGAAAAGTTCTTGAGTGACCCAAGCTTGCTGAATATTGATGTACCCTACACTCCTCACTCCCTTCAGAACCGCGAAGTACTCACGAGACTCTCAGAATAGTAATTCAATCTATTTTAATGAGAAGAGGATGTTTAATTGCCACACCAATGAATTAAAGAGATAGCTCACCAGACGAGCTCGCCCTTGCCTCCGTCCTCTGCGTCTCTGCCTAGTTCCTGCCGCGACCTGCATAAAGGTTCGCCACCCGCGGTCGCGTCGCACAGCGATCGAGCTCTGAAAGAGGCTTTAGAGCTATGTGTACCTAGTCAGAGATTTCACGGTGAGAAATACTAGTCCCAGAGATGTGCACGAGGAAACAAGTAGCTCGGTGATTTCCAAAGGCCGTCGAGGATATGTGAAAGAGGACAAAGAAAGCGTAAACTTTTTCACCTTTTTGCCTCTATATTTCTTCTTGCTTACAGGCAGGCCTCTATAAACTTGTCGCTGCGCAAAGACACATATGTGATCCGCATCACTCAGCTTACAAACGAGAATACTATGCTCAGGATGTTACCCATATCACCATTTGGTGAATAAAATAAGAGTTCTGAGCTACACAAGTGGTCGAAGACCAAAAAGTCAGTTGCGCATGCTACGCCGTGCTCCAGGTCGTACGGCAGGGTATGCGTTTTGAGTGTAACTGATGGGCAAGAGCTGTACTCAGACAACAGTTGCGGACTGATCGCTGGCAACCATGGCCTCTACGGGCGGTAAGTTAGCAAGCTGCGGTCGGATGGCTGCCCATCGTGGCCTCGCCGGCCGGATCTCTGCCTCTCGTTGTCTCCGCGGGCGGATCGCTGCGTTTTGGCGGGCGGATCGCCGGCAAGCTCTAAAGCGGCGATCCGCCCGTCAGGACTTTGTTAGCCAGCGATGCGCCCACTCGAAATTTATACGGTGAAACTTGTCAATCATCACTGACGACAATCATCATTGACGACTTCTTTCCTGGTATCAGTATCATGCTCAGAGCAAACAAACCGAAGGGTATGAAAGGCGCTTCATCGCACTGAATGCTCACTCGGCATTTGGAGGCCGATCGTGGAAGGTGACTTCAAGTCACCTCTGAAGGATCACTTAGAAGTCGGAGAATAATTTTTGGCAACTGTGGGGATGGTCCCACGGCTACGCGGGGGGTGGTGGTCCCGCTCACGAAGGCCGTGGACGAAACCATCGGAATAACCCACATGTGGCGTCGAGGGCGGATTGCTGGCTACTGGCGGGCGGATCGCGGGCTACTGGCGGACGGATGGCGGGGCGCCAAAAGCCAACGATCCGCCCGCACCTACTCTCTGAGTAACTCATTGTATACCGCGATAATTGAAACGCAAAGGCGACCATCACCCATCGAGATGAACTTTTCTTTCTACTATCAGCCTCGACTAAAGATATGAACGTCTTTCTGTTTTAGGAGCAAAAAGCACTTCCTGAAAACGATACCGTGACGTGGGCACGAGTGGGGCATCTTTGGAGCCTACTTGATCGACTCGACTATAAAAGGCGGAGGGACGGGTGATACACAATTCAGGTGAGTTGACCACATAATGCAGTGGACTACCACGGTCATCGCTCACGGTCATGTTCTGTTCCCACCCAAGCCAAACCAAACCCGCTAGCCCCGCAGGACCGGTAAAGTTGGGATGCATTCAACTAGGAAGTTATGTACATTGACTTGAACTCACTATGGCCTTCGCCAGTCATGTCCACTTTCAAGGCTGTTCCACTGAGTGAAAACGAAATAAGTCAGACATCCTTGGAGGGCTAAATACTGTTATACCAACATCTTTAAATTCTTATCCATTTGAAAAGGTTTCCGCCACTTTCATACAATGGATGAGGGCGAGCCGATGAGAGACATATTCGTTTCGAGTGTGCAGAGGAACTCCACAGTTCTATCCATGTTCGACTCCCGATGAGCATTAGAACAACAGTTGATACTTTGACTGTAGCGAGCACGAGGTAGTAAGACTCTATTGGCAGACTAAGGTTTCGGCGGTCTCGCCCTCTTTAGAGTCTGAATAGGTCGAATCTATGTGTTAAATTACTCAGCCAGGCGTAGTCCTCCTTGTACTAAAAATCAAGACAACATTTACAAACAAATGGTTAGGGTACATGAGAATGGGTGGCATACTTACTCAAACTCAGTGGAACATCAGGAATGCGGTAGGAAAGCGGCGGGGTGCTGAGATATCAGAAGGCAGTTTCTGTAGGGTAACATTACGTCCTACAACCTCGTGCCTGCTACAGTCAAATTTTTAATGAACTGTCCAGTTTTCGCCTGCTATGCAGGGCGTAGTTGAGGGCAACCCTGGGTTTTATCCTAAGGAGGGAGGCCACTCATATAAATGAAAAGATTGTACCGTTCACTTTCATTTCTGACTTGAATCCTGAGTGCCCCCCTCCTTGGGATATAGCCCAACCCTACATGACATTTTGACGTCTCAGGAGATCCGAGATGGTGTGATTAATTAAGGCTCAAAACGTAATCAAGAGCGGTCCGACGTGAGATGAAGGTGAACAGAGATTACTTTGGGGCGCTCTCATGAATTGTCTGAGTCAACAATTTAATCGAAACAGAACGGACCCGTGCACTATCTTCATCATGCAAGGCTTTCCCAGCAGCCATTCACTAGGAGCGGGGCCGGCAGCGGCTGTCAGCAAGCAATCAATCAGTTCTGCAGCCGAGATGGGAGGGCTCGCAGCCGTTTGAACACTCGTCCGAGAGCTGCACATGCGACTGCCGCCTGCCACGCACGACGACCGCAAGGTCGGCCAGTCTCATTCGAACGCTCTTTAGATGTTTTACTGGCTTACGCACGTTTCGGCGGGATCGCCATCTTCAGAGCCTCAAAGGATCAAATCAGAAATATGCTTATTCGGTGAAACATCTACTGAACCTTACTGATATTTGAGAGAATGTCTTCCAAAACGTGATCAATAACATAAAAACTAAGAAGTTACCGCATCTTGTCAGAAAACTCGCTAGAAGACCACAAGCGTAGAACGATTAGCGGAAAGCGGCGCGCAGAACGAAATCGTTACCTTTCAACGTCAGATTGCGATTCTGAGTATCTTTCGGCGACTCGACAGAATTTTCGAATAATCGAGTTCTTGACTAACTCGATTTTTCAGAATTTCGGATAATCGAGTTTTCCACTAACTCGATTTTTCAAAATTTCGAATAATCGAGTTTTCGACTAATTCGATTTTTCAAAATGTCGAATAATTGTTTTCGGCTAACTCATTTTTGGCAAATTTCGACAATTGAAATTTAAAACACCTTATTTCGACTGTTTTACTCGAATCACTTTTCTTTCTTTTTCGAACCAGGAGCGTACCGCGATTCTGTCAGCCTCACCCCTTATCGTACTGCGTCCTATCACCCATGCCGTCTCGGTGTTTTACCCGAACGAGTGTTGCCTATCAGATTAACCCAAAGCCTGAGGTAGTTGCCCGTGTCCTATTTCGCGCCGCTTTACAAATCTGCACAGCATGAGAGTGCTGGACCGGGGAACGATCACGAGCATCATGGTACGTGCACAGGAATGACCACGGGTGGGTCGATCGGGTAACTTTCGCGGACGGCGGCGGATCGAGGGACAAGGGAAAGACGAGCGCCGCACAATCGCGGTGCCGGAGCGAAAGATGTTCTCGCCAAGGGAACGGTTACGGTTGTTGTTTCAGTCATTCCGGTTGAGGTGTACTTTCCTAAAACCGCTGACGAATCCAAGTGCGCTCTTCGAAGTTGCCTAAAGCCACTCTGTAAAAAGTTATAGGCGTTTTTCGCCAGAGTTCCGCACCTCTTGTACGTTCCAAAACGCGCTTCAGCCTTTGGAAAATCTAGAATCGGACCTCATAATAGGTGCTCAGCGACCAAAACAACCCTTGTTCGAAGTTCAAGTGAGAGCATATTTTTCGATTTTTGCACAGAGTGACAGCGTTTTCCACTTTCACGGATTTTGCGCTCAGCTTTTTATTTATATCAATAGAGAGGGGTCTGAAAGCGTTTTTAAAAGTGCTCCAGATTTCACGTAAAAATCCTCCCAGGTCGATTATTTGGGGCGAATCTTGGGTTTACTTGTTTACGACTCCGAAGTCTACGACTTGCTTCGTTCAAAGCTTCGCAGCATGTAAAAACTTCAAAGGCAGAACGCGACTTCTGAGATTTGCGGATTTCTACAACAGATGTGGCTCATATTGTTTTTTAAAGGGTGCTTGAGTGTTTAATACGAACCTAAGGTCCAGTTGACGATTTCTGACAGATTACGGTAGATTACGGCGGGTACACGGCATACTTAGTATCCGAATCACCTTTTCAGATATCCGACCGGATATCCGGAGAATCGGATAATCCGATATCCGAAAATTCGAAAACGCATTATCTGAATCGAACCAATATCCGAATTAAATCAATGATGACTCAAATCAACCATTATTGAATGTAATCTGGAAGAATATCGGATAAAATATCGGATAAATTCGGATAAAACTGGGGCAAAATTCGGACAAAATCGGCTTAATTTTGATGAAATCAGATAACACCAGGCCACGTCCATTTTTCCGTACCGCCTTCTATTTAGCAAGAATCAGATTGCCTCTCCTTCCGAAATCGGAAGAGTCGTTGCGGCGCTGAAAATGGGCGTGGTCAAGTGAGATGACCAAGTGGAGTAATTGAAGATTTAAATCACCCCTTGGAGACTAGAACCGTGGAAATAGGCGTGAGTTTAACATTAATAAGTCACGACTATTTCGAGATTTTCTAAACTCATGGAGGAGTCTCCGCCATCATGGTCCGCAAATACGTTTTCGAAAACTGGTGGCTTAGTTTCGGTTAACTACATGGAGTAATCTGACTGTGATTTCTACTGACTCGAAACAGTCGACTATCGAGTTCATTCGACTATTAGGCCTATCGAATAATCGAGTCTTCGACTAACCCGAAATTCCAAAATGCTAATCGAGTTTTTCGACTAAGTCGATTTTTGAAAATTTCGAATAATCGAGTTTTCGACCAAGTCGATTTTTGAAAATTTCGAATAATCGAGTTATCGACTAAGTCGATTTTTCATAATTTCGAATAATCGAGTAGTCGAATGACTCGATGTCGACTGTTTCAGTCGATACCAAGACTCGATGACTCGACTCGACATAAGTATAATTCTGAGGTAGTGCTTGAGCTCTCCAGCTATATATAGGCACTCCTCTATCCAGTTGATTTTGGGTCGCTCGCCTAGATCTAAAATGCCTGCAGGGTTTTTTCTGGCAGGGGTATCGGTTTGGTAATTATCGCGGTTGTGGGCGTGTACACAGTGAAACCCCAAATTTTTTGATACCCGCAACTTGTCTTTGCCGTTCAAGTTCTCTTTAGCCCTAACCTATAGCGATTTTGTCCTGCGCTCGGCTTTCCGCCAACCGTTCTATGCTGCTGGTCCTCTGGCGAGTTTCTCGCAAGGTGCGGTAACTTTAGTTTTTCTGTTATTGAACAGGTTTTGAAAAAATTTCTCTCCAAGTCCAGTAAGGTTTAGTCAGTATTAGGCCGAAAAAGTGCATTTCTGATGTGATCCTTTCAGTTCTTCTGAAGACGGCGATTCCGCCGATAGGTGCGTACGCCAATAGAACATCTATCAACCTCGTGGTCCAGTTCAACAATACAACTGCTACTGATTTAAAACGCCGAGGTTCATCGATAATCGTACCTGAAACTTATCTCATCATGAGCGAACACTCAGTTAGATATTCCCGTTTCCAAATTTGTTGAAGGCACTGTTCACGATTAACTCTGTCCTTTAGTTTTCATTGAACAACAGTGGTGGTAGCCCTCAGAAGCAGACTAGTGTTTGGAAAAACGGATTCGAAAACCTTCGCAGAGGCAGGAAACGGTTTTGAAGATCACCCGAGTGGGCAACTCCGGCCTACTTGGGTCCAGTTGTTGTAGTCAACACCGACACGTCTCTATCACTGCCAAGCTTTGACCTGCGATCATCGGCAGTGGTTTTTCATTAAAAGAGAAGTTACATTTTAAAAGTAGTTTTTGAAAAATTCCGGAAATCTTCTTCAGGCGAGTTTCTTTCCCATCCATGGCCAAACTTAACAAAAACCACTGCTGATGATCGCAGGTCAAAGCATGGCAGTGATAAGGCCATGCCGGTGTCGATGACAACAGCTAGACCCAAGGAGGCCGGTCTTGCCCAATGGGATAATCCTCAGAATCGTTTTTTTGCCACTGGGAATGCGTTTAGATCCGTTTTCTCAACACAGTTCTCCTTCTTGGTGCTATCACAAATGTTTTTACACGATTTTTCAAAGTTTTTTGCCGTAACTGCAGTTTAATGTCGCAGGGCACGTTATTTTATGTTTACACAAGGTGTTGAGTTGATCGCAAAACGCCATGCTCCGGGCGAGATTAAACCAGCATATTCCCTTTCCGGGTAGCGCCTTATCGCACTGCGCCACCGAAGCCCCAGCGCCGCTCTCACTCAACTGCTCGGTAAATCTTCACCGAAGCAATCATCCTTTCACCCGTATAACGGGATGAAACAGGTATACCGTCAGAGACTATCTAACAGTCGTAGACCTGTCAAGATGATGCGCTAGTTAAGTCTTACACGATTTTTGGAAGTTTTTTTTTTGCCGTAACTGCGCTCCCCCAGAGAGCGAATATGCTGGTTCAATCTCGCCCGGAGCCAAGCGTTTTGCCATCAACTCAACACCTTGTGTAAACAAGTGTTTTTCATCAAAGGCTCAAGGACGAGATCTGTCGTGAACAGTGCCTTTAAACCGTGCGCTTTCTGGATAGAAGGTGGATTCGTGTGAAAGCGGCATCTTGTGAACCGCAACCTTGGGCAATCTGCGGATTCGGTTTCTCGTTTCAGGGTCTTAGAAGACTGTGCGGCAGAAAATCATCATCTGCGTACCTGATACTCGGTGGTATCTATAGTCTCGCATTATTATTTACACTCGAAGAGATCGTCTGCTATACTCTAACCCTACTCCGTTTCAAATGGAAGGATTGCGTTCTGCTTTGGAGAGTATGTTTTATTTTCTGAATATCTGTGGATAACCTCTCAGATAGAAAAAGAATCCGGCAAAAGTTGCTCAAACTTCGTAATGAACTCAGACAACTTCTACCGCTATCTGGACAAAGTCCCATCAAATTCTTGACGTTTCTCGATAGTTGTATGTGCACACGAAAATTATGGCTTATACCAAAGCGTTTATTACAACTTTCTAGGAGACCACGAATCTAGGAGATTGGGATTTGTGTTCATTTTTGGGAGCGCTCCGCAGTTGGCCTGCTTTGCCAGGGGCAAACAGTGCATCGCACATGATGTGGGTCTACAAATTTGTTCAACATGGGTAGCTAAGGTGTGTCCAAATGAGAATGGCGGGCCCATGCGGCCGGCATGCTTGGCAGGCGGTCAGTCGCGTTCGCCGCTCTCAGACGAGCATGCGAAACGTCCCCACCGCCATCGACTAAGAACGGGGCCGCCACCGGCTGGCAGCAAGCACTGTGCCGATCAATCAGCTCTGCAGACGGTGGGAGAGAGGATGGCCGTGGTTGAAATCCAACACTCGTCCGGAGAGCGGCACAAGCATGCCGGCCGCATGGGCTGCCATTCTCGTTCGGGCACACTTCATTGACCTTGCCCAGCACCAGTGCGCGATTGTTTCAGACGTCTTAGACATTCAATGACACCTATCCAGGCACGACTGAGCAGCTCGCTTGGTACTGAATGCTGCACACCGCTTAATAGACAGCAATAGAGTACTACAGACACCGCCAAACAGTCATTACAATGTTCCGAGTTTCATATTCTGTTCCGAACTGAATCACTGGAGAATACTTTATATTCATTTATTTGAAAGAATGTATTTATTCCAAATTTTAATATTTCTAGAGCAACTTACATTGCATTTAGAATCTGATTGTTCCAACTCAAGATCATCAACAAAAAGTTCTACCATTTGGAAGCTTGAAAAGTTTAAATTCAAGTAAACTGAAAACTCATTGTATAAGAATCTGGAAAAAGGAAGTATAGTGAAACTCGACAATCTTAGTAATACCTTTCAAGCCATTTATGTTATTATTAAATTAATAATAAACACAATACACATCAGATGTTGCAAATGTTCATTGTTTGGAAAATCTTCAAAAACTCCAAGATATATCTCCAAAGTTCAAAACTTCCTTCCGGTTAGCTTTCGGCTCGTATAGCCTCTCTTCAGACGTGAAATACAAGCATTAGATCGGAGCAGTGTTGCAGATGAACCAACTCGCCTTCTTATCTTTGCCCAAAAATGGCTAGAGACCACGATTGTTGTGGTCTTGTTTACCCTGCTTTTAAATAGCCTTCAGATGAGGACTATTGTTCCTATCATCTCTTATCATGCCAGTAGTCACCCCACTTTAGTTTCCATTCAAGCAATGAGCTGCAGTGCATCACACAGTTCTTCACCATTGTTAATTTCAGGTGAGACACGCATTATCTCAATGGCCTCCATGATTTGCCTTTCTACTAAACTGTTTAGTGACCAGTGGAGTACTGTAACAATAAATTTAGGGTGCTTCCTGAGTGTGCCTCAACGTTCTGTGCCTAGAGAATCCGTTATTAGGACACGATGCTGGGTTGTTAAGCGCCCTCCGGTGTTCATCAAAGGCGTTTGAAGAGGGGTCTCATCGTCAAGTTGCCACCCAGTGTATATATAAAAGCCAATGTAGTCCGCAATCTAATAAAAACAAAAGAGAGAGTTTGCACGAGTAGGTCAGACGGAGTGGATTCGATGGTTGAGCGTATTCTTAGCGAAAATGGCTACAATACAACATACGTGCACTCATGGAGACCTCATACCACAGCAGATGATATTTCGATGGTATTGCCTTACGTGAATGAAGACGTGGCACAACGAGTGAACCGTGTCGCAAAAGCCTCCTTGCTACCCGTACGTCTCATATTCCGTCCACCTCCAAATCTGAAATCCGTGCTCACTTTCTCAAGACCTTACGAAGGGAGGTGCGGAAGACAAGGCTGTGTATACTGTAATGACTCCAAAATTTGCCAACTCAAGGGAACTGTTTATCAGATAGAATGCGATGGTTGTGGAGAAAAGTATGTGGGAGAGACGATGAGACCCTTCTTCAAACGCCTGGATGAACACCGGAGAGCGCTTAACAACCCGGCATCGTATCCTAATAACGGATTCTCTAGGAACAGAACGTTGAGGCGCACCCAGGAAGCACCCCCTCGATTTATTGTTACAGTACTCCACCGGTCACTAAACAGTTTAGTAGAAAGGAAAATCATAGAGGCCATTGAGATAAAGCGTGTCTCACCTGAAATTAACAATAGAGAAGAACTGCGTGATGCACTGCAGCTCATTACTTGAATGGAAACCAAAGTGGGGTTACTGTAGCATGATAAGAGATGATAGGAACAATAGTCCTCATCGCAGAGTATTTAAAAGCAGGAATAGAGTAAGGCCACGACAATCGTGGTTTCTAGCCCTTTTTTAGGCAAAGAAGAATAAGGCGAGTTGGTTCATCTGAAACGCTGCTGCGGTCTAATGCTTGTATTTTTAGGTCTGAAGAAGACTCTACGAGCCGAAGGCTAACAGGAAGGAAGTTTCGAACTTTTGGAGACTCTATTTGGGGATTTTGAAGATTTTCGAAACTTTAATGAACATTTTGCAGCCTCTTGATGTGTATTGTGTTTATTGTGAACGCAAATGAGGCTCAGGGATAGCAAAATCATCCCTTTTTATTAAATGTGAGATACAATGTGTCGTCAATGGAAGCAAGAACCATCAAAACCTATCTCAAAACGTGATGCGGTTTCAACATCATGTAAAATGATGCTCGCTGAAAGTTCAGTTTTTACACGATGCTGTCTGCAGTGATAGTTTTTCTTTGCTATGACAAGTTCAGCTTCCCAAGGGGTTCTTCTTGTCTGATGCCTGTGGAAACACCTGGTTCAACACTGTTCCCAAACCTGGTTGACGTTGGCTAGTGGTTTCAAGCCTTTCATAAGGGTAGCATACGGCTAGAGGCTATGGGGCTCAACACTTGTGAGGCCATACACTTCACAAGCCACGCTTGAGCAAGGCGCGCTGCGTGAGTCATCCGGTGTGCTGATGTTCATCTCGTAGAACCAACGATTTCTCTGCTTGTGCGGAGGAACAATGGTGCAAGAACGGAAGAGCAGAATCAGGATTGGAAGAAGGCAACCGTCGCGACAGTACACATGGTGCCAAGATTGTACCCTTCGGCATCATTTGTCCAGGTGTTGATCTGCATTTACACGAGAACAGTACTTACAGATATTGGGAGGGCTTCACCTTACCACGGTTTCCTGCTCGTATTGCCTTAGTATCTTTCTGCTCATACACAGAGTAACATGTGTGTTATATCCCTTAAAAGTTAGATCAATATTTTCGCGATCAGTGATCAAGGTGCGATTTTTTCTTAAACTCGTGGCATATACTGATTAATAATTACATCTATTTTACAGAGAGGTTTCATTGTGGTTGTGCTTTATGCAATCGTAGTAATGACACTTTGTCTCTCGCCGTACATGGGGGTCGCTTACGTCCCTGAGCACGTCTTCCATGCTATGCTGACGAGGCTCGCCTTCAGTGGGACTCTGAACAGGTAATCGCTCTGTATTCATCAGAAAGTCCTCTTATAGACATTTGATTAGAATTATAATGAATCAGATTCAATGATATATCGAATTATCTAGTCATTGTTGCCAATATCACAATTCATCCTGCAATCTTTTTCATGCTGAAGTATTCAAGAAGATTTGCTGCCGTTTCAAAAGACGAGCTCCGTCTAGCTATCCAGGTATGTTGTCGCGCCTGCGTAAACAGCCATTGGGATTCTATACCCTGTCCCAAACGAGATGGCAAGCGTAGAGTCCAATGAAGCAGCGCGCCGCCCTCTGCGTCTCTGACAGCATCAGCGACCTGAAGCACCTGGATCGATGTTAACGTTGCCTGAGACACTATAGAGACTCCAACCAAACCAGGAAGTGAAATAATGGTCTCGCACAAGCAAAAACAACTTGGTTGTATCGAGTATATGGTGAAATGGGCGGGGTAGACGACTCTGTGCGCTCCGACCTGTTATCCATATCCTTTGAAAATTTCCCTGCCACGTAAAGAAGAAAATATGTATCGAGAGTGAATATCACGAGCATTTCGAAAGAAAAGAACGCAAAAGTGCAATTTAGTATGTAAGAAAATGACGTCCGAAAATACGAAAATGTCAGAGACGCAGAGGGAGGCGCGTTGCTTCTTTGGACTCTACGCTTGCCATCTCGTATACATTCTACCCGACTCATTTCGGATAACTGCAAAAACTGTTTTTCTCATCATCATACACCTAATGCTTGAAGAAAAGGTTGTTTTCCACTTGAAACTCATTATAACATTTATGCGAGGACAAAATTGTCAACGACATCATATTTATGTTCGTAAAATGAAGGTTATCCAAAATGATTAGTATATCCGAAAAAATCGGATAATTTTGGAATCTCTTCTCACAGTAACTTCTGGTTACCTAAAAAATAAGATCATTGTGCCTTTTTAGTCCAGATACATCTAAACGTAAGACTTTCAGTCCAGGCTAAAGCCGAGAAGAGCGATTTCCGCCTTTATCCTCAATGAGTCGGATCCAATGTATACCATCTCGTTTGGTACAGGGTATACCCACAACTAATCTGTAGATTGCGCTGGCGACTGCGATCGAGCTCGCGTTTTTTGTCATTTGGGAACTCTTTCAATATTCACCTTCTGCAAGTATTATTTTGTTTGGAACAACCAATTTAGTCTATTATGACTTCGTCTGTCTTCCATACTTGCTTTTAAATAGGTGCGTGATTTTACAAAATATCCTTTAATTCAAACCTACAGTGCGTTGCAAAATTTTACGACATACCCCAATTTTTTCGGTTCTGAAATTTGTGTGATCATAGTGGACAAACTGTGAATGCCAATCGACGCAGCATCTCCGGAAACCCCAGGGTACGAGTTTTCATGAAATTGAATTAGCGGCCAAGAAATTGACGCCGAATAATTTCGAAATTGGCCGTTGCAAAATTATATGGCATAGCTGACGTCCTCGTGAAAATATCAGTTCTTCATCCCCTGTATCGATTCTTTAGTGGTGAGAATCATCAAGAATTTCGAGTTTACAGTCTATAAAATTGTCTTGGCCCAGAACTGTGTCGAAAACTCGGTTTGGCGTGTTGAAAACCAAGCTTTTGAAGACGTCGCTCTTAATCTGCGCCCACTCGCCTAGAAAGGCTAGGTTCAGTTGAGCCACGAGCTTGTGACGTAGGCTCTGAGCTAAGACTCAACGCTCAGGATTATCCCATAACTTTTTCATTGGTTTGAGGTCCCGGGAACAGGCTGGCCGTTCAAGAAAATTCATGAATAGCCTGAACCAAACTTGCGTCGTCATGATGACAGAAAAAGAAGGCGAATAAGCCTTGAAAACGACCGTAGGTGATGCTTGAACACTTGAAGACAATCTGTTGAGTTTATATCACAGGATAGAGACACGAGGTCCAGCGTGGCCATAACAACCTAAATCCGTCATCACTGGGAGAGAAGGTCCTACTCATAGGACTTTCTATTCCAAAGCTCCCATTCAAGAATTAGTGCGGGTTCTTGCGCAGATCGTTCACTAAACCTGTTTCAGCCAAGGATAGGTTCAATCCGAACAGATCTGACAATTACACTAAGCATTGAAGAGACCTATACAGAGACCAGCGCTTCTACTCAAATGGAAACTTTGGAAGAGAAAGCCTCGTGTGTCGAGCCGGATTCAGGTTGTTATAGCCACGCTGGGCCTCGTGTTTCCATCATGTGGTATGAGCTCAACGGATTGTCGTGAAGTGTTGAAGCACCACCAACGGTCTTTTTCGAGGCTTGTTCGCCTTCTATTTTTTGTCAGCAAGATGACGCAGGCTTGGTTTAGGCTAATCATGACAATTCGCTTGAAAGGTCATCCTGTTCCCCGGACCTTAAACCAGTGAAAAAATTATGGGATATTCCTGAGCGTTAAGTCTTAGCTCAGAGCCGACGTTACGAGCTCGTGGCTTAGCTGAAACTAGCCTTTCTAGGCGAGTGGGCGCAGATTAAGGGCGACGTCTTCAAAAACTTGGTCTTCTACACGCCAAACCGAGCTTTTGACACAGTTCTGGGCATAGACAGTTCTATAGACTGTAAACTCGAAATTCTTTATGATTTTCACCACGAACGAATCGATACAGGGGATGAAGAACTGATATTTTCACAAGGACGTCAGCTATGCCGTATAATTTTGCAACGACCAATTTCGACATTATTCGGCGTCAATTTCTTGGCCGCTAATCCAATTTCATGAAAACTCGTACCCTAGGGTTTCCTAGGATGCTGCGTCGATTGGCATTCACAGTTTGTTCGCTAAGATCACACAAATTTCAGAACCACAAAAATTGGGGAATGTCGTATAATTTCGCAACGCATTGTATAACGAGCTAGCACCCGTTTCAGACAAGTCCGTCAAGGAATAAGGGAAGCTTTCCAAAAGAAGAAAAGTGCACCCGTTATAGAGCTAAAATCTCAACAAACAGCTCAAATCCCAGTTTTTTGTCTACCAACCACACCGGACAAGGGAAGATAGCGCAGCTATTATATCTGCTTAGTTTTTTTTTGTATTTCGGATTTCTTGCGTGGTTCTCCACGTATAAATGAAGAATGAAATAAATATTCCGTTAATATAAATTTGATCCAAGAATTGTTCATATACAAACAGGGTGGCCAAAAAATATAGGCGTTTGAAAAAAAACCCTCCAAGCTTGGTTGTTCTCCGACATTTCCCTTTGACTTTCTTATTCGTCCGTCGACTATCTACGAGGACTGAAAGAGGGTAACTCGCCTACTACTGGCCGTGACACCAACTGAAATCATCCCGTCATGGAAGCCACAGTGCGGCACTTGTAGTTGACATCCGAGTCCTCTCAGTTAGTTCAGAGCCAATCTAGAAACTCAGCCGTAAGTGTTTTTTCTTTTCTTTGTATTCTTCTCAAAACAGCACTAAACACAGACCAGCCGATTGGCTTGATTTTGACTTCGCCAAAAGTCAGGAAGGCTGAGTATCTGGATACGGATTGTACACGGTGCTTTTTGAGTATCTCAGACAGTAGGTGCGGACTGACCGCTGGCAATCAAGGCCTCTCCGGGCGGTACGCCGGCAAGCTGCGGGCGGATCGCTGCCTATCGTCGTCTCAGCGGGCGGATCGCCGCGTTTTGGCGGGCGGATAGCGGCACCTGGGAAAGTTGATCACGCTAGCGGGCGGATCGCGAGCAAGCTCTGAAGCGGCGATCTGCCCGCGACCTGCCAGCGATACGCCCGCCCGAGCTTTGATAGCCAGCGATGAACCCGCTCAAAATTTACAAGGTGAAACTTGTCAATCATTGACGAGTTCTTTTCTGTTGTCAGTATCATGCTCAGAGTAAACAAACCGAAGGGTATAATAGGCGCTCCATCGCACTGAATGCTCACTCGGCATTTCGAGGCCGCTCCTGAAAGGTGACTTCAAGTCACCTTTGAAATATCACTCAGAAGCCAAAGAATAATTTTTGGCAGCTGAGGGGATGGTCCCCACGGCTAGGTGTGTGGTCCCGCACACTGAGACCGTGGTGAGAACCACCGGAAACCAAACATGTGGCATCGAGGGCGGATCGCTGGCTAATGGCGGGCGGCTCGCTGGCTAGTGGCGGTGGATTGCTGGCTACTGGCGGTCGGATCGCTGGCTACTGGCGGGCGAATCGCTGGCTACTGGCGGGCTGATGGCGGGGCGGGGATGTCGATCCGCTCGCTAAAAGTCAGCGATCCGCCCGCACCTACTGTCTGAGTATGGTCACAAAACTTGCTGACCTTTGCAGCGCTTACATATGTGCGTCGCTAATCACCCTGTATAGTATGTTTCTTTCATAAAACCTATCTTTCCAACTGTACAAGGTTTCGGTCCACAAAAAGAATTTTGAAATAATTGGTGAGCGGAATCCTGAAGGGTCCCCGATTCTTCACAGTAGAACTCGTCATTGAGCCGGCTCCGGTAATTGTTGCTCGTACCCTCAAGTAACCGTGAAGAACTGCTCCACTGGGGTCGTTTTGAAGCCGAGGGTGTCTGCTTGAAAACGCGTCACAGCTCAAGCCCTCAAAGAACGCGAGTGCGAATTGCCGAAGTCCACTTTTGGGCCAGGTCAATGTTCAAGAATGTTGACTTCGTGCCACTTTTTTGTTTCTCTGACGACGTACAGGCGTCAAACTTGGAGCATAAATGCACTTTAAGGTTTTCTATCGATCTGTAGACATTTTGCCAACTTTTCTCGAAAATCGAAAAATCGATCGATTATCGATTCTCTTGAAAATCACAAAACTCGATAAAGAATATCCATCCACACAAGTTAGCCGCCTATATGTTTTCAGGCCATTGCAAAAAAATTACGAAAATGTGGGTGCGCTAAAATTGACAGAGCCCACGAATGGAATTCAGAAACTTGCTCTCACGTTCTTTAGTAAAGAGTCTCAAGATTTCAGCTATGATGTGTTGTCGAGCAGACACCTTCCGCTTCAGAATGACCCCCATAGAGCAATTCTCTAGGTCCGCATATGGGAAGTAGGAGAGATCATCGAAGATGACTGCGTATCGATTTATTTCTTACAAATGGATGTTCCCTCAGTCGTTCTCCCACCATTCATTACAAAAAGCTTTTCTTGCCGCGAGACATTTAAGGTTTGAGAGAGAGGTTCACAGACAGGTACAGGCCATAGAAGCCGACTACTCAGAACATTTTCGTTTACTTGGTTTCAACTTTAGGAACAACTTTCTGCTTGTCGCCATAACTAACCACGGTATAGTTGTTTGTATGTTGAAAACAACTTGAGACTCACCAACGTGCCAACAACTATTGCCATACTGTAAGAACAACTGTATAACAAGCTACTGAGGTACTGGGCGTGATGGCCTGCGGACGTTTGCCAGCTGGCCGCGATCTTCGCCGCGGTCGGCGGTGAGGAAACACCATCACCGCGGACCGCGGCAAAAACCGCCCCCCCCCCCTCCAGCCGTTGGGATGCCCACCATCCCCCAGCGGTCAAAGATATGCTGGCCTCCGAAGAGTGACTCGAAGTCGCCCTCCAGGGGTGCGTCCCAAGAACGTTCCCACGACTTTGTAGGAGGAAGAGCGACCTCACCATGGACAAATTTGCTTTCCATGGATGCGAATTATAACTGAAAATCGCTCCCACGTGGCCGTGGCTACGTTTCCATGGACGCGTTTAGCCATGGGAATGTTCTTGGAACGCACCCCAGGGCCGGCATGAGAATGCCTACTGAGGAGTCGAGCAAGATGAGGCACCTTTTATACCGGCCGTGCACGTGATAAGCACATTACGACGTAATCACCGTCAGTTGAGAAAGCAACCGACTAATTTGAAGATAGTTACCCGATTCTCGAGTCTTATGCTGACATCTAGTTGTTGATACCGTATCGTTGAATTTGTCTGAATCGAAGCTTCTTTCCACCGTATAGCATCCCTAATCAGCTAGAGAAAGTGAGTTTCAATTGGTTTTCCCGAGTGATTGAGCACAAAATAGGGCTAGAGTTGTTTTGAAGTCAATTCATAGTTGATGATCTCCGACGTAAGTCAATCCTTAGTTGAAATAAAGTGGTTCCAAGCTAAATTAGTTGAATTAAAGTTGATTTTGCTGGTTATTTCTAGGAATCAAGTCACTTAAAAAGTTCTGAGTAGTCCTGCTCACATGCCGACGTGATGAAAACCCTGTCACCATATTTAAAGCGTACCCTGTCGTAGCCTAGATAGCGGAGCTAACACTTGTGTCAGTGCTGCGCGGTGAAAATGGCTGTTAACGACTGGAGTGTCAATTGTGCTCTGCTCCAATTCGCTAAAGTAGCAGAGTGCTGACATGCCACAAACGAGGTATACCATAGGCTCGATGTAATAAAGACAAAAATGCCATGTTGGTCAGCTGGTGTTACCCGCTTGGTCTACGTCAAGAATCACTACATTCGAAGCGTTCAAGTGTTGCACTGATTGCCGAGAAACTCCGTGAACGTGGTGACATGGGCACGTTCTTCGCGCTATGATGGCTAAGGCAGCGGTGACTTCACTTTCTGCACACCGATTTGAAAAATGCAGGCGTGCACACTGACAAGGCTAATGACAAGGAAAATTGGCGCCAGTGCATAAGAAAAGAAGAAGAAGATGACCAGGAAGGATATGATATTTTATCTCTTTGCATTCCCTCAATGACTATGATTACGCCAGGAATTGTCCACGGTGCCTCTAAGACTCGTGTTTCAACAGAACAGCGCTTCAACAACTTTTGAGTGGCTACTCAGACATTAGGTGCGGGCGGATCGCTGGCTTCTGGCGGGCGGCATCCCCGCCATCCGCCCGGCAGTAGCCAGCGATCCGCCCGCCACTAACCAGCGATCCGCCCGGCAATAGCCAGTGATCCGCCCGCCAGGAGCCAGCGAGCCACCCTTAATGCCACATGCTGGTTTCCGGTGGTTCCCACCACGGTCTCCGTGTGCGGGATCACCCTCCCCCCAAGCCGTGGGGATCATCCCCTCAGCTGCCGAAAATTATCCTTCGGCCCCTGAGTGATCCTTCAGAGGTCGGCCTCGAAATGCCGAGTGAGCAGTCAGTGCGATGGAGCGCCTTTTCTACCCTTCGGTTTGTTTCCTCTGAGCATGATACTGATAACAGAAAAGAACTTGTCAATGATTGACGAGTTTCACCGTGTAAAATTAGAGGAGGAGGATCGCTGGCTATCAAAGCCCTGGCGGGCGGATCATTGACATGTTGCGGGCGGATCGCTGCATCTCATAGCTCAGCGGGCGGGTCGCTGGCTATCAAAGCCCTTGCGGGCGGATCGCTGGCGGGGTGCGGGCGAATCGCCGCTTCAGAGATTGCCGGCGATCTGCCCGCTAGGGTGATCAACTCTCCCAGGTGCCGCTATCCGCCCGCCAAAACGCAGCGATCCACCCTTTGAGACGACGAGAGGCAGCGATCCGCCCACCGAGACCACGAAGGGCAACGACCCGCCCGCAACTTGCCTGCGTACCGCCCGGAAAGGCCTTGATTGCCAGCGGTCAGTCCGCACCTACTGTCTGAGTAGATACCCATAACGTGCAAGTTTTGGAGCGGGCCGCATGTTCTCCTGACTTAACTCCGATGGAGAACCCGTGTGCTATTCTTGTGCACAAGGTTCACAGACACGGCGCAACGTTTTCGTCCGTTTTTACCTGAAGACTGCCATTGTGGATGCATGGGTCTCTGTAGACGAAACAGCTCTCACTAATTTAGTCAAAAGCATGCCAAATGAGATTTTTGGTATTTGCGTCAACTAAGAAGGTGCGATTGAGCATTAATTTTGTTTCATTTGCTGTGGTAGTTACAATGAATTATTGTTTTCATCCGTAGCTCCATACTTATGCATCACTTGAGAGTGGTTGTTTTCCGAAAAAGACTCATTACTCTTTACTGGATGGATCAAATTTTCTGGCATCTCGTCGTCTAAGGTTTTCGACCCTTCTAAATTCACTGGTAATGCTTACTTGTCGCGAAGTATGAGGTCTAGTAGGAAAGATGAAAATTTCAGGGTGCCTCCGTCGTTTTGCACCGCATTGTATATGGCACGGTTGAGCTAAAGGTGCGGATCGGTTTGTACTGGCGAAAAGTGCAGTATACATCTCTGACAGAACGAGTGGTGTAAATTATGCATTGCGGGCTGGATGCACCCACTCTTACTCAAACTAATCGTCGCCCAGAGCGGGACCGGAGAGCGACTCGAGCGACGCTGTCTCTCTGCTCAGAGCGATAATTACTCCCCACTGCTATTTTGTCTTCATTTCCGCCTCTTCTGGAGAGGATGAAACCTCTTAAGAGGATAAGGTACTTATTACAGTCTGTGGGCCAGGAGGTTAATCCTGACACAGGCCGCAACAAGGATACCATCCCAGCATGGTCCGGAAGGGAAGCCTTCCCCACCACGGGCCATGGGGGATCCCCTCGGCCGCCAAAAATTGTCTTCCTGAGAGTGACCCGAGGTCACCTCTCGAGAGTGGCCTCGAAAGAACAACTACCCGTCTACACAAGACGAGACGCCTTTTATACCCGCAGGATCGGTTGCTCTTTGAGTGATAACGTGGCCCGCACGTTATCACTCAAAGAACATCCAATCACGCGTCTCTCCATCTCTGGCGATGGCACTCCTGTCGCCCTGAGAGTGACCGGAGAGCGGCCGACGCTGATATTCCTACCAGACAGGGACCGCGGTGCCAGTTCGCCCCTCGGCCGCTGTTCGGGCGATGACGTCATAATTGGGAGGAGCTGGTCCCGCTCCGAGCGATGGTTTGTCTGAGTAGAGACACAAAGAGGTAGGGGTGAACTGAAATGAATACCCACAGCTGTGCAAACTCTCATAAACATTTTTCATCCAGTTTGTGCAATTCTTTTCTTTGACAAAATGCACTTTGCGGGAACGAGAACATGAGAATTGTAGCAGAAGTGAACAGTGCTACAACAATACTCCCACGCCGCTTGTAATTGAGAAACAAAAACGTATGCACAATTTTTTGATACTCGTAGGCACTACAAATTTCAAATAGTATTTGATTCAGCAATTCCAAGAGAACGATTCTTAGAAATGAGAATCAGTGCCTTAGAATGGCACGCACTTCCCGGCTCCCCAAAAAAGAATAGGTGCTCCTCTGCGCGCTTCTTTGCATCAAACTCGACGATCCACCCACTGCTAGGCAAAAAGTGCGATAAAAGTACGTCATTAACATCTTTTCGCGTGCTTATTATGCTATTGAGAACAGTACTGTTTCCCAAGATGTGTGGAAAGCTTCTGATTCGCAAGCGCGGCCCTAGCAATGCTTTAAGCTGCCATTTTCTTTCCCTGCACCCTCTTTGTTCATTGCAACAAGTCATGATCTCTAACATCCTATCACTGTATAGAATGTTCTATAAGACCCAGGGTGAATGTATATGAGCAGACTTCTGTTGATATCTCCTTGTTGGTTCCTCAAAATAAACTAGCAGTCCATGTACACATACAGGCTATAAAACGGCGAAATTCACATGGCTACTACGCGTGCTGGTGCGGAGCAGAGGTTAGAGACAGTGAGAGAGCGGAGGACAGACGGAGGCTGCGGCATAGCTTCGTTGGGTGGAGCCATGTACTCCACCAACTTTCACCACTGGGCAGGTGAAGTGGGGAATCTTTACCATTGGGAAACCGGTGACAACCGGTGAAACGCCCTGAAAAAGAATGAAAGTGACCCAACACTCATGCAAGTCATTTTTAAGATTGGGTGGGTGTCACTGCCGGTTTTTCGGCCATAACTTTTACCCTAAAAATAGCGCTTTGGTGGAGGCTGTTTTCGGAATCTTCATGAAATTCTGCATCGAATAGCGTTTTCGGTTTCAAGAATACGTTCCCTTCTACCAGCCGATTTCAGTTTGTAAGGTGCATTTTTTTCGCCTGAAATTATCGGTTTTTTCGTCCATAACTTTTTGTGCTTGGAGATAGACCTTTGGTGAAGGTTGTTTCCGAAAATTCGATGGAATTCTGTGTCAAATGGTGTTTCCAGTTTGGAAAAATATTTTCTCGATCCTTCAGCCTAATTCATATTACGAAACACCGGTTTTTCGCCTATAACTCTTTAACCGTTGAAGATAGGGTCCTAGTGAAGGCTGTTTTTGAAATAAACGTGAAATTCTGCGTCGAATGATATATCGGGTTCCTAACTTTCCTTGCCCCATAAGCCAGCCACGTCGGTGGAGCCGAGCTCCATAGTTATCTCCATAGGGTGCTCCCGCCTCTATGGTTTAGGTAGGAGACGCCAAAGCCCTATCTCCAACGATTGAATAGTTATAGGCGAAAAACCGGTGTTTCGTAAAATGAATTAGGCTGAAGGATCGAGAAAATATTTTTCCGAACTTGAAACACTAGTCGAACCACATTTCCATCGTGATTCCAAAAACAACCTTCACCAGAGGTCTATCTCTAAGCACGAAAAAGTTATGGACGAAAAACCGATAATTTCAGGCGAAAAAAATTCACTTTATAAACTGAAATCGGCTGATAGAAGGGGAACGTATTTTTAAAAATGAAAACGCTATTCGATTCAGAATTTCATGAGGATTCCGAAAACAGCCTCCACCAAAGGGCTATCTTCCAGGACTTCATAATTTGAAATCGGCTGAGAGATCGGGAACGTGTTTTTCTCAACATGAAAACATTATTCGACGCAAAATTCCATGTAGACTTTGGAAACAGCTCCGTTTAAAGATTCGCCTTAAAGGGCAAAAATTTTTTGAGCGAAGAACGGGTAGTTTTTCGAAAATCGTTTGGAAAAATTTTCCGAAAAAATTTTGACTCCAAGACAGCTCAAAGGAAATTTTTCATGACGTAGGCAGATCACTTCATAAAGAATAGTGAATTTCAAAAGGAGGTCATCTAACGAAAAAAATGTTTCAAAATTAATGGTCAAAAAGAAAAATATATTGAATGTAAGAAAAAGAGGATTGAGAGTCAAATTTCGAAGTTGCAAGTCTATAGGGAACCTTCACCGTTCCCCATTCAGGTATCCTAAACAACCTTCACCTCTCGGACCGCTGTCTCCACCCCAACTCAGAACTTCTTTCCAGTTTAGCTATTTCCGCCTTTATAAGTATGTAGTCTGACAGCATCATGCTACATACCATAAAGACGCAAATACCTAGAACTAAAGACCCATGTATCATTCCTCAAAGAGGCATGTAATAAACGATGAACACGAAGGCGCCTTTCATTAAAGGCGCATGAATCATTCCTCAAAGACGTACGTAACAAACGCTTAACACGCAGGCGCTTGCATCAAAGGCGCATGGATTCTTCCTCGAAGACGCATGTAACAAACGCTGAACACGCAGGCGCCTTACTCTATGTTTGCGTGCATAATACACTGAATATCTCCTAGCCCTCTTCACGGCGGCGGTTGTGGACTCGAGAGAGAGACCAATGAACTATTAATTCCGCGTAACAACGACTTGCCCTCATGAGGCGCGCCGTACATCGCGTGAGTTTGCAATCGATGTTCAACATGTGCATGGTGATGATAAGTACGGCAACGGCTCAATCTTCGTGGGCAAAAACACTAATTATCTTCATATTTGACTACGACAAGTTGCATTAATGGGATAGCTCCAAGGTTCCTACTGTTCTTGTAGTTAACAAATAAAGAACAAAACAATATGACATTGAGATTATTACTGATTATTATTAAATAACTATGAGCTTTACCCTTCCTCAGGAAGATTGTTTCATACCTCGAGCTAGCACATACCTCACTGCAGAGAAACGATGTTACTGCAATACAGGGCATAATTTATGGCGTTATTGGCCAAAAAACGCTAACAAGCATTTTTTCGCTCTCTATTTCCATAACTCTGTTCAAAAAAAGGCTCCATTTGGGGAATCTAAAAAAGATATTGGGAATCAGCGTCGTGTGCTCTTTTTTCTGGAGTGAACACATGGCTCCCTCTTCAACAAGATACATGTATGCAAGAATTAGACAAGAAACAATCAACGCGAATCGTGATTTCGCAAATCAAGGCATTTATGGTGCTACTCTCTAAAGGGCTTTGTACAAAGTATGTCCAAATAGTGCAAATGCTAAAAGAGAGTACTCTCGATCCTGATTCCAAATATTTCTTCGGGCTTCTCAAATTGACCATCATTGAACAGAGTTACGTTAAAGTATGCCAAAAGCGCTTGTTAAGCGTTTTTTCGCGGGAAACGCAAAAAGTTATGGCCTCATAGTGCTTTTTCTAGACCCGTTTCTGTACGTTTTTAACTCTAATGCGGCAGTGAGCTACCGATTGTTGGAATTTTCGAACAGAAATTGAGGGGAGAGGATATTCACCGTGGACAAGTAACTGTGCGTAACTGAATTTTGTATTTTCGTGAGGCGCGAATCGTAATTTAGCGAGAATACGAAATTTATAGTGGACCTATACTTTTGCACTGCGCTGTATACCAGAAAGAATCAGGTTGCCTGGCAAGTTCAAACCGAATTTCAGGGCGTAAAATTGCGGATCGCACGAATTTCTACGTAATATGTGGATATTGAGTTTTAGATTTCGACGCCGCAACAGCACGTTAATGTACGCGTGGACGAGCACACTCGTCGTCCTACAGCTCCGCGGTTTCTCTTATTTTTCACTGAAAACCCGCGAATGACTTGAGAAGCCCAGGATGTGTGAAAGTCATGTTCCAGGGAATAATGTCCCGACTTCAGTGAGCACAAGACAGCAGTCGTACGCTCACCGCCTTGTTTTTGAAATATAGTTCGTAGAATCACGAACAAAATGAAAATCTGAGAAAGTTTTTCTTATCGTAGCAAAACACAGGAACTTATCGGGAAAGGTTGAAATGTAGTGAGTTATCGACGAGAAATCAATCAGTTGTGAAAGACGGCTCTCGTCATAAACAATTCTGAGTAGCTTTTCTTGCGTCTAAACGGTTTGTTATTTGCGTCCTTGTGGTCTTCTTCCGAAAGACGCACTTACCATACACGCCCCCTCGTATATTACTTGCATGTTACGCATCTTTCATACGTGCAAGTGACAAGAAATGACGTTTTCGACCCTGTAAAGACGCATGTAACAAAGCGAATCGTCAAAGGCCAGTCAGACGCAACAACTCAGGCTGGAAAGTTCTGAGAACGAACCTAAGGGCTGCGGTGTCGCGCGCGCCTCGAATGATGTGAATTACGACGTTTTATAGAGGGTATAAAGTGCAAATCGTTTTTTTGTTCTGTTTGCACAATTTCTGTAATTGGCTATCTCTTTATCAGACAAAATAAAGCATAATTATCGGATTACCCCCACTTCAATTATCGAAGTTTCCATTTATGAGCATGAGATGATAGAACTTTACAAACTTTAGCACTTTGACAACTCGTCGTCCGTCAAGGATAGCGCGAGCCTCAGAACAAGTTTCATTTGTCTCTATCTCTCGCAATCTTTGGCCATTGTGGTGGTATGTTTCGTCTCGCAATTCGATAATGATCACTGAGCCTGAGCCGGATTCATCAACGATAGAACAGTGTTTTAGGTTCAAAAATTTACTCCACGGGTTAAATTTTTGCGGATTCATCAAGAAATAAACCCCAATTTTGGGGTATATATAGGTCCTGATACCCGGCTGAAGGAGTCGGGTATCCGATACTATTTTCTCAACAAAGAGCTCAATCAGGAATACGCTACCAGCTAATTGCCGAGAATCGCGATTTGCACCATTTATGACTCAACTTACAGCCCCTCATCGTCATTTTAGGCTTTTCGGACTAAGTTTTATCGGGCATATCATGTCCGAATTTCCTTATCACTGTTCTATTTTGCCATGACCGACCGCGCTTCGCTGCTTGCTCCGCCCGGGCTCATATGAGCGAGAGAGGCTGCCACCTCAATATACATTACTGCTGTTTTATACTTCAATCCATCATTCCTGCATTCTCCTTTGGCTCCATTTCGTATCTTGTTCGTACCATTACGAGCCTAGATTTTCCATTGCAATAGCTTTTTTCTGATTTTTGAGAGACTTTAATTTTCGTAGCTTTAAAACAGAGAAGAGTTTTCCGAAGGTTATTGTTGTTATGATTTAATTGAATGAGCTGCTCTTCAAATGAATATTTGACTGTAGTGAATCGTGAGGTCGTACTTACGTGGGGGCGCAATTGATGTGATCAGTAAACCACTGACCAATCTGGAGCTCCTCCGCATCAGGCATTCTTGATAAACTGATTCTGGTTGATCCGCAGTCATATACCTTCCTGGTCCGTACTAACTCCTTATGAGGAAATCCTGCTGTCACCTGGAGCCCACAAATTCTTCTTCCTAAGTTAGCACATGCTGGAGAGCAAATTAGCCTCCCGTTGTCACCTCGAAGCCAAATTCCCACTACCTTGTTTTTGTTGTGACTTGGAGGTGACGGGAGCATAGGCTTCGCAAACGTTTTGCCCTTCTATTGTGGTGTGACGACAAGCCTATCGTGATCACCGTCTTGCTGCATCACAGGCGACAAAGAGTGACGCAGACTGTCAGAGTCCGGCGCTCAACGACTCTGCAGGTCGCCCTCGGCATGTGACAACCACCACGGTCTCTCCTGGAGTTTGATACGCCCATACCTTCATTGGCACTATTCGAAAAGATGACAATGTCGTCGGCAGAACTGAATGATCCAGAGAAAATTTCCTATCCACACATATGACCTTTTCCATGTCGTCGAGCGACTTCATAAGCCTAGGAGAACAATTAGGAAAAAGCCCTCATCATGTAAACGCAATTGTTTCCGTTTTCAATTAAGTCTGTTATGGGCCAGGGGTTGACGGCCTTCTACTGGAGAATGTGGGGGTTTCGATCTTCGCGCACGGATGATCTACCTTCGCAGCCCCACGTCCATTCATCAGGACTAAAATTATTGCGCGAACTCTACACGCTGTGCTGGGATTAAGAGAGCACAATTAAAAGTGAAGTTCTGAAAGATTTTCCTTGACGCTGTTCCCAAAACTGTCAATGGGATTCTAGAAGGAACTCTCAGTTCTCTATGAATCATCTTTGACGAAACACGACGCTGTGCACGGTATGGCCAACGCTGTTGAAATTCAGCCAGCTCGCTGAAGAAGCTGAATGTTGTCCAGTTACGTTGTCATAGAGGCAATAAGCGACCGATCAACTACAAACCGGACATTACCTCCTCACGTTTTTCATTGTTAGCGAGTAAATGTGTGGAGTAAACCTGCCGAGCAGGATGTACATGGTGAACCATATATTATGGAAGTCCACGCAACTCACGGATATCACGCCTTCACGTATCAAAGAGAGAGGAAGCCTGAGACCATCACTGAGGGTTACAACGTTTAGATTCGAAATCAGTGGAAAGCGCCACCATTCGACGTCATGTTTGCGAAGGAGTTCTGACCCAGAATTTCCGCAGCACTACACTGCGCTAGGCTCTGATGCTTGAATTCTTGTTTACTCATTCGATGTCGGTTGTGTAATATTTCAGTCAAAATTTCGTTAAGCTGGCTAGCATGACTGCACGTTCTATGCTCAGTGATCATTCTTCAACTTAATTTCCGGCTTGTAATCACAAAACGAAAAAAAAATTGTTCATTTACTTAAGGTCATTGTAATGTCGGATTGAATACGAACAGATGTGAAGTTCAAAGTAACGGAAGCACAGCTCCACTGTTTTGTTGCTATATTAAATTGTTACTTGGTTGATCAGCTCTTTGAACAACGCCAAGGTTTCTCGACGCAAACCGTAGCTCCGATTTCCATCTGTTTCTATCTTTCTTTTCTAGTTTTAATGAAACTAATCGACTAGGCATCTGTAACGAAGTGAACGGAATGGGCCTTTTTGTAGCTGCATGGACCGCATCCACACTGTGTCCCAATTGATTGAACGATGCCGTGAATACAAACTGCCGTTGTGCCTGACGTTCTTGGATTACAGAAAAGAATTCGGCTCAGTGGAGACGAACGCTGTTCTAAACGCCGTGTTACGTGCTGGAGTGGATTCTGCATACGTGAACGTTCTGGAGCTATGCAACGCGGGAGCATCAACAACGGTACAGTTATTCGAAAGGAAGCTGCGCATTCCAATTGAGAAAGGAGTCCGGCAAGGTGACACAATATCACCGAAGCTCTTCACGACTGCCCTACAGCATGCAATGAGCAAACTTGATTGGGAAGAGAAAGGCTTGAACATCGATGGGAAGAAGCTGTCCAATCTAAGGTTCGCAGACGATATTGTGCTCATCAGCGGCAGTACTCAGGAGATCAACGAAATGCTGACGGAATTGAATAGCGTAGGCAGCGCGATTGGTTTGACAATGAACATGGGGAAGACTCAGACGATGGAAAAGCAGTGAGGTGACGACGGATCAATCTACCTGGAAGAATGCGAAGTGGATCGAGTTGATAGCTATGTGTACCTAGGACGAGAGATCAAAATGGAAAACGACCTGTTCAAAGAGATTGACCGACGAAGAAGAGCAGCGTGGGCAGCGATGAGCACAATTCGAGAAGTGACCAGCGAAATCAAGAATAGCAAGTTGCGTACTCACTTATTTGACTATACTGTGCTACCTGCATTGTGCAATGGTACTGAGACGTAGGCCCACAACAAGGGGACTTCTGTTGCTCTGAGAACAACGCACAGGACATTGGAGAGGTGCCTGTTGAGAACGAATCGACGGAAGCAATGGCAAGAAGGACTGAGCAGCCGCGAACTTCGAGAGCAGTTCGGCATACGAGACGCAGTATCCCATATTGAGTCCGCAAAGCACAAATGGGCAGGAAATGTGCAACGAAAAGCCGACGATAGGTGGAGTACCAGGATCACATACTGGTACCCGCGTGACGTCAAAAGGACACTAGGACGGCCTGCGACGCGTTGGGCGGACACTTTCAACAAGTCATTCAAAAAGGCTTAGCATACTGATGACTGTTGCTCTTTCTAGAGAAACGAAACTCAAGCGAATGTGGTCCACATCGAGAAGACTCGCCAATGAGGATGGACCACTCAAGGTATCAAGGCAAGGTATTGTAATTATAAGAGTGGGCGTATAGCGAGACTGGCCAACCGTCTACCGGACGTTAGTCGCCACTCATTCGTTATCCTCATAACTCGCTCCTTCCGTAGTAGGAAAGCTAGGAAAGAGGAACAAAGGGGATGCACTTCCTTTGCCTCACGGGAGGTCGCCCTCTATTCATGACTCTATTATCAAGAGAGGAAGCTCTATATTGCACCAAAATATCACACCGACTGTACTTAGATCTGTAGAAATTTCATGCATTTCAGAGAAACAGACACGTCTTTTTTCAAGAGGCTCTAGTATTTCCCTCTCTGCAGTGTTTGATAAGTGCACCGCCAAGGTTATCATGGACGCATGCTTAGCAAAGTTTCCCCATTTCAGCGTCAAGCAACACGTGAACGTTCCATGTAGTGTCTGAGGTATCGAGAGAGTATCTCATTACCCATTCAATCTTTGTGTTCTTTTCAGCACCGTCCTTTGAACAATATAAAGCATCATGTAGGGAAAAAAGATCGCATAAGATATATGAATCGAGCCGAAAGAGATCAAACAAGCAATGCCCACGATATACATGCTAGGCGTTGCAGAAGATGTTACTGCCTGCTCAACGCGTCGACTATTGAGACTGGTTTCGCAAAAGATAGGCTACTACTTTCCTACTATGGTAAGAGATGCAGTGCCTGAAGGCTCTTTAAAAGAACTAATCCTTCAGGCACTTAAGAGACGCGCGTTAAATCTTTACCGATCAATCCAGTGAGTTTTTCGAACCTGATTTTTTTGTAAACGATCATGTCAAAAGAAGAACGATGTGGCGCTAAGGCCCATATCTACATACATGCCAGTTATGGCCATTGTTTAGCGGCTGGATATTCAAAGGCAGTGGACTCGCGATCAAAGATAAGCTTGTAAACGCCTTTTCTCTCTGAACCCTTTTCTGTGAACGTCTCGGAGAAGTGGGACTCTATAAGAACAGAATTGCGAAAAAGCCACTCTTTTCCTCTGAGAGTTTGGCGCGAAATGACCGGAATTAGCCCACCAGGCCCTGCAAAGCCTCCTGGTGGGCTATTTCCCCGAGCTGTTTCGCGGCTATTTCTCGGCTTCGCGATGGATCGGACAAGAAAGAGCCGAGATACAGCCGAGACAGAGGCCGAGAAATATTCAGAAGTGAACAAAATTGAACCAAACGCAACCGTCGCCGGTTTGCCCAGCCACCATCAGTCGCCAGCGGGCTGGGGCAAACCAGAGGTGCTGAACAAACCAAGCAATTTCAAATTTGGGGCAATTGAAACCGGCGGAGGTGCTGGCATCTGAATAGCATGCCTCTGAATGCTCCACATTCGACTACCGAGAGAGCATTGATTACTCGGCCATTTCGCGGGTATTTCCCAGCGATGAGCACACTCAGAGTCATGCGAACACTGAAATGCTCCTGATATGCACCTGGAAAGCATGGAGTTCTCGGCTATTTCGCGGCGAGCATTATGCTTGATTTCGGCTATTTTGGTGCTGAGCATTATTTAGCGGACTATTTCTCGGCTATTTCGCGGCGAGCATTATTTGGCGGCTTTATCAGACGGCTATTGGCAAGCGGCAAGCAGGCATTTATGGCTGGCTATTTCTCGGTCAAACGAGACTCTCAGAGTCGGGCCAAATTTGAAGACTGAACTGGTCTTCTGATGGTCGATGATAGCTGGAATTCCAGATCATCATCGGCATCGATGACCTCTTATATGTACCGGTTGAGCACAGCAGCTGGCTTGAAACCGAATTTCAACCAGTAAAACCGACGTATGCATACACCTAGTCGAAACCTTGGAACGAATGCGCTACCACATGGAGGCTTAATGGGTCGTCTGTTTTAGGTTTGAAGACGGCATTCATTTCCTTCTGAATGTCGATGATTTTGACCGTTCGGCATGAGACCCGCGATCTTTCGGCTGGCGCCAGCACGTTAGTCACAAAATGACTTTTCAGAAATCAAAATGTGTCACTGGTAATATAACACCTGTAACTTGGAATGTCTCAAATAAACTTAAATTATATTACATGTAACTTAAAAGTTATATTACATGTGTTAATTATGTTACACTGTGCGAGACTTACATTTGAATCTTCACTATGGGTGGCGATCACGTGACGGTAGGAGTCAGACAATGCTGATGCATTTCAGAGAGCGTGACCCAGACCACTACTGCAAGGTGAATGGCATGCTTTTGGGCCTCTCTGCTGGTGTGGCGTCAAGCACCTCCAAACTTGGGTAATCATGAAACTTGATGGTGAAACGTCAGTCAGCCTGACCTCGCGTGAACGTGCCGTACACATCAATCTTGAGTAAATATCTTTACCCAATCAATTTCACATTTATACTCATATTTTGCCATTTGAATGATGATGTAACATATCGGAGGCCAATACCAATGCACAGGATCTCATCAGAACCGAAAACAAGTTACTTGTAACATATGTAAGCTGATGTCAGTTACTTGCGACATATCTCAAGTCATTTGGGTTACATAAAATCATATCGGAGGCACACTATTGCACGCAGGTGAGATCCTCTCAGAAACCGGAAACAAGTTACTTGTAACATATCTGCGATCCAGTTGATGTGGTTACTTATGACTTATCTCAAGCCGCCGGTTACATGTAATATATCGGAGGCACACTGCAAAAATGCAGGATCCTCTCTAGAAACCGGGAAACAAGTTACTTAAACAGGCGTAAGCTGATGTAAGTTACTTGGTGACTTATCTCAAGCCATTTAAGTTACATTGAAAGCATCGTGGAGGTACACTGCACGCAGGATCCTCTCAGAAACCGAAAACAAGTTACGGTAACATATGTAAGCTGATGGTTATTTGAGAAGTGACTTATCTCAAGTCACGGTTATATGTAACATATCGGAGTGCACACCTCGCACGCAGTGATCCTCTCAGAAACCGTAAACAAGTTACTTGTAATATCATGTAAGCTGATGTGTTACTTGCCGACTTATCCTAAGTCATTTGGCTACATGTAACATATCGGAGGCATACTGCACGCAGGGATCCTCTCAGAAAACCGGAAACAAGTTACGGTAATATATGTAAGCTGATGTAAGTTACTTATGACTGTCTCAAGTCATTTGGTTACACAACATATGGCGGAGGCACACTGCACGCAGGATCTTCTCAGAAACTGAAAACAAGTTACTTGTAATACATGTAAGCTTACGTAAGTTACTTGCGACTTATCTCAAGTCATCGGTTACATGTAACATATCGGAGGCGCACCGCACGCAGGATCCTCTCAGAAACCGAAAACAAGCGCTTGTAATATATCTAAGTTGATGTAAGTTACTTATGACTTATCTCAAGTCACGGTTACATGTATACATATCGGAGGCACACTGCACGCAGGATCCTCTCAGAAACCGAAAACAAGCTACTTGTAACATATGTAAGCTGATGTAAGTTACTTGCGACTTATCTCAATGTCATTTAAGTTACATGTAACATATCGGAGAGGCACACTGCAATGCAGGATCCTCTCAGAAACCGAAAACAAGTTACTTGAAATATATGTAAGTTGATGGGTTACTTGGTGAATGGTCTCAAGTCATTACGAAGTTCTATGTAACATATCGGAGGCACACTGCACTATGGATCCTCCTCAGAAACCGGAAAACAAGCATTTGTAAAGATATGTAAGTTGACGTAAGTTAATAAGTAATTTATCTCAAGCCATTGGTTACATGTAACATATCGGAGGCACACTGCACGCAGGATCCTCTCAGAAACCGAAAACAAGTTAATGGTAATAAGGGGGAAGCTGATGGGTTACTTATGACTTATCTCAAGTCACGGTTAAGTTATATGTAATATATCGGAGGCACACTGCACAGCAGACCCTCTCAGAAACCGAAATCAAGTTACTTGTAACATATGTAAGCTGGATGTAAGTTACCAGGTGACTTATCTCAAGTTATTTAAGCTATATGTAATACATATCGGAGGCACACTGCATGTAGGATTCTCTCAGAAACCGTGGGAAACAAGCTATCGGTAACATATGTAAGTTGATGTAAGTTACTTGCGACTTATCTCAAGTCATTTGAAGTTACATGTAACATATCGGAGGCATACTGCAACGGTGGATCCTCTCAGAAACCGAAAACAAGTTACTTGTAACATATGTAAGCTGATGTGAGTTACTGCGACTTTATCTCAAGTCATTTAAGTTACATGTAACATATCGGAGGCGCACTGCACGCGGTATCCCAAGCCTGATACGTTATGGAATGTAGCTTAAGATGACCTGGAGATAAGTCACAAGTAACCTTACATCGGCTCAGATATGTTACAAGTAACTTGTTTTCGGCCTTTTTTATGTTACGAGTAACTTGTTTTCATTTTTCTGAGTTTCTGGGCCCCTAGGAAACTCAAAATTTAGCGTTTTTCAGCTGTTTTTTGATCTAAACTGATTTTTTGTAGTTTTTCAACAACGTTTTTCATCGTGACCACTGCTCTCGCTAAGCAATAATTGAAAGAATCCGTTTTTTCTTGAAGTGAAGTCACGAAAAATCGAGTTCATGGCCTGGGTGCGTAGTGTGGACTCGAGGTTCCAGGGCAAAACAGCCGTTGGTGATCAGTGTGGACACGCGGATTCGGCGGTTATAGGTAGTGTGCGCACGAAAGCACTTTTCTATCCACCCGCCCTTTCCGGCTACCATATATTCAAATACTATTCTGGCGCAAACCTCAAATGCAGTTGTGAAGTATTACAGAAAGGATTTTTAAGTGAACTCTTGCACACAAAACCGGACGGTGACTGAAGGAAAAATTATTGGAATACATTTTTTATCGACTTTTTCAAATTGTCAAAAAATTGAGCCTGCTCATTGAGCGGCCATCGTACATTCTGCGGATAGTCGATACATACATATTTCACGTACAATTTCCATGAAATGACGGCTCATAGGACGATCCGCGCGGCGGTTCTCAGATGATCCGCGCGCCTGCAGACGATCCGGCGGCGCCTGCAGGACGATCCGCGGCGCCTGCAGGATGGTCCGCGGCGCCTACCGGCGCTTTGCCGGTTGGCTTCGGTGAAGGATCGCCCGGGCGTCGGCCGCGGATGATCCTGCAAAAGCGCCGCGGATGGGCCGTGAGTTTCTCTGAGCTGGGCTCCCTCTGCCATTGTAAATGGCGGTCCGGTCACCCGGTATTAGCGCCGCTGATTGTGTGAGTGATATCGATCTCACAGGAGCCGATAAAGCCCTAGCCGGCCCTCTCATACGCAGTGAGCAAACTTGAGACTCTGCTCTTCATCCCCGAAGCGCCAAGCCTCTCATTGCTTTAGAATTGGTGAACCTACCCGCTGCCACGCCCCGATGGCCCTGACGAACCGTGGGGGGAGTAGCCGTGTGGACGGAACCATCCGTTCGAATGCCTTCATCTAAATAAACGCGAGGCGTACTCTCTTTGCCAGCCCTGTATGTGGTGTTTCTTCGGTTCAGCTCTTCAGCATTGGGCCAATGATATGCTTATGCCCTACCGCTCACCACGTAAACAAAGGCCCTCTACACGGTTAGGGATGTCTGCCTCATACAGCAGTGCACGCTCTGCCCTTTAAAATATGCGAGCCTGCTCTGCCAGGAACCTACTTTTTCCCGAACCTCACCTGGTGTTATATTGCCTATGTTCCCATTTTTGAATAATTTTTAAAAATATTATAGAACGGATGCAAAGCTGATAGAACTGGAGTTAATTCAGGAAATAGTCGTAGAACAAAAAAAAAAAACATAACATAAAGTGCGTCACATGTACTTATAGAATTGAGTGAAAGTTGATTATGATGTATTTTGTCATCATCTGTCCTCTGACAATAACAGGCATTTTTGTCCTCTCTTTTTACTGCACTGTGCAATACAATAATATGCGTCATCTAATGAAGAAAAGTTACCTTAGGGATACAATAATATTTCAATGAACAATACTTCATGATTTCACAGAAGTTCTCAGTGGCATCTTTTCACCTTATCGCCAAATAACACAAAAGCGTTTCATAATGATAGGTCCACCTTTGATTCTAATCCAGAGTGTCACTACCTTTCGTCAACCGACCAAACATCTAATGGGTCCAATCAATAAAACAAAGGTTGGTAGTTCGGTATTACCTCGACTCACTCATAATAACTGTGTATCAGTTAGCGTTAATCAGAATGGAATCATGAGCCTAACTCGACGCATATAACCTTCAGCTTAACTTTAAGACCATACCATGCACCGCTCTCCCGCTCAGATCCTTACCTCACGGCTCATATCGGACATTAAACTGTATCTATCACTAATCTTCCAAATTCCTGCTTATATACCAATATGAACCTATCCAAACACATCAAAATCCAAAGAAAACTACTACAAAATCACGAACACCTAGATCACTTGACAATGAAAGGAGCATGGCGTTGCTCTGTAAGCTATGAACACCCAGAAACTGACAGAATGTAACATTATACTTTCATTGTGCAATCAGCCTATCACTGTCTCCTTTGCAAAAAGTACTTAGGGAGTCGGGGGGTCCTATTCGGCCATGATAGGCTTTCTATTCAGTTACCTAGTCGAGTTAAAGTAACTTTTGCAGAAGCGCGTGCTGCTCCGAAGAGCACGTGCCCTGTTCCCGATAGGACGCTACGTGGCGCAGAGAGACAAAACCCTTGCTGCACCCCCATTTTCCAAGCGGCAGCACGTGGCCTGTTCGATAGCATTGTTACGTGAAACAGCGAGGCAGAACTTTTGCCGCACCCTATTTACCGCAGCTTAAGCACTGCAAGGCCTGTTCGATATGAGCACGTGGCGCTGGGGACGGGCTTTCACACCTTCGATGGTAGCGAGTCCCCCCCAACCAGGATACGGTTCAAGTCACGGAGCGCAGTGAGGGATCACACCCCACAGCAGCCCGCGAAAGGTTATCACCTCCGCCACGGTCGACAGCGAGAGGAGCTTTCCTCGCTGAGGACCGTGGGAAAAGATACCATAGCGGTTCCAAAATCGTCCAGAAGAAAAGCGACTCGTAAAGGCGTCACCTTCCAGGAGCGGCCCGAAAGGCGCACTGCGCTCCCTTTGGGATCCGGCCGCTTATAGCCGTGCTGTGGGGCTGACATGCGCCGGGTCCAGTTCTGGGCGATCGATCAACATGTTCAATCGTGGGCATTGTGAGCTCGTTCGCCGCCCAAACTCATCGTAGTCAGAAGTTGAAAGCGTATCGTAGCCGAGTGGAACGTGGCTATGACTGGCGCCACGATGCTTCTCACTTGGACGACGATTAGGCCACGTGGCGCAAGGAAATTACATGGCCATATCGTCGTCCAACCGCTTTGTAGTCGAGTCAGGAAGTAATCGTGGCCGAATAGAACCCCCGACTCCCTGAGTAACTGCCGAGACTATGATAAGCCGGTTAGAGAAAAAAGTGCTGGGGAGAAGTTTTATGTCTGGCTCGCGATCGCGCCGATTGGTGCACTCCTCCAACGAGGTGCACTTTTTTAGGTCGCTGTGGAAGGTTGGTTGAGAAAAAAAACGCCGTAGCCAACCCGGTCGATACGCATGAAGAAACAAGGACGACGGTAGTTTGCAAAAAAACCTAATTAATGGCCAGCTATGACCGAAGCATTATCGCCGTAAACCCGAGTGATGTGCTGGATTAGATGTGCACATCCATCTGTGAAAGTGAGTTAGCATTGCAGATATATAGAAAGTTACCGTCTTCCGGAGCAGCGTAGTTTCTGTTTGATGATGAAACACAAGACCACCTAAGGGGAACTTGGTCTTCCCAATTACGTTTCCAGCAAAGATATGAAAAAGGGTTATCAGAAACTCAAAGCGTCTCCAGAATCTACAGATAACGTTTACAACAAACCTTGGTGTTAACTTCGAGGTCAGTGGTGTTGCTCAACATCGAGATTTTGTGAGAATACACATAATGCCTACTTGAAGAAACATCTTACGTGCTGACAACCACCTACCGTTTTTTGGGTTTGCCCAGATCATTGGCTGGGCCCGTCAGAGAACGTATCTTAAGAGTTTTCCGGGTCACCGACGTATTATTATGAAGAAAATGAGAATCGAATGCTTCGGAATTCCACCAAAAAAGACCGACTTTCGACAGCCCTGCGGCATATATAGAGAAAGCTGGAAAGTAGCTCTGCAGGTGTCGACACGCCAACTTCCACTCATTTACGCGATATAACTTGTTGATAAGCTATTTGCCGTTCTCTATTTATGCCACATGGCTGTCAGAAGGTCCGGCCTCTTTTGTGGGAATTCGAGGCATTTGATCTCCCATATCTTTTCAATAATGCGTCGGGGACCTTTAAACTCTACCTACGTTCTCAGGCAGGACCCAATATGATTCAAACTAAAAAACAGTAAATGGTTTTCAGCGCATACGATGCCTTCAATCAACCGACATATGCTATCCCGACATAAATCCGATAGAATACCTGTGGCGAAGTATTATGGAGGTTTATCACAGAGAACTTTGAACGATGATGCTGAGTGCGTCGGACCAATACAGAAACAACCATTATGGTTAACTAGGCAAGAGAGTGTACCAAGTGGTATCCGCGAGCTTTTAGGGAAAACATCCCAAGGACAGCAGGCAATCATTCTCTTATTGCACAGTGAATGTAGGCAGGTTCACCGCCATATTGAATTTTTTATAAAAGACTGGCACCGAATGATTATGAAATGGTGGGAAAATGCGTTTCTGATCAGCAATTCTCTCAGGTTCGTTTTCCAATATTACTGAAATGTTTTCTCCCAGGCTTCTCAGTCTGCTGAACTCTGTCAAGATAGTGAAAGTGGTTGAATGCAAGTGCGGACATTGAAAGCGAAAAGAATGCGCTGGACATGTTTTAATTAAACATGCTGCAGTCATGTGAAAGTGTTAGGTTGAGTGCAAAAACTTCCAGATTTTCCACGACTTTGAATAAAAAACATCTATTCCAAAAACAAACAAGGCTCACCCAACAAAATAATCTCCATAACATTCAAAGATCGCTTCGCCACCAATTGGGCAGATCATGAATTCCCGACGCGTATGAATTTGGCTGTTTCGAGTCGAAATATTCTTCTAAAGGCCATTTTGACTTCGTCAAGGTTAGTGAACTGTTTTCCATTCAGGAGGTGGTGCTGCATCAGGCAGAACAGATGTGGTAGTCGGAAGGGGCAAGACCTGGGCTATATGGAGGGCGAAGAAAGAACTTCCCCAGCCCAAGTCAGGCCGGTTTTGTCGGGTTATCCGAAATACTTGCGGCCGAGCATTGTCGTGAAGAAGGCCAGCAGAAACGCTACTGGACCTGGGCTGGGAAGTTCTTTCTCACCCTCCATTCAGCCAGATCTTGCCCCTTCCAACTACCAATTGTTCCGCTCGATTTAGCACTTCCTGAATGGAAAACAGTTCACTAAAAGATGACGGAGTCACAATGGCCTTAGAAGAATGCTTCGACTCGAAAACAACCCTGAGTTATACAGAAATTCATGATCTGCCCAATCGGTGGCAGAAAGGGGATCTTTGAAGGTGATGAGAAATTGTTTTGTTGAGTGAGCCTAGTTTGTTTTGAAAAAATGTTTTTATTGAAAGTAGTGAAAAGTCCGGAAACTTTTGCATCAACTTAACTAACTCAGACATTCTCTGCCAAACGTTTGCCAAGTGGTCTGCCTGAATGACTTTCTACGGAAGTAATCGCAAGTATTTAGAAGTCAACAACTTGGTGTGTTGTGAGGGGACCGAAACAAGAGCAACGTAACTCGGACATATTTCGAAACTCGATCAATACTGACGTGATTCCGTTTGCGGAAAGAAGTGAAAGCGAATTCCTGTCCGCGCTGTTGATCCGCAGTGATTGCGAGGTTTTACTGTGAAGTTTTGCGTTCCCAGTCAATTTGTTCTCCAAGATCTCATTGTATGAAGTCTGTAATTTTTGTCGAAATCTAATTAAAGTCTCATATATTTTCCAATGGGGAGTCCCCATCATGCTAAGAAGAAATTCGAATGAAGTTCAACGAATTGTCGATGCTGATTTACAACTCTATCGGTCGATGCCAGAATCGGGCACTCTATGGCGAGACGCTGCGTGGAGAGAGAAGCATGTGATAAATAGGGAGTGTGAGGTGCGCTGTTCACGTGAGCTGTGGCCCTAGTGATGTCAGTCAAGACAAAAAGTCCGAGATATTCTGCGCGCTCATAGTGCCAATTCCGAGTCGCGCGGCGTTACTAAAGTCGGACACCGGCAAGGTGGATGGGTTCCAAATACGTTGTTTGCGCGTCAGGTCCCCAGAACTACATTGAGGAATCGCATTCGCCAGCAGAAGTCATTCGAGACAGCTGCGGCCATCAGCCCACGATCAAAGAACAAATCCGAACGAGAACTCTGCGTTGGTGTGACCATGTATACACGAGTGTATGCCAGTCGACTACTGCACAGCTTGTTATGGAGAAAGCGTCCAGCACTCAGAAAGCGGTCCCGTAGAAGACGTAGTTGAAGCATGAGTCGAAGTGGATCCGAAGCCCCCTCCCGGTGCGAGTATCCTTAAAGGCAGCACTCACGCCAGCGACAATATACATCGATGTTCGTTTGATATTCGTGGTAAAGCAGTACATCGCGAATTTGCTATAGAATAGATTGAATGGGCTGGACGAGAACAACACCGACTCCGGACATTCCACAAACACTAATTCCTTTCTTCCGGAAAACAGCCTTTCAAAGGCGGGGACCACCGTATTGTTCACCGCTTGATAATCTGGTTCAGAATGACCGCTATTCACACGCAGCAGTTCTGAAGAATGTGTGGACGATAGGCACATTTTTCTCACAACACGGTGGTTGAAAAGAATTGTCTAAAATAGCTTGAGAAAGACCGAGGTTTTTACGCGGTTTTTTCTTTTCCTTGGAACTACCTCTAGCATACGCCCCGATTCAGCAGGAAATCTCGAAATTGCTAACTCCTGTTTTGGAGCTTGTCAAGATCAGCATAGGTGATAATGGGAATTTCAAATGTTTTCAATATATTCACCGTTACTTTTCGGTTTTCCAGAACATTTCGGTAAGTGTATTTCAGTTTCTTTAGTGTCTTCGAACACTTTAGCGTTCTAGACAGAGAAGAACATAAGGTTTCAAAAGCCCTGACGCGAGAAATGTTCCAGACTCTTGGTAAGCCTTCTCTTCTTTAGCAACGCTGCACGTCATGTCTTTGTTTGCCGTACATTCAGGTGTATTGCTAAAAAACAAGTATTGAACAGAAATTGCAATCTGTGATGGAGAGTGCCTATTTTTGGTGTTAAGACGTTAGCTCAAGATGTTTTCTGCTATATCACGCAAATGTGACTTTTAGATTCGAATAGGTGCAGCTATTTTGTTCAAAGGGGAAGGTCAGAAAGCGAATAATCAGTCATCCATCTAGCGTAGTCGCGATCGTACGCCTCTAGTACTCTATTGAACCTGCTACCTACCCGCTTTCTTCTTTCGTGATTCATGATTATAAATCATAGGCAGTTAACCCCATCATCCTGTTGAAGACTCTTCATCGTCAGAGACCTTCACATGTTGCTTAGCAAGCCAAGCACACTGCCTCCACCATTCAGCCCACTCAGTCTCACGTCTTCACTGATCAGCACAATGTCGTTAGCGAATCGATTATTGAATCACATTTTGGTTCATGTTAAGTATTTTTTTGCTAACTCGATGTGATTGAATAAACTTAACAGCAGAACTCCACGCCAGATCATACGGCAGAGGTTGTCAGAAGTCAACCTCCCGGGCTACATCTCGTCGGCGTAGCGGTCGCTTTATAGCCCAGGCTCGGATGCCATGGGTGAGCCCGGGTAGTCGGTTTCGGAGGCGAAAGTACTGTAGTTCTCGGAGCCAAATTCTGGTCCTGGCACCGCCGGATTACGGCTGTTGTGTCACGCGACACGATGATAATCGTGCTGGGAGAAAGGTGAATTGTGTCAGGTTCAAAGTGGGTCCCAGCACGATTATCATCCTATTGCGTGATGCGTAAGCTGTTGTCCGCAAATGCGGACCGGAATTCGGCACTTCGAAAACGAAACGCTATGCGCTCAACGACATCAAAAATTAGAGTTTTGCCGAAGTTCCAATGGAAGCATCAGACGATGTGCATTGCTAGCCGCCACAAACTCGTTTCAGGAAATAATTTTAACCTGTATTCGAAGCAAAAGAGGATTTGATTTGATGTCTGATAAATGTTTACGCTTACTATAGGTTGTAGTATGAAATTTGGTGAGCATCTTCCAAATCAGACGCATGTACGGAAGGCATTACATGAGCGCAAAGAGCTTACTGATCCGCCCGGTATAGCGCCGGCTTCCATCCATCCACCTTTCATCTAATTGCTCCTCTGGAGCATTCCCCAAATTATAAGTAGTTTTTAAGCAGGATGTCATGTTTCTGGTTGGAATGAAATGATTTTTCGGCAGCCAGAATCGATGGAGCTTCCCTGCTCACAATGAAGCTCTTTTCCTGTTCTTTGCTTTTAAACTTTCCATAAGTTGCTCCATAGGGTGCTCTCGCCTTTTTGGTGTAAGTAGGAGACGCAGAGGTTCTCCTAGAGCCCACAACGGGGCTCGGCTCCTGCGACCTGGCTGGCTTATGGAGCAAGCAAAGTTAGGAACCCGATATGTCATTCGACGCAGAATTTTACGTAGATTTCAAAAACAACCTTCACCAAACCCTGTCTTTAATGGATAAAGAGTTATAGGCAAAAAACCAGTGTTTCGTAAAATGAATTAGGCTGAAGGATCGAGAAAATATTTTCTCAAACTGGAACCACCGGCCGACGCAGAATTCCATCGAGATTCCGAAAACAACTTCCAACAGAGATCTATCTCTAAGCAAAAAAAAGTTATGAACGGAAAACCGATAATTTCAGGCGAAAAAAATGCACTTTATAAACTGAAATTGGCTGGAAGAAAGGGGATCGTATTTTCCAAAAACTGAAAACGCTTTATTCGATGCAGAATTTTATGGGGATTCCAAAAATAACCTTCACAAAATGAGCTATCTATTAGGGTAAAAACGTTATGGACGAGAAAACTGGCGGTAACACCCGCCCAATCTTGAAAATGACTTGTATGAGTGTTGGGTCCACTTTCATCCTTTTTGGGGCATTTCACCGGTTGTCACCGGTTTTCCCAATGAGTGAAGGTTCCACACTTGAGCTTGCCCAGGGTGAAGGTTGGCATTGAGTACATGGCTCCACCCAGCGAAGCTATGCCCTCGAGTGAAATGATTATTAAATTTGATGTCGGTTCCCTTTCCCACATGTAGCTGACTTGGTCATCTGCGATCCTTATCTGAGTGTTCAGGAACGAAGGGTAACTCTTTGTCCTGAGCTATCCATAGAGGTAATAGCAAATATGGTAGCCAGTCTGCTCCCCATCGCTAGTTCTCAGGGTCTGCTCGGAGTAGTTATCGCGGGAGCGCAATCTTCCTACCCGAACCACACTTCGTAGCAGTTCCTTAACGTCTTTTTCGCCAGTGCCAAAGAGCTGACTGTGCTGACGTAGCAAACGTGAATAGTGCTTCACGTCTCTTTTTGTCTCGACATCCATGTACAATGCGACAACGTCAAAGCTCTGCTATTCCAGTCTTGGACATTTCTCAAAGTCACTTTGCCTTATCTGTTCCAGGAACTCTTTCTCATTCTCGAGACGAAATGGCACAATTGAACGGAGCGGCGCGACAAAATCTCCTGCAACAGAAAACCGATTCTATCTGTCCAGCCCACCACATGATGAAATTCGGATGCTCTTGCATTGACGCGAGTCTAAATCACAATCTTTTTGTTATCACCGCTCCTCGCCAACTTTTGAGTCCTTATCGGCTGCTACAAAATCGGAGGGCATTGCATTGTTTGGTAGGAACTTCTGCCAAGCTACTTCTATTCAGCTTCGATTCTCTAAATTCGCGAGCTGAAAGTTCCGATTTGAGCGAGATAGTAAGTACAGCTGCCCGACCGACAGTGGTTTCTAGATCGAAGTATCCCTTCCACCCGAAGTCACAACAAAACCATCCGTCTATTCTCGTTCGAGAAGCTCCGAGTTGATAGTTCTTTCTAGACCAGCACGCTCAAAGCTCACCTCTATGTATGTTGTATGGATCTTGTCTGAATTTTGCGATAATCAAATATGTTAGAAGCTCCAGTTTCAGAAGGCCGCGATGGCGTCCGGTCGTTTGCATGAATACCCGTTCCATTCACCTCAATTCCTCTCAGATCTCCTACGAATAAATGATTACGCACGACGGCACAGCCGCAGTCATCTTCAACAGCCTTGCCCATCCTTTGCAGAGGCGTCGCTCGTTCCTTTTTCCGATCCGGGGTTGTTAGCCACTTACGTGAAGACCAGGTCAGTGGCTCCCCCATGGTATTGTTGATACTGTTTGTAGAAGCTTCACTTCCAGTGGGCTCGAAGAAGGACACAAAACTCGGAGCGTAGTCGAAAAAAAAACCTTCTAAAGAAAAGTTCACCACCCATAAAAGAAGAACATTAAGAAAATAAGAAAAAGAAAGAAGCATTCTAATCAAAGTTCTATCATATGCGCATTTTTCCTTTCCCCCCATTACTCTCAAGGGAGGTATAAGACGCGTAGGTCTGAACGGTAGAAATGTAATGTCATGTGAGAATGTATAGGCATTACATGGTGAAGTAGGGTTGGATACCCGCCGCGAAAGATAGATCTGAAGGAGTTACAAGCTCCGAAAGTTTTCCGACTATCGACCTCACTCCTGGTGCTTATGAATGGTGTTAAGCGATCGAGCCTTAAATGGCATCGACGGCGTAAAGGGAAGGAAGGGGCACGGTGGTAGAGCATGTGACCAGGGTTCAGATCTCCCCCAGAGGTGTTTTTGCAAATTCCTGGAACTTTCATATTTTGATCAAAAATTATATCACAAATGTCATCTTATTCTTTTGCTGCGCGATATAGCCATATCGACAGTGAAACAGACTCGGGTACAAGGGATTCAAGGTTTTGTTTCCCATCAAAGCATTCCCATTGTTTTGGGGAACTTACAGTACCGTGCAAAAGTCTATTCGCGTGGCTTTTCCGCGAATAATGTTTTATACATATCTTGGTTTCCCCCAAGCGAAACTTGATGGAACTTTAGTATGTTATGAGGTATCACAACCCTTGCTATATGCATACACAAAACTGATTTTTGAGCGTGCAGTTTTTTAATATACAATTTATTTATCATTTTGTGGTATTGTCTCAAATTAGGGCATTTTCTTCAAAACATGGCTATTACAATTCCAAACCCGTAGCGGTTATTCGCCATTCAAAGGTCTTCGGAATCGTTGTATAACCTTGTGAGAAATTAATCTCCATCTAAAGTTTTTTAGAAATAAATTCGAAAGAAAATCATGCGATATTGCACCTATTAAGTATCTCTCTTTGACGTTATCAAAAAAGAGCAAAAATTATGTTCCAGTTGTACTTTGTTGAAGCACAACTAGCACATATTTTGGAATGGTTCTGGGGTGGAGAGTTTTATAGGAATTGAATTTAAAAAAATTTGCTCCAACCTGTTCAATTCTTCAGTCTTCAGAAAAATTCTAATATAGACGATTTTCTCACAGAAGCGCTATACAACGATTCCGAAGACCTTGGAATGGCGAATGCTTTACTTTACGAGTTCAGAAGATATGATAGCCATGTTCTGAAAAGAATAGTCCTAATTT